>CM024617.1:36561358-37161358 GCA_014182575.1 Eucalyptus decipiens
TTATTTCCTATATTTGAAAAACTTGAAAATGAATTAGAAAATATTTTTTGCTGTTCAATATGAATAATCTAATCTTACAAAAAATTATCATAAAGTTTGAATTTTTTAAATTTTTAAATTTTTTTTCTTTTTGCTTCTTCCTTGATTGATTGTCGGCCATAGGCAAGCTCAAGCTCAAGCTCGTCCAAGTCCAATGAGGCTCAAGCTCATCAAATATCGACAAGCTGAGCCTTGTTAACCTTGGGTGAGCTTCCACCTTACCACAAATCGATGAGCTCAAGGTTGCTTGTGGCTAGTCACTAGCTAAAGGAAGCAAAAAGGAAAAGAAAGAAAAGAAGAAAAGGAAAAGAAAACAAAAACAAAAACAAAAACAAAAAAAAAAAATAAATAAAAAATTGATTTAAAAAAAAAAATCAAAAGTAGTGCACAAGAGGAGAACATGGTTGGTCTAAGTGAAAGAAAGAGGAGGAGAGGAAATTATTTTCTTAGGAGAGGAAATCATTTTCCCCACTTTTTGAATGTTTTTTTTTTTCCATTAATGAAATTTTTTTTTCTTTGACCAGTTTATTTTCTGTGAACCAAATGCTAGAAAATCAGAAAAACTTTCTCTTGGAAGTTATTTCTGTGAAACAAGTTGAGCCTTAAAGTATCTTGGAAGCTAGTTTGGAATAGAGCTATTTAGGAAAGTGTTAAACAGTGCTCATTGGGCACTTGTTAACGGTCATTGTTGGCACTCAAAAATTCGACGACAGACATTGATCGAGCTAAAGGGAAGATTTCAGATTAGGATAAGTCAAGGCAAACCAGAGCGATCAGTGAAAGATTGGTGAGTTTAGACAGAGACCATTAGCCATGCCACATCAGGAACGGATAACGTAAGCAGAGACGGTTACCAGAGCAATCATCGAAAACTCGGGAGCGGATATGGATGGCAACAAGTATAAAAAGGAGAGTCGGACCAAGAAGAGGCACACGCAAACACCCGGACAACTGGAATTTCTACTTTCGCCCATGTCCTCCAGTGATTTCCGGCGCTTCATTTAGTCATTTTTTTTGTCAGTCCTACTCTATTCCTACTCTACACTTACTCTCAGACTTTTGCCCTGCCTCTTGCAGGGCGTGGGAGTCGAAACCCATTCCTGAAACTTACGCGTACCCACCCCATCCCCCTTGAGAAGGTGGTGATTTGAACCTCTCACCTCCCCCTTCCATGTTAATTTTCCTTAGTTGATTCAACCTTCGCTCTTGTGCATTAAAAACCATTTATGTTGCCGTCAATAAATTCTTTTCGTCATTATGGGAACCCAATCATCAAGTTCTCGTTCCTTTCCTAGTGCACGATTGTCTGTCCATATCGAAGCACGGGAGTGTGATGGTAGGTCAGGATCATTGATCCGTTTTAACCAATTATATAAAAATTGGTTAAAACGGATTAAATGGGTCTATTTAGGTAAGACAATTTTCAACCTGACCTGACTCACCTGTTTGACGGGTTTACTTTGAATTCAGACTCTCCTAATTTATCTACGAAGATCAAGGGTATGATGTCGGCCAAATGATAACTAGCATATCCATGCACACCATTTAAAATGGTTGACTTAGTGGTAGACTATCACTTGTCTTTCAATAGATCATGATTCAAATTCGCGTTATGAGTGTACTTCTGAATAGTTTTTGCTCCATTGCCTAGTTGCTATATATACCTCGAATGGAGATGTTTTGTGATTGCTAGAATCTTGGTGGGGTTATAACAACCGGTTTAGCAACCTCTAACTTTAGAATAATAAGTGATGCTAATTTAGTCTTAAACTTTCAATTTGGTCAATTTAGTCTTAAACATTGTGATGATTTTCCAATGTAGTCATCCCGGTCAATTTTAGTTAGAAATCGCTAATATGGATACTAACTATCCTATGTAGCATCATCAGCATTGAAGTTGATAATTTTAACGATTCTTTTAAAATTTTCTCTCATTTTACCTTTTTCCCTATTTCCCTTTGTCAATTGTTGGGCATCGACAATTGCTAATGGAGGTTGCCAGCCACGGGCAAAGGAAAAAAGGAAAAAAAAATGAAAAATTCAGAAAATTTTAAAATTGCAAAAATTGTTTATGTCAACTCTAATCGTGCTATGTAAGATGATCGATGCAGATTGGACTATCATATTAGTGATTTCCAACCAAAATTTATTGAAAAGATATAATTGACGAATGGTTAAAAAGTTTAGAATGAAATTGAAAAATTTAAAAATAAATTGACCACCATACAATAGATGTAGGATTTTTTGGATAATTTTTTCCAAAATAGCGATGACTTAATCTGAACTTCTGTAATGGGTGCTAGATTCTTAAGTGAAAGCTCAAAGGGGGCTGCTAATGCTATTCTGAGCTGATAATCTCCCGACCCCTATAAAATAGTTGTGCCTAACGAGGTTGGAGGGGTCTTTAGCCTTGTCAAGAGCTGCTTGTAAACCAGAAATTAAATAGGCCATTCATCCGAACTGTGACGGAGAGTCATTATTGTGGCGTCAAGGACAGAGACATCTGTTAGAAAGACCCTCTTTGAAAGCACTGTTTTCTTTTGAGGCTATTACATCTCACTTTTTTTACTCGAAGCTTGCCTACCTTCTCATATGTACGTTATGGATAGAATTTGTCGACTTCAGACTAGAATCCAAATAGGAGCAACGTTCAAAACCCTAACAACATAGATTTCTTTATAGGATAGAGATAGGAGATGTGAGCGTGGCCGCAATATTCAGTGCTTTGAAGGAAAAGGTGGAAGTGACAGCGTGGTGACCGGCGAGGGTGGCGGCGAGGGTGGGTGGAGGCATGCCGAGCAATGTGAGAGACAAAGAGAGATATTTTTTGTTGGGTTTTATTTGCGAGGATGAAAGTCATTATGTTGTAAAATATTTTAAAGAACCCTATTGTTTGCTCTAATTAGGGAAGTAGGAAAGTTGAACACCTCTTGTTAGTTAAAGGGATTAGTGTATTCGAAATCCTAAACTTATCGCGAAAGTGCAATTAAGTCTTAGAACTTTCAAAAGTATAGTCAAGTCCTAAAACTTGTCAAGTTAGTGCAATCAAGTTATTTCATTAACTTCGTTCATTTCAACAAATGGAAAATGTTAATAAATTTTAGGATTTGATTGCACTAACTTGACAAGTTTTTAGAATTAATTGCAATTTTTGAATGTTTCAAAACTCAATTATATTTTTGTAACAGGTTTTATGACTTCTAATATATCTATCCCTTAATTAAAAGGTCATAAGTTTCTTAACTCCGTAAGCAAATTTATTTGGGCATGCTTGAGCACAAAGTGAGCTTTTGAATGTTGTTTTACTTCCCTTTAATGGTGTCAAAATTTCTTATTTAAAATTTAAACTATTTGTTGGAGGAACATTATGTGCATGTAAAACTTATTGAATTCCCATATTTACGCAATGTGGGAGAGTATTTTAGCAGTCTAGTGTGCAAATTGGTTTGAATTCTTTGAAGAACACATATTGAAGAATGAGAAACCCCGCACGATATAAACCTAGAGGGAGCATGGCAAATTGGAACCTAGCCTTGATAGTATAGTAGAAACTCTAGACTAGAAGTTCGAAAAATTTGATGAAAGGAGACTATATTTACAAGATTATGACCATTAGTGAAATATTCTATCTAAGTTTTCTTAGATATCATGCTACTAGTCTTGATGCAAAGTAGGTGTATACTTGTGCATTGTGTGGATTATCATACCATATATAGTCAAAATGGTGTATGAAATATATAAATTTAAATACGTGTTATATTAACATATCATAAGATGATAAAACTGTAAATATTTTGATAAATATCATACCAATTTTATTGGATGTTTCCAAAGATAGATGGATATGTAATTATTAGAATAGAAATTAATTAGTGTACAAAAAAAAAAACCAAGAACGTGATATGAACTATTCCATTTCATACATTATTTCCTATGTCAAAAAAGCATATGAGATAATCTCCATAGAAGCTTTGGTTTGCTAATTAAGAGGAAAACCTTAAGTTTTATTATGAAGTTATAGTAAATAATGTGCTAGCTTAGAGAGGGAGAGAGAAGAGCATTAATATTGCCTACTAATCAAAATGGCAAGGAAATCGCTCCAAAACTCTAAACTGTAACCTACTGAATACACATAGCGCAATCATTGAGACTTTTTTGGAAGAACTTGTTCTCATATCATATATATATATGATAATTGCTTATTCTTCATGAGGAGGAAAGCAAAACAATAATGCCAGATGTGTCGATCTTCTCATCATTTGCTCAAACAAGCGAGATCTAATGCCAAGTGATGTGTTGATCTTCTCATCATTTGCTCGAACAAGTGAGATCCATACTTTTAATGATTGGCGTTTCCAAACATCCATCGAAACTTGACACGTCTTTGCAAAGCACGTTTTGTTAGAAATCTTAACGTCTCCCATGTCGCTACTAAAGAAAAAGGGCTCATTCATTCAGGACGACACAGATACCTATCTTCGGGAAAGTTACATTTCATTTTAGGTCACAGTTATAGCAGCTAAAGGACAAAAGGGGGTGATGAATTATTCTCCATCCTAAAATTTACCCATCCATATCCTCTTCCTAGATGCCCTAGATCTTGCCGATTCTTTCCAGCAACACCTCCATCCGGAAATCGAGTCACGTGGAAATGAACTCTTGGTCGAGCTGCTCGGATGGAGATGGAGAAAAAGCAATCATTCGGGGGCAGGAAACGCCAGAGAGAGAATCATCTCCCTCTGGTAATTTCTGCTCCTTACGATTGATGTATGACCACCGAGACCGGGCACTTCGAACCATCTGTTGGCGTGCCTTTGGCAGGAGGAGGTAGGTAGTGCTTCACGAAATACAGCAGAAAGTAAGTGAAGAGGGGAGCCGTGGCGCATCCGCACACGTTGATGCAGTATTATGGTCATCGAGTTCGCTTGGACTATGCATTTCCCCCTTTTTTCTGTTCTCTTTTCCTTTATCTAAAGACGTGGGAAATACGAAGACTGACAGCACATGGGACTCTTGTGTTGAGTAGACTTGTGATTATCGCATGAGGAGAGAACTCGACTTAGATTAGATGGCTCAATGGGTTGGTTTTAGTGGTTAACGATTTGATCGCTAGTGCGTGGATTGAGTGAGGAATGTGAGTGAAAACAAGACTCGAGCTCAGGTGGTGGAATTCGAACGATGGAAATGGTATGTGGCTGGGGGCGCCTGATTTCTTTCCTCACGGTTTGATTGAAATTGATAGAGAATAAGACTTCGCTTAAAATTTGATCGAAGGACATAGTTGGGTAGTGCTCGTCAAGAGCATTCCAGCAAAACCTAATTTGCCTTCATTGGATGGTTGGATCTCAAAATTCAGCACTGCAACACGTGGCGTGCATTGGTGCACCAGTAGCGGGGACGTAGGGGCACACAACTTGTAGTGCCTCTAGCACCATCAGCCTGGCGTTGCACTAGTGCCAGGTAGTTGGCCAGTTGCTAGGGCATTGTGGGCTAGCATTCGACCGCGATTAGGGGTGAGCATTATTCAAATGGCAGTTCTCACTTTGGAATCGAGAATCTTTTACTAATGACTGGTTCCGAAAAATTGGAACTAGGAATTGCCTATTAATTTCATGGATTCACTTAGTAACTGAACCGCTATGAAACTAATCCCACCAAGCTTCACACACTTAGTGCAACGTTTTCCAATAAATAAAAAAAAAGCAAAAGGCAAAGAACTTGCCCATTCTTATTTGCAACATCAGAAAAAAGATTAGGCTCATATTGAAAATTAAGAGATGAGGCCGTGAGTTGATGCGCATTGAGCTTGAGATTCGACGTCGTGAGTGAGAGATGGAGAGACGATGAGATGAAAGTGAGACAAGATACTCAGCCAATAGATCTTGAGTTTCAAATTAAAAATTTTAGGGTTTTCAGTTTTCTTCTTGTTGAAAATTTTTCTTAAAAATTATATATATATATATATATATATATATATATATATATATATATATATATATATATATATTTACTGTTTTGAATGGGAGGTGTTAGAAAAAGTTAATGAAAATAAATAAATTTGTTTGAGGCGTGCAAGTACAATACTATCCTTAAGAATAATTCTACCTCTTAGGGTGCGAAACTCGGTGCAATAGGCTTTTTGGCGGCTACCCTTCCAAGATACAATAGACATTCTTCTATTTAGAAGGAACAAAAACAACATTATGTATAACCTAGTAAGGAGAAGGAAATAAAAGATTTTTTAAAGAAATAATATTCTCTCTTTCATTCAATGTATATGTTAAGATTGTTTTATGAGATTTTATTTTTATATTCAGACTGAATAGAGCTGTTAAAATAGCCATTGTAAAATAATGGGTGATTTATTTGAGAAATAAATTAAATGTTACAAAGCAATTGAAAATCAGTTATATGACTATTAAGAAACCATTGTGTGACTATTAAAAATAATGATGGTTTTCAATGTGGTCATAACTTTTATCAAAGCTATCATTGTAAATATTTCAAAATATTATTGAAATATCCAATAGAAGGGTGGGCAATTTCACAACTTGAACTAGGAATCGGACCGATATCCACTGGTCTGAGTGGTCTAGATAGCTCTTGATTCCTTTATAAACCTCCAATACAAATGTAGAATTGGACCGATATCTGCTGGTCTGAGTGGTCTAGATAGCTCTTGATTCATTTATAAACCTCCAATACAAATGTAGAAAATATGGAGGTAACCGCCAATACTCTCTCTCAAGAATAGTGGCAACAACTAGGGTACCAAAGGGTGATGGGTAGGATGAGAGTAGCAAGATGATGAATGCAGAAGATACGAGTACATTGAGGTGTACAATTTAACTATGACTTCAAAAGTGGACGTCTCTCTCTCAAGCATGGTGGCAAAGACTAGGATAGCAAAGGATGATGAGTAGGATAAGAGCAGCAAGATGATGAATGCAAAAGATACAAGTACATTGATGTGTACAATTTAATTGTGACTTCAAAACTGATATCCATTATATCGAACTAATCTAGTTGTCAATAGAAAGATCATATCAAGTTACAATTTGAATATCCTTACACTTAATTGGAAAGAAAAGAAATTTAATGGCCAACAATAATTATTGTAACAAACACTGCCATCATGCTGTGGCAATCACACGGCAAAGTTATCAGGCCGATTAGACAGGCGATGATCGATGATCGATAATTGATGAGCGACCGACATGGTTGTCGATATCGATCAAAAGTCATCTTCCGTTAACTTAATTTTCGGGAGCCTTTTTATTTTATTTTATTTTCCTTTACTTTTGTCATTTTGGCCGATGAAATCAGATTGGCGATGAGGCAAAGTCAACTTTGTCTTTTCGTTTCTGATATACATGGAAACTGTCGGCAAATCAAGGGCCACTCTTCCCTCGACCGCCCGTGGACATTACCGCACCTCACCAGCCCCTTCTCGCAGGGTCTCGATCCAGGGGGCCTCCCGATCGCCGACACGTGTCCTCGGCGCGGCCCCACCTCGACGCCGACCTCTCTATATCGTCCGTCTCCGTGCGCATGTGAATCCGCACGCGGGCCCTCCGATCAGCTGGATCCCACGTGCGCCCGCCTCATCCGACGTCGTACCGCTGAGCTGGACTCCACGCTCCGGCCTCGGAGATTTTCTCGCGGGTTCACGCCTCTTCTGTGGTTTTCTTTCTTGGGGGGCCCACGCGGGGGTCGAGAAGGTTCCACGTCGGCATCAGGAGAGGTTCCGCGCCGTATGTTTCGGGGCGGGGGCGTGGGGACCGTCGGATCTTTTTCTCCGGGGTTGCGAGATCGCAACGGCTCCAACGTGTGAGCCAGAATGCACCGCCGTTCGCGGCGGGTCCCACCCCGGCACATGAAGGGGCGCCGGCGAAGCTACGATCTCCATTCGAAGGCTTTCCATGTCATTTATCACGAAAACGACTTTAACTACCTTCCTCTCCTTTTTTGACTCCATTTCTTCTTCTTCTTTAATTATTTTTTTGCCATATTATCTTTTTTTTGGCATTTGAACTCTTAGCCCGAAATTCAATCTTTTCTATTTCAGCCTTTCCTGAAACGACGTTAACCTCCCTTCTCTTGTGGCTAGTGATAGATGACGAAGATGGCGATGGCTAGCTAAGGCGGGAACGAAACAAGAATGGGTGGTCCCTTTGATTTCTGTGCAAAATTGAGTTTATCTTCATTCCTAATTGCGTACGCTATGAATTTAATAATTCGTGGAGATGGGTGTGGTGATCTCTTAGATTGTAATTGGATCATCTTTATTTATCGGGTTGTTTTCAATTATTACATTACAATCTTTTACGATTTTTATTGTTTTAGGTTCTTATTTGAATTAGAGCTTTCTAGCTGAACTTTTATTTTCTTTTATTTTATAAAGATTCATTTTCAAAAGCTATTACTAATATGCCAATGTTTTCCGCTATCTTCTTCTTCTTCTTCTTCTTCTTCTTTTTTCAAATACAAATATTTGGTTCTTAGAGATCTTTTCATCTTTTATCTTTTGATACGAATTGATATTTATTTAATTATATACTTTGAAGATATAACTTTGAGTCCCTCTTTGTTAATATTCAATTGTCTTTGATTCTCTTGGGAAAAAAAAAAAAAAGATTACCTTGCAACCATAAGGGAGGGAGAAAGGAAGGGTGGAGGGAGATGGTCGCCGTGGTACCAAGGTGCTGCGAGGTGGGCATAGACAATGATGATTGACGGAGCGCACTAGCAACTGGGGAAGGAGGAAGAAGGACGGGACATAAAAGGATAAAAAAGAAAAAAGAAAAAAAAATAGATTTCACTAACATGGAAAGGTAAAGATAAAATGTAGCCCAGTCACAGGTCATCTGTTTTATAGTGGGTTAGTTTTATTAGATTTTAATAGTGAATCGAATTGGTCGAGTTTGGAAAATGTTATGTTTTGGGTAAAACTGCAAATTTTTATAATAAAAAATAAAACTTGCATAATCTCACTAAAAAAGAATATGTTCATCAAGTGGTTATGTTGGTGTTTGTTCATGTCAAACCACGATTTCATTTATCCATAAGTGCAAAAGCTCTTCTTCTAAAAGATGCTTCAAAAACGGTTTAACCTAAGAGCTGGATTAGTTGAACCAATTCCACAGTTTGGAACTAAGAACCAAACTAATCCTAGGCCGCTTCTAGGTTTGTGGAACCAAAAATTGAACCCGTTCTTTTTAGAATTGGCTTGGAACTGTTCAATCTAGGTCAGCTAGATCCGGTTCTTAAGTTGTACCACAGTTAATGCTCACCTCTACCGTCAGCATAATACTTTTTTCCCTAGTTAACACTCACCTCACAATATATGTTGAAAAAAAAGGCACGTGACCTAACGTTGCACTTAACATATAAGAACACATAGAGCTTTCATGAACTAATTAACAAAAGGGATTATTTTCAGGGACGATATTAGAAAATGCTGGGTGAGCAGAGATTATATTAACCAAATTTTTTTTCTTATGCTCAGTACATATTACATCATTTAGATGGATATGATAACTGATATCATCTTTCTCTCTCTTGCTCAATTTATGTGACTGATGAGGCATTTTTTGCATAGGCATAAAAACAATGGAATATCCTGCCAAACAATCAATTTTTGGAAACTATGATGGGCTCTAAATGTACAAAACCCTCTAAAGAAATAGATGTACCGAGCACATATTGTGCAATGCATATTAATTGATTAAGAGAAAAATATATCAATGATTGATGTACCTTTTTCTAGTTATAGCATGGATTTGACATGGGGAGAAAAGTATGAGTCACAGTGGGGGCTTTACTCTAGGAGGAGGGGACAATCATCTTAGCTATCAATCTCTTTCATACGGATTTTACCTTTGATAAATCATGATAAAAAGTTACCGACCATATTATTAAGATATAGACATCCCACGTATCACAACTTTCATACAATACTCACTTAAATGTCGTAATATTTTTTTTTAGCATTTGAGTATCATCATTTCTTAAAAACGTTTACTTAAATGCCACAACTTTTACCTTAACGTTCAATTTTTTTTTACAAGTGAGAGCTTTAAGAAATTATGGCACAAAAGTGATTAATTGAAAAGTTATAATATTCATGTGACTGCTATACAAAAGTTATAGTATTTGTAATGTCTTTTCTTAATAATTAATATTATTATAAGTCAATATTAATATCTTTCCAAAATTTAATTATGAGTTGTCTTCTATGAAATGTTTCAAGCATTCACTGAAGGAAGAACTTAGAAGAAAATATTTTCTAAAACTTGATCGAATGAACTGCGTCTACATAGTTCTTCTATAACTTGGTTTCCTCAATTTTAATAAAAGAAAATACAAAAATCATGCTAATGTTTCTCTTAGATAAATTTGCACCTTCTAGCTTCAAAATCTAGGAACTGTATGTTTCTCTTAGATAAACATACTTGTTTTGGCCATCTAGTTTTTCCAACATTTTCGTAATTGAGTTAGACTTCGAGTTTAAACGGGAAAAGTACTCCATCCTCACCTTTTAATAATTCATCTCCACCTTCCCTCTTTTTCTCAAAATACCATTTTGCATCCAAGATAAAACCTCATGGATAAAGAGACCAAATTAGCCTCCAAGAACATCCTACCTCTCAAAACCAACCACACTCGGTAACCAAACGTTTATTGAGTCTAATCCATTCGCAAACTCCTACGTTTACTAGATGGGGTCATGCTCAGGCACTATCTGTAATGATTTGATCGGCTCCACTTGGGTCAACCTTCCAAAAGTCGTATTCTTGAGTAACTGGACAAGATGGTGACCGTTTGGGAGCATGTATATATTTATTAATCACTCAATATAACCTCATCCATTTGACGTGAAATTTCAAGATGTTGCATGTCCTAAGAAAGAAATTTTGGTTAGGCCAATCTTCCAGTAGCATTTGCCAATGGAAATGGGCTCAACGTGCTAAGCATTTTTAAGCTAGGTAGGCATACTCTCAATGTCTACATTAGGCATATACATTAGGCATATGTGTAAAGCGAATAGCTTTTGTAAAAGAGACGCACGAACCATGTTGAGACACCTGTGATAAGAAGTGTGACCTGCTGCAAGGACTGAGCATGAGCGCTCATGTTGGCTTGTGGCTTATCTTTTTCCTCTTGCTTCCTTTCCATTTGGGGATCAGACAGAGTCTCACATCAAAGATTCCATACTCAGTGTGGAAGAAGATGTTGAAGTCCACCGGTTTTGCAATCCGCGACCGCCCCCTGATTAGCATTTCAGCTTGGATTTTCAGCCAAAAAGAATAAGAAGAATGAGTTCATTGTGAAAATCCGCAACCGTCCCCCTCATATCGTGTTAAGATTTTCGCAGTTAATCATCGATTAAAAGTTAAGTCACATATAAGTGTCCATAAATATATTTGAAGTGTCAGTAAGCTGCTAAACAAAATCAACTCGACTACCAACTTGTCATGTTAAATAATCAACTAGTTTTTGGTTAATAATTCTCGTATAAATTACTAACCAACCTTTACTAGTTTTCAATAATTTTCAACTTTTCTATTGAGTTGCCATTTTTTTATGTCCATTAATCAACAACCCTTCATATTTACCAACTCCCTTTTCGAAAACCAATTAAGATTAGTGTGACTCACTAATTTTCTCCCATTAAATTATGGCCTAGGCTTGAATTACCTATTCTGATTTGAATTGTTTATCTACGTCTAGTTTCTTCTTAATTTTTCTACTTTGCTTATCATTAGTAATGCTTTTAATTTACTTAGAACTTTTATTTGTGCTTCTTGGTAGTGCCTCAAATTTACCAACTCGTTTATGAAATTACCAACCTCAATTAGAGTGACCTAGCAACTTTTCTCTATTAAGTTACAAATTAATTTGGGTTACCAATTCTCATCTGAGTTACTTTTTTTTTTTTTGGTCAGTACATCTAAGTTACTTAACTAAATGCATTTTTTTTTTCTAATTGCCAACTTTTCTATCTTTCACCAGATTTTATTGACATTTCTTAACAATTAGTTAGTTCTAGGTTACCAACTATTATTTGAGTTAGCTATCAACATTTTTCTTTTTCTTTTTTGTTTTTAAATTAACCAACTTCTCTTTTGGATTATTTGATCGGGAAAAGGTTAATAAGTTATACAAATAAAGGCAGTAATTGTATATAATAGTTGGTAAAATAGTAAAGAAATGTAAATAAAACTTAGTAAAAGATAAGAGAGTTTTCTTATATTTTATTAAGTTTTATTTGTCAGAGACAAAAAGGTTTGTAATTTAAAACAAGCAAATAAAATTTGACAATTAATAAATGTGAGTTGGTAACGCCAAACTAGTCAGTAGCTATATCGTAGAAAAGGGTTGGTAAGCCGGGCAAATAAATAGAGAAGTTGATAAGTGAATATATGTGTGTGTGTGTGGGCGCGCGCACGCTCTCTAGCAAGAAACTTAAATTAGAACTATAACTTGAAAGTAATTGGTAACTTAATCAAAGAAAAGTTTATAAGTAACATATATATATATATATATATATATATATATAATATATATATATATATATTATAATTGGTTAAGTTAAGCCATTGGTGAGAAAGGTAAATAAAAGTTGGTAAAAGATTAAAAAAAATAAAAAGAAAAATTTCTTGTTGAGTCATAAATAAGAGAAGCTTGTAATTAAAAATAAAATGAAACAAAAAATACTAAGCAACTCAAATAAAAATTGATAATGTAAAACTAGTTGGTATCGTAGAAAAGTTGGTAATAACTCTAATTGAGGTACACAATTCCTAAAATGTGTCGGTGAACTCAATAGGAGACTTGGCAAATTTGACAAAGAAATCCATGGTAAGCAACTCAAATTAGAGTTGGTAATTCAAAACTAAATGTGGACTTAATTAGAGAAAAGTTAGTAATTCACACAAATAAATGCTGACACTTAGACACTTTCATAAAGCCATCAATAAGAAAGTCAAATTAAATTTGGCAAATGATAAGGGAAGTTCCTTTTTTTAGAGATAACAGAAATTAATTATTTTCTAAACAAATAAATACTAATAACTAACTTAGATTTGTCAGGAGCACAAAACTAGTTTATTCATGGGAGAAAAGTTGGTATTTACTCCGGTTAAGTTTGATAATTTCAAAAAAAAAAAAAGATTGGTAAGCACCACAATAAAAAGTGATAACTCAATGGAAAAGTAAGTGACTTAAAAATAATCAAACACATGGTAGGTAACTCAAATGAAAATTGATAAAAACAAGTTCGTAACCTACTAGAAGAAATAGATGATATGTCACACAGATAAAATTCACATTAACAAATATAAAGTTGAGGCGTTTGTAAGATAGAAAAATAAAAGGGAAAATTACTCAAAGCCGCTTTAAACTTTTTTCAACTATTACGCAATATCCCTCTGAAATTCAATTTGTTACAATCAATAACACTTCCTTATCTTTTCTGTCGACTTTGCAATGCGCATGACTTTTAGGGGTACATCTATACTTTCATCTAACATTTGAAGGTAATCTCTCTCAAACGTTAATTGCTGTAAAGAAATGAAAAAGAAGATAGAAAATGGGATAAAACTAAATAATAAAAGACGAGACGAAATTACTATTTTACCCCTTCATGTGCTTTGCACATACTAACGTAAACTACAATTAAGCGTTAATGATTGTAACAAAAATGAAAGTTCGTAAGGTAAGGTGTCACGATTAAAAGTTAATAGGCAAATGTGTATTACCCCCAAAGATTGGGGATTGTTCTATGATATTTCCTAAATAAAAGTTGGTGAATGATGACAAAAGTTGTTAAAGTGAAAAACCAAATGAGCTCCGGTTAGTACCTCAAATGGGAGTTGATAATTCAATTGGAAAAAAAATTATGGAGTCACTCATATAAATTTGGTAAATTCACATAAGAGTTAATAACTTTAGGGCATTGATAGAAATGCTAATAAAATTTGGTAAAAGAAAAAAAAAAAGTTGGTAAATTTCAAATTGTTAAAAAGAGTTAGTAATTTGCCTAAGTTTCGGTGTTAATAAGTCATCAGGAAATTCGATGACAAGTTATTTTTTTTCACCAACAACGTTTGCTGCTTACCAACTCTCGTAGAAATCTAGTAGCCAAAAAAAAGAAAAAGAAAAAGAAAAAGAAAAAGAAAAATTGTTTTTGGGATATATATATATTTAGCACACGATATTCAAATCTTCGTCTTGATTAATCCCTACAAACACACGTAAACCATCTCTCTGTGTACATCAAATACGAAATTCCTCCATAAAGTGGCTAGTGTTCCCCCTAAAGTTTCTTTAAGAGGGTAGGAGACACTGATTAAATTCACCGCGTCCAAATGATTTCCTTGAGGCTTATTCTGATTCTTTGAACTCTTATGCTTTTCAATTGAAGTGAAGAAAGATGAAACACTGACGGCCCATGTATAGTAGTAGAGTTAAATTAAATGGTGCATACGCATAGTTGCAGTCTGACATGATAACTCCTAGATTTTCAGAACCGCTTATTCATTGCATCAATATTTTAACCAGTAATTTCTAGTAGCAGCTTTCAAATCCAACTTTTCCTTTGCGTTCTGTCAGCATTGTGTGCGCGTGTCTTTTCCATCTAACCCAGCTGCATATAAATTGGATTCTACCCATGCAAAACAGAGAGCAATCCCTCAACAACATTTGGCGAATCTCCTTCTAAAGCGAATTATCCACTCCCACTCTCCACATCATTTCTCATAGCCGAAAGACAGTTATCTCCAACTCCTCTATAAATTTGATCATCTCTTCCTCGCACGACCCTCTTCAACTCAGGAACGCTTGATTCATCCCATCTTCTAACTCAGAGAGAGAGAGAGAGAGAGAGAGAGAGAGAGAGTTTTTCATCTGCGCTTGCATGGAGATTATTATATCTGTCTTGCCGTGCATATTTCTTCTTCTCTCAGCACTCATTCTCTGGTACCCATTAAAGCTTCAGAAGCAAACGAAGAAGCTCAAAAGAATTGCTAAGCTACCCCCTGGTTCAATGGGTTGGCCTTATATCGGAGAGACAATCCAACTGTATTCTCAAGACCCAAACATCTTCTTTGCAACGAAGCAGAAGAGGTTTAAACTCACGCTTGCTTTGCTTTTCAGTTTTGAATTCCCATTTTTCAGAATCCTTAAGAAACCATTAGAGAGATTATACAGAACCGAACTGATTTGGCGTCATAACTCACAGATATGGAGAAATATTCAAGACCCACATATTGGGCTGTCCCTGCGTGATGCTGGCGAGCCCGGAAGCAGCTAGATTCGTGCTGGTGACTCACGCTCACTTGTTCAAGCCAACCTATCCCAAGAGCAAAGAAAAGATGATTGGGCCCAACGCTTTGTTCTTTCACCAAGGGGAGTACCATACACGCATTCGAAAGCTGGTTCAGAGCTCGTTGTACCCAGAAGTGATCCGAAAGAAAGTCGCCGACATCGAGGCAGTAGCTGTTTCGGCATTGGAGTCTTGGGCTGATCGGAAAGTGATCAACACCTTTCATGAAATGAAGAAGGTTTGATTTTGTTCCTTTTTCTTGTTTTTTTTCCTCCCACACAGGTTAATTTAAACATGCAGGATGTAAACGTGTTTCGCTGTATGATGTGCTTGTTTTCCCTTCTTTGGCTTATGGGCGTAGCATCAAACCCAGTACTTTCTTTTGTTTTTTGTCCTTTTATTCCTGTTCATTTAATACATTACTTTTTGAGCTCATTCTTTATGGATTGATTTATTTTGTTCTTATGAATTTCTTAAGCACCAGGTTTCTCCATTTTATTTCTCTACGTACAGGCTTGCTTTGTCTTATTTTCTGTTGTAAAGTGAAATACTTATTAACAAAAGTATATACGCAGTTCTCCTTCGAAGTTGGAGTTTTGTCCATCTTTGGGCACCTGGATGAGTATTACAAGCAAAAGCTAAAGGAGAACTATTGCATAGTGGAAAAGGGTTATAATTCTTTTCCCACAAAAATACCAGGAACAGCATATCAAAAGGCCCTCTTGGTAAGCAATAAATCCTTCTTATGCAGTCCTATGATGGCATGATATCTACCTTACTGTACTTTCATAAATTTCCCATTTGTCTCTACATACTTTCACGAAGCTAGGAGGAAAAATAGTATCTACCACTCTACTTATGTGACAATAACGTCAACAAATTTAAAGTCAGTAATTGTTTCAACTTGGGGCTATTCGGCTTTTCATTAGATTCAGACAAATATGCTTTTGATCCACTGAAACTGTTCGGTTGAAAAAAATATTCCATGGGTAAAATATGGACGAAGGGACTATTAATTTACCGCGCAGGCAGTGGAAAAGTGCGCTTCTATCATGACCCTCACGACAAATGCGCGCACTTGCAGAAATACTGGACCAAATCACTACTCAATTAGCACTGCTAGCGCAGAAAATGCATGTGGTTACACAACATCTGCGTTCGCTCCATAAACCCGTGCATATACGAAAGAAAACTAAAGTCCCAAATGCTTCTCGTCACCCAAGGGCCTTTTCCTAATCAACTAATCAACTCCACGCTTTTTGTTGCATTTTGCAGGCAAGAAAGAGGCTCGGGGAAATATTGCGGGAGATCATAAGGTTGAGGAAGGAGGAGGGGATAGTGGACAAGGACATGTTGGGCCAATTCATGAGCTTCGAGCTCGAGGACGATGAAGACCGTGGTAGCTTGAGGGAGGATGAGGTGGTGGCCGATAACGTGATCGGAGTGCTGTTCGCGGCCCAGGACACGACGGCCAGTGTGCTGACATGGATCCTCAAGTACCTTCATGATGACCCGAAGCTTCTGGAGGCTGTCAAGGTACGTACCTCCATGTGTTGCTGTGACCACTTTTCGATTAGTGTAGGGCTTGTCCGTGGGCCCCCGTTGGAGTCGTAGTCTTTGATTTGAAGAGATGTCTATTCTAGTCAATTAGCGATTGCTAGGCATGTGGTCTTTCATAGTGAATCCTTATTCTGCTCGCAATTCGTTTGAATAGGTTAAATTCTGCAAATTTTACTGTACATGAATGATAAATATTAGAACATAAGTGATACCCTAAAAGGATAGTCGTCTCACACACCTATGGAGTTAAAAGGTTGCCCTCCCAGATTTATGTCATGCTTTATATTTAACATTTTGAGAATCAGAGTCGAAAGTCTCGATTTCAAATGCATATTACTAAGTTTGGGATTCGATTTAATTTTCACTAATGTTATTAAGAAAAGGATGGCCCTCTAAGACATTTCTCAACCCTTTTTCAACAGGCAGAGCAAATGGCAATATTCAATATGAATGGTGGAGGAAAGAGACCCCTGACATGGGCACAGACTAGGAATATGCCACTCACTTACAAGGTATGCGCAGCTCAGATTCCTGAATCAGTCCTATATTTATACATATAGAATGTCAATTACTAGCTTATTTAATCATCATTATTTTCATTTGATTTATTCGTATGCTTTTGTTCATGTGCTTTGGTGGAATCAGGTGATACTAGAGAGTTTGAGGATGGCAAGCATCATATCTTTCACTTTCAGGGAGGCGGTGGTTGATGTGGAATATAAAGGTGACATAATTAACTTTCAAGATGTGGTCGTTATCTACCAAGATTTTATGAGAATCTCTCTCTCTCTCTCTCTCTCTCTCTGAGAATTGTTCAATGCCATAAATCGCAGGATATCTGATTCCGAAGGGCTGGAAAGTGATGCCACTTTTCAGGAACATTCATCACAATCCTGAATATTTCCCTGATCCACATGTCTTCGATCCCTCTAGATTTGAGGTATGTATGTTTGCGTGAGTATGTATATACACAAAGCAAAAGCAGCGTAGAGGATGAGCTATACCTAACTTGATGATTCTTTTTTCTTTTGAGTTTTTATCACACAAGGAATATAGTCGGATAAGACTTTCTTGCAAAAGCTGATATAGTTAAGATAAAACCCTGTTATACTTTACACTACATATTCAAATAGTAAACGCACATCTACTTAAGCTTGCAGTCGTATTTTCTGATGAAGCACGAACAAAAGTTAACTCTAACTTAAGTAGGCTACTTATTTAACTAATCTAGTCAAGTATGCGAGTTATTTTTGCACTTCCGTGACTGAACACGATACCCTAATCAAATAAGATCTTGATGACTAAACTAAGGGAACACAAAATTGACCTAGAAACCCTGATTGCACTTATTTTTGTCAAAAGCTAATTCAAGAGTTTCCATTAATTTTCTGGTTGTGGGTGGATGCAGGTAGCTCCAAAACCCAATACCTTCATGCCATTCGGCAGTGGAGTCCATTCTTGCCCTGGAAACGAACTGGCTAAGCTAGAGATACTCATATTGATCCATCATCTGACAGCCAAATTCAGGTACTATAAACATTAAATTAAAATATTTGTTTTTCGGTTTTCTTTTCCAAAATTTCTAATAATTTACTTTATTCCTTCTTTTGACATCTATCTGCATATCATTGGTCTCTCTTTAATGAATGGATTAATTAATTTTTATGTTTTTGCGCAGGTGGGAAATCGTGGGTACTCAAAGTGGGATTCAGTATGGTCCATTCCCAGTCCCACAACATGGACTCCCAATAAGAATATGGAAAGATTGGAGCAGTGAAGCATAAGATGCGCCCCCTTAATTGGAACATATATGGCCTACCCTCACTTTTCACTTGTCTAAATTCTATTAAGTTCCTCCCTAACGAGTCCAATTTCCAATTATGAAAACTCACCCATTTTTTTCCGGGTGGGTAAGGTATTAAGAATTTAAGAGAATTACTATGAATCGGTATCACCCTGATGTAGTCAACTTAGATGGTTGGCAACTATCAGTTCATTTCCCTACTAATTTCGACTTGGAGTATGTAGCCAATGCAATGTAAAGTTCAATTAAATGGAACCTTTGGTTTCCTACCTAGAATCTTGATCCTAAATTTTTCCTTGTCGAATCTTTGTTAGTATTTCTTGCTCCATATCAAAAGCAAAGTATCAAGAAAGGAGAAACACAGAACGGCAATGTTATACTTATGGTTGGAGACTAAAGAGAGAGGAACCTTTTTGATTCACTTCTTAGTGCCCGCCATTTGTGTCTAGAAATGTGGCGGTCTATGTCCGTTTAGGGTTCTGGTGGAGGTTGAAAATGACCGCGGATTCCCGTTGATTAGCATAAAGGTGGCCGGCATAAAAGAATATATAGGAGATTAAGGTTTTTGGTAGATAGAAAATCTTTTAACGGTTGAAAACTTTAGTGATATGACTAAATTTGAACCCTCAATGATGAATCGCCACCGATACATGGAGAAAACCAGCCAGCGAATAACAAGTGTATATACTTTTCCTCGACGAATCAAATTTGGAAGCAGTTGTAAGATTCGCCTCCTCATTAGGGAGAGATTGGAGGAAGCACACTTGCATAGAGTTCAACAAATTTATAATGCTTTGTATCTTTAAGATGAATTTTTCACCTCAACATAATCACTTCGGATTTTATTTTTTATTTTTTATGTAATGATAAAGTAAGCTGATAAAATGAATACATTATTTCCATTTATCACGGAATTCCATATAAACCCGCAAACACAAGCATACAAAGCCAGTCGATGTGAGATTAAAGAAATAAGCCCCATGCGTATATGAATCAAACATGTGCATACCTTAGGAGAAAATAACCTAATTAGTTTTAATTTACGAATGCTAATTTAGTCATAAATTTTTTAATTTTGCTAGTTCAATTCTAAACTTTTACGCGAAATCCTAATATTCAGTTTGGTCAACTTTTGTCAAGAGTCACCAACATAGTAATCCAATGATTCTTAGCCATCTTATGTAGCACATCACAATATCAGCGATTTCTCGGCAAAAATTGACTAAAAAGATTGCATTGAAGTTTTGTGCAAAAATTTAAGATTAATTTGGCAAAATTAAAAATTTCAAAATTGAATTAATATTCGTACAATAATAATAAGTTAAGAACTCACTGGACTATTTGTCCGAGAAAATAATAGTACACTCACTTTTATCTTTCACGAAATCTCGTATTATAACATATACACAAATCATTAAGCACACATATATTGTTCCTATAATCCCATTGAAGTACGGAAATATTGGAGGGGACATCTGCCACGTGGCTAATCCCACTTACGTCGGTGCTGATTTGGTTCACGTGGAGGGAAGTCACTAGGAATGGCCGAGGATGAGAAACGTGTCCACACCATGTGATTGGAACACGAAGAAGAGACCGGTAGGACTGTCCACAACTAGGAGGGCAATGTGCAAAACGGCACATCCGAAAAATTGAAGCCAAAATGCTTTTGTCGGTGGTCCCACAAGTGATTTTGTCCTTTTTTATTATATAATTTTATCTATTTATTTGTTCATTTTCTTTTCTTTATTTTTCTGGGGAGAAATTATGTGATTTTGGGGGGCGATTGTGCTGAATTTCTATCTTTTCCGGAGACTTCCAGTCCTGTGGAGTAGTTTTCAGTTCCTGCTCGTGCTCTTGCGAAATTCAGGAAGTCCACTATTCGAGGGAAAAAGGTCCGCAAAAATCTAATTTCGGGATTTTGTCATTTGCCCATCCGACCATGAATGGACGATTCGTTCCATCGACAAACACACCAGACTTGATGCGGCGTTTTCAACGTCCAATCAAGACAAAAGACAAAATCGCGACAGAAGTATGGAGCAAGATAGGGTTGGCATCTAGACAAAATCAGATCGCAAGATTAGGTATGAGAAGCTAGAAAAAATAGAGGAAAGAGATGGAAAATAGACAAAATCGTGTTAGGAATGTCATAACTTATATGCAACACTCACTTTGGTATCAAATTTTTTTGTCAAATCACTTAAATGTCAAATTAAAGAAAAAAAATCACTTACGTGAATTCGGTGACAAATTCTAGCCAAAAGTCTTATGAGACTGTAACAATAAATCGTTTATTCGTACTTTGTTATTTAAAAAAAAAAAAAGAGTCCAACGTGGACTATGAAGCCCTAAACGATGTTGCGCCTTGTCTTCTCTCAAACACACACGTGAAAGGCTTGGCCTTGATAGACAGATCTACGAAATGACCCCCCATCTCCCTCTTACTTTGGTTGGCTGTTCAAAGTTGCCAGCTAGTCGCCTCGCACTTGCTCGCGCGCCGTTTCTCTTTCTCACTCAGTTACTTGCTCGACCATCTTCATATCCTCTCACTCCCTTGCTTAATTGGCACGGGAAAAAAACTAAGGCTCCATGATTGAGGGGAAAAACCAGGGCTTGATTCTTGTAGGGAAAAAATTTGGGCTCAGTGCCGGAATGAGAATCTCACGATAGGTAAAAGATTATGTGTTTGGCGAGATGTGTTGTTGTTTTCTGTCCACCGAGCAAAACAATTAGTCATTGTTTTATTCAATTTGATGTTATTGTGGGGACCTCATGTAAAGTTGTTGTCCTTACAACATTGTGGTCCTAGAAAATAATTTGTTTTTTCATCTTTGGGGGTGACATTAGCATAAGTGACACTAGTGTAATCATTACTGCTAGCTATGGTGGGGGATTTGTTATTAATAGCAATGATTGACAATATGTTGGGGGAAATGTCGATATTGTCATTGTCAATGTAAGTAGGCTGTCATATAAAGAATTTGGGGATAAGTACATTAGAAGTGTCAAAAATTGTTACGGCGCTCACTTTAGTGCTAATTTATTTTTTTGGATCACTTAAGTGCCATTTTAAAAAAGAAAAATGATCACTTAATTGCCAACTCTAATTTGAGTCATTGGAAATCTGACATAATTATATTTTATTAATTTTTTTAGTCCTATGTGGCTCGCTAGCATGCCTAGTTAGCATATAACCTTCTAAACGACATCGTCTAAAATTGTAAATAGTGATCTTTAAGTGCTAAATTTTATTTGAAGTGATCACTTTAGTAATAATCGCTGTTAAAAAGTAATTACTTTAGTGCCAAGCTTGCCATGTGGAAATGCCACGTGGATTGGACTTTTTAAAAAATTTGCCAAGTGATATTATAATTTTAATTATAAATGCCACATAATTAATTTGCTTGCCGTTGACACTTAAATGATTAAATGATCATTTTTTTCTTTGATTTGTCATTTAAGTGCGCCAGCGAAAGCTTTTGGCATTAAAGTGAGTGCCGAACCCAACTTTTGACACTTTTGGTATACTTATTTTAAAGAATTTGTGAGGGAGTAGTAGAACAATTTGGATGTAGAATAGAAATAATGCATTAGAGGATACTAAGGAAGAATTTGAAGGGTAGTTTGAGATATTAGTATGATCATAATGGTATTAAGGAGCTTATTTACCATTAGGAATAAGTGCATTGAAAGTCCTAAAACTTGTCACAAAAGTTTCCTAGACTTTTAAAAAGTGCAATCAAGTTCTAAAACTTAATAAATTAGTGTAATTGAGTCATTTTATTAATACCGTTAATTTGTCTAAAGAAAAATGCCAACACGATATCATTAAATAAATTTTTATATCCTAGGTGGCATTTTTTACTTATTTTCTTCTCCAAATCTAATTAAAAAAAGGCCAAAATTTTATTTTAAAAATAAATTTTATTTTAAAAGAGCATGCAAGTATTCGTCAATGGGACACTTCCGCTGTTGCCCATCACTAGAGGAGCTGGTGACTTGGGCAAGTGTGGTCGGCTCTCGCTAGCCCCAGGCGACCGTCAGTGTTACTCATATTTGGGCCTTTCTTAAGCCTAGTGAGGGTCACTGATGAGGCCTCACATGGGACTGGTGAGGGTGATGAGGCCTTGACTAGGCCTAGTAAGGGTCGCTAGCCTTAGGTGAGGGCTAGTGTCATCCAAATTAAGGCGAGCATCACTCAGCAAGGGCCATCTTTGCTCAAGGCTAGCAATAGGTGGTGGCACCCTACTGTTGGGGCCTTGCCATTTTTTTTTTTTTTTGAGGTAATGTTTTTTAATCTAGTTTAAATAAGATTTGAAGAAGAAAAAAAAATACTAGGAAGGATAGAGAAATTAATTTGAAATGTCATGTTAGTATTTTTTTATTAGACAAATTGATGGTATTAATGGAAGAAGACAATTGCACCAATATGATAATTTGATTACACTTTTTGAAAGTTATATGACTCAATTGTACTTTTGTGATAATTTAGGACTTCTGGTACACTTATCCATTATCATTATCTCCATGGTGAGGAAGTTTATATATTTTGAGTATTACAATGATAATGGAAGTGAGAGCATTCATGTATGACAAGTGGGATATGGTATTAAATAGAATACTAAGGCTAGAGGTGGATTTGTTATAGAGGAAGGAGCATAGGAGAGGGAGGCAAGGCATACAATTTGTGTGTTAGAGAGAGTTACGCAAACAAAGACATGTCCTTGAGAGTTTGGTGAAGACACGTGAAGAAGAAATGAGTGGAGTGAATTGGGAAGTTGCCTTATTCAATGAATCAGATGATGGACCTTTGCCAAATATAAATTGCCCAGGTGATGGTGATGATGATGATAATGAGGAAATTGCACAATCAAGGCAAAGCAAGAGCAAATTATAAAAAAATAAAAAAACAATCTGTAGCACTTGGGTAATTGCATGAACCTCAACTTGTAAATATGGGCCAAGGAGATCCATTGGCTAATGGTAGTGAGATTGAATATGAAGAAAGTGGTGGTGATGATGAGAATGATAACTTAAAAAATGATAATGAACATGATGAAGTAGTTGTGCATAAAAGAAAAAGTAAGTATCCCTCTTATGATCTGATTGTTGTATGTCCTGTTTTGTGCATATCTATGAAATTTGATGATGCAAAATAATTCAGAAAGGTTATTATGAAGAACTCAATAGCTCAACAAAGGAGTGTTAACTTTATGAGAAATACAAAGGAATTTGTGAGAGTAAAGTATTCACAACAAAATTTCCTAGGGAAGATATATGATGAATTGAGAAAGAAGAACGGTTCATTCTAGGAGGAACATGCTTGTGCCATTGTATCTAGCAACAAAATGATAATGTATGTATGGTTGATTGAGCACTTCTTAAACACTATCAAGGCTGAGCTAGAGATCAAGAGCTCTTAGTTGAAACAATTAGTGAAAAAGCAAGTAGAGGTTAATGTGTCTAGAAATCAATACATAAGAGCCAAGCAAAAAGGCGATGAGTACACTGATGAGTAGGTACAAGAAAGAATATCCGTAAATATGAAATTATGTTGGGAAATGTAGGTTTGAGAACTCAGTTAATAGAATATATGTATGTAAGTGCTAGTATGAACACCTAGAGGGGCTGAATAGGTGTGAAGACAATTTTTCAAAAGAAACAGTAGAAATATTTTGCATCTAAAACAGAGTCTTAAAGACAACAGACTTTGAGCAAGTTCAGACTTTAGTAGTTAAATAGAATTATGAACAAAGTAAAAGAGTTTAGGGAAGAGAATAATAACACATAAATTATAGTAGTTCGGCTTATATCAAGCTTACCTCCACTCTCCACGCTGACAGCCTACTGGCTGGATTCCACTAAGAATCTAAAGAGATTTTACAACCTTGTGATCTCAACTTCACAATGAAGAGTCTCTACTGGTCTCTCATGAAGTCTCACTAAGTGTTTCTCTATTTTGTATACAACTTTGAGCTCAGTATTTGGAGTAACAAGGAAATGGAAAGCTTCAGAATTTGAAATTTCTCTTTCACGCACTCTATCGAACAACTCGAGAGTTCTCCTTAAATAGTCATTCATGCATTCTCGATCGTTGGCACTTTCCAAAGGAATTCTTCCAATCTACCCATTGGACAATGTCGCGACCTTCCCGAATTTTTTTTAAGGGGGGTGAATTATTCGAAAAGGCTAATGGATTACTAAGTCCGAAGACTTGGCACGGACCCTCCCAAGTCCTACCAATCGCGACTTGATAGAAATTAATTCATTTAAACATGCAATTTCAATTTGGAGCCGCCACTAACCAATTAGGGCTGGTTAGAAACCCAAGTAAAGTATGGGAGAATACTTTACCATTGCGAACCAGAGATTCAATAGGTCCGGGGACATGGTTACGCTAGATTAGTCTAACGCCCTTTCGGTACCTTTTATTTTTATTTTAAAAAATATTTTGCAGGCAATGTTAATTAATTTAAACCTAAGCTACTAACATGCAAATTGTGGTCATGCGAGTGCGCAATCAATAAAATAACATTCAAATAAAAAATGCTAATAAAATTGTATGTCCTAAACATGATTTCTAAATGACCGGACACCTAATTTTTCTTTTTTCTTTTTTAAAAAAATGTTAATTATATGCAATCTTGATCTAAATTTAATATGCATGGATTTTACTTTAATGATATGGCGACGACGGCGAGGCAAATGGGTTGCGACCGGCTTCGGGTTTGCCGGCGTCGGGGCAAGCTCGCGGGTGCAGAGGTGCGGCGGGGCACGATGCGGTGGCCAAGCAGCAGGCGGTGCCTTGCGACGGTCGACGCAATGGAGAAGATGAACAGTTCTCTGCTCTGCCTTTCTTTTTGCTTTTGTTTCTTCTTTTCCACTGCTGCACGTCCTCTTTCTCTCACGTCATTTTCATGTCTCCTCCTTCTGTCTCTCTCTGCATTTTCTGCAGCTTCTTTTCTTTTGACTTTTCTTCTTCTTCCTCTCCCACAAATCAAGCCCTCTTTTCTCTTTTTCCTGTTTTCACTTTTCACTTTTTTTTAGATGAAGAGGAACCCCCATTCACTTTCTGCCACTGTACTTCTTCTTCCTTTTTTTTTTCTCTTCAATTTGCTATTTTTTCGACGAACCGTGAAGAGAAGCCCCCCCGTTTATTCCGAAACCTCGCATTCCTTTTTATAGAAGAATCACTCGACTTTGTTTTTGCAGGTGAAGATTTGCACATATTTGCTCAACCGCTCAACAAAATAGTGGCTCCAAAAACACACGGTTATTGAATTTTTGAATTCAATTTTTTTCAAAATTTCCCTCTAATCAAAGATTATTTTCCATTTTTATTTTATAAGTTTAAATTAGGTGTCAACAATTTGCCCCTCTTTGAAGGGAATCTCGTAGGTTTCCTTCAAAGATAAATGACACCTAAATTTAAACCATGCGAAATGAATGCAAAATGAATATGAAATGCATATGCAAATGTTAATGACCTCTTTTTCAAATAAATTTAATTCTTTTTGAAATGCAAGGTCATGCAATAATGCAATGTAAATGCAATGATTTGGATGTGTCTATGCTCAATGAAATGCAAATGCAAAATGAATGCAAAATGAATGCAAAATGCATATGCAAATGTTAATGACCTCTTTTTCAAATAAATTTAATTCTTTTGAAATGCAAGGTCATGCAATAATGCAATGTAAATGCAATGATTTGGTCAAGAACGTAGATCTCAATGTGTCTATGCTCAATGCAAATGCAAAGAAGAACACGTACCTGTCATACTTATTTGGAGATTCAGAAAAGTATTATTAGGTGTGAAATGATTCCTATGAGACCTGACAAAACATCTGGAACTCTCTTCAGATAATTGCAAGGCTCAAAGTTTAGAGATCTGGAACTCTCATCAAATCCCAAGCACCTGGAATAACCTACCTTGAAGAATGATAGAGTAATTCTAGGCAGTCGGTGTTACATGTCCAAGACCCGTACCATTCTACGGTCGCCCAGTATGACAGTGTTTGGTTGTGTCTAGGACCCGTACCATTCTACGGTCGCCTGAATAGGGATTTACTTTTCAGGACCCGTACCATTCTACGGTCGCCTAAATAGGGAAATAGATGTTGCCTAGGACCCGTACCATTCTACGGTCGCCTAATATGACAGTGTTTGGTTGTGTCTAGGACCCGTACCATTCTACGGTCGCCTAAACGGGGGTTTACCTTTCAGGACCCGTACCATTCTACGGTCGCCTAAATAGGGAAATAGATGTTGCCTAGGACTCGTACCATTCTACGGTCGCCTAAACGAGGTTTTGCTTGGCTAGGACCCGAACCATTCTTCGGTCGCCCGGCCTTTGCAGAGATCAGCCCGACCGGGACCCGGCCGTCCTTCGGTCGCCTTAATCGAGATTGAATCTGAAGAAAAATCTTTGGGGGATTTGGGACTCTCATCAAATCCCAAACACTTGGAAATTGCATCAAGTACTTAAAAATTCTAAACATCTGGAAATCACATCAGACGCTCGAAAAGACAAATACTTGGAAGTCACATCAAGCATTTAAGGGTTCAAATATCGAGAATCCAAACTAGACATTTGAAAACATTTTATAAATGGGTACTTGGAATTCTCATCAAGCACCAAGATAACTAAACAAACTCAGGGTTTCAAAGACAAATCCTTTGGTCTTTGAGAAAAAATTCATTTCATTTTTTTTTTTTTTTTTATAAAAGAAAGTCCATACATGATGGCTTTTGCAAACTTCCACCAAGAAAAATTATCAAGACAATTTTCACTGAGCTGTGAATCTCTTGAACATGCTAAACGAGACACTTTTGGTGTGAAAAAGGCTTTTTCACTCGCTCTCATTTAGGAGGGGTTATTTGTCCCGACCATTGATGCGGGAATATATCACTCAATCTTATCATCATCTTGTCGACAAGAGTTTGAATTTTCTTGCAATCAGTACGACCTTACCAATCTGAGAGGTCTTTAACAGGTACTGTAATGTGGGCTTGGTCAATGGCTTAACAAAGAGATTCTTTAAGTCAAAGCAATTGAAATAACAATTCTATAATCATCTTCGGGTTTACAAGTCAAGAACCCTGCAAAATAAGAAAGAAATAATATTGCCCGCACTTCTTCGAGCAATGCTTAAAACATGTGAATTCCCATGTTAATTTAAGTGCCATAATCTGAAGAGACTTTGTAAGGAACGTAACATAGGCTGGGTTCATGGGCTGAGAAACGAAAGGATCGTTAGGCTCAAAGATGTGTGTAATGGGTAAGAGTTGGTGATCATCTTGACCTTACCACCAGTTTTCTTCGCCACAAATTGTCTTCTTGACAGATTTCTTTATTGGCTCAAGATACCAATAATTATTCAATTGGAGATCTTTTCTCAACATCATTTTTCTTTGATGATGGGCACTGATCAGGCACACCACCCTTTTTTATGCCCCCTAATTCATCAGTCATTTCCCTCTTCTTTTCACAGGCATCGGCCTTGCTTTTACTAGGCACACTGCTTTTTCATGCCCCTTATTTTTTTGCACTTATTTTCTTTGGACTCACACAGTATTCTTTCATCAGCATTTTAGACCATGCTATTCGAATGATTGTCTTTCATCTTGCCCCAGTGTGGGGGATGATCACCAACTGGGTTTGACATGAAATGAATTTGTAGGCTCAAGTGGGCTATGCAAAGGACATAAGTGTGTAGGATAAAGAAAGAACTGCTCTTCGTCATCCTAAGGCACTTAAATTATCACATGAATTCAATGTAATAGCACAACTTGAAGATTGATGCAAGTGAAAGCAAGAAAATTTCGATTCATTTCATTCTCCTTCAATGTCAACTTACCTCCATTTGCCCCGATGTGGGGTGGTTCTTGACAGGGGTAGTATGAAAGAAATTCTTCAAGTATTTGAGCTCAAAATGGTTAAGCAATGGATCATCTATAGTGTTTTGGATAGAAAAATGAATTGCCTCTCGTCATTTCAGCTGTCGTACTTTTCGCAAGAAAACTCTTCAACTTGAAATACAAGACGTTTCCATACTCATCTCACAATGTATAAACAAGGGACCGTGTGTATGGGATAAGGCTTGCCTTTCACACCTCATTTAGCATGTTCAAGTAATTCGACATCTTTCACCGAATTATCCATTTTGATAAATTTCAAGTGGAATTGACAAATTGCATAATATCATGTGAAAGCATTCTATAATGACAAAAAGCCATGCTCTATTCTTGCACATCAAATCATAAAGTCAAAGCGCTAAGTGTCTATGTCTTGCCCCTCTTTGCAAGGGAGCTCATAGAGGTTCCTTAAATGTGCGCAAGGCTGCACACGAAACATAAAGTAGATAATTAGAAGAAACAAACGGGGTAAATTAAATGCATGCTGGAAAATTATTTTATTTTGAAAATTTTTTCAAGGGAACATGAAGAAGCCCGGCCTTGAGAATTAGTTCCTTGCCGTTTTCTTTTGGGTAGGATTTCATCACAGGGCTAGTTTGGTGTACTTCAACATGCCCTTAAAACAATGAAAATCTCCATGTATTTTATTGGATGAAAAGTAAATTACATTATTGAAATGAAGGAAATCCTAGAATTGAAAATGCAAATATGCAAATATGGAAAGCAATAAAGACTCCCGCGCAGAGGAGTGTGCAAATTATTAAAATTCTCCTACTCTTGAGCTTTGTCGATGGCAAACACTAAATTTTCTTCGAATAATTCAATCATTCCTTCGAGTGCGTCATCAGAGCTCTCAATCTTTGGAGGTGCGGGATCATCTATGCCACCCCATCCATCTCGGGATGATATCCGTGGATCGAAGTGGGAGCTGGGAGGAGCCGAATACTTTACATAGTAATCGAACTTGCCACTTGGTTGCCCCAGGGTGTCCATCACTTCTGCTTCCTCATGCATCATATGAAACATGGTTGGCTCAGCATCGAAACTGAAAATGGCATTCACAGCTTCTGGGTGGTTAGGGAGTGGGTTATTCTGGATGTTTGGCTGTGCATCGCGGAATGAGACCACCTTGGCATCCAAAAGATTTTGGATTTTGTGTTGCAGCGTATAGCAATTGTCAACAGAATGCCCTACCTCCTCCATATGGTAAGCACATGTCTTGGAAGGATCATAGTTGGGGAAACGCTCGGGATTAGGTCGCTTAGGCTCCTTAGCGAGTAGTCCTTTCTTCTGAAGGGTTGGCAAGATCTTTGACAATGGCTTAGGAAGAGGCGTAAATTGACGCCTGGAAGAGCTTTTCTGCTGGCCAAAGAATGGTCGTGCTCCTCCTTGATGGGTGTTCGGGGTAGGGCGAGGTGGCTGAACATAAGTTGCATTAACCTCCACTACATGTTCCTTATCCTTCTTGGTTGAGACTCCCATATGAGCTGGTTTGATCTGATGCCCATCCATCACGTAATGCTACTTCAATTCGCTCGCCAACGGGGATTAGGCTGATTGAATGACTCGGCGATCGATCCTAACATCCGATTTCGATATTCGGGCGGGAGTGTCTTCATGAACAAATCCATCAATTCTTTTACGTCGGCTCCGGAGTAATGAGCAACATGCTACAGTCCTCCATCTCGTGACATATGCCTTGAAAGATTCCTTCCTCTTCTTCTCAGTGCGAAGTAAATCTTCTCAAGATGGAGTGACATCAATATTATACTTATATTGCTTGAAGAAGGCATCAGTCAAATCCTCCCAAGTCTCCAGCAGATTAATCTTCTTCATGATGTACCACTGCAAAGTGCCGGTCTGTCGTTTGCTTGAAATTGTTGAATCATCAAGGGGATGTTATCAACATATTGGGTCATCCTGACCACATACGTCTGCAAATGGATCTTTGGGCAAGAGGTGCCATCATACTTTTCAAAGTCCGGCATTTTGAACTTCTTCGGCATTTTGACCTTTGCATAGTGGGACAAATCAGTTGGGCCTTGGATAAACGAGCCCTGCAGCTGTTTGAGTTTCTCTTCGATTTTTGCCATGCGTTTTTCTTGTTCTTTCTTCGGTATAGCCGAGTGTATCACTTGTACCTCCTCATCAACAACAATTTGAGGCACGTCGCAATTTTCTCCTTGGAAGCACCATCGAGGTTGATGTCCCAATTGCGAACGTATTCTTGCCTTTATCTTTCGGATCAGTCGCGGGGAGCATGTTGTGGTAACACCACTTCAACTTGCGGAGCTGGTGGGGGCGTGTTTGCTTGGAGAGAATCAATTTGCTTAGAGAGCTGCTCAAGAACATTTAGGACTTGCTTCATCTCCGATTCGAGAACTGATGCGAGTTTGTTCAGCAACACGTGTTTGTTCGGTGTTATCAGCCATTGTTGCTCTGGAACGAGTACGGATTGGCGATCTTGGGTGAGCCGTGTTGTCACCTATCAATGTAAAATAATACAGTAAGTATCATAACAAATGAGATTGGTCCATGACAACGGTCAATCGCTTATTTTATTAAGTGAAATCAAATTCCAAAGACATCAACTTAAAATGCTAACATAACTCCCTAGGAAATTAAAATCCTAAAACATCAATCTAAGAAATTGAAATAGCATCATAAAGCCATAATTAAACTCCTAAATCTAGCGACTCCTTTCTATATACAATTGGGAGATCACGTCTTTCGAAGTTTCTTGTTAAATCGAACCAACTCGAAATACGAGCTTCTTTCCTCTCCACCGTTTCTTCAAGATTTTCAATTTGTGCTTTACGAGTGGGCTTCATGGTCACTTCGGGTATCACGGGAAGTAGAGCTTGAGGGATCTCATGATGGTGGATATAATAATCCGAGGCATGAAAAGTCACCTCATTTCCTTTCAATCTTCTAGGCACCACAATCTTTTCCAGATGGCATTCCTTCCATGCATTTTCAAGACGCTCGATCTCATCGAGGTATTTGTGATCCTTGCGCACGAAGCGGGCTTGAAACAGATCCACTCGGAGAGGAGGTGGGATATCTTGGAGCACTCGATCATCGGGCGGGCCACTCTATAAGGATAGTAAGATGTTGCACCGGTAATTCCCATCGGTGGAATTGGATTATCTGTCTTGTGAGAGAAACGAGCCACGCTAACATGGAACCATTTAGCATACCATAGGAAGCCCTCGAGATCTGGATTTTTAAGAAAAGTCACCCAATCGGAAAATGATTTTCCGGTATACTTTTCTCTAAGATTGAAAATCTCTTTATTGGGTAACTAGAATCATCAAGTTCACCTCGACGCATGAAATGACCAAACTCCTTCATGTGAGAAAGAAACCAAATCTATAAAAGCTCAGGAGAGGCATTCATGATTTTTTCTCCATTTTGTTTAAAACGGTTGAGGGACAAAAATGTCTCAGCTAAAATCATGTTTATAAAGTTCATGCCAACGCATGCTTGTTCGACCACCCATGCAATCGAGGATCAATAGCATTTTTTCGATGAGGAAATATTATAAGTCCAAAGAATGCTAAAATGAATATCCTACCCTTTTGGCGCATTGAAGACTGATTTAAAAAACGATTAGCCAAAAAGGAGAAAGGGCATGCATTACAATTAGCTTTCAAAACTTTCTTAACCTCATCAGTTTTAATTCTTAAAAATTGAGATAAAATTAATGTGGGTTCCATACCAAGAGGTGGCCTAACAAGTTCAGTCTCAAGGGGCATTCCTATGATGACGCTATACTCTTCCAGTGTTGGAGCTAGCTCATTCTTACCAAAGATAAATGTAGCCGTCTTGGGACACCAAAAGTGCGATACAGCTTGCAAAACACCACTATGGACTCCGATATCCAAAAGGGGGATGAGCCGTCCTAGTATCGACTCCACATAATCTTGACCTTCTTTACTTAAATTGTTCCACCATCTTCTGAGCTCAATCTTGGGAGTTGGAATGAATTGAACATCGGATCTTCCCATTGCATATAGATTAAAACCTAACGATTGACCTTTTGTCATGAACCAAAAGAAAGTGCAATAAAGAAAATAGATTGCATAGTATAAGGTAGGAATACTTACTTCACAGAGAAAAATGGCAACCACATAGACAGACACATGAAATGTGGGGCTCAATTTCTATCTAGAAGGCTTAACAAAATGAAGCTAAGAGGATGATCTGACCGTTGCAGTCTCGCATTAACGTGTCAGGTCCCCCTAACTCCGGCTCAGTCAAATGGAATGTCTAATAATCACGCAGTCTCGCGGATATGGACAAACACATTCGACACCATGAAGAACTTTCGGGGAAGAGAAGGTCAACCTCTATATAGCGGTCTCGCTTTAGAGGAAGTATCCTTCTCAACATCATCCTAAAAAATCCTATCGCAGCCCAGTTCGGCAAAGGGTCGTGTGTGCTATAGTGTAGTGCTAAAAACAATAAAACATGCATGACAGGTTTAATTGCAAACAACACTTTTATAGTTTAAATTCAACCATTCATCCTTAACTCCAACTTTGCACAACAAGGGTTAGCAAAGACTACTCCCTTATACCTCCTATCTGCAAGAACATTTAACACTTAATGTTAGGAGCGTACCTTGTTTCCATGCTGCCAAACAAAATATTTTTTTCTAAAAAAAAAACACAGGCCTATGTCCACTATGAGTTTTAACTCTGTCCCAATGAGTCGCCAAGTCGTCGCGACCTTCCCGAATTTTTTTTTTTAAGGGGGTGAATTATTCGAAAAGGCTAATGGATTACTAAGTCCGAAGACTTGGCACGGACCCTCCCAAGTCCTACCAATCGCGACTTGATAGAAATTAATTCATTTAAACATGCAATTTCAATTTGGAGCCGCCACTAACCAATTAGGGCTGGTTAGAACCCAAGTAAAGTATGGGAGAATACTTTACCATTGCGAACCCGAGATTCATAGGTCCTGGGGGACATGGTTACGCTAGATTAGTCTAACGCCCTTTCGGTACCTTTTATTTTTATTTTAAAAAATATTTTGCAGGCAATGTTAATTAATTTAAACCTAAGCTACTAACATGCAAATTGTGGTCATGCGAGTGCGCAATCAATAAAATAACATTCAAATAAAAAATGCTAATAAAATTGTATGTCCTAAACATGATTTCTAAATGACCGGACACCTAATTTTTCTTTTTTCTTTTTTAAAAAAATGTTAATTATATGCAATCTTGATCTAAATTTAATATGCATGGATTTTACTTTAATGATATGGAAATGCAATTCCAGAACTATCACTATATGTATGCAATCTTATTTATATAATCATAAATATGCATGTGTTTCATGACATGAGATGAATGACATAATAATTCTATATGCATGTTCTTTTTATGATTTTTTTAATGATTTTTTTATAACAAATATGCAACCTATATTAAACAATGATGACATGACATTGGATTAATTATGAACTAACCTATTAATTAACCGGGTAAAAGACTTTTGTGTTTTCTTTTTCTTTTTTATTTGAAATGACCTAGTAATTTTTATTTAAAAAGGTGACGTAATGATGCAATGCTAATTTTTGGCATTTTTTATTTTTATTATAAAAAAAATACTACATGATGAGAATGTTAAAACATTAACCTATAACCTACTAATTAAAACGCAACATGTAATGTGTGCATTATAAAATCTATATAACCTAAATAACATCTTTTTTGTTTTGATTTTATTAAAGGAAAATCATCCTAATTCTACATGAATCTTAGAAAAAAAAAACTAAAATGCGAAGCTTTAAATATGAAATGCATATGGACCTAAGTACTTAAATTCTAGATATGACATATGATATGATATGTGATGTGCAAATAACAATGATGCATTAAAATATATGTAATATTGAAAATTTATCTATGTAAATCAATGACATTTCAATGATGCAAAGCAAATCATGAATTTGCCATGAAAAGTCAAAATAATCAAAAATCTAATCCGCCATCTCGCGGTTCAATATTTTTGATTATTATGGCTTAATATGACAAATTTCCTTATGGGGGTAATGATAAAAATAAATCAGAACAAATCAAGTCGAATTCATAGATTATGAAAATGAATATTTGATCTAAATTGAGTCTATAGAAATTACCTAGTCAAAGGTACGGCTTCTTGTCACTAATAGCAGAGCACCTGCACAAAGAGAAATTAGAGAACACCCCCAAGGAAAAGTCACGTCTCGATGTGGGGGTGTAATTTAGCCGAGTATGGGAGAGAACCAATATTGGAACAGCCACGTCAAACTCACAGCAACACTTATTCCTCCAGTAAAAGAAGTAATAAAAACCAGTCAACAAAACCACCGAGTTGACATAACGTTGGACGGTAACTCAAAGGCAACAGGAACCGGCAAGTGATCTCCGGAAAACAGCGGTGGCGAGCGGCGGAGGTGCAGGCACAGCGGAGGGCAGGTGTCGCGGTCGTCGGAGCTCTGGTAAGAGGTAACAAACCCAAACCAACAACAGCAAAGCAGCAACCGTCGCTGATGCAGGAGCAGCAGAGGGCGGGCAGCTCAGTGAGCGGCTGCGACGGGCGTTGCAGGTGAAGCGGGGCGCAGCAGAGGAAAACTCGGCAGTAGGGGCGTCGCTCGGGCGTTGGAATCGCAAATCAAGGCTGATCACAGGGGCTGCAGTAACTGGCGTAGGGGCTCGGTGGTGCGCCGGTGAGGAGGAGGAGGCGTCGGGTCGTCGCGTGGCGCTGCTGGGGTTCCAGGCTGCAGGCGTCTCGGCGGTTGCTGCGGCAGAGGTGCGGTAGCGGTGGAGACGGAGTCGCGAGCAAACGGGTCGCGGGGATCTCGATCGGCGAGGGCCGAGGTACGGTCGGAGGGCAGCGACCTGCTGCGGTGGCGACGACGGCGAGGCAAATGGGTTGCGACCGGCTTCGGGTCTGCCGGCGTCGGGGCAAGCTCGCGGGTGCAGAGGTGCGGCGGGGCACGATGCGGTGGCCAAGCAGCAGGCGGTGCCTTGCGATGGTCGACGCAATGGAGAAGATGAACAGTTCTCTGCTCTGCCTTTCTTTTTTGCTTTTTGTTTCTTCTTTTCCACTGGTGCACGTCCTCTTTCTCTCACGTCATTTTCATGTCTCCTCCTCCTGTCTCTCTCTGCATTTTCTGCAGCTTCTTTTCTTTTGACTTTTTTTCTTCTTCCTCTCCCACAAATCGAAGCCCTCTTTTCTCTTTTTCCTGTTTTCACTTTTCACTTTTTTTTTTTTTTTGATGAAGAGGAACCCCCATTCACTTTCTGCCACTGTACTTCTTCTTCTTTTTTTCTCTTCAATCTGCTATTTTTGGACGAACCGTGAAGAGAACCCCCCCCGGTTTATTCCGAAACCTCGCATTCCTTTTTATAGAAGAATCACTCGACTTTGTTTTTGCAGGTGAAGATTTGCACATATTTGCTCAACCGCTCAACAAAATAGTGGCTCCAAAAACACACGGTTATTGAATTTTGAATTCAAATTTCAACAAAAAATCGTTTGAAGATTGTGATGAAAGCTTTGAAGATTGTGATGAAAGCCTGTCAATCATTTTCGCCTATACAATTAGGATCTTGGTTTCCATAAGTAGATACTTTCCAAGTTTACTTGCAATCCGAAAAAATTGATTTATCTAAATTGATTCCAATAAAGATAATCAATCTCATAGATGATATATCCAACTACAAAGCCATCCATAACCTATACAAATCGAACTCCTAAAGAAATAAACAAAATCTCTCATCTGGATAGGTCTTCATTCCTTAGTAGCATTCAGTTTGGAATTTGTCAGTGAGGGCAAACTTTGACACAAAGTCTAGGATACTTCAAATTTTGACATTAAAGTCTAGAAGTCTTCAGACTAGACTCTAGATAAGTTTTGTCAACTTCAAAATATTAAAGGAGTTTTCTCCAACAATCTCCCCATTTTTTATGGTGAAAAAACTTTCCTGCAGATTTAAGAACCTTTGACCTGCAAAACAACTCTTAAGCAATACATGATATCTTAAAAATAAGTTGATTAGGATTTGGGTAGCATCGATTCTGCAACCACTGAAAACAAGTTAATCTTAAAAATATAAAACATATATCAAGACTTAAACAACTATCAATCCAAAATCATTACCACAAAAGTAAGTTGTCTGCAAACGTCAAATAGAATAAAAGTAGGTTCAAGTAAAAGCTCAACACATCAAAAGTTCAAGTTAAATAAGTCAAATCTGCACGTTCTCCTCCTTTTTGTCAACAACAAAATGTGGACAAAGTCAAAAGTAGATGAAAGACAAATGAAATCAGGTTTGTTTTGGAATTCGAACGAGCTGGAAATCCCCTAACGACTGAACTGTCTCCTCCAGCTTTCGCATTGTCTCCTTCAGCTTCTCAACATCTTCAACCTTAGCAGTCTCTTTAACTTATTGTTGTAAAGCTTGAACTTGAAGGTTAAGAGCCCGTACCTTTTCATGGAGAGAATCTGAAGTAGATTTCAATGCGGATTGGAGATTCTGAATCTCACACTCCATTCCATACTGCTTTGCTTTTATCTTTAGAAGGAACTCTAGCAGCCTTTGAAAGTCTACAGTAGTTTCTGTTTGTACACCAGCTTCATCCAAATTAATTCGAGGAGTGTTGATAATTGAGGGAAAATCATCTTGTCGAATACCATGACTTGGAGAGGATTCCTCAATGTCAGCTTCAGGAAACTATGAAGCATAGATATCCTTTGGATCGGTGGGAGATCTACTAACATCATCACTTGTAAAAAGAGGAGAAGAAGAAGTATATCTTTTCTCACGAACTTCCCTTGTTTCCATGGCTACGGGTGGAGAAAGGAATTTTTCTTCTTGTTCCTTCTCAATTTCAGCACTAGAGTGATGTTATTTTTCAGTTTGAACTCCTACAGTTCCACTCCTTGTCTTTTCTGAATCCTCAAATAAGGATAGTGTAAATGTTGGTTCATGAGAATCATCCTGACCCTCCTTTTCTTCTCTTCCTGCTTCTCCGGCTTCTTCTCTTTCCTCTGTTCCTTCTCTATCTTCCCTTCCTTCTTTGTCCTGTTGTTGCTCAAAACTAACAAAACTCTGAAGATTTTTCAAGGTAAAGCCAGAGATAGTAAGATCATCCTCATCCTCTTCGTCTTGCAGGATAAGAGATCTTCTCTTCTTGGCAGGTTCACGCATAATTTCCTTGCCTTTCCTTTTTGCAGCAGAGTCTTGTTTGGTTTTGCTGGGGGACTTTTCCGTCAATCACTTGATGGCCTTGTTTAGTTCTTTCAACCTCATCTTGGACATCATCTTTAATCCTATAACCATAGGAGCAATAGTTCGAACACAAAGAGAGGCTGGAAACTGAATTTGAAAATGTTTGAACAGTTGTGTGACCAATGCTGAGTAAGGGAGCTATTCCTTATCCTTTACAACATTCCTATATGTATGCATCAGGATTGTATGAGGCAGAGAGAACTTCATTCCATTACTGATGGCAAACATCAGCTTGGCTTCAAATCGAGAAACATCGGTCTTTGAGGTTGATTTTGGTCGGATGCAGTTAATCATGACTTTGTGCAGTAAAATATTCGAGGTAGATAGTCTGGAATAAGTGATGCCTCCTTTAGGGAGTCTATCCCTAACAAGGAATCTTGTCGCATGTCCAACCGAGACAGTTATTGGTTGGAAACTACTCATTTCCACCCCCAATAATGTCAGCCAATGTGTCAACATCTACCACATAGCTTTTTTCATGCATAGTGAATTGAAATATATTCGGGTTAAGAAAAGACAAGTTCAAATAGAAATATGCAATCAACTCAGGATATGTGACAGTAGCTTCAGAACAAAAGTTCTCTAGTTGAAGGAGAGTAAGCTTCTCCCTTAAGTTCACCTTTATCGAATCCAGAAAGTCAAAATCGACCGATCGAGGGTTCATCACCCCTCTTTTCAACAATTTGGAGTAAACCTTTTTGTGATCCTTAGATGAAAAAGACTCGTTCCATCACCAGTCACTTCAATAGCAATGCCCATTCTCAGCTGGAACTTCGAAAACATCATTTTGTTATCATCTTTGCTTTTAGACTGATTGAAAGAACTAAAACGAGGATCAACTGGAAAGTTTTGAAACGCCTATCTGCCACTCCTTCTAGTGCTATTTCTAATCTTTCCATCGCTCACAAGAACAGAGTCTCGTTTTTTTTTTTTTTTTTGGTAAAGATAAACAGAGTCTCGTTTTTATATCCTCTTTCTCTTAGAAATTCATCGATAAAAGACATAGGAGTACCACCTTGCTTCAAATGAGATTAAAGCTTATAAAGAACTTGGGGTTTCAAGGTTCTGAGGGGTTCTGCATCTTCCTCGACTTCATCTTCCACTGATTGGCGCGGAGGATTTTGTGTACCACGCTGTGGAGAGTGTTGTGGAGACTCTTATTCTCCGGTCAAGTCAAAATGTGTAGAACCCTTAGGCATATTTCATGGTCCCCTACTTGAGATCCGAGACGACTTCCTTTGAAAAGACATCTTCGCAGTCTTTGAGGATTTCCCGAACACGTTCAAGCAAGGAAGATGAAAACTTGCAGAACAATCTTGAGAGTAAAAATGAGAAAATAGGGAGTCTGTATTCTAGGGTTTGAAAAGATGTGAATGTAGAAAAAGACTCGATGGTATATAAAGAAAGTAAAATGGGGTTAATCGAACTGTCATAAGGAAAAAAGAAAACTGCCTTTTTCGAAAATAAAAAAACTGCCAAAAATTTAAAAAATTTGAAAAAGATAATTTCTAACAATAATCAATCAACGATTCAAATATCAACATACCTATTCAAAATTTTCATATTAAAATTAAATTACCTGCATTGAAGAGATATTAACTTACAGAAGTAACTTCTACACATTCGAAGTCTGATCAACTTCAGACTTTAACTGGTAGAAGATAAAATATTCAATCTGTTGCGAATAGACTCAAATAGATTTTTTACTAGAGGCTTTGTAAATATGTCTACCAACTAATTCTTTGAGTCAATGAACTGAATCATAATCTCCCCATTTTAGACATGATTTCTTATGAAATGGTATCGAATCTCTATATGCTTTGCCCTTGAGTGAAGGATTGGATTCTTGGTGAGATTAGTGACACTGGTGTTGTTGCATCTTATCTCAATGCATGATTCTTCAATTCCAAAGTCTATTAGCTATTGTCTTATCCACAAAATTTGAGAACAACAGCTCCCAAGAGCCACATACTCTACTTCTACTGTTGATAGAGCTACAATACTCTATTTCCTTGAGAACCACATGTTGCCTAGTAGTTGACAAGTACCAGAAGTACTTTTTCTATTGACTTTACATCCTGCTAAATCTGCGTCTGAAAATCTAAGAAGAGTAAAGTCTCATTCTTTGGGATATCACAGACCTAGCTTTGGAGTAGGTGCAATATATTTGATGATGCATTTTGCAGCACTTAAATGAGATTTTTGGGATCTGATTGGAATCTAGCACAGATGCAAATACTAGAAAAATGTTAGGTCTAGATGTAGTAAGGTAAATAAGAGAACTGATAATGCTTTTGTAAAGCTTTTGGTCTACTTTCTTTCCTCTTTCATTTTTGTCCAGCTTCGAAGAACATGACATTGGTGTCTCTGTTTTCTTGCAATTCTCCAATCAGAATTTCTTGATGAGATCTTTCGCATACTTCTCTTGGTGAATAAAGATACCTTTCTTTGATTGTCTAACTTGCAATCCCAGAAAGAAAGTTAACTCACCCATCGTACTCATCTCGAATTCATCCTGCATATATCTAGAGAATTTCTTGCATAAATTTTCACTAGGGGATCCAAAAATTATATCATCAACATAAATTTGAACCAGTCGAAAGTCTTTACCCTCTCTTTTTATGAACAAATTAGTATCTACCTTTCCCTTAACAAAACCATTTTGGGTTAGGAATTTACTTAACCTTTCATACTAGGCTAAAGATACTTGCTTCATTTCATACAAGGCCTTTTTCACTATGTAGACTGAGTCTGGCTTTCTTGAATCTTCAAATCTTGATGGTTGTTCCACATAAACTTATTCTTGGATGAATTAATTTAAGAAGGCACTCTTTACATCCATCTGGAATAACCTAAAATCTTTATAGCAATCAAAATCAAGTAATAATCTAATTACTTCTAACCTCGCTACTGGTGCATAGGTCTCATCATAATCTATTCCTTTTTCTTGCGTGTATCTTTTGGCCACGAGTCTTACTTTGTTTCTAACAACTTTTCCTTTTTCGTCCATCTTATTCCTGAAAACCTATTTTGTCCCGATAACAGACTTACCTTTAGGTTTAGGAATTAGATCCCAAACTTCGTTGATGCTGAATTGTTTGAGCTCTTCTTGCATAACTTCGATCCAGCTTTCATTAAACAGGGCTTCTTCTACACTTTTGGGTTCTATCTCAGAAACAAGTGCTAGGGCACTAGACTCTTCTCGCCTTTTGGATTTGGTGCGAATTCCTTCATCAATGTTGCCAATGATGAGTTCTTTAGGATGACTTGACTTATGTTTCTAGTTGCTAGTTGATCTGAGAGTCTGCTAATCCACTTCTTCGGTTGAATCTTCTAGATCTGCTTGTTGCTAATCTCTAGAAGTCTGAACCTCTTCGGGGGAAGTAGACTTTGTAAAGTTTGAAACAGGTTTATACTTTTCAAGTTGAGTCTGATCTGGTTGAGTCTCCTCAAATTTGACGTTCATGGATTCTTCCACAAAAGGAGTTTTCTTGTTAAAGACCCTATAAACTTTGCTTGTGATCGAATAACCAAGGAAGATTCCTTCGTCTGATTTTTCGTCGAACTTTCTAGATTGATCAATAGGATTCTTCAGAATAAAACGTTTACAGCCAAAGACATGAAAGTAATAAACATTTGGCTTCTTTCCTTTATACACTTCATATGAAGTTTTCTTTAAGATAGGCCTCAAGAACACTCTGTTGATGATGTAGCAAGCTGTAGAAACTGCTTTTGCCCAAAATCGAAATGATATGTTGCTCTTAATTAAGAGGGTTCTGGCCATCTTCTGTAAGGATCCGTTTTTCTTTTCCACAACCCCATTTTGTTATGGAGTATATGGAGAAGAGAAAATATGCTGGAAACTAGATTCATCACAGAACTTCGCAAAGTCTTGATTTTCAAACTTACCTTCGTATTCTATTCGTATGCTCGAAATAACATATCTTTTTTTTTTCATTATGAACCTTCTGGCAAACTTTGAGAAGTGAGAGAAGACTTCAGATTTATTTGCTAGAAAGTAAACACAAGTAAAGTGAGAGTAATCATCCACGGTTACTAGACATTATTTCTTTCCACCAATACTTTGAGTTCTGGTTGGTCTAAAGAGATTTATATGCAGAAGCTGTAAAGCTCGATTTGTAGAAACTTGATTTACAGGTTTGAAGGAACTTTTAACCTGTTTTTCCAAAACACATGGAGTGCATAAATTAGACTTTTGATAAGTCAGGTTGGGAATACCATGAACAAGCTTCTTGGTGATAACGCTAGTATGAACACCTAGAGGGGGGTGAATAGGTATTAAAAAAGTTTTTGCAAAACTTAACAACTTAATTCGATTTTTATGAAAATAGTAGACTGAAGATGTAAAAGACTGTAAACAGTTATATACAGCTACGAATTAAAGTAAAGAGTTTAGGGAAAGAGAATTGAAACACAAGGTTTATAGTGGTTCGGCTTAGACCAAGTCTACGTCCACTCTCTCGCACTGACAGCCCACTAGCTGAATTCCATTAAGAATCAAAAGAGATTTTATAGTCTCGCGTCCTTGATTCCATAGTGTAGAGACTTTGCTACACTTCCTCAAGGTCTCACAAGTATCTAATCTCTCTTTTGAGTACAAATTTAAGCTCAATCAATTGAAACAACAAAGAACAAGGAGCTTCAGACTTTGGAATTTCTCTATCTTTCACACACTTGAATAACTAGAGCGTCTTCCTTATATACTCCTCCATACCTTCATAACCGTTGGCACCTTCCGAAGGAGTTCTTCCAATCAACTCGTTGGATAGAATCAATTATAAAGATCTCGAGTTATTTAAGGAATATGATGATAGCCCACCAATCTTATTCACCCATACAATCAGGATCTAGGTTTCCATAAGTAGAACCTTAGAAGTATACTTTGCCAATCAACATATCTAAAATACTCGAATTAATTTCAATACGAATAATAGATCTCGAGGTGCAATTTCCAGCCGTGAGATATTCTTCAACCGCACGAATCAAATCCTTAAGATATACCCGCATCTGGATAAGTCTTCTTCAATGGATAATACTTTTCTTCATCGGTCTGGAAGCTGTTAATGAGGGCAGACTTTAAATCTTGAGTCTAGAGGTCTTCAGACTTTGATGATAGAGTCTTCAAGTCTTCATATTAGACTGATGGAAACGTTTTGTCAACTTCAAAACAAATAGGAAAGTTTTCTCCAACAATCTCCCCTTTTTTATGGTGACAAAACTTTCCTGCAGATTTGGATACTTTTGACCTGCAAGACATCACTTAAGCAAACAAAGATATCTCATAAAAGATAAGTAGATTAGGATAAAGAGAGTAGCGATTCTGCATCCACAGAAAACAAGTTAGTCCTTTGAAATCAATTATCCTTATCAAAATCATCAACATAGCTTAAGATACTGCAAGCATTAAAAAGGTCAAGCTAGTCCAAACCAATCACAGTCCAAACAAAAGAAAAAAGTAATCAAAGCCAAATCAGAATCAGAGTGTCAAACCTGTGTCAAATCTGCACTGACTTCTCCCCCTTTTTGTCAATAGCAAAAAGTAGATAATATAAAGAGAATTGGATAAAATTAAGATTGTTTGGGAATGCGAACAAACTGGAAATCTCCCATAGACTTGATAGTCTCCTCCAGTGTTTTCAGATCCTCCTTTAGTTGCGCTAAATTTTCACCCTTTGTAGTAGCTTGAACTTGAAGATTAAGGGCTTGAACTTGATCATGCAAAGAAACTGAGGTGGCTTGATGAGCATTTTGTATACTTTGAAATTCACATCCCAATGCATAAATCTGACCTTTGATTTCTAGAAGAAGCTCAAGCAATCTTTTAAAGTCTGCTGAGTTGTCAATTTGAGTGCTTGCTTCAACATGATTAGTTTGTGGAGTGTTGCCAGATGATGGAACTTCAGCACAAACATCCAAACTTGGAGATGAAGCCTCATCACCTTATTCAGGAAAGTGAGAGGCATACACTTCCTCTAGATCGACAGGAGAACGACTAACATCATCACTGGTAAAAGCAAGTGAGGGAGTACCTCTTTTATCAGCAGCTTCCCCTATTTCAGTGCCTTCAGGTGGAGAGAAGTACCCTTCTTGCTCTGGCTCTTCTCTAATGTCACGATGATCTTGTCATTCTTCCTTTGCTGGAGAATCACCATGACTTTCTCATTCTGTTTGTTCTTCTCTTTGCTCTTCTTTTTCTTCTTTCCTCATCGTTTCCCTCTCTTCATTTTTCTGTTTTGTCTCCTCTCTGTCTTGGTTTTCTCGAGTCTCTGTCTCAAGAACAAGACGCTGTAAGTTCTTTAAGGTAAGAGCTTCATAGTGATGTCATCCTCATCTTCTTCATCTTGCAAGATGAGTGCTCTCCTCTTCTTAGATGGAGTTGTCATGGGCTCCTTTCTTTTTCTTTTTGCAACTATAGGGTCTTGTCGAGTATTGACAGGTGTCTTCTCCTTAAATCTCTCTAAAGCCTTGTTTAGCTCCTTCAGACACATCTTTGAAACCATCTTCAGTTCTACCACCATTGGAACATTGGTTCGAACACATAGAATTTTGGGAGGCTGAATGTTAAGATGTCTAAATAGACGAGTAACAAGAGCAAAGTAAGGAAGTTGTCCCTTGTCCTTTACCATTGATCGATACATGTGAAACATTATGGTATGAGGCAAAGAGAACTTGTAACAAATGTCAATGGCGTACATCAGCTTCGCTTCAGAATTAGAGAGATCAGTCTTTGATGTGGATTTGGGTCTGAGACAATTAATCACAATCTTATAGAGCAAGACATTAGAGGCACTCATCCTCAAATATGAAATCCGGCCTTATGCAATTCTACCTCAAACAAGCTCCATAGTGGCATGACCAACAGACACACTAATTGTTTGGAAAATCCAGTCACATCAGCTAGAGTATCCATATCTACCACATAATCATGATCTCTAATACTAAAGGAAAATCTATTCGCATTTAAAAAACTTAGATTGGAATAGAAATATGCGGTAAGTTCCGGATAAGCTACAGTTGTCTCAAAGCATAATCGTTCAAGTTGAACTAAAGAAAACTTCTCCTGTAACTTTACGTTCAATGAATTGAGAAAGTCAAAATCCACACTCCTTGGGTTCATCACCCCTCGCTTTAGAAGTTTAGCATAAACTCACTCGTGTTCCTCAGAACAAAACAGATCCGTTCTACTTCCTCGAATTCTCACAACAACACCCATCCTAGGTTTAAAATGAGTGAACATCTTTTCATCGTCATCTTTACCCTCGGGTTGATTAAATCCTCCAAAATGTGGATCACTTGGGAAATTCGCAAAAGCCCTTTCTGCCGAACCAGCAAGAGCGATTCCCAAACGTTCCATCGTTCTTAGAAAGTCAGTTTCATTTCGGTACCCCTTTTCTTTCAAAAATTCATCAATAATGGTCATTAGAGAACCACATTCTTTCAGGGCGGTGTAGAGTTTGAAAGTAAATGTAGGCTTAAGAGTCCTTACAGGTTCGACATGCTCAATAATTTCTTCCTCTGCTTGTTGTTGATGAGGCTTTTGTGGTCTAGCTTGAGAAGAATGGCGCGGTTGAGAATGTTGTTGTTGACTTTGCTGCTGCCTTGAAGAATCTTCTTCCTCGGTCAGATTGAAGTGCGTAGGACCTTCACGCATATGCTGTGGTCCCCTGCTTGCTATTTTTGAGGATTTTCTTTGGGAAGACATTGTCCCAGTCTTTGAGAGAATTTCAGAACTCGATTCGCGAGAAAGATGAAAACTTTAAGGATTAAACTAGAGAGAAAAAGTAATAAAGTGAAGTTATGTGCTCTAGGGTTTGTGAGTAAAAATGAAGAAGAAAGATAGTATATAAAGCAATTGAAACGAGGTATACAGATCGTCATAAATGGAAAAATAAAAATGCCTTTTTAAAAATGAATAATTGCATTTTTGAAAATAGATAACTGTCATTTCAAATATGATAACTTCCTTTTCGAAAAAGAATAATTGCTACAACTTCAAAAACTTGGAAAGATAACATCAATCAATTGGCGATTAATAAGCAATTGTACATTTTCGAGTTTTTATCTGAAAGTTAAATTACTAGAACCGAAATAACTTACAATCGTAATTCTTAGTCTTATGAGTTTGAGCATCTTCAGACTTTAACCCTGAGTCTGAGCTTTTTTTAGACTTTAAGAGATAAGATGTTAAGTTTGGGGCGAATAGACTCAAATGAGCTTTTCTCTAGGGGTTTTGTAAATATGTCCGCCAACTGATTCTTTGAGTCAATGAATTGGATCAAGACTTCTCCATTTTGAACATGATCTCTAATAAAATTGTGTCGAATCTCTATGTGCTTTGCTCTTGAATGAAAAATTGGATTCTTTGTGAGATTCATCATGCTGGTGTTGTCACATTTGATCTCGATGCAAGAGTCTTCCATTCCAAAGTCTCTTAATTGTTGTTTTATCCATAAGATTTGAGAACAACAACTTCCAAGAGCCACATATTCTGCTTCTGCTATTGAAAGAGTTACAGTACTTTGCTTCCTTGAAAACCAAGATACTGTTATGTTACCAAGCAATTGACAAGTGCTTGAAGTGCTTTTCTGATCAACTATGCAACCTGCTAGATCTGTGTCTGAATATCCAAGAAGAATAAAGTCTCATTCTTTGGGATATCACAGACCTAGGCTTAAAGTCTCTCTTATGATGTTTTTAAAAATGACAAAATAAATCAAAGTCTACTAACGTATTTAATGGTTGAGTAATGGACTATGCAAATGATAGAATATGTAAAGGATATTGTCCAAAGTCTATTCAGAAGATTTCCAAACTTCTATGTCAAAGTTTGAAGATTGCCAGACTTTAGTGTCAAAGTCTATTCTACATCAGAAGTCTGCAATTCTGACAAATTCCAGACTGAACGTGACACAAGCCCAACTAGAAGACAGGCTCTATGCTAAAGCTGAACTTATTCAGATTGTGTTAAGACCTTAAACATAAATCTGTTCAGAAGCAAAATATGTTCAGACCTAGATTGTAAAGTCTATTGCACTCAGACTCAGATTGTAAAGTCTATTGCACTCAGATTTTACATCCAGATTCAACATAACATAACACAAGCTCAATCATATAACGGCTAGTGATCTGGTTTGGATTCCACATCAAGATTGATTTGATTGGCGATTGGATATTGAAGACAAGAACTTTCTATACGGAGAAGCTCTACTTATGGAAACCAAGATTCTGTTTGTATGGGCGATCGGAATCAATTTGGGATTCTACTTTTGTCACTCAACGGCTACCAAATCTTCTAGATACAGATTTGTCTAATGGGTAGATTGGAAGACGATCCTTGAGATACTGTCCAACGATTAGTTTGGAAGTGGAGGAGTATTTAAGGAGATCAAGGACCAATAAGCAAGTAAGAGACGGAGCGTAGAATTTATAATTCCAAAGTCTGAGCCACATTCGATCATACACTTGTCTTTGGAGAGCTTAAACGTTTGTGATCATGAGAGAAATACCAAAAGAGTGACTTAGTGAGATAGTATGATCTACTACTAAGTGTTTGCACTCAAAGTTGTAATCTCTTGTTGATTGCATAATGGAATCCAGCCAAGAAGGCTATTAGCGTGGGAGAGTGGATATAGGCTTGATTTAAGCCAAACCACTATAAACCTTGTGTTCTTATTCTCTTCCTTTAATTCATTTATTTTATTCGTAATTCTATTTAACTGCTAAAGTCTGATTTCGCTCAAAGTCGGCTACTCTTCAGATTCAGTTTCAAAAGTCTGTTGTTATTTAGACTTAGGTTAAAAGTAAAATTTTTCAATGCAGTTTGCAGAATCTGTTTTTACACCTATTCACCTCCTCTCTAGGTGTTTACACTAGCACTATCAGTTACAATGTATTTGATTATGCATTTTGCGGCGCTTAGATGAGACTCTTTTGGATCAAATTGAAATCTAGCACAGATGCAAACACTAAATAAAATGTCAGGTCTAAAAGTAGTAAGATAAAGAAGTGAACCAATGATACTCCTATACAGCTTCTGGTCAATTTTCTTTCATTCTTCGCCTTTGTCCAGCTTCTAAGAACTTGACATTGGTATATTGGTCTTTTTGCAATTCTCCAATCTGAATTTTTAACGAGTTCTTTAGCATATTTTTCTTGATGAATGAAAATTCCTTCCTTCAATTGTTTTGCTTGTAGTCCGAGAAAGAAGGCTAGTTCACCCATCATGCTCATCTTGAATTCATCTTGCATAGACTTAGAAAACTTCTTGCACAGGTTTTCGTTAGGTGAATTAAATATAATATCATCAACATAAATTTGAGCAAGTAAAAAGTTTTTACTTTCTTTTTTAATAAACAAGGTAGTGTCTACTTTTCCTTTAACAAAACCATTTTGAATTAAAAACTTACTTAATCTGTCGTACCAAGCTCGAGGTGCTTGCTTTAATCCATATAAAACCTTTTTCAATCTAAATACAGAGTTTGGTTTCCTTAGATCTTCAAATCTGGGAGATTGTTACACATAAACTTCTTCTTGAATAAATCCATTTACGAATGCACTTTTGACATTCATTTGGAATAACTTGAAATTCTTATAACAAGCAAAAGCAAGTAATAATCTAATTACTTCTAACCTTGCTACAAGAGCGTAGGTCTCATCATAGTCTATGCCTTCTTCTTACGTATATCCTTTGGCCACGAGTCTTGCTTTGTTTCTTATCACTTTTCCTTTTTTGTCCATCTTGTTCATGAAAACCCATTTAGCTTCAATAATAGACCTACATTTTGGTTTAGGAGTTAATTCCCAAAGATCATTAATGCTGAACTGTCTCAGTTCTTCTTGTATTGCTTCAATCCAGCTATCGTCGGTTAAAGCTTCTTCTATGCTTTTGGGTACTATTTCAGAGATAAGTGTCACAGCACTAGACTCTTCTTGCCTTTTGGATTTGGTACGAATCCCTTCATTAATATCACCAATAATGAGTTCTTTGAGATGACTAGACATATGCTTCCAATTGTTGGTCAGTCTAACAGATTGTTGGTCTTCTTCTTCAGTTGAATCTTCAATACCCGTTCGTTGTTTTTCTTCTAGAGTCTAAGCTACTTTAAGGGAGGTAGACTTTTAAAGTCTGGAGCGGATTCAGATTATTCAGTTTGAGTCTGAATTGATTGATTTTGCAGAGAGTTTTGAAATTTGACATTCATCAATTCTTCCAAACAGAAATTGACTAAGTCTTCTTGTTGAATATTTCTATTTCGAGGAGAGAAAATGAGTTTGTTTGTCAAGAAGAGGTTGAATATTTCCAAGGAAGATTCCTTCATCTGATTTTTCTTCAAATTTACCAGAAATTGAGAAATTGAGAAACAGAAATTTTACGATCATTTGCATTTTCATTCAAGATAAAATATTTTTTTCAAGATAAAATATTTGCAACCAAACACATGAAAATAAAAAAACAATTGGCTTCTTTCCTTTGAATAACTTATAGGGAGTTTTCTCCATAATGGGCCTTAAGAATACTCTGTTAATAATATAACATGCTATAGAAACTACTTCAACCCAAAAACAAGAAGAAATATTACTTTCAATTAAAAAGGTTCTAGCCATTTATTGTAAATATCTATTATTCATTTCCACAACTCCATTTTGTTCAAGAGTGTATGAAGAAGAGAACACGTGCTGAAAACCAGATTCATCATAGTATTTGGCAAAGTCCTGATTTTCAAACTCACTTCCATGGTTTGTCCGTATTTTTGAAATAATATAACCTTTCTCATTTTGCACTTTCTTAGCAAACTTTGAAAAATGAGAGAATGTTTCAGACTTACTTGCCAAAAAGTAAACCCAAGTGAATCGCGAATAATCATCCACTATTATTAGGCAAAATCTCTTTGAACTAATGCTTTGAGTTCTAGTTGGTCCAAAGAGATCCATATGAAGGAGCTACAGCACACGGTTAGTGGAAACTTGATTTATTGGTTTAAAAGAACTTCTAACATGTTTTCCCAACACACATGGTGTGCATAAGTCAGATTTTTGGTATTTCAGGTTGAGTAGTCCTGAACAAGCTTCTTGGAAGAAATTTTGGCAATTTGCTTCATGTTGATATGGCCAAGCTTTCGATGCTAGATATTTGCTTCATCTTGTATTGATATTAGGCATTGAGATCTTTCTGATTTTATATTCATAAGATAAATATTCCCATGTCTACGCTAGGTAAAAGATTGAGAGTGGTCTTTACTGGTTCCTAAACATGTCCCTTCCTGAAAATTGATTTTGAACCCAATGTCGCACAATTGACTTATGCTGAGTAGATTGTAGTTTAGTCCTTCCACCAAGGAGACATTATTGATTGTGAGACCTCAAATCTTTACTGTTCCGCATCCAATAATTCTTCATTTGTTATTTCCACCAAAAGAGACTTTTCCTCCATTGGTTTGAACAAGCATTGTGAAACATCTTGCATCTCCAGTCATGTGACTTGAACAACCACTATCCAAATACCATTTAATTTTCCTCTTGATAGTGACCTGAAATTTAAAAAGAAACTCAAGCTTTCTTTGGTACCCACATTTTCTTGGGTCCAGTGGAGTTAGTGCAATATACAGTCTTTGCCCAATCCTTCTTAACAAGTCTCCAAACCATAGGACATTCTTTTTTAAAGTGTTCTGAATTGTAACACTTAGAACATTTTAGAGCACTTCGACCAATAGGTTTTACAAAGATTTTTTGAAAATGATTTCTATAAAAGGCTTTTGTAGGTCTCTGTTTGATTCTTTCCTTTACTTTCGAAAAATCAATTATAGGAATGGTTTCAGAAGTCATTCACAACCCTGATTTGTTAAAATAAGATCTTTGTATCGAAAGAATCTATTCTAGCTTCTCAAATCCTATTGAAAACTTTTTTGAAATATTTGAAATGTCATTTTTCAAACATGTATTTTCTTTCGAAAGAGAGTCTGCATTTTCTTTCAAAATGACAAATTTTTATCTAAATTATCAAACTTTTATTTCCAATAGATTTCTTGTTGCTTCAATGTAGAATTCTCCCTTTTTAGCTTGGAAATGCTCTTAAGAGAAATTTTGAGACTAAGACAAAGTTCATCAATATATTTCAAGACTTTAGTAGGAATTTTTAAATTGCTTACCTCAATTTCACTATCTGAGTCTGAGTCTATATCTATCTCAAAGTCTGAGTCTGATTTTGATTTTGCCATTAAAAAAATATTGGCATAATCATCATCACTTTCTTGGCATTCGGTATCACTCTATGTTTCTGCCTTGAGAGCCTTTATGTATTTCTCAGCTTTTCCTTTCTTTTTCTTCAATAAAGAACAGTTGGGTCTAATGTGTCCCTTTTTCTTGCATTCAAAGCAAATCACATCTTTATTGGATTCATCATCCTCAGTTGATTTGTTTTAAAACCTTTGAGTACTTTATTTCTTCCAATTGAATCTTATTCCCTTTTTGTTCAGTTTCCTTAACCTTCTTATCATAAGTGCTAGCTCTTCATCATCTAAATCTTCTTCAGAGTATGTAAAATCAGAATCATCGTTAGATTTTAAATCAATAGACTTCTTACCTTTGGGATCTTCATCATCATTGATTTGTTCCACTTCATGAGACTGAAGTGTGCCAACTAGTTTGTCCACGAAGAGCGGCATGATCTTTTGTGTTTCCCTTATTGAAGTCTTTACGTGATTTCAATCTTTGGAGAGTCCACGCAGTAATTTGTTAACTTTCATGGATCCTAAGATTGGCTGTCCCTGATACTCTAGACCATTTACAATTTCAGTGAAGCAACTAAACATATCAATGATAGATTCTCCTGGCTTCATCTTTAAGGCTTCATATTATCCAAGTAGAATATTGATCCTTGTTTCTTTTACTCGATCAGTTCCTTCATAGGTAATGTGCAGCCTATCCCAGACTTATTTGGCTATTTCACAAGAAGATATTATATTATATTCAATGGGAGATAACGCAAAATATAAAGAATAAATCGCTTTTACATCAAGTGCTTATCTCTTGGTTATCTCTTCATGAGTCATCTCGCCAGTTTCTGCAACTTCTTTTCCCCTCTCTGAGACTGATATAGCTTTAGGAATGATTCATTTTTCTACCACATCTCATTCTAGAGGATCTTTCGATCTTAAAATGCATTCATCTTGTTTTTCCATATGCTGTATTCATTTCCATTGAAGTAAGGAGGTCTGGTGTTACTTTGGCCTTCAACCAAACCTAGAGCTAACATACTAGCCATAGATCTTTAATTCAGAAGTAAAACCACTTCAATTTAATGAGTACACAGGCTTTGATACCAATTGAAAGGGCTAGTATGAGCACCTAAAGGGGGGGTGAATAGGTGATCAAAGAAGTTTTTGCAAATTTTATAAAAAAAAAATTAACTTCTAAGAATAATAAATTGAAATCGTGAACAATTATAAACAGTTATATAGAGCTATGATTTAAAGTAAAGAGTTTAGGGATAGAGAATCAAGACACAAGATTTATAGTGGTTCGGCTTAGACCAAGCCTACGTCCACTCTCCCGCACTGACAGCCCACTGGCTAAATTCCACTAAGAATCAAAAGAGATTTTACAGTCTCACGTCCTTGATTCCACAATGTAGAGACTTTGCTACACTTCCTCATGGTCTCACAAGTATCAAATCTCTCTTTTGAGTACAAATTAAGCTCAATCAATTGAAACAGCAAAGAATAAGGAGCTTCAGACTTTGGAATTTCTCTATCTTTCACACACTCAAATAACTAGAGCGTCTTCCTTATATAGTCCTCCACGCCTTCATAACCGTTGGCACCTTCAAAATGAGTTCTTCCAATCAACCCGTTGGACAGAATCAATTAGGGAAATCTCGACTTATTTAAGGAATATGATGATACCCACCTATCCTGCTCGCCCATACAATTAGGATCTAGGTTTCCATAAGTAGAACCTTCCAAGTATACTTCACCAATCAACGGGTCTAAAATACTCGAATTAATTTCAATACGAATAATAGATCTCGAGGTGCAATCTCCAGCCATGAGATCTTCTTCAACCGCACGAATCAAATCCTTAAAAATATACCCGCATCTGAATAAGTCTTCTTCAACGGATAATACTTTTCTTCGTCAGTTTAGAAGCTGTCAATGAAGGCAGGCTTTAAATATTGAGTCTGGAGTTCTTCAGACTTTGACAATAGAGTCTTTAAGTCTTCAAACTAGACTGATGGAAACGTTTTGTCAACTTCAAAACAAATAGGAAAGTTTTCCCCAACATTTTCTTCTTTACTGGAGTAACCATGGACTCCTTGCCTTTCCTCTTCGCTGCAGCAGAGTCTTGTTTTGCTTTGATGGGAGAGTTCTCATTCATACGCTCCAACATCTTGTTCATCTCTTTCAAACGCATCTTTGTGATCATTTTAAAACCAATCAACATTGGAGAGACGGTTGTCAAACATAATGGTGCAGAAATGTGAATTTTAAAGTGTCTAAAGAGACGCGTGATAAGAGCATAATAAGGGAGTTGTCCCTTATCTTTCACCACTGTTCGGTACATGTGAAACAAGATGGTGTGAGGGAGAGAGAATTTAAATCCAGTATTGATGGCACACATCAATTTTGCTTCAGATCGAGAGACATTACTCTTGGATGTCGACTTGGGATGAATGCAGTTGATTACGATCTTGTGTAGCAAGATGTTAGAGGCATTCATCCTTGTGTAGGAAATCTTCCCTTCAACATCCCTATCTTTCACCAATGACATAGTAGCATGAGCAATAGATACGCTAATTGGTTGGAAACTCGTTCTTTCCACCCCAATTATGTCAGCCAACGTATCCGTATCCACCACAAATTCCTTGTCCTTGACTGTGAAAGAAAAATTGTTTGCATCCAAAAAAGATAAGTTCAAGTAAAAGTATGCAGTGAGTTCTGGATAAACAGTAGTAGATTCAGAACATAACCGTTCTAATTGCAGTAGAGCAAGCTTCTCTCGTAGATTCACTTTTATCGAATCAAGGAAATCAAAGTCAACACTCTTAGGGTTGATAACCCCTCTCTTCATAAGGTTCGAATAAACCCTCTTGTGATTCTTCGATCTGAAAAGACTTGAACCGTCACTAACAACGTTTGCAGCAACACTTGTTCTAGGCTGAAAGTGAGTAAACATCCATTCATCGTCGTCCAGAACTTGTGGTTGATTTGCAATGCCATAGAATGGGTCACTCGGGAAATTCGCAAAAGTTCTTTCAGCCGTTCCTTTCTCCACAACTCCTAACCTTTCTAACTCCCACAAGAACAAGGTTTCATTCTTGTATCCTCTATCTCTTAAAAATTTATCGATTAAAGACATTGGCATTCCTCCTTTCTTTAAATTAAAGTAAAGTTTGAAAGCAACCTTGAGAGTTAGCGTTCTTACAGGTTCAGCCTCCTTTATAACTTCATCATCTAGTTGAGTCGGTGGAGAAGATTAACGTTGCTGAGAAAGTTGTTGCTGACTCATACGCAGAGGTGGAGAAGAATCTTCTTCCTCGGTCAAGTCAAAATGCGTAGAACCCTCGGGCATATGTCGTGGTCCCCTGCTTGCAATCCTCGAAGACTTTCTTGAAGACATTGTCGCTTCAAGGGAGAAATTCACAAACTTGCTCGAAAAAGGTGAATACTTTTGAACAAATCGAGAGTGGAAGTGAAAGCAAATAGGAATTTTGTATTCTAGGGTTTCAATGTAGAAACGAAGAAGATGAATCTCGGAAGTATATAAAAACAAGTGAAGCGAGATAAATGAAACGTCGTAAAAGGAAAAATAAAAATACATTTTCAAAAAGAATAACTTCCCTTTTCGAAAATAACTGTCTTTTCAAAATTGATAACTACCTTTTTAAAAAGAAAAACTTGGAAAGATAATTTCAATCAATTAGCAATTAATAGGTAACCGTTCCTTTTTCAAGTTTGAAATACTGGAATAGAAATAACATACAGTCATAACTCTCAGTCTTATGAATATGAACACCTTCAGACTTTACCTTTGAATCTTGAGCACATTCAGACTTTACTGAATAAGAGATATGATGTTCAGTCTGGTGGGAATAGACTCAAATAGGCTTTTCTCCAGAGGCTTTGTAAATATGTATGCTAGTTGATTCTTTGAGTCAATGAATTGAATCATAACTTCTCCATTTTGAACACGATTTCTAATAAAGTGATGTCGAATCTCTATATGCTTTGCTCTTGAATGAAGAATTGGATTCTTTGTGAGGTTAATTGTGCTAGTGTTGTCACATTTGATCTCGGTGCAAGAATCTTTGATTCCAAAGTTTCTCAGTTGTTGTTTTATCCATAAGATTTGAGAACAGCAACTGCCAAGAGCCACATACTCTACTTCTGTTGAAATAGCTACAATGCTTTGCTTCATTGAAAACCAAGATATTGTCCTGTTTCCCAGCAATTGGCATGTATCAGATGTACTCTTTCTATCAACTCTGCAACATGTTAATCTGCATCTAAATATCCAAGGAGGGTAAAGTCTCATTCTTTGGGATACTATAGATCTAAATTTGAAATAGTTGCAATGTATTTGATGATGCGTTTTGCGGCGCTTAGATGAGACTCTTTTGAATCAAATTGAAATTTAGCATAAATGCAAACACTAAACAAAATATCAGGTCTAGAAGCGGTAAGATAAAGAAGTGAACCAACAATACTCCTGTAAAGTTTCTGGTCAACTTTCTTTTCTCCTTCATCTTTATCCCGCTTCGAAGAACTAGACATTGGTATTTCAGTCTTTTTGCAATTCTCTAATCCGAACTTTTTAACAAGTTCTTTCGCATATTTTTCTTGGTGAATGAAAATTCCTTCATTCAATTGTTTTACTTTTAGTCTAAAAAAGAAGGACAATTCACCCATCATGCTCATCTCAAATTAATCCTACATAGACTTAGAAAACTTCTTGCATAGGTTTTCATTAGGCGATCCAAATATAATATCATTAACATAAATTTGAATAAGTAGAAAGTTTTTACCTTCCCTTTTAATAAACAAGGTAGTATCCATTTTTCCTTTGACAAATCATTTTGCATTAAAAAATTACTTAACCTGTCATACCAAGCTCGAGGTGCTTGTTTTAATCCATATAGAGCCTTTTTTAGTCTAAATACTAAGTCTTGTCTCTTTGGTTCTTCAAATCCAAGAGGTTGTTCCACATAGACTTCTTATTGGATAAATCCATTTAAGAATACACTCTTGACATCCATTTGGAATAACCTGAAATTTTTATAACAGGTAAAAGCAAATAATAATCTAATTACTTCTAACTTGGCTACTGGTGCGTAGGTTTCATCATAATCTATCCCTTCTTGTTGCGTATATCCTTTGGCCACGAGTTTTGCTTTGTTCATGATCACTTTACCTTTTTCGTTCAACTTATTTCTGAAAACCCATTTAGCTCCAATAATGGATTTACCTTTTGGTTTAAGAGTGAATTCCCATACATCTTTAATACTGAACTGTCTGAGTTCTTCTTGCATTGTTTCAATCTAGCTTTTGTCAGCTAAAGCTTCTTTTATGCTTTTAGGTTCTATTTTAGAAATAAGTGCCACATCGCTAGACTCTTCTTGTCTTTTGGATTTGGTGCGAATCCCTTCATCAATATTACCAATGATGAGTTCTTTGGGATGACTAGGCTTGTACTTCCAGTTACTTGTTGGTCTGACAGTTTGCTGATCTTCTTCTTCAGTTGATTTTTCAACTTCTGTTCGTTGTTGATTTTCAGATATCTGAGCTGTTGCAGGGGAGGTAGACTATGTAGAGTTTGGAGCAAGTTTAGATTCTTCAGGATGAGTCTGAATCAATTGATTCTGCAAAAAGTCTTGGAATTTAATATTCGTAGATTCTTCCACATACTGAGTCTTTTTGTTGAAAACTCTGTAAGCTCTGTTGGTGGTTGAATATCCAACGAAGATTCCTTCGTCTAATTTCTTTTTAAACTTACCAGTTCGATCATTTGTATTTTTCAAAACAAAACATTTGCAACCAAATACATGAAAGTATGAAACAATTGACTTCTTTCCTTTAAATAACTCATAAGGAGTTTTCTCCATAATATGCCTTAAAAAGACTATTAATAATATAACATGCTGTAGAAACTGCTTCAGCCCGCAAAGATCTATTCTTTCTTTCCACAACACCATTATGTTCTGGTGTGTATGGAGAGGAGAAAACATGCTGAAAACCTGATTCATCACAAAATTTTGCAAAGTCTTGATTCTCAAACTCACCTCCATGGTCAGTCCGTATGCTTGAAATAGCATATCCCTTCTCGTTATGAACTTTCTTAGCATATTTGGAAAAGTAAGAAAATGTTTCAAACTTACTTGCCAAAAAGTAAACCCAGGTAAATCGTGAGTTCTGGTTGGCCCAAAAAGATCCATATCCACGATTACTAGACAATATCTCTTTACGCCTATACTTTTAGTTTTGGTTGGCCCAAAAAGATCCTTATGCAAAAGTTGCAAAACACGATTAGTAGTAACCTGATTTATTGACTTAAAAGAACTTCTAACCTGTTTTCCCAATACACATGGTGTGCATAAGTTAGATTTTTGAAACTTCAGGTTGGGCAATCCTCGAACAAGATTCTTAGAAGAGATCTTGGCAATCTGCTTCATAATGACATGGTCAAGCTTTCGATACCAAAGATTTGCTTCATCTTGAATTGAAATTAGACATTGAGACTTTTCTGGTTTTATATACAGAAGATAGATGTTCCCATATCTTCGTCTAGTAAAGGATTGTGAAAGATCTTTACTAGTTCCCGAACATATTCCTTTTTGAAAATTGATTTTGAATCCAGTGTTGCACAATTGGCTAATGCTAAGCAAATTGTAGTTGAGTCATTTCACTAAAGAAACATTATTGATTGTGAGACTTCTAATTTTTACAGTTCTACATCCAGCAATTCTTCCTTTGATGTTTCCACCAAAAGAGACTTTTCCACCATTTACTTGCATAAGTTTTATAAAACAACTTGAATCTCTAGTCATATGCCTTAAATAGCCACTATTCAAATACCATTTAACATTTTTCTTGATAGTGACCTACAATCAAGAAAGAAACTCAAGTTTTCTTTGGTACCCACATTTTCTTGGGTCCAGAGGAATTAATGCAATAAACAGTCTTCGCCCATTCCTTTTTGACAGGTCTCCAAACCATGGGACATTCTTTCTCAAAGTGTTCTGAGCTATTACACTTAAAACATTTGAGAGTACTTCACCCAACAGGTTTTACAAAAACTTTTTGAAAATAATTTCTGTAAAAGGTTTTGTAGGCCTGTGTTTGATTCTTTCTTTCACTTTTGGAAAATCAATTAGAAGAATAGTTTTAGAGGTCATTCCCAAGCCTGATTTGTTAAAGTAGGGTCTTTGTACTGAAAGAATCTTTTCTAACTTCTCAGATCCTATTGAAAACCTTTTTGAAATATTTGAAATCTCATTTTTTTTAAAATGTATTTTCTTTTGAAAAAGAGTCTGCATTTTCTTTTAAAGTAATAAAACTTTTATCTAAATTTTCAAATTTTTCTTTCCATAAAATTTCATGTTGCTTCAGTGTATAATTCTCCCTTTTTAGCTCAGAAATCCTCTTGAGAGAGGTTTTGAGACTAAGACAAAGTTCATCAATGTATTTCGAAACTTTAGTAGGGATTTTTCAATTACTTACCTCGATTTCACTATCTAAGTCTCAGTTTGTATCTACTTCGGAGTTTGAGTCTGATTCTGATTTTACCATTAGACAAATATTGGCATAATCTTCATCACTTTCTTCGTGTTCAATATCACTCCATGTCTCTGCCTTGAGAGCCTTCCTATATCTCTTAGCCTTCCCATTCTTTTTCTTCAACATGGGACAGTTGGGTCTAATGTGTCCCTTTTTTCTTGCATTCAAAACGGATCACATCTTTATTGGATTCATCATCCTCAGTTGATTTGTTTTGAAACTTTTGAGTGCTTTGTTTCTACCAATTGAATCTTCTTCCCTTGTTGTTCAGTTTCTTGAACATCTTTATCCTAAGAGCTAACTATTCATCATCCATATCATCTTTGGAATCTGTAACATTAGAATCATCGTTAGATCTCAAAGCAATTGACTTCTTACTTTTGGGATCTTCTTCCTCGTCGATTTGCTCTACTTCATAGGACTGAAGTGTGCAAATCAATTCGTCTACAGAAAGTGGCATGACCCTTTGTGTTTTCCTTATTGAGGTCTTTATGTGATTCCAATCTTTGGAGAGTCCACAAACAATTTGTTAACATTCACGGGTCCTAAGATTGGTTGTCTCTGATACTCTAGACCATTTACAATTTCTATAAAGCGACTAAACATGTTAGTGATAAATTCTCTTGACTTCATCTTGAAGGCTTCATACTGTCCGAGTAGAATATTAATCCTTGTTTCTTTCACTCGATCAGTTCCTTCATAGGTAATGTGCAGCATGTCCCAGACTTCTTTGGCTGTTTCACAGGAAGATATTATGTTATACTCAGTAGGAGATAATGCACAATATAAGGAGTAAATTGCTTTAGTATCAAGAGTTTGTCTCTTAGTTATTTCTTATTGAGTCATCTCACCAGAGTCTACAACTTCTTTTTCCCTTTCTAAAATTGATGTAGCTTTAGAAATAATTCATTTTTCTACCACATCCCATTCCAGAGGATCTTTCGATCTTAGGAATGCCTTCATCTTGTTTTTTTCATATGTTGTATTCATTTCCATCAAAATAAGGTGATCTAGTGTTGCTTTGGCCTTCAATCAAACCTGGAGTCAACATACTAGCCATAGATCTTTAACTCAAAAGTAAAAACACTTCAATTAAATAAGTACACAAACTCTGATACCAATTGATAATACTAGTATGAACACCTAGAGGGGGTGAATAGGTGTTAAAGGAGTTTTTGTAAGACTTAACAACTTAATTCTATTTTTATGAAAATAGTAGACTAAAGATGTAAAAGACTGTAAACAGTTATATAAGGCTACGAATTAAAGTAAAGAGTTTAGGGTAAGAGAATTGAAATATAAGGTTTATAGTGGTTCGGCTTAGACCAAGCCTACGTTCACTCTCCCGCATTGACAGCCCACTGGCTGGATTCCACTAAGAACCAAAAGAGATTTTACAGTCTCACGTCGTTGATTCCATAGTATAGAGATTCTACTGCACTTCCTCAAGGTCTCACAAGTATTTGATCTCTCTTTTGAGTACATTTTAAGCTCAACAAATTGTAACAGCAAAGAACTAAGAGTTTCAGACTTTGTAATTTTTCTTTCACGTACACACTCAAATAACTTGAGCGTCCTCTTTATATACTCCTCCATGCCATCATAATCATTGGCACCTTCCAAAAGAGTTCTTCCAATCTACCCATTGGACAGAATCAATTATGAAAATCTTGAGTTATTTAAGGAATGTGATGATAGCTCACCAATACTACTCACCTATACAATCAGGCTCTAGGTTTTAATAAGTAGAACCTTCCAAGTATACTTTGCCAATCAACGGATCTAATTGTTCAAATTGATTTTAGTAAGAATAATTGATCACGATATGCTATCTCCAGTAGTGAGATATTCTTCAACTGTACGAACCAAATCCTTAAAGATATACTTGTATCTGGATAAGTCTTCTTCATCGGATAAATATTTTCTTCATCGGTCTGGAAACTATCAATGAGGGTAGATTTTGAATCTTTAGTCTAGAGGTCTTTAGACTTTGACGATAGAGTCTGCAAGTCTTCAAACTAGACTGATGAAAACGTTTTGTCAACTTCAAAATAGATAAGAAAGTTTTCTCCAACACATCGAACTTTCATGGAGCTCCAAGATCATGGGTTTCTAAGGGAAAACGGCAACAGCTATGTTTTTTATATGGGTAGTGAAGCCCTAAGTCTTGCTGATTCGCCGACCATATGGACTTAATGAGTCAGCATGTCTTGGCTTGGCTGGTGTGCCAAAACAACATAACTTGGGCTGGTCTAGGGAGGGTTATCCAGGCAGATGAGTTTATAAAAAGGAATGGTGGCAATAAGGGTTGAGATGTCTGTTGGAGAAATCCTGCCATAATATTTTGAAGCTGACAAAACGTTTCTTTCAGTCTAGTCTGGACCTTTACTGATCTTTCGGTTTAGAGTCTGAAGACAATTGGACATCAAGATTCAAGACTCAAGACTCAAGACTTCAAGACTTAAAGATTCTCATTGACAGTTTTCTAATCTAGTGTCGAAAGGCTATCTAGAACCTAGGTGTTTGGTTAAGGAGATAGTCCTATTCTCTCGAGAAGATATCCTTTTGGGTTAAGCTAACGGATTCTTTCTATTCAAAGATCCGATGATTGACGAAATCTTGGAAAGTTCTATTCTTGGAAACCAAGATCCTGGTTGTATGGGCGAACAGGATTGATGGGCTATCGTCAAGTTCCTTTAATAGCTCGAAAGATCTCCTTAATTGATTCCGTCCAAACGGGTAGATTGGAGGAATTCTTTTGGTAAGTGCCAACGGGTATGATGGCATGAAGGAGTATAAAAGGAAGACGTTCAAGCTATTTTAGTGCATGCTCGATAGACGAATTCCAGAGTATGAAGTTCCTTGATATTCAGTCGATTCATTCTTAGCAAAATTGTATACACAAAAGAGTGTTTATACTTAGTGGTAACTTGAGCAAGTGTGGTAGATCATCTACATCACTGAATCAAGGAAGCACAACGGCCGTAACACTTCTTTGTTCATAGTGGAATCCAGCCAATAGGTGTCAAGTCTTTGAAGAGTGGACGTAGGCTTAAACTAAAGCCGAACCACTATAATCATTGTGTTCAATTCTCTTATCCCTTTTCTCGCCTCTTTTATTGCTTTGTTTATATCCATCAATTGTCTAGTATTGTGTGATTTAAGTAAAAATCGTTTTATACCTATTCACCCCCCTCTAGGTACTCGTTCTAGCTATATCAATTGGTATCAGAGCTTGTGTACTCACTTTATTTGAAGTGTTTTACTTCAGAGTAAAAGATCCATGGCTAGTATGTTAGCACTAGGGCTGGTGGAAGGGCAAAGCAATACCAGACCACCCTACTTTGATGGAAAGGATTACAACATCTGGAAGAACAAGATGAAAGCTTTTCTGCAATCAAAGGATCCTCTGGAATGGGACGTTGTAGAAAAAGGAATCATTCATAAAGCTGCAGCTATCTCGAAAGAAGAAAAGAAGTCATGGGAAGCTAGTGGAATGCCTCGGGAAGAAATAATCAAGAGACAAACTCTTGATGCAAAAGCAATATATTCTTTGTATTGTGCTTTGTCACCTACTTGAATATAACAGAATATCTTCTTGTGATACAACAAAAGAAGTTTGGGATAGGTTACATATCACCTACGAAGGAACTGATCGAGTGAAAGAGACCGAATCAATATTCTTCTCGGTCAATATGAAGCCTTCAAAATGAGATCTGGAGAATCAATAACTTACATGTTCGGTCGTTTTACGAAATTGTGAATGGTCTTCAAAATCAAGGTCAACCAATTTCTGATTCTATGAAGGTTAACAAGCTTCGCGTGGACTCTCCAAGGATTGGAATCACATAAAGACTTCAATAAGAGAGACACAAAGAATCATGCCACTATCTGTCGATGAGCTGGTTGGAACTCTTCGCCTTATGAAGTGGAACGAATAAACGAAGACGAAGATCCAAAAGGTAAGAAATCCATTGCATTAAAATCAAATGATGATTCGATGTTACGGATTACTCAAGACGATATGAACGATGAGGAACTTGCCCTTATGATAAGAAGATTCAGAAAGTTGAATAGAAAAGGAAGAAGATTCAACTCTAAGAGACAAGGCTTTCAAAGACAACGAGACCAAGACTCATTGATGATGATGAAGCAAATAAAGATGTAGTTTGCTTTGAATGTAAGAAAAAGGGACACATCAGACCCAATTGTCCTCTTCTAAAGAAGAAGAAAGGAAAGGCTGAAAAGTCTCGAAAGGCTCTCAAAGTTGAAACCTGGAGTGATACGAGTGTGAAGAAAGTGATGATGAATATGCCAACTTGTGTCGATGGCGCAATCGGACTCTCAAACTCGAATCGGACTCGGACAGTGAATTTGAAGTAAGTAATTTCAAAATTCTGTCAAGGTTTCTAAGTATATTGATGAGTTGTGTTTAAGTCTTAAGACTTCTCTTAAAAGGATTTCTGAACTTAAAAGAAAACTCTGTTTTAAAACAGCGGAAAACATTTTGAAAGAAAAAGTTAAATGTTTAGATATGAATGTTTCTACTCTTAAAGAAAATGAAGAAAATCTTTTGAAAGAAAATTCTGTTTAAAAATTGACTCATCAAATATTTCAAAGAAATTTTCAATAGGGTCTGAGAAACTTGAAAAAAATTCTTTCGGTACAAAGACCTTATTTCAATAAGTCTGGTTTAGGTATGACAGAAGAAACTATTCCTTTAATTGATTTTCCTAAAGTAAAAGAAAGAATTAAGCAAAGACCTTCAAAAGAAGCTTATAAAAATCATTTCAAAAAGGTTCTTGTAAAGCCTGTAGGTCGAGATGCTCTCAAGTGTTCTAAGTGCAAAAGTCCATATCATTTTGAAAAAGAATGTCCTATGGTCTGGAAACCTGTTAAGAAAACTTGGGCTAGTACTGTTTATCTTACTAACACAAAAGGACCCAAGAAAATGTGGGTACCAAAGAAAGCTTGAGATATTTCTTTGAATGCGGTATCTATCAAGAGAAAGGTAAAGTGGTATCTAGACAAAGGATGTTCAAGACATATGACGGGAGACTCAAAATGCTTTATAAAGCTTGTTCAAGTAAATGGTGGAAAAGTCTCATTTGGAGGAAATAGCAAAGGAAGAATTGTGGGTTTTGGAACTGTGAAAATTGGAAATCTCACAATAAGCAATGTTTCTCTAGTGGAAGGACTCAATTATAATCTTCTCGATTTATCGAGTCAACTATGTGATACTTTTGGTTTTAAGATCTTCTTTCAAGAAGGAATATGTTCCCGAACCAAGAAAGACTCTACTCGGTCTTTCTTGGGTAGAAGGCATGGAAATATCTATCTCATGGACGTGAAACCAAAGAATCGCAATGCTTGATTTCAATACAAGACGAAGCAAGTCTCGTGGCACAAAAAGCTTGGGCATATTAATATGAAGCAATTAGCCAAAATCTCATCAAAGCAGCTTGTTCGTGGTCTACCCAAATTGCCTTATCAAAAGACGAACTGTGTACTCCATGTATTCTGGGAAAGCATGTAAGAAATTCATATAAGTCTATAAATCATGTCTCAACTAATCATGTACTGCAGTTACTTCATATGGATCTCTTCGGACTAACCAGAACCCAGAGTATTGGAGGTAAGAAATATTGCTTAGTGATCGTGGATGATTACTCTCGCTTTACTTGGATATTTTTTCTAGCAAGTAAATCCGAAACCTTTTCATATTTTGAAAAATTTGCTAAAAAGGTTCAAAATGAAAAGGGATGTGTTATTTCAAGCATAAGAACAGATCATGGTGGTGAATTTGAAAATCAAGATTTTACAAAATTCTGTGATGAATCTGGCTTTAAGCATATGATCTCTTTGATATAGCTAGAACGAGTACCTAGAGGGGGGTGAATAGGTATAAAACGATTTTTACTTAAATCACACAATACTAGACAATCGATGGATATTAACAACAATCAAAAGACTGAGAGAAGGGATAAGAGAATTGAACACAATGATTATAGTGGTTCGGCTTTAGTTTAAGCCTACGTCCACTCTTCCGCACCGATGACCTATTGGCTGGATTCCACTATGAACAAAGAAGTGTTACAGCGTTGTTCTTCCTTGATTCAGTGATGTAGATGATCTACCACACTTGCTCAAGATACCACTAAGTATAAACACTCTTTTGTGTGTACAATTTTGCTCGAAATGAATCGGCGAATATCAAGGAACTTCGGACTGGAATTCGTCTATCGAGCATACACTGAAATAGCTTGAATGTCTTCCTTTTATACTCCTTCATGCCATCATACCCGTTGGCACTTACCAAAGGAATTCCTCCAATCTACCCATTGGACGGAATCAATTGAGGAGATCTTTCGAGCTATTAAAGGAACTTGACGATAGCCCATCAATCATGTTCGCCCATACAACCAGGATCTTGGTTTCCAAGAATAGAACTTTCCAAGATTACTTCGTCAATCATCGGATCTTTGAATAGAAAGAATCCGTTAGCTTAACCCAGCCCAGGATATCTTCTCCGAGAGAATAGGACTATCTCCTTAACCAAACACCTAGGTTCTGAATAGCCTTTCGACACTAAATTAGAAAACTGTCAATGAGAATATCTTTAAGTCTTGAGTCTTGAGTCTTGAGTCTTGATGTCCAACTGTCTTCAGACTCTAAACTGAAAGACTGTAAAGGTCCAGACTAGACCGAAAGAAACGTTTTGTCAGCTTCAAAATATTCTGGCAGGATTTCTCCAACAATCTCCCCCTTTTTGATGGTGACAAAACTTTCTTGTAGATTTGAACAACTTTGACCTGCAAAATATTACTCAAGTAATATGGTTATCTCATAAGAATTAATAAAGAACAACCAGACTCTGCATCCACAAGAAGATTGGTTAGTCCTTCACAAGTAAAACCATATAACAATACTTGATGTAACTTGCAAGCATTCAGATATCAAAATCCACACTTAAATAAGACCAAGTCTCAAGTTCAAGCTTACAATAAGCACATAAAAGAAATAGAATTTAAAGTTCAGAGTTCAAAAGGTTCAGAGTTCAAAAGTTTCAAAGTTCAGAGTTCAAAGCTGGCTATTTCTCCCCCTTTTTGTCATCATTAAAAAGGTGAGAAAGTAGTCAATTTTGCTTGGGAATGCGAACGATCGGAAATCTCCATGGATTGAACTAATCCTTCCAGCCTCTTCAAGTCTTCCCTTAGATGAGCTACCTCTTCTCCTTTGGCATTGGCTTGAATTTGAAGATAGAGATCTTTGATCGATCTTGAAGGGAAACAAAAGATGCCTTTCCAAAGATTCTTCGGGACTTGAATTTCACAGTCAAAGCATAGATTTGACCACGCATTTCCAAAAGGATATCAAGTATGCGACGAAAATCTGCCGAATTATCCGTCGTGTACCGACATTTGCTCTGTCTGATGGAGTAAACGCAGACAAATGATCTTCTGTGAAATCGCGCAGTTTCGATGTTGATGTATCATGACCTTCTCCAAGCTTTTGAACATCTTCACGAGGAACAGATGTAGACTTTCTATGCTCAACTCCTCCCCCTGTTTCTAATGCTTCTCCCCCTGTTTCGAAAGCCTCGGATAGGAAAGAATGAGGGTCAATCTCTGTAGCATCTTGAAAATCGTCATCTTTATCTGCATACTTTTCTTTGGCTGCCTCCTCTTCTTCTTCAGCTTCTTTCTCTGCTTCTTCTTTCTCTGTCGCTTCTCTCTCTTTCTCTTCTTGCTCTGCTCTTTCTTTCTCCTCTTCTCTGGCCTTTTCTTGTCTCTCTTCTTCTCTCTGATTTTCCTCTGCTTCTTTCTCCTTCTCCTGACGTTCCGTTGATTCAGATACAGAACGTCTTCTCCTTATTAATGCAGAAATAGTGCAATCTTCCTCTTCTTCTTCTTCTTCTTCTTCTTCTTCTTCTTCTTCATCCACCAAGAGTCTCCTCTTTTGCTTTTTGGATGGTGGATTGATTTGCTCCTTTCCTTTCCTTTTGGACGCCGAAGGTACTAGGAGATTTCATTTTGAATGCTCCATTTCCTTTTCAAGTTCTTTCGGATGCATTTTAGTCACCATTCGCAGACCCACCACCATTTTATCACATGGTCGAACACACGAGAGATTGTGGGGGCTCAATATTCAAGTGTCTCGAAGATCTTGGTCACAAGACTTGCATAAGGCGGTTGTCCCTTGTCCTTCACCATTGCTCTATACATGTGAAAGAGAATGATGTGAGGAAGAGAATTTCTTCCCTTTGATGATTGCATACATCAATTTTGCCTCCGAATTTGACACATCTATCTTTGATGTTGATTTCGGCCTAAGACAGTTGATGACAATTTTGTGCAGCAAAATGTTGATAGCACGCATTCTCGTGTAGACAATTTTCCCTTCATGTCTTTGTTGCCTTTCACAAGATCCAGCATAAGACGAGCCTTTGGAAACTTTAATCGGTTGATATGATCCTCTCTCTACTCTAATGATATCAGCCAACATGTCCACATCTACTATGAAGTCTTGATCTCGGACACTAAAGGACATTTTATTCGCATCCAAAAAGCTAAGATTCGAATAGAAATATGCAGTCAGTTGAGCATATCCTTCAGTAGTGTCGAGCAAAATTGCTCAAGTTGCGGTAGATCGAACTTCTCCCTTAAATTCACATGAATAGCATCCAGAAAAATCAAAATCAACGCTTCTCGGGTTTATCACCCCTCTCTTCAACAGCCTGAAAAACAAATTATCCTGTTCTTTGGATTTAAACAAATCCATCCTCTTTCCTTTCACCTTTGCAGCAACACCCAATCTCGGTTGAAAATCATAGAACATTTTATCATCGTCATTTCCATCGGAAGGAGTCCGTCGCCACACGAGGATCACTTGGGAATACTAGCAAGTGCTTCCTCTACCCCTTCCTCTAGGAGCAATTCCCAACTCCTCCATTTGTCGCAGAAAAAGATACTCATTCCCATAGTTCTTACTTTTGAGAAACTCATTCACGTGGTTCAACGGAGTTCCTATGCTTTTCAAAGCACGATAGAGTTTATAGATAAAAGAGGGTTTTTGTATTCTTACGGGCTCGCATCCTCGATTATCTCATCCTCTTGATGATGACCCACACTTTGTGGGGTAGATGGAGAAGAATCACGTGCTGGAGAGTGAATCGGGCTCTATTGCTGACTGGATAAGTCATCTTCTTCGGTGAGATCAACATGGGTAGGACCCTCTCTTGCTCTTTGTGGTCCCCTGCTTGCAATCCTTGAGGACTTTCTTGAAGAAGACATCTTTCTTTGACACTGAGAGATTTCTTTAATCGATTTCCCAAGAAAAGTTGACAACTTTCTCGAGTTTGAACACGAAATGGAAACGAGATTGAGAGAAAAATGCTTTTCGAGGGTTTAGACGATAGAGAGAAGAAAAACTGTTTATATTTAGCTCTATTTCAAAAGGAAAAACTAATCGGTACGAAGGAAAGTGAACCGTCGTATTTTTAAAATCAATAACTGCCATTTTTAATAGAAGTTATATTTTTGAAAAGACACGATTCCCTTTTTCTCGATAATTATAAATTTGTTAAGTAATCATACCTTTTCGAGACAGAATAAAATAACAACTTACAGTTAATACCCATGAGTCTGAGTCTCGAGTGCAGTGCAGTGCGAAAGTCGAGAGTCGCTAGACTTTAACTTCCTCAAGCTTCAAAATGTTGAGACTGGAGCGAATAAAATCGAATTGATTTTTCTCCAAAGGCTTTGTGAATATATCCGCCAATTGACTCTTTGAATCAACAAATTGAATCGATATTTCTCCATTTTGAACATGATCTTTGATGAAGTGATGTCGAATCTCTATATGCTTTGCTCTTGAGTGAAGAATTGGATTTTTAGTGAGATTTATTGCACTTTGGTGCTATCGCATTTGATTTCTGTGCAAGAGTCTTCAATTCCGAAGTCTTGTAGCTGTTGTTTAATCCACATAATTTGTGAACAGCAGCTGCCAAGGGCTACATACTCTGCTTCTGTTGTTGAAAGAGCCACAGTGCTCTGCTTCCTTGAAAACCAAGATACAGTCCTGTTTCCAAGCAACTAGCACGTACCTGAAGTACTCTTTCTATCAACTCTGCAACCTGCTAGATCTGCATCTGAATATCCCAGAAGATTAAAGTCTCCCTTCTTTGGATACCATAGACCAATGCTTGAAGATGAAGCAACGTATTTAATAATACGTTTTGCAGCACTGAGATGAGATTCTCTAGGATCTGATTGAAACCTAGCACATATACAAACGCTTAACAAAATGTCAGGTCTAGAAGCAGTAAGATAAAGAAGTGAACCGATGATACTTCTGTATAATTTTTGATCAACTTTCTTTCCTTCTTCATCTTTGTCTATCTTCAAGGAACAAGACATTGGTATGTCGGTCTTTTTGCACTTTTCAAGCCCAAATCTTTTGACAAGATCATTAGCATATTTTTCTTGATAAATGAAAGTTCCTTCCTTCAATTGTTTCATTTGAAGTCCAAGAAAGAATGTTAACTCTCCCATCATACTCATTTCAAACTCATCTGCATAGACTTAGAGAACTTCTTACATAGACTTTCATTAGATGATCCAAAAATAATATCATCTACATATATTTGAACAATTAAAAAGCTTTTGTTTTCCTTTTTGATAAATAAAGTAGTATCAACTTTACCTTTAACAAATCCATTTTGTATTAAAAACTTCTTGAGTCCAGTCGTACCACGCTCGAGGTGCTTGCTTTAAACCATACAAAGCCTTTTTCGATCGAAGGCGAGTCGGCTTCTTTGGGTCTTCAAACCCGGGGAGGTTGTTCCACATAGACTTTCTCATGGATAAATCCATTCGGGAAGGCACTTTTGACGTCCATTTGGAATAACCTGAAATCTTTATAACAAGCAAAAGCAAGCAACAATCGAATAGCTTCTAACCTTGCTCTTGGTGCGTAAGTCTCATCATAGTCTATCCCTTCTTCTTGCGTATATCCTTTGGCTTCGAGTCGGCCTTGTTTCGTACGACTTTACCTTTCTCATTCATCTTGTTTACGAAAACCCATTTGGCTCCAATAACGGTTTTACCTTTTGATTTAGGTGTCAATTCCCGGACATCATTAATGATAAACTATCGAGCTCATCTTGCATAGCTTCAATCCGACTTTCGTCGAGACAAAGCTTCTTCTATGCTTTTTGGTTCAATTTCAGAAATGAGAGCTACGGCACTAGACTCTTCACGCCTTTTGGATCTGTGCGAATTCCTTCATTAAGTTCGCCAATAATTAGATCTTTGGGATGACTGGACTTATGCTTCTATTCTTGGTTGATTTATCGTGATGATCCATTTCTTTGCCTGAGTCTTCAAAAATGGTTTGATCTTTGGTCTTCTGAAATTATGAAGCCTCTTGAGTTGAAGACTTTGGAGAGGTTGGAGCAAGATCGGACTCTTCATGATGAGTCGATTGGATTCATCTTGAACGAGTCTTGAAATTTGACATTCATTGATTCCTCCACGGTCGACTCTTCTTGTTATAGACTCGTAGGCTTTGCTTGATGAAGAATATCCAAGGAAGATGCCTTCATCGATCTTTCTTCAAACTTACCAACATTATCTTTTGCATTTTTCAATATAAAGCATTTGCAACCGAATACATGAAAGTATGAAACAATGGGCTTCTTACCTTTGAATAATTCATAGGGGTTTTCTTTAAAATAGGTCTTAAAAAGACTCTATTAATAATATAGCAAGCTGTTGAAACGACTTGAAAATCGAGAAGAAATTTTGCTTTCAATTAAAAGAGTTCTTGCCATTCTTGAAGAGATCTATTCTTCCTTTCCACAACTCCATTTTGCTGAGGAGTATATGGAGAAGAGAACATATGCTTAAATCCAGATTCATCACAGAATTTTGTGAAATCTTAATTTTCAAATTCACCACCATGATCTGTTTTTATGCTTGAAATAACACATCCCTTTTCATTTTGAACCTTTTTAGCAAAATTTTCAAAATATGAAAAGGTTTCGGATTTACTTTCTAGAAAAAATACCCAAGTAAAGCGAGAGTAATCATCTACGATTACTAAGCAACATTTCTTACCTCCAATACTCTGGTTACTGTTGGTCCGAAGAGATCCATATGAAGTAAGCTGATACATGATTAGTTGAGACATGATTTATAGACTTATATGAATTTCTTACCTGCTTTCCCGAATACATGGAGTACACAGCTCGAGTCTTTTGATAAGACAATTTGGGTAGACCACGAACAAGCTGCTTTGATGAGATTTTGGCTAATTGCTTCATATTAATATGCCCAAGCTTTACGTACCCTGACAGACTTGCTTCGTCTTGTATTGAAATCAAGCATTGCGATTCTTACGGTTTCACGTCCGGGAGATAGATATTTCCATGCCTTCTACCCAAGAAAGGCGAGTAGAGTCTTTCTTGGTTCCGGAACATATTCCTTCTTGAAAGAAGATCTTAAAGCCGTATCACATAGTTGATGATCTTTGAGAAGATTATAATTGAGTCCTTCCACAAGAGAAACATTGCTTATTGTGAGATTCCCAATTTTCACAGTTCCAAAACCCACAATTCTTCCTTTGCTATTTCCTCCAAATGAGACTTTTCCACCATTTACTTGAACAAGCTTTATAAAGCATTTTGAGTCTCTGTCATATGTCTTGAACATCCACCGTCTAGATACCACTTTACCTTTCTCTTGATAGATACGTATTCAAAGAAATATCTCAAGCTTTCTTTGGTACCCACATTTTCTTGGGTCCTTTTGTGTTAGTAAGATAAACGGTACTAGCCCAAGTTTTCTTAACGAGGTTTCCAAACCATAGGACATTCTTTTTCAAAATGATTTGGACTTTTGCACTTAGAACACTGAGAGCATCTCGACCTACGGGCTTTACAAAAACCTTTTGAAATGATTTTTATAAGCTTCTTTTGAAGGTCTTTGCTTAATTCTTTCTTTTACTTTAGGAAAATCAATTAAGGGAATAGTTTCTTCTGTCATACCTAATCCGGACTTATTGAAATAAGGTCTTTGTCTTGAAAGAATTTTTCAAGTTTTTCGGACCCTATTGAAAATTTCTTTGAAATATTTGATGAGTCAATTTTTAAACGAGAATTTTCTTTCAAAAGATTTTCTTCATTTTCTTTAAGAGTAGAAACATTCATATCTAAACATTTAATTTTTCTTTCAAAATATTTTCCTGCTTTGTTTTAAAACAGAGTTTTCCCTTTTAAGTTCGAAATCCTTTTAAGAAGTCTTAAGACTTAAACACAACTCATCAATATACTTAGAAACCTTGACAGGAATTTTGAAATTACTTACTTCAAATTCGCTGTCGAGTTTGATTCGAGTTTGAGTGAGTCGAGTCGATGCGCCATCGGACACAAGTTGGCATATTCATCATCACTTTCTTCACACTCGTATCACTCCGGGTTTCAGCTTTGAGAGCCTTTCGAGACTTTTCAGCCTTTCCTTTCTTCTTCTTTAGAAGAGGACAATTGGGTCGATGTGTCCCTTTTCTTACATTCAAAGCAAACTACATCTTTATTTACTTCATCATCATCGGCGGTCTTGGTCATTTGTCTTTGAAAGCCTTGTCTCTTAGAGTTGAATCTTCTTCCTTTTCTATTCAACTTTCTGAATCTTCTTATCATAAGGGCAAGTTCCTCATCGTTCATATCGTCTTGAGAACGTAACATCGGAATCATCATTTGATTTTAATGCAATGGATTTCTTTCCTTTTGGATCTTCGTCTTCGTTTATTCGTTCCACTTCATAAGGGCGAAGAGTTCCAACCAGCTCATCGATAGATAGTGGCATGATTCTTTGTGTCTCTCTTATTGAAGTATTTATGTGATTCCAATCCTTGGAGAGTCCACGCGAAGCTTGTTAACCTTCATAGAATCAGAAATTGGTTGACCTTGATTTTGAAGACCATTCACAATTTACGTAAAACGATTGAACATGTCGGTTATTGATTCTCCAGATCTCATTTTGAAGGCTTCATATTGACCGAGAAGAATATTGATTCTGGTCTCTTTCACTCGATCGGTTCCTTCGTAGGTGATATGTAACCTATCCCGAGACTTCTTTTGCTGTATCACAAGAAGATATTCTGTTATATTCGGTAGGTGACAAAGCACAATACAAAGAATATATTGCTTTTGCATCAAGAGTTTGTCTCTTGATTATTTCTTCCTAAGACATTCCGCTAGCTTCCACACTTCTTTTCCTCTTTTGAGATAGCTGCAGCTTTAGCAATGATTCCTTTTTCTACAACGTCCCATTCCGGAGGATCCTTTGATCGCGAAAAAAGCTTTCATCTTGTTCTTCCAGGATGTTGTAATCCTTTCCATCAAAGTAGGGTGGTCTGTATTGCTTTGCCCTTCCACCAGCCACAGGTGCTAACATACTAGCCATGGATCTTTTACTCAAAGTAAAACACTTCAAATAAAGTGAGTACACAGGCTCGATACCAATTGATATAGCTAGAGCAGTACCTAGAGGGGGTGAATAGGTATAAAACGATTTTTACTTAAATCACACAATACTAGACAATCGATGGATATTAACAACAATCAAAAGGCGAGAGAAGGGATTAGAGAATTGAACACAATGATTATAGTGGTTCGGCTTTAGTTTAAGCCTACGTCCACTCTTCCGCACCGACCCTATTGGCTGGATTCCACTATGAACAAAGAAGTGTTACGGCGTTGTTCTTCCTTGATTGATGATGTAGATGATCTACCACACTTGCTCAAGATACCACTAAGTATAAACACTCTTTTGTGTGTACAATTTTGCTCGAGAATGAATCGGAATATCAAGGAACTTCGGACTGCGGAATTCGTCTATCGAGCATACACTGAAATAGCTTGAATGTCTTCCTTTTATACTCCTTCATGCCATCATACCCGTTGGCACTTACCAAAGGAATTCCTCCAATCTACCCATTGGACGGAATCAATTGAGAGATCTTTCGAGCTATTAAAGGAACTTGACGATAGCCCATCAATCATGTTCGCCCATACAACCGGGATCTTGGTTTCCAAGAATAGAACTTTCCAAGATTACTTCGTCAATCATCGGATCTTTGAATAGAAAGAATCCGTTAGCTTAACCTTGACAGGGATATCTTCTCCGGAGAATAGGACTATCTCCTTAACCAAACACCTAGGTTACGAATAGCCTTTCGACCTTTGGATTAGAAAAGCTGTCAATGAGAATATCTTTAAGTCTTGAGTCTTGAGTCTTGAGTCTTGATGTCCAACTGTCTTCGAGACTCTAAACGAAAGGCTGTAAAGGTCCGAGACTAGACCGAAAGAAACGTTTTGTCGAACTTCAAAATATTACGCGGGATTTCTCCAACACTCTTCTCCATATACTCCTCGGCAAAATGGAGTTGTGGAAAGGAAGAATAGATCTCTTCAAGAAATGGCAAGAACTCTTTTAATTGAAAGCAAAATTTCTTCTCGATTTTGGGCTGAAGTTTGTTTCAACAGCTTGCTATATTATTAATAGAGTCTTTTTAAGACCTATTTTAAAGAAAACCCCCTATGAATTATTCAAAGGTAAGAAGCCCATTGTTTCATACTTTCATGTATTCGGTTGCAAATGCTTTATATTGAAAAATGCAAAAGATAATGTTGGTAAGTTTGAAGAAAGATCATATGAAGGCATCTTCCTTGGATATTCTTCATCAAGCAAAGCCTACGAGTCTATAACAAGAAGAGTCGGTGTGGAGGAATCAATGAATGTCAAATTTCAAGACTCGGTTCAAGATGAATCCAATCGGACTCATCATGAAGAGTCGATCTTGCTCCAACCTCTCCAAAGTCTTCAACTCAAGAGGCGTCACAATTTCGGGAAGACCGACATCAAACCATTTTTGAAGACTCGGGCAAAGAAAGGGATCATCGGTCGGATAAATCAACCGATGCTTGGAAGCATAAGTCCGGTCATCCCAAATATCTAATTATTGGCGAACTTAATGAAGGAATTCGCACCGAGATCAAAAAGGCGTGAAGAGTCTAGTGCCGTAGCTCTCATTTCTGAAATTGAACCAAAAAGCATAGAAGAAGCTTTGTCTGACGAAAGCTGGATTGAAGCTATGCAAGATGAGCTCAGATAGTTTATCATTAATGATGTCTGGGAATTGACACCTAAACCAAAAGGTAAAACTGTTATTGGAGCCAAATGGGTTTTCAAAAACAAGATGAATGAGAAAGGTAAAGTCGTACGAAACAAGGCCAGACTCGTAGCCAAAGGATATACGCAAGAAGAAGGGATAGACTATGATGAGACTTACGCACCAGTAGCAAGGTTAGAAGCTATTCGATTGTTGCTTCCTTTTGCTTGTTATAAAGATTTCAGGTTATTCCAAATGGACGTCAAAAGTGCCTTCCTGAATGGATTTATCCATAAGGAAGTCTATGTGGAACAACCTCCTGGTTTGAAGACCCAAAGAAGCTAGACTCGAGTCTTTAGACTGAAAAGGCTTTGTATGGTTTAAAGCAAGCACCTCGGCGTGGTACGACGGACTCGGTAAGTTTTTAATACAAAAAGGATTTGTTAAAGGTAAAGTTGATACTACTTTATTTATCAAAAGGAAAACAAAAGCTTTTTAATTGTTCAAATATATGTAGATGATATTATTTTTGGATCATCTAATGAAAGTCTATGTAAGAAGTTCTCTAAGTCTATGTAGGATGAGTTTGAAATGAGTATGATGGGAGAGTTAACATTCTTTCTTGGACTTCAAATTAAACAATTGAAGGAAGGAACTTTCATTTATCAAGAAAAATATGCTAATGATCTTGTCAAAAGATTTGGGCTTGAAAAGTGCAAAAAGACCGACATACCAATGTCTTGTTCCTTGAAGATTGACAAAGATGAAGAAGGAAAGAAAGTTGATCAAAAATTATACGGGAGTATCATCGGTTCACTTCTTTATCTTACTTTGCTTCTAGACGACATTTTGTTAAGCGTTTGTATCGTGCTAGGTTTCAATCGGATCCTAGAGAATCTCATCTCGGTGTTGCAAAACGTATTATTAAATACGTTGCTTCATCTTCAAGCATTGGTCTATGGTATCCAAGAAGGGAGACTTTAATCTTAAGGATATTCGGATGCGAGATCTAGCGGGTTGCGAGTTGATAGAAAGAGTACTTGTGCGTGCCGGTTGCTTGGAAACGGGGCCGGTATCTTGGTTTTCAAGGAAGCGAGCACGTGGCTCTTTCAACAACGAAGCGAGTATGTAGCCCTTGGCACTGTTTCACAAATTACGTGGATTAAACAACAGCTACAAGACTTCGGAATTGAAGACTCTTGCACGAAAATCAAATGCGATAGCACCGGTGCAATAAATCTCACTAAAAATCCAATTCTTCACTCAAGAGCAAAGCATATAGAGATTCGACATCACTTCATCGAGATCATGTTCAAAATGGAGAAATCTCGATTCAATTTGTTGATTCAAAGAGTCAATTGGAGGATATATTCACAAAGCCTTTGGAGAAAAATCAATTCGATTTTGTTCGCTCCAGTCTCAACATTTTGAAGCTTGAGGAAGTTAAAGTCTAGCGACTCTCAGACTTTCAGACTCAGACTCGGACTCGAGACTCGAGACTCATGGGTATTAGCGTAAGTTGTTATTTTATTACTTGTCTCGAAAAGGTATGATTACTTAACAAATTTATAATTACCGAGAAAAAGGGAATCGTGTCTTTTCAAAAATATAACTTCTTTTAAAAATGGCAGTTATAGATTTTAAAAATACGACGGTTCACTTTCCTTCGTACCGATTAGGTTTTCCTTTTTGAAACAGAGCTAAATATAAACAGTTTTTCTTCTCTCTATCGTCTAAACCCTCGCAAAGCATTTTTCTCTCAATCTCGTTTCCATTTCGTGTTCAAACTAGAGAAAGTTGTCAACTTTTCTTAGGAAATCGATTAAAGAAATCTCTCAGTGTCAAAGAAAGATGTCTTCTTCAAGAAAGTCCTCAAGGATTGCAAGCGGGGACCACAAAGAGCAAGAGAGGGTCCTACCCATGTTGATCTCACCGAAGAAGATGACTTATCCAGGACAAGGCAACGAGCTTGATTCGCTCTCCCGAACGTGATTCTTCTCCATCTACCCCACAAAGTGCGGGTCATCATCAAGAGGATGAGATAATCGAGGATGCGAGCACTGTAAGAATACAAAAACCCTCTTTTATCTATAAACTCTATCGTGCTTTGAAAAGCATAGGAACTCCGTTGAACCATGTGAATGAGTTTCTCAAAAGTAAGAACTATGGGAATGAGTATATTTTTCTGCGACAAATGGAGGAGTTGGGAATTGCTCCTAGAGGAAGGGCGAGAGGAAGCACTTGCTAGTATTCCTAGTGATCCTCGTGTGGTCAGACGGACTCCTGCGATGGAAATAACGACGATAAAATGTTCTATGATTTTCAACCGAGATTGGGTGTTGCTTTGCAAAGGTGAAAGGAAAGAGGATGGATTTGTTTAAATCCAAAGAACGAGGAGAATTTGTTTTTCAGGCTGTTGAAGAGAGGGGTGATAAACCCTAGAAGCGTTGATTTTGATTTTCTGGATGCTATTCATGTGAATTTAAGGGAGAAGTTCGATCTACTGCAACTTGAGCAATTTTGTTCTGACACTACTGAAGGATATGCTCAGCTGACAGCATATTTCTATTCGAATTTTAGCTTTTTGGATGCGAATAGAATGTCCTTTAGTGTCCGTGATCAAGACTTCATAGTAGATGTGGACATGTTGGCTGATATCATTGGAGTAGAGAGGATCATATCAACCGATTAAAGTTTCCGATACTCGTCTTATCTTTGGATCTTGTGAAAGGCAACGGTACATAAGGGAAAATTGTCTACACGAGAATGCGTGCTATCAACATTTTGCTGCACAAAATTGTCATCAACTCCGTCTTAGGCCGTAATCAACATCAAAGACAGATGTGTCAAATTCGGAGGCAAAACTGATGTATGCAATCATCAAAGGGAAGAAATTCTCTTTGTTGGAGAAATCGTTCTAGAAGATTTTGAAGCTGACAAAACGTTTCTATCAGTCTAGTCTGGATATTTGCGGTTTGTCGAAGACTTTCGTTCACCGGACTCGGTACCCGGACTCGGTACTCAAGACTCGAACTCAAGACTCAAGAATCAAGACTCAAGACTTAAGACTCAAAATTATTCTCATTGACAGTCTATCCGATTCAGTGTCGAAGGAAATCCAAATCCGAAGAAAATGATTAAGGATTTCATCCTCTGGAGAAGATCTTTTGGCTGGATAAATATAACGGATTCTTTGATTCGTATCTAGATCAATTGAAGATCCGATGATCGACGAAGTATTCTTGGAAGGTTCTATTCATGGAAACCTAGATCCCGATTATATGGGCGAACAGATTGATGGGCTATCGTCGATTCCTTTAATAGCTCGAATGATCTTCTTGATTGATTCCGTCCAACGGGTAGATTGGAGGAATTCCTTTGGTAAGTGCCAACGGTATGATGGCATAAAGGAGTATAAAAGGAAGACGTTCTAGTTGTTTTAGTAGTGTGATCGATAGAGAAATTCCAGTCGAAGCACCTTGATTATTAGTCGATACGATCGAGGCGAAATTGTATACACAGAGAGTGTCTATACTTGGTGATACCTTGAGTGAGTGTGGTAGTTCATCTACACCCAGAAATCAAGGAAGATCAACGGCGTAACATCTCTTTGTTCATAGTGGAATCCAGCCGATTGGTCATCGGTGCAAAAAAAGAGTGGACGTAGGCTTGAATCAAGCCGAACCACTATAAACCGCGTGTTTAATTCTCTCTTTCATTCACTGAGTCTTACGATTGATTGTTATTTGTTGCAATTCCTTAACTGTCTAAGTATTGTGCGTCTATCAAGAAAAATCGTTTATATACCTATTCACCCCCCTCTAGGTACTAGCACTAGCAATATCACTCTCTTCCTCACATCATTCTCTTTCACATGTATAGAGCAATGGTGAAGGACAAGGGACAACTGCCTTATGGAAGTCTTGTGACCAAGATCTTCAGACACTTAAATATTGAGCCCCCACAATCTCTGTGTGTTCGACCATGTGATAAAATGGTGGTGGGTCTCGCGAATGGTGACTAAAATGCGTCTAAAAGAACTTGAAAAGGAAATGGAGCGATTCAAAATGAAATCTCCAGTACCTTCGGCATCCAAAAGGAAAGGAAAGGAGCAAATCAATCCACCATCCAAAAAGCAAAAGAGGAGACTCTTGGTGGATGAAGAAGAAGAAGAAGAAGAAGAGGAAGATTGCACTATTTCTGCATTGATAAGGAGAAGACGTTACGTATCGAATCAACGGAATGTCGGGAGAAAGAGAAAGAAGAGAGGAAAAACGAGAGAGAAGAAGAGAGACAAGAAAAGGCCGAGAAGAGGAGAAAGAAAGAGCGAGCAAGAAGAGAAAGAGAGAGAGAGAGAGAGAAAGAAGAAAGCTGAAAAAGAAGAAGAGGAGGCAGCCAAAGAAAAGTCTGCGAGATAAAGATGAAGATTTTCAAGATGCTGCAGAGATTGACCCTCATTCTTTCCCATCCGAGGCTTTCGAAACGGGGGAGAAGCATTAGAAACGGGGGAGGAGTTGAGCATAGAAAGTCTGCATCTGTTCCTCGTGAAGATGTTCAAATGCTTGGAGAAGGTCATGATACATCAACATCGAAACTGCGCGATTTCACAGAAAATCCTTCCTTTGCGTTTACTCCATCGGACAGAGCAAATGTCGGTACACGAGACGGATAATTCGGCAGATTTTCGTCGCATACTTGATATCCTTACTGGAAATGCGTGGTCAAATCTATGCTTTGGACTGTGAAATTCAAGTCTGAAAAATCTTTGGAAAGGCATCTTCTGTTTCCCTTCAAGATCAGATCAAAGATCTCTATCTTCAAATCCAAGCAAATGCAAAAGGAGAAGAGGTAGCTCATCTAAGGGAAGACTTGAAGAGGCTGGAAGGATTAGTTCAATCCATGGGAGATTTCCAGATCGTTCGCATTCCCAAGCAAAATTGACTACTTTCTCACCTTTTTCATGATGACAAAAAAGGGGAGAAATTGCCAGCTTTGAACTCTGAGAACTTTGAAACTTTTGAACTCTGAACTTTATATTCTATTTCTTTTATGTGCTTGAACTTGAGACTTGGTCTGATTTAAGTGTGGATTTTGATATCTGAATGCTTGCAGTTACATCAAGTATTGTTATATGGTTTTACTTGTGAAGGACTAACCAATCTTCTTGTGGATGCGAGAGTCCGGTTGTTCTTTATTAGTTCTTATGAGATAACCATATTACTTGAGTAATATTTTGCGGTCAAAGCTGTTCAAATCTACAAGAAAGTTTTGTCACCATCAAAAATGGGGAGATTGTTGGAGAAATCCTGCCAGAATATTTTGAAGCTGACAAAACGTTTCTTTCAGTCTAGTCTGGACCTTTACAGTCTTTCAGTTTAGAGTCTGAAGATAGTTGGACATCAAGATTCAAGACTCAAGACTCAAGACTCAAGACTCAAGACTCAAGACTTAAAGATATTCTCATTGACAGTTTTCTAATCCAGTGTCGAAAGGCTATCCAGAACCTAGGTGTTTGGTTAAAGAGATAGTCCTATTCTCTGGAGAAGATATCCTAGTCAAGTTAAGCTAACGGATTCTTTCTATTCAAAGATCCGATGATTGACGAAGTAATCTTGGAAAGTTCTATTCTTGGAAACCAAGATCCTGGTTGTATGGGCGAACAGGATTGATGGGCTATCGTCAAGTTCCTTTAATAGCTCGAAAGATCTCCTTAATTGATTCCGTCCAAACGGGTAGATTGGAGGAATTCCTTTGGTAAGTGCCAACGGGTATGATGGCATGAAGGAGTATAAAAGGAAGACGTTCAAGCTATTTCAGTGCATGCTCGATAGACGAATTCCAGAGTCTGAAGTTCCTTGATATTCAGTCGATTCATTCTTAGCAAAATTGTATACACAAAAGAGTGTTTATACTTAGTGGTAACTTGAGCAAGTGTGGTAGATCATCTACATCACTAAATCAAGGAAGCACAACGCTGTAACACTTCTTTGTTCATAGTGGAATCCAGCCAATAGGCTGTCAGTGCTGAAGAGTGGACGTAAGCTTAAACTAAAGCCGAACCACTATAATCATTGTGTTCAATTCTCTTATCCCTTTTCTCAGTCTTTTTATTGCTGTTTATATCCATCGATTGTCTAGTATTGTGTGATTTAAGTAAAAATCGTTTTATACCTATTCACCCCCCTCTAGGTACTCGTTCTAGCTATATCAATGTCCACGCTCCTTATAGATGGTGCTCGTTTTTGCAGGGAAGTCCCTGAAACATTCTTCCAACGCCTGAACTCAATTCTGGCTATCTTTAGTCCAAAGCCAAAAAAATCTTCCCTCATCACCGTCCGAGTTGAAGGATCTACAAGCGCTAGTTCTGAGGAGTTGTCCCCAGTCGGAGAAAATAAATGAGATCCGTGAAATTACAACGAGAAACCGCACCAACTTAAAAGACCTTCCTCCCCAGGATGCCCTTTTTAGCCTAGACGTAATCGATCTCTGTGGAATAAAACTTTGAGTAATACAAAATATGAATTGCTTCAGCATATGAGCAAACTTAGTATTCTCAACTTATCTGAAATGAAATTTTAAGAATTGCTTGCTGTCTGTATCCCACCTCAGAGAACTCTCACTCAGAGGATGTTCCTGTGCATTGTCTGACGTGGGAGTACTTAGAGACCTCGGGTGCTGGATTTGTTAGTTATTAAAGTTGGATCTTTTCCACCCCTTAAGAACTTGAGCAACCTCAAACAGTTCTCGCTAAGAGGTTCTGCTCATTTTGAAGAACCAGAAAAATTGAAGTCACTTACCAAGTTGGAGGTTCAAGATCTTTCAGGCAAAAAAATAGAAGATGCCACCATCTAATCTCAAATCTGACTAGTCTATAGAAGCTTCATTTATAGGAGATGAAACATATTAGAAGAATTGACTTGAAGAAGATCGAGTATACGGAAAGGAGTTCAACTTGAAAGGGTTGCAGATCCCCTAAGTCCTATAGAATTCGGCTTCTCCTAACAATGACTGGCCTTATATTTCAATCTGCGGTGCCCAATCAATCCAGCTTTTGGAGGACAAGTTCCAACTTGTAGCATACATGTTTCTGAAAGTTTTATTTATCACTTTGGCTTCCAAAAGTTTTATTTATCAATTTAGTACTAAACTCATCTTTTTTCGATCTTGTTTTATGCAAGAAACATTCTCTCAACAAATCATTCTATATTAAAATTCTACCATTTTCAAAAAAAATAAAAAAATAGGATAAGCTGAAAACTAACCTACAATTATTAGTCGAGCCCACAGCCTTGAATTCCAATATAAAAATCCACGTAATACACTACTCTAACAAATGACTCGACTAAACTGCACTTATTCATCCATAAAACTATTTATATCACAAACATTCATCTCCGTCTATTATGCGTATTATTCATTACGCACATGAAGCTTTAGAATTTCATTCCAATTAAATCATACTTTAAAATCGATTTCTGTCTAGACTTTTCCACAATGTCCTAAACTATCACTTTCATGTATAACTCCCCCAATTGGATCTCACAGTTCGAATTCAGGTAACTTCGAATTTATGATATAACTTAAAAAATTACTCCAATTAGACTTACGCCGACTTCGATTTCTCTCGGCGGAGTAATAATTGTAGAAGCGTTAAATGGGGAATGCCCGATGTTTGTTCAATTGGGGAATGAGTTTTCTTGTATTCCGGGATTGATACAGTGTTTCTTGAGTGCATGTTCTTGGGTTAGACTGCACGATGTTTGTTCAGTTGGGGGAATGAGTTTTCTTTCTTTCGTCTCTATCTTCTTGGCGTTGGTTGTGTTCCGGATCGGTACAGTGTTTTTTGAGTGCATGATTGATCCATAGGGAAGTGCTGCATCTGACTGATCTTGTCGCACGATGGATATGGAATTTGAGAGCTTGAGATTCGCATTCACTGATCGAAACTGCCACATTCCTGTTTATCTGTGCATTCACTTTCTGATGGGGTCCTCATCTTGAATATTGCACATGATTTATACTCGTTAGTGTATACATTCATTGAAATGATATGAAAAAAGTAGATTTGACCTAATGAGTCGAAGCATGAAAAGGTATAAAAGATGCTAGACATGTTGAAATATTCAATTCTGACCCGACTAAACCCGAAAGACGGAAAACTGATTTGGGATTATCCAAAAGCCTCCGAGCACTCCCTGAATAGTGTTCTGCGCTTGTCTCCAGAGAAAGCGAAATACGAGATGATTCAGAGCCAAGCCAGAACCAGACTTGTATCTGAGAAAGCAGGACCAGACGTCACCAACCCTAGAACTATATGAATTCGAAGCAGACCCCACCTGCCCATTGTCAACCTGTAGTTGCAACTTCGCAGTCTCTCTTCCCTTCTTGTTACGTAGGAAAAATACGTTTGATTAAATCTTTGATCCATATTGATTTGCTCCTTGCAGCTTATTCAGTCTACCTTTACCCTTGTGCGTGCACGACATGCATCAGCTTTTGTCTCGAGTTCTTGTCCCCGGTGAATTTTTCGACAGGAATGAGTCAATCTTGAAGCATATGACTTGTGATAAGCAAATGTATACATTCGTCGGAATAGCTTGTTTGACACCAATTTCTGCCATTAAATGTTGGACTTTTAGCCAAAACCTTCACAGTTTTGCACTCCTGCTTCTGGAGATTTACTGTTTATTGGCAGGATTGCCCCATGAATAATCTTTTGGCAGTTCACTTAGTAATTACGGGCAGTCTTTAGGCATGACTTTTATATATAAAGAGAAAAATTAGGCAAAACTAACTTCATCGGCAGAGCGAGACAGTGAGAAAGCTTTAGGGAAAGGGTGTTTTTTTCATTTCTTTTTGTCTTTGTCATCATTGTCAAATGAACAAATGTCAAAAAGAAAATTCTTCTTGCTTTAGGTAACATCCTCCATGGGCACCTTCTTAAGGTTTTAATCACAAGAAGTGGCATTGATACCGGTATTGGCAATGAGGGAAATGGGGATACAATTTGGACTGACGATAGAAGATCATATGAAATCAAATTCCTGTCTGATGTTGACTCATCAAATTTACTGCGGAATAGGGTCAAGGTGGAAGTTTCTAGGGCAACTGCGTTTGAAAGACTGTCTGCAGCTATTGGAAAAAATAGCTCAGGTCATCCTAGGGCAATTATTATGATGGCAGAAGCCATGAATAATGTCAAGGACTTTGAATTGGACAATGCAGTTGAAGAAGCGGCCTCTATACTTGAATCTGCTGATGTCAAAACATTATTACGGCATGTGTATAAAATGTTGCGAAGCACCCTCAATAAGTGCTGTTGGCACTGCAGATGCTTGTTTCTCCATCATGATAGCATCCACTACAATGAGCTGATAACTCACTGGTTTTTTTTTTTTTTTTGGGTCAGATGATAACTCACTGCTTACTGGAAGGGTATTTTGATCACCATGATCATATTGAGAAGGCCTATGAGGAGGCACATCAGACTCTGTGGAGCTCAAAGATTGCGGATTTCTAAGAGAAAAGGAGAATAGTTATGTTTATACGAAAAGTGATGCTTTGGGAGTCACTGATCGCTGACCCGATGGACTTAGCGGGTCTGCATCTGTTGTCATGGCTAGTGTGCTGAGTGGCCAAACTTGGGTTGGTCTTGGATGGTTATACAGACCAATGGGATGATCAAAACACATAGTGGGAAGAGGAGCGAGATGTCCATGCTCCTTATGGATGGTGCTCGTTTTTGCAGGGAAGTTCCTGAAACATTACTCCAATGCATACAAAGACTTACAGTTCTGGTCATCTTAAATCCGATGTTCAAAAAGCTACCGTTAGAACTTTCAACATTGAAGGAGCTTCAAGTACTTGGTCTGAGGGGCTGTCGCCTGCTGGAGAATGTAGATGAGATCCATGAACTTACGAAGTTACTCATTCTTGAGATATCCGGGGCTCATTTTGTGGAGGAAATCCATGATGATCTTTTTGAGCATATGAAAGATCTTAGATCTCTTAGCTTATCTGAAGTTGGCATTAAGTGGCTTCCTGCTTCTGTCTTAAATCAGAGTGATCTCCGTTGGCTCAGTCTTAGAAATTGTCCAAATTTGAAACAATTGTGTGATTTTAAATTATTGAAGACAAAGGAATCGGCAAAACAGGAAGTGCTTTCATTGGCAAAACTTGAAGTGTTTGATTTCTCTGGTTCAGACTCTTTCAGAAATTTCCAGGTCAAGACCCTCTCTTCTCTCCAGAAACTTCAAATTCTCAATCTTTCCAAAACCAAGCTTGGGCGCTTGCCCTACTTTCGCGATTTGGGAGAGCTCTTTCAACTCCTCTTAAGTGACTGTCCATCCCTGGCAAGAGTTCCCACCCTAAAACCATTACCTAAACTAGAGATTTTTGAGTTTTCGAAGGCAACATCTTTGAAAGAGTTACAAGCAGATTCAACTCAGATTCACTTTAGATGTCTGGATCTCTCGGGTAGTGCTGTAAATAAGCTACCTCGCATCAGTAGCTTATCTCATCTTCTTTTGAGTGGTTGTGTGAAGCTTCCAAAATTGCCATCCACGCAGGGCCTCCAAGGCCTTGAGGAGCTGAACCTTTCTGATGCCTCTATATTGGAAGAATTCGAAGACGAGTCATTCAAACATCTTAATTCCCTTCACCAACTCGTTCTCTCAAATTCTAAAATAAAAGCTCTGACATTACTTTCTGAAAATTCTGAACTTTGTTTGGGCTCGGCGAAGAGTGGTAAATTCCTCACTAGGTTGCCAAACTTGAGTAAACTTCAGAAACTGGAAGTTCTTGATCTCTAGGGATGCTCGGAGTTGGTGGTAGCAAGCAATGACTCCTTCTGGGGCATGTCTCACCTGAAGACCATCAATCTTTCAGAGACTACAATTAAAAGCCTTCCTTCAAATTGCTTTCCTATCAGCCTCCATCACCTAATAATGAGAAATTGCACCTACTTGAAAGACCTTCCTTCCTTGGAAGCTCTGTTGAACCTAGAGGTACTCGACCACTGTGGTGCAAAATATTTGAGCATAAAACTCGAATTTTTTCGCCATATGAGCAATCTAAGAATTCTCAACCTCTCTGAAATAAGATTTGAACAATTGCTGTCTCTGTCCCACCTCACAAACCTTAGGGAACTGTCAACAAGAGGTTGCTCCTGTAGTATCTGAGCTGGATGCCCTAAAGGAGCTTGAGCTGCTGGATCTATCGGGGACCAAAATAAGGTTTTACCCACCCTTGACACTTTTAGCAACCTCCAACAACTACTGCTGAGAGATTGTGCTCATTTGGAAGAGTTGGAAAAATTGAAGTCTCTTACCGAATTGGCACTTCTGGATCTTTCAGGGACAAAAATAAAAGAATTTCCTTACTATGTCTTAAATCAGACTAGTCTAAGGAAGCTCAATCTGCAGGATATGAAGCACATTAAAGAAATTGACCGGAAGAGGAAAAAGTATATTCCAGAGGAGTTCAACTTGGGAGCCTGTGAATCCCTAAGTTCTGAGAATTCAGCATCTCCTGACCGGTCTTCCATATCAATATGTGGTAGCAGATTTCTCCAGTTCTTGGAAGAAAATCCAAAGTTGTGGGATACATGATTCCAGAAATTCCACTTTTCTATTTGGCTTCCCAAAAATAAAAATGGAAGGATATATGACCTGTGAGACAGGAGCCTACTGATGGATATCAACTCTCAGGGAAGAATTCCTCATCCTAAAGAAACAGGGCAGTATCTGGAGATCATGGATCCTATTGCCTTTCCAGTCTACCTGAACATGTTCTCGAGCATGCTGACCACATATCACTAATTGATGATAGCTCTTTAAGTCACTTATCTGAACTTGTTAAAGAGATTTTGACATCAATAAAGAGTTGTTGACTTGATAGGTGCACGAATATCTGTGGTATAGTCAATGGAGAAGAAGATGCTAAAGCCTTGGGAAAGCTTGACTTTCTTTATCTGTGTAATCTCTCTTCCTTAAGATGCGTCTTTGATGATAAACTGCAGTCTGAGGTCTTCCGAGGTCTTAAGAGCTTGTTTATAGATTGTTGCCCAATGCTCACTGACATTTTCCCATTTTCCAAGCTGCCAAAGAAGCTTGAAAACCTCAAAATCAAATTTTGTGCTGAACTGAAAGAACTATTTAACCCTGGTATGTCTGCAGAATGTAACTTGCAGACCTTGGATCTTCTGGAATTACCAAAGCTTGTGAGAATTGGGGTTATGATGGTCTCCCTGCGAGTACTGAAAGTGAGACAGTGTCCAAATCTGAAGAATCTAGAGGTAGTGCTTGGAGAAGCTGAAAATCTGGAAATTCTCCATATTTCCTATGCTGCTAGGCTGAAGACCATATGCAGTCAGAAAGTGAAGCCAGGGAGCTTAAAAAATCTAGAACAGCTAAAAATAGAATCTTGTCCTCAGCTCAAAGAAGTTTATCCCACATCCTATTTGCCGCCAAACCTGGAGATTCTTGAGATAAATTCATGTGAAAGCTTGGAAACTATATTCAGAGGCAGCTCAGCAGGTTCTTCATTGTCAAGATTACGATTCTGCAGCTTGCCTTGTCTAAGCAGCACTGCGTTCAAAGTACCAGGTCAATGTCATGTTGACAGCGACTGCCCAAATCTGCAAATAGAATGATCTGGTTAAGTGAGAAGTAAGTCCTCACTGATCAATACATTTAGAACTCATTCACTTTGCAATTCCCATTTCAGCAGCTCCGGATCTCATTGATTTTGCAGGCATTTCTTCCATTGAATGCAAGAGAAATTGCACCTGAAATGTCTGGCAGCTTTTTTCTTCCACGGTGTATTAACACTCATGGCCATCGTGAATGGATAGACAATCACTGGAGGCTTACGGGATGCAATGTCCAACCGCACTTGTTCTGACTTAATGCATATGTTTCTTTAAGAGATGTGCTGCAGCATAGAATTAGATACTGGATGTCAAATGTCACTTAATGTTTTATATAAACGAGTCTTTGAAGCCTATGCCATTCTTTCATGTTTGGTTTCAGGTTCCTCGTTTTGTGTCGATACTTCCATATTGCTACTGATTCAATCCCACCTATATTGAGACCTTTATGACGGCAGCGGTGTCATACTTATCTACCCGAACTCACCAATTTCTAAAGTGGATCAGGTTCCTATTGGCAACCCTTAATCTACCTTCAGGCTGAGATAATAGCTGATTTTGTTCATAAATATCAGGTTAGACATTACTTTTACGAGCTGCGTAATTTATAACTGTAGAACCCGTTATATGCGTATATTAGACTTTAAGAGAACGTATGATCAATGAAGTATCACTCTAGAAAATCATAATCTGAAGTTTTGGGAAGATGCAGTTATCTCCATATTATTATTATTATCAGAATTCTATAGTGAGAGGAGACCTGTAGTTTTCCTCCCTGTAATGTTTCTATCATGATACTATGTAGAAGGCCCTAAGTGTGAGAGGGTGAGTGAATATCATCATGTCATGAAGAAAGATGCTTATAGTTTCATGAATTTGTCTGTTTTTCTTTTTGTTGAGCATGTACTGTGGAGGAAGAGTTCTTGACTTAATTTTGTTTTTTCATCTCTTTTATTTCTGTTCTGTTGTTCACTGTCAAATTACATAGACATACAGGGGAGAGAAGTTTGGGATCATAGACATATATAAAGCTTCAATAGATGATTCTACTAGGAAAAACAAAACCTGTTCATTCAAGATGTGAATTTGCATAAACTCTTCAATTCTCTAAGTACCCAAGATTCAGAAAAGCCTATAGAGACATTTTCATAATGTGCATCTGTTATCCTTGTTACCAGAATCGAGAGCATGTGGCTAGTGATACCATGCCTATCGTGTCACGTGATGTAGGCATCGGCATGCCTTTCAAAGGAAAAGGGCTTGAAGATTCCGCGACAGGCAAAGAACGAGATGGTTGAGTGAGGGTGTTGGTACAGAACTGTAGTGCAAGAGTTCAGTACAACGAAGTAGTACAGGACTGGACTCCCACTTCTTCCGAAGCACTTGGCATTTTTAATATTCTGATGCCAAGCAGAGACAAGACCCAAAACTCCACTTGTTTGGCAGATCAGAAGGCAGTACAAGCAAATGCAAAAGTCACTTTGTACTGCACTTTCCTGGTGACTACATTATAAAAGACTGACTCTAAATATTGGAAAATTGCAAGATGTTATGCTGCTGGCTGCTTGAGGAGAGTAGAGGCCCCCATGATGCAGAAACGTTATTGAGTGCAGCGTTGATGAAATTACTTCCAATTTCTATGGCCCTTCCTCTTCTTTTCCCCATCTAAGTCTGGGGGAATAATGGAATGGGATCGTTTCGCCAACGCTGCACTCAAAAATGTTTCTATGTTTGGGTCAGGGATGTCAAGATTCTTATTTTTTCCAGGTTTATATTCGCATACAATCCGCTTGCATCTGTACTCCTGTCCTATGGATCTACAGGCAGCAATAAATCTAGAGCTCCTTCTATGGTTTACTGCATATTGACTTCTGATACAAAGTTCAGTTGTGATTGTATATTTACTGCGAAGTATTCATGTGAAAAAGATGGGTTTGTCGCTAAACCCATGTTATACGTTCATCTATGAAGATAATCATCATGAAGTCGTCAATATTTTCTTCTTTAGATAATTCGGAAAAAGTTGCCTATCGAGTAACGAGCTCAAGTTTGTACGCGGGAGATTCTCAACTAGTCAAAAAGATAAATGAATAATTTCGTGCTTCTTATGGAGAATCCAATTCAAATTTAAAAATAAAAAAAATTGTCAATTCGGTTAAACCTTTTGCAATTATACTAATTTAGTTCATCCGACTAAATTTGGCATGCGAGTGCTAACGTGAATACTGGCTGTCTCGTGAACGTTTACGTTGTAATTTTTAATAATATTTTATATTTTTTTCGAATTTGTTATTATTTTTTTCTTTTTTTTTCTTCGTGGGTCATTGAGGGTAAGAAAGTCAAAAGTAAAAGAGGAAGAAGATGAAAAAATAATAAAAAAATAAATTATTATTAAAAATTAGTCATGTCAACGTTCCCTAAATAGGCGCGTCGACCTATATCCACGTTAAGACCGACTAGCCAAATTTGTTTGAATAAATTGGCTTGACACAATTATAAAAAATTTAAGATTGAATTGATCAAAAAAAAATTTAAAGCTAAATTGGCATAGTTACAATAAGTTTATAACTCTCTTAGTAATTTTTCCTATTGATCAAGGCCCAATTAACACATTTTCCTTTCCTTTGGGATTACACCTTTCTCCTACGACGGACGAATTTGCACTAAAACCATAGTAGAACTTTGTGTGCCTACGCTGTCTTTATGTTTTGCGTCATCAAACATAAGGCCTTGGCAATAACAACAACCACACCACGGCTGTGAAGCTTGCTTGAGCTGGATGAGGTGTTGTCGATGTCTAGGCGATAGCCCCATGCCCTTCTCTCTCTCGTGTTTTCCTTCAAGTTCACTCTCTCTATTTCAGATTTCTAATACGTGACATGGAGTTTTCATAAAAAAAAAATATATATATATATATATATATACCATTAGATTGTGCATCGGGAGAATCAAATGCACCGCCGCCACTTCTTCCATTGGAGTATGAGCATAGGTGGCTTTTCATGCACGTTCGCCAACCATGGATGATGATTCAAAATGAAAAATGATACTTCCTAAGTTATTTTGCCAATCGTAAAATTGAATTCTCCGCCGATAGAATTGGTACGCAAATCGTATCCTAACCAAAGAGCAGCCCCTCTCAACACACATCTTCACCTAAGATATCTAGTAAAGCAGCGGCGACACATCTAATTTTTACACCAATCTTTTCATTTCGCAATTGAATCCGATCCATTCAACCCCCAAAAATTTCAATTTTTCCCTTACCAACTTCCCTGATTGTCCCTTGATTGTCAATTTGCCATCAATAAACAGGCGACACCAGCAAGCTTTCTCTCAGGCAAATTGAACCGGGGTTGGGTGAGGGAATGAACTCGTCACGTGTCAACCTTCTCCCCATCCTAAGTAAAAATCACGCGTTGCTTCCAAGCAAGAGCGCCTCCCCCATTGGGCCATGACGGTCCCCACCCCTCCCCCCCACACGCCACGTGGCAGTATCTCAGCTTAGAGAGAGAGAGAGAGAGGGAGGGAGGGAGGGAGGGAAGGAGGATCGCTTGCAGGAATCTATAAATGGAGAAGATCGCCAGATTCAGAGAGCCCCCCCGCGCTCTCCGCCGTTCTTCCGCTTGCCTTCCTTCCTACGCGGAGCCGCTGACTCAGGGCCGAGGCGCGGACGGCGTTTCCGCTCGCCGGAGGAGGTCCGGGAAGCCGGAATCTTGCCCCCCCGGTCGGATCTCGGGTCGGGTCGCCCCGCCGCCGGGTCTCTTCCGGACCCCCCCACATGAGCTCCTTCTTCGATCGGGACGGCGGGCCGAGCGCCCCGCATTCCTCGTCGCCGGCTGCTTCGCGCTCGGCTTCGTCGCCGCCAGGTCCTTCCTTGACCGGTTCGTCTTCCGTGTAAGGTTTCTTTGCTAGTCGAGTAGGCGTCCTTTTGCGCGTGTTCTTGTTCTCGATCGCCGTTTGCATATGTGGGGACCGGCGTGGGAAAATGTCGTGCTGGGTATTGCTAAAGATCGCGCGCTTAGATTTGTGAAGCTGGGAGATGGGTTTTTCCGTACGATTCGTGAGGCCGATTTCGCGTGTCCTGCCTGAGCATGTGATCCGAGCTATACTTAGATCGAGGGGGAAGGTCGGATGAAGAGATGGGTTTTCCAGGAATTTAGAGATTAATGGTTGTGGAGATGGCATTCTTGTGTGACGGCTTGCCTGAGCCGACGAAGCATTGAAGCTTACACGGCAACATTGCTTTGGCAGACCTGTTGAGGAGATGATGGTTATACATCTGCGATCCGGAAATGGCTCGATGCTTGCGGTGCTGATATTAGGGAAATTTGTTCATGTGCTCGCGCCATTACCCATTGGTTGGATTGTGTGCCCCCGATTCATGTGAGCCCGATGCGTGCAAATACCGCTTAGGCTAGTGTTTAGCCGCTTGTATAATGCTCTTTACACCCAGCAAATCTTATTTTGTGGATTTTGTGACTTCTGAAATTGTTTCATTGTTTTTTTTTTTTTTCCAATATCTTGTAGAGGCTTGCAATCTCGTTGCTTCGTCTTGGATCTGGGCAGTTGAAAATCAATGAGGCAGTACAGGCGAAAATCATAAAATGTTCAGAATCTATGTGGAAGTTGACATACTACGCCGCTGTTGAATATTGCGTTCTCAAGATCACTTATCACGAGCCATGGTTCTGGGACACATCAGAGTATTTTGAAGGTTGGCCTAACCAGGAGTTGAAGTAAGTAATTTCATGCTTGTGAGATTAACAGCTTCGATGCATTTCCGAGTTCTAACTATCAACATACTCAGAATTGCATTTTCACGGTGATCTATTGTCATCTTCAGTGTGTTGTTGTCGTTCGTGGCGAGTTGTTAAGCTCTCTCTCTTCTTTGTCTTTTCACTTGTCTTATTTGCTAGCATGCTTAAGTTGCTAAATAACGTAAGCTAGCAATAATGAAAAGGTTGGAGGGCTCTGTGAATGTGTTTGCTCAGCAGACATGCCAAAAAATTATTGTGCTACTGCTGTGAATTAGAGTGCTGATAAAACAAGCAATGCTATTTCATTGTATATACACCACTGCTTCTCACCTATTTTACAGTACAAAGAGTCCTTTCATTTCAAGTCGTATGCAAGAATGTTGATCAAATTTCAAAGGTTGCAATTGCAGAAGCACGTGTAATCATCTGTTTTTCATCATTTCAGGCTTCCTCTAAAGCTTATCTACGTATGCCAATGCGGATTCTACCTTTACAGTATTGCTGCTCTTGTTACCTGGGAAACTCGAAGGAAGGACTTTGCTGTCATGATGTCCCATCATGTAATCACAGTCTTCTTGATTGGCTACTCATACTTGACTAGGTATTTGTCTCATCTATACCCTCAAAGAGAATTACAGGCCGTGTCACCTGAAACCATCCATATCTAAAATGCACTTGCAACTTGTAAATGGTATATAAACTAGTCATTGAAGATCAACTTTGTCTCATCTATAAATACAGTATTGAACTTTTTTTGCCCATCTTATCGCTGGCACAATCTATTTTATGAAAACGCGCGTCTTCTTATCACAAGACACTTTCCTTGCTTGTGCAGTTTCTTTCGAGTTGGCGCAATTGTCCTGGCACTTCATGATGCGAGCGACGTGTTCTTAGAAGCTGCCAAAGTTTTCAAGTACTCTGAACATGAGCTTGGAGCGAGCGTTTTCTTCGGATTATTTGCCCTTTCATGGCTCGTGCTACGTCTAATATACTTCCCATTCTGGGTCATTAGAACAACAGGGTGCGACCTCATGTAATTGATCTCAATTCATTCACTTCTACAGGTTTTAGGATACCTTGGGCTTACGATTGCTTTAAATTGTGCAGTACCACTCTCTGTGATTACTTACCAATGGAGGAAGCTTATGCCACACCGCTTTATTACATATTCAACTCAATGTTGCTGATGCTGCTCATCTTCCACATTTATTGGTGGGTCCTAATATGCTCTATGATCAGAAGGCAGCTAAAGAACCGAGGAAAAGTGGGCGAAGATATACGATCCGGTAAGCCTTCAACTCAACTTCCTTACATAGTGTGATACACGAAGTCATGATGTCAAAGAAACAGGCTGTGCCATATCGGTGTGTTTATAACCTCAATAGTGGAGTGTGAATTCACTACTGATATCTATATATACTGGTGCAGATTCGGAGGATGATGATTAGATAGCAGATTGTGTCAAGCCAATTCAGTTCGACAAGCTTATTTGTAGATGCAGAGGTTGAGAATGTACCTTCGGTGAGGAACTCATTTTGAAGTACATACACAGTCCAACTAAGGACACTTTTCATGAGTTCTTGTGTATAAAATGAAAAACAGGCATTGTGTAAGTTTCCCTTTTGGCTCCATGGATAAAACTTAAGTTTATTTCTTTTTGGAATCAACGGCCTATAATGCCACAATCAGCATATCATTACGAAAGAAAATAATCATTGTTGAAGCAGCTACAATTTAGTTCTTTGAGGTTTTCTTGGAGCATGTAAGAGGTGACAAAGAAAACTGTCAAAACTTTCGCCATGATAATCAAAGGTTATTTGAGCTTTAACGAGGAGAAACCCAAGATAGAAGATGGGAGGGAGAGTAGTTGCTCTGCTCACCATGTTCTGGGATAGATATTAGAGTTTTAAACCTGATGCTTTCAGCCAGATGTAGCCCAATTTGAAGAAAACCCCCTAAGCCAACCTTCAAAAACAGAGGAATTTTAACTCAGAACAAGAGAAAGCAGGAGATGAGATGTTGCAAGGATGAAAAGTGAACAGAAGAAGCCGGAGGAATTTTAAATGGATGACCACTATACTGAAAATTTTGCATGAACAAACCTGTGCAAGAGTAGGAGAAATATAACAGTTGGTCGAGATCTTAAATGACAAATATATACTGAGAAATGCAGAAGACTTGTGAATCTCGTGAATATGGCGGATGCTGGATTATTATGTCAGCGCATCAAGGTGACCCCTCTGTGATCATCACTGCGAACATTTTGGCGTGTCAATGGAAGAGATCTCATAACCAGCCCATCAACCGGACGTCGAGTTCTTCACATTTTCTAGGGGCCTATTCGCATGTGCAGATCAACGTGCATCAAGTTGCAGATTATGAGTGTACCAGATGCAATATGTGCAGGAAGCTTACCTCCTTCCTCATACAGTGCAGGAACTTACTGAAGTATGAAATGTACAGCAAATTGAAATGTAGACGGGACGGAAGCAAACATGGCTAATCGCGCGTTCACCCAACAACTTTCTCTGTTGCGGGTATTAGAGGGCATGTTGAAACTATACTTCTAAAGCCTAAAGAGATTGCGTTTGAACAGGAAATTCAAGCATGAAGCATCACTTCTCTGTTGTGGGTATTGATCTGATCAATTCCTTCTACTGATTGCACAATTTAAAAGTTTTAGAACTTAATTATACTTTCGTAACAAATTTTTAAATGTTGAATGCACTTATCATCGTTATTTTAAAAAAAAAAATCTCATTTCAAATTTTACTTTCCAATGTAATTTTCCATTGTGATTATCAAATAGTATTTGCTTTAAAAAAAATAAAAATCTTTGGAGTCGAGAGATGCTAAATCTAAACAGTCGAAGCATTTGCCTACCTCACCCTTAATCACCTCCCTTATTTTAAGACATGTCCTCTATGATATTGATAACTTATTTATGTAAGACACAAAAACAAAAACAAATGAAAGAGAGAGGGAGGTATCGACAATGCCCCCGCCCCTCCCCGCCAGGGGCGGTCATGGTGTGACCGAGTAACCCTCGCCGGCGACATATGAGGATCGTCGGCCTTCACTAGCTAGTGATGGAGCGAGTTGAATGTGGTGTGCCATGTCATCACCATGTTTACACTACATGGCAATCTTTCACCACCAAGAAAATATTGGGTAGGCCGAGCACTCCAAGTAAGCAAACGCTTCATCCACTCGCTGATTGCCACGTGTTGATAACTTTATAAAAATAGAGTTATTTTACATATTTTAGGCAACAATTAATGCAATATTTATGAGAAAATATTTGGATTTCCTTCTGATTATTTGAATTTTCCTTGTTTATGCAAAATAATGAGATATGGAGAGAATAAGGAAAATAATGGCAACTATCAGGATTTCAAATAAAAGCAGCAGTGGAAGATGGATATCAAATTAGGAAATTTTTGATTTTGTTCCCTAATGTTATCTGTAAGCGTTGGAAGATATATATTTTGGATCACAAGAAAGAGAGGAGTTAAGGTTTTTTTGTTAGATCGTTTTTTTCATTATTTTGACAGTTTTTCAAGTATTTTGAAGAAAAGACAAAAATGGTGACAGAATTATTGTCCTTTGATTCAAGATCTTTGGGTTTAATCTATATTTTTATTTTTTCTTCTACTATGTTCTAATTTTCTTTTGTTAGGGCTACGATGTAGCCTAACCATGATTATATGAATTTCATGATTTTTATGTTTTACAATTGATTTCATTTATGTGAGTTATATATTATTGTGTTTAATGCTTTTGAATGACTGGCTACCACTTGAATGATCTGATATGCATGTTTGAGACTAAAAAGTGATAATATGCAATTGATCATTATAATATATAACCATGAATTAAACGTGAATAGAGATATACCGCGTTATTTGTGTAGCTTTCGGTGATAAGGTGATCCAAAAGACTCATTGTAAGTCGGGAATATTAATAATTTTTAATGCACTCATGTTTATTTTAATTCACATAAAAATATAGTGGATTAATAAACTGAGTAGGCTTGCTATACCTAGAGATAGGATAGTAAATAGATCAGGAAATTTCGCTATCACATGTTTGATATCGTTCTTGTACTCATAATAATCTGAAATTCATATGTAGTGATTATGGGGAAATCGGATACTATAACATATTTATCTTATCGATTTACTGCATTTAGTCTACAAATTTCGTTTTTAATTTATTCTTAATTATATTTTGATCTGTTAGATAAATTTTAGAATTACTCTATTTTAGTATTTAATTGGTTTATTAATCATCGATCTCCGTAGAACGATACTTTTTCTCATCATTATATTACTTGTTCGATACATGCACTTGCGTTTAGAATTTTGCGAGCACATGTCCTGTGCGAGGCCCACTTTTTAAGCAAAGTCCTCTCTTCTCTCTACTCTCTCCTTCACCGGTCTCCGTTACTTCTCTCACCCCTCTCCGTCTCTGTCACCTTTTTTTTTTTTTTTTTTCTCACCCTTCTCGTTTCTCACTCTTGCTTTCTTTGGCAGCCTCAACCGGCAGCCCCACGAGGAGTTCTTTCAGGAAAGGAAGAAGCAAACCCATCAAAAAGTGCTAGAGACACTGAGGCCGTCACCTCGACAACTCCCAATATGACAGCCGCAAGCTCTGCTTCAGAGACTTGTGAATAATCCGGTCCAGGAAGAATATCGCAGTTCTCTGTTTTCCCATCTTCCTCTTTACTAGCCAGAAAATAAAATCTTTACACGTGCTCAGGATTTGGCGATAGTTTGCTTGGCAATGTTGATTATTCAACCAAAATGGAAAACTCCATTTTAATACTCGAGATGGGGTTTCCCTAGTACCCCAATTGGTTTGTTCTTCTTCGCCAAGAAAATTCAGAGAAAATTTGGAGATTTAGGCTCCATTTGATAACATTTATATTTCTTCCAATTTATGTTCTTTTATTCCTCGAAAAAAAAAAAAGAATGGAAATAAATAAAAAACAGAAATATGTTTGATAACGTCAATTAATTTTTCTATTCTTCGAAATAGAAAAGTAGGCGAGGCATAAATTTGAAATAGAAGCAAGAAATAGAACAAAAGTAACGCTTCTCTCTTTTGCATTTCTTCCACCGAAAAACAAAATAAAAATAGAATAAAGTAACATTTTGTTGTTGGGAATAATTTTTAAAAATAAGTCATTTTTTCTTTCTTTTTTTCTTTTCTTCTTCTTCCTCGCTGCCCACTGTCGCTCGTCGGCCGCCGTCATTCGCTAGACACTGCCGGCTAGAGGAGGAGCAAGAAGAAGAAGAGAGAGAAAAAAAGAAAAATCTAAAAAAAATTATTAAAAATAAAAAAAAATTCTACATTATAAAAAATTTGTGAGCCATACCATTCCTATTCTTTTTCTATTTCAAGAATAAAAATTTTGTATAATTATCAAACTCATTCTTTTACTATGAAATTGTTCTAAGAAATAGAAATATAAAATGACTATTTTTTTAAAAAAATTATTCTCAAAAACAAAAATATTACTAAACTCGCCCTTAAAATCCTAGTGAGAGAGAGCAAACAAAAGGTAATGGAGAGGGCTATTAGAGACAAAGAGAGCAACAGAGACACTAAGGAGAGAGGAGAGAGACAAGAGGATTGCCTCTCTAACAAGTGGGCCCGTGCAGAACATGCAATGATCAGCAAGTGACCGAGGCATTTGCCAACTTGGAGCTCCGGACCTACTCAATATTTTCTCATCTTTTACTATGTCAGTGTTGCCATGTTGGCAAGTATTGGAGGACCGCATGATTTAGATGAAGATATATTTCACAAAAAAAAAAAAAGTCTGATTGATTCGATTGCCAATGTGCGTGAATAGTCAAAACATCAAAAGCATACTTAACCCTCTTTGTATTATTTTTGGGAAAAAAAAATCTATTCTTTTTATCTCTTTAGTTGAATTTTGGAAATTTCGATTTCATGTAATATTTAAAAGTTGCTTACTTATCTATCTATATGGATCTGAAATTAAAAGAAGGATTATTGATTTTTAGTAGAATTGATGCTAATTAGATTGTCAATATGAATGCATATAAACTATAAGTAATAACTATCCACCCGTGGGTAGCGCAGTTGGTTGAGATCTCTCCTTCCAGCGCATGGAGGTCGAGGTTCGAAATCCTATGTTGCTAACAATTAAAGTAGGAGGCTCGATGGTGGGTTACTGGGCCAGTCTCACCCGAGCTATAGTTGCTGTTGGTCCTCCACCGCGGAGGCCCGTGAAACCCCAAATCGGCATAAATTGACAAGGACATGCTCCAATAGATCCTTGATCACAAAAAAAAAAAAAAAAAAAAAAAAAAAAAACTATAAGTAATAGCTTGTTTTAGTTTGACATTCATAAGATTTAAGATAGAAACAAAGGGAATATAGTTTTTTTTTTTTTGTTTAAAAGTAGTATAGACTGATCTTGTCAATAAGACGAAATATGTTGGCTAAAACTGATCATCTATAAAGGTATAATGATCAAAAGTATATATTATTTCATCGGCTTGTGTGCATTGTAGGCTTTACCTATCAATATAACCGGTGTTGATTGAAAAGTTTGCGGCAAATCCCCATTGAAAATTGGACGAAAAAACTAAAATAATTATTGAAGAATATTAAAAGGACTAAATTTGTTATAGATGAAAATATCCAAACCCAAGACCTAATTTACTTTTGGAGAAATCACATATAACCCCCTTGAACCTTGAGAGTAGTACATGTTTTGCCCTGAAACTTTTAACGAAAAAAATACCCAAAAAAAAATGTCATAAACCCATCGTAATAGTGCTAATTCAATCACAAGTTTTTCAATAATGTTAATTTAGTTATAAATCTTCTCACAATTTATCAATTAACTATTTTCAATTAATTTTAGCCAAAAATTGTTGATATGGACACTAACTACCCTATTCGGCATTGCCGCTTATGTTGACAATTTAAAAAAATGAATTTCTTTATTTTCTTTATTTCTTTCATTTTGGCAAGCAACTTTGCTAGCCATAAAGAGAGGGCCGACAAGCCCTCACCATCAGCCTTTGAGGACTTGTTGATGCTTGCCAGCCAAAATAATAGGGGAAAAAAAAGAAAGAAAAGAGAGAAATAATAAAAAAACAAAATATTAAAAATTAAAATTCTATAGCCAATGTCCACGTCAGTTGTGCCTCATAAAATAGCCAATGTCCACATCAATGATTTCTAACCAAAATTAGTCGGATGGCAAAATTTCAAAAAATTTAAGATTAAATTGACACAATATTCAACTTGACTCTCATTTTGTTACAAATGTTAACTCTTTTTTCCTATTAGCATGGCAACGCAAATGACTTTTAATGGATCAAAGTTGGTGTCTTCTTTCTTTTTTTAAAATCTCTTTCGCCTTTATTTGCCGTAAAAAGTATATATATATAGGAAATGGGATAAAATTAATTCAAACGAAATTCTAATAATATAAAAATAAAAATCAATAATGATAGTAAACAATTAGAAATTGTTAGAATTTGATCAATACATGCACCTTAATATAAATAAAATAAATATTTTAAAGAAATAAACGCAAATGAAATAAATAGGGAAAAGGCCTCAATAACAAAAAGGTCAAATGACAAATTACTCATTATGTATTTTATAGAGGATGGAAATAGAGGACGGAAAAGATGGAATTAACTCATGGGTCACGTTTCTCACCTTCTCTATCTCTACTAAATCTTCATTCTTCACCCACTAACCTCTATTTTCATCAACCAAAAACAAACCTCTATTTTGTTTTTTTATTATTTATTATTATTTCATTCTCCTGATAATGGCAGGCAACAAGCCCACTTTTTTTTTTTCCTAATGTTTTAAAGTTGTTTTTTGCTACACAAGAGCAAAGTACATGATCAATGAACTTTGTCTATGAGTCAAAGTCGAGCGTGTCACTGAAATTGCCAACGACAAATTCAAATATTGTTAAATGCTTGTTACCGATGGAGGAAGTAGCTTGATAAAATTCAATAAAAACCCACAAAAGAGAGGAGAACAAGAAAAATTTGGACGAGAAAAATGACTAAAATACTTATTGAAGAATAATAAATTGACTAAATTTGTTGCGATGAAAATATCCAAATTAAAGACCTAATTTACTTTTGGGAAATCACATATAACCGCCTCGAACCTTGAGAGTAGTACATGTTTTCCCCAAAACTTTCAATGAGAAAAGTACAAAAAAGGAAGTCATAAAACTATTATAGTGGTGCTAATTTAGTCTCAAGCTTTTCAATCGTGTCAATTCAATTTTAAATATTTTCATAATTTACTAATTGAGTGTTTCCCGCTAATTTTGGCTAAAAATTGCTAACATAAACGCCGACTACCCTATGTGACATTACGGCTGCGACGTTGATAATTCTTACAATTCAAAAAAAAAAATTGAATTTTTCTTTCTTTTCTTTATTCCTTCCATTTTGGATAGCAACCTTGCTAGCCATTGGATGAAGGTTGGCAAGCCCTCGCCGTTAGCCTACAAGGACTTATTGAACGTCACCAGCCAAAATGATAGGAAAAATAAACAATAAACAAAAAAAAAATTAAAAATTGAAATTTTATTAAAAATGTCCACATTAGCTAGGCTCCATAAAATGACTAGCATCCACATTAGCGAATTTTATTCGAAATTGGCTAAATAAACTCAATGGTAAAATTTGAAAAAATTAAGATTAAGTCGACACAATGTTTTACTTGACTCTCATTTTGTTACAAATGTTAACTCTTTGTTATTTTTCTGTTAGTGTAGCAATGCACATGACTTTTAACGAGTCAAAGTTATCATCTTTTTTCTTTTTATAAAATCTCTATTGCACCTTTAATTGCTGTAAAAAGTAAAATATATATATAGAAAATGGGATAAAACTAATTTAAATGAAATTCTAATAATTTAAAAATAAAAACCAATAATGATATTAAACACTAAAAAATTGTTAAAATTTGATAAATACATGCACTTTAATATAATTAAAATAGATATTTTGAAGAAATAAACGTTGACGAAATAGATAGGAAAAGACCTCAATAACAAAATGGTCAAATGACAAATTACTCATTATGTATTTTATTGACTAATGGAAAAAAAATGATTGATTAATAAAAAGGATACTTCTAAGTTCACTCTTAAAATGGCTTCATCCACCCCCTTAGAGGATGGGAAAGACGAAATAATCCAACTCATGGATCACATTCCTCACCTTCTTTGTCTCCACTAAATCTTCATTCTTCACGCGCTAACCTCTATTTTCACTGACCCAAAATAAAAAACTCTAATTTTTTTTTTTAATTTCCTTCTCCTAATAATGGCAAGCAATGGGCCCTTTTTAATGTTTTAAAGTTGTTTTTGCTATGCTAGAGCAAAGTGCATGATCAACAAACAGCGTTTGTGAGCCAAAATCGAGCGTCGCACTGAAATTCCCAACAACAAGCTCAAACACTGTGAAATGCTTGTCATTGATGGAGGAAGTAGTCTAATAAAATCCAATAAAATCCATGAAAAAGAGGAGAAAAAGAAAATTTTGGGCAAGAATATAGGTGTTTTTTCGAGGCCTATTACTTGAGAGGAGAGAGAGAAGAAATGGTGTCTCATTGCATAACGAGGATGAGATACATAAAGCATTTCATGAAAGCAAGACAGGCATCAGTGATCTCACATTCCATGTATGTCCAAGCACTTCACAACACCGAATCCATCCTTCATAAATTCATAAACGACAAGACCAGCCTCCAACTCCACCTCTGTCTCACATCACTCGTAGTCGGTACAACCCTCTTCACAATGGTTGAACCCGCCTCCTTTAATTCCCAACTTCAACACCTAGACTTCCAACCTCATTATTGCCTCCTTGGCCTTGTCGCCCCCACGTCCTGTCTTTTAAAAAAAAATTTCCCTAGTTTTTTTTTGGGGGAGGGGGGCTAAGGAAATGACATCATTCTTCATTCGACTTTGCAACCTATTGCCATATCAAATTCTTAATCCATGAACAATACAACCAGAAAAATAATATAAAACATATATTCAAACAACTAGAATCAAACTCTCGCCATGAAAAAGAAATATTGTTGTTTTCAGTAGCATTGGTGTCAATTAGTTTGTCAATTTGAACACATATGAATTACAAGTAATAGCTAACTTTAGTTTGTCATTTTCATAAGTTTTAGAATAGAAAAAGGGCGAAAATAGTTATTTTTTATTTAAAAGTATTATAGACTAATCTTGTCGATAAGATGAAGTATGTTGGCTAAAACTGATCATCTCTAAAGGTATAAAAATAAAAAGTTTTCATTGGCTTGTCTACGTTGTAGGCTTCATGTGTCAAAATAACAATGTTAACTAAATAGTTTGTGGTAAATTACAAACGAAAATTGAACGAAAGGACTAAAATTATTGTTGAAGAACAATAAAAAGTCTAAATTTGTTACAAATGAAAGTATATGAACCAAAGGCCTAATTTATTTTTGGAGAAATCACATAAAACCCCCCTCAAACCTTGACAATAGTACACATTTTGCTTTGAAACTTCTAATGATAAAAGTATCAAAAAAAGTCATAAACCTATTATAATGATGATTATTCAGTCTCAAGCCTTTCAATCGTGTCAATATTGTCCTAAACATTTTCACGATGTACCAATTGAGTCTTTTGGGCCAATTTTGGCCAAAAATCGATAATGTGGACGTCATGCAATATTTTTTTTTTTTAAAAATCGGATTTTTTTCCTTCCTTTCTTCATTTCTTTCATTTTGGCTAGCGACTTTGCTATCCATTGAGTGAGTACATGTAAGCCCTCGTCATCACCCTATGAGAACTTGTCAACCCTTGCCTTGTGATGCCCTAGGTATGTCACGTGATATCATATCATTTCCTATTATATCTTATAATTATGCATGTGGAAGCACTATAAAATACATCACCACATACCATAGAAGAAGGTCGCACTAGCTTAATACATATTACTTCTTTCTTATACAAACACTAGTACTTATTACCAAAATATATAGACTGGAAAAATGGTCAGGTTAACGATCACTACAACTCCCGTACCATTCCACAAGTGAGCCACCATTCAACTTAGGGATTAATAGTCTTAGACATCACCTCGTCTCCTCCATCGTGCACAAATGGATCATCTTACATACTAAAAAAATAAGGAATGAGCCGAAGCTCAATCCCCAGATCTAAGGGAGGAGATCGTCTTAGTACTCAACCTGGTATCAATCAAATAACATAAGTTCAAGGCAATGCAAAATAATCACGTATGAACAAGATCTCTTTCTTTTCTATCATGATGTGCCGATACAAAACCATTAACAATAATACAAGTTCATTCACTTATAAACAAGCATATGACATAATATTTCATTATGTTCCAGTATCACCTAGTGGTTCAACACCATACATAGGATTATATTTAAGGCAAGTTCATACTCATCATGTATTTCATCACTACTCACACACAAGTGAAATCATATTTGCCATGCATTTTACCGCCTATACACACACACACACACACACACACACACACACACACACACACACACACACATATATATATATATATATTATATATTTAATATACATAGGTAAGTTCATACTTGTTATGAATCTCACCATCACTTACAAGTGAGTTCATATTGCTCATGAAGCTTGTTGATATCCATATAAGTTCATACGGGTCATGAACTCACCAACACACTTACATAGGTAATTTCATACTTGTTGCTAGAAATGACTCATCTTAACTCACGACGCATCATATCACATAGGACATCGTCACCACCAACTTTTGGGGATGAAACCATAATATTTCTTTGTCAAGCTACACAGCCCAATCATCACAAGCCTCCTCTACACCAGCGAGGATGAATACGCCATTGTACAAACTCATTATGATTGTCAACACACGCTTAGACGAGCCAACTCATATTATTTGTAAATTATATAACTTGTAAGTCCCTTCAAACTTGTAAAGAACTGTCTCATACGATAGAATATTTGACTGACTCTAAAGTCTTTCACATATACTCATATAAAGGTATCGGCACTGGCAAAAGTTTTTCTTACATTGCATCATAGCCATACACATCGTTATAACATATTAATTGTCGTGATAATATGTCATTTCTCATGGAATTAATAATGAACAATCATTACATGCACTTCAACACATATACTTTCATTTTTAATGATAAATCATTGCGTGTATTTCAACACTAATACCTTGGTCTCACACTCATCAACAATCGACATCCATTTCACAACGCATCTTCATCTATATCTTTACCTCACTCTTTCAATGATTACATATATTGATAATGATAACCATACACTTACCTCTTATCCATTACTCACAAAAACACATTCAATGCATAATAATCAACATGTTTGGTAAGTGAATGGATACGCAATTCTGAATATAAGGAAATGGTTATGATCAAATGAGTTTCGACTTAAGTCTAAACATACGTATAAACGCAAGAAGTGAGTCTAGGCATATGAATAGATGCAGGAAGTGGATTTGGATTATAGTCAGAACATACAAATGAATAAATTCAAGGGTTAAGTCTGGACTTGAATCTAGACATGCAAATGAATATACTCATGGAAAGAGTCTGGGCTTAAATCTGCACATACAAATTAATATACTCCAACTCGAAAAGTACGCATACGATGATTTAGAAAGTGACTATACTCAGGTTTAGAACGTAATTATACTCGGATTCAAAACGTAAAGATACTTGGGTTCATAACATAAATATACTCATCGAGACTTAAAAAAAAAAAAAAAAAAAAAAGGTTGATAGAATTTATGAATAGATTCTGACTTAATTAAATCTAGTAGACTAATGGACAAATTTATATTTAATAAAATTTGGTAGCTCTGGTAAAACAAACTAAAAGATTCCGACTAGATAAAGTCTGATAGAAGAAATGAACAAATTCTAACTAGATAAATTCCGGTACAATGAATAAATTTATTTTGACTCAGCAACTTTGGTAGGATGAATGAATAAATTCCGATTTAGTAAACTTTGGTAGAATAAATGAAAAAATTGTGACTAAATAAACTCTGGTAGAATAAGCGAATAGATTATAACCTAGTAATGTATGGTAGAACTAATGAACATGAGATGAACTAACTCGTAATAGATTAACTTATGGCCCAATGGATTTACCTCTCTTTTGGCCCAAAGAAACCCAAAAAAAAAAAAATTACCATCACTTGCTCACTAAAGCATCATTGAACCAACACCCATAAACACATGTTATTGACAAGAAATTATAACCATCGAAGAGCCGAAAAGAGCTTCCGAACAACTAAATCTGCTAGCAAATATTGAAAATATCATCCAAGCGAAATCAAACCGAATAGTCATAAAGCTCACTCTCGGGAAAGAAAAAATCATCATCTATACTAATCAAGCAAATAGTGAAAATGGCATCCAAGCGAAATCAAACTGAATAGCCATGCAGCTCATGCTTGGAAAAGAAGAAATCATTATCCATATCATCAGGTTTAGAACGTAACTATACTTGGATTCAACACAAACAAATACTTGGGTTCATAATATAAATATACTCAGACTTAAAACAATTTGATAGAATTTATTAATAGATTCGACTTAATCAAATCTAATAGACTAATGGACAAATTCATACTTAGTAAAATTCGGTAGCTTTGATAAAATGAATGAAAAAATTCCGACTAGATAAAGTCGATAGAACGAATGAACAAATTCTGACTAGATAAACTCCGATACAACGAATGAATATATTTTGATTCATCAAACTTTGATAGTATAAATGAACAATTTGTGACTAAATAAACTCGGAAGAACGAGCAAACAGATTATAACTTATTAAAATACGGTAGAACTAATGAACATGAAATGAACTAACTCGTAATGGATAAACTTATGGCCCCACGGATTTGCCTCACTTTTGGCCTAATGAAACAAGAAAAAAAAATTACCATCACTTGTTCACTACGGCATCATTGAACCAGCACCCCTAAACACTCACTTCTAACAAGAAATTTTGATCATCGAAGAGCCAAAAGAGCGTCGGAACTGCTAAATCTGCTAGTAAATAGTGAAAATAGCATCCAAACAAAATCAAACTAAATAGCCATGCAACTCGCACTCGGAAAAGAAGAAATCATCATATATACCATCAGGTTTAGAACATAACTATACTCAGATTCAAAAACGTATAGATACTTGGGTTCATAACATAAATATACTCAGACTTAAAAAAATATGATAGAATTTATGAATAGATTTTGACTTAATCAAATCTAGTAGACTAATGGACAAATTCATACTTAGTAGAATTCGGTAGCTCTGGTAAAACAAATGAAAAAATTCCGATTAAATAAAGTCTGATAGAACGAATGAACAAATTCTAACTAGATAAACTCCAGTACAACGAATAAATATATTTGATTCAGTAAATTTTGGTAGAACAAATGAATAGATTCTCATTTACTAAACTCTGGCGGAACAAATGAATAAAGTGTGACCAAATAAACTCTAGTAGAATGAGTGGACAAATTATAACTTAGTAAAATATGGTAGAACTAATGCACATAAGATGAATTAACTCATGATGGATTAACTTATGGCGTGACGGATTTGCCTCACTTTGGGCCCAACAAAACCAAAAAATAAATTACCATCACCTGCTCACTACAACATCATCGAACCAGCACCCCTAAACACCTGCTGCTGACAAGAAATTTTTACCATCGAAGAGCCAAAAAGAGTGCTGGAACTACTAAATCTACTAGCAAATCGCGAAAATAGTATCCAAACAAAATCAAACCGAACAACTATGCAGCTCATGCTTGAGAAAGAATAAATCATCATCTATACCAATCGAGCAAGTAACGAAAATGGAATCCAAGAGAAATCAAACTGAACAACCATGCAGCTCATGCTCAGAAAAGAATAAATTATCATCTATACCATCAGGTTTAGAATGTAACTATACTCGGATTCAAAACGTATAGATACTTTGGTTCATAACATAAATATACTCAGACTTGAAAGAATTTGATAGAATTTATGAATAGATTCTGACATAATCAAAACTAGTAGACTAATGAACAAATTCATACTTAGTAAAATTCGATAGCTTTGGCAACATGAATGAAAAGATTCCAACTAGATAAAGTCTGATAGAATGATTGAACAAATTCTAACTAGATAAACTCCGGTACAACGAATAAATATAATTTGATTCAGTAATCTTTGGTAGAACGAATGAATAGATCTTGATTTAGTAAATTCTGGTGGAACAAATAAACAAATTGTGACTAAATAAACTCTCGTAAAATGAGCGAACAAATTATAACTTAATAAAATATGGTAGAATTAATGAAAATGAGATGAATTAACTTGTGATGGATTAACTTAAAAATTTTACCATCACTTGCTCACTACAACATCGGCGAACTAGCACCCATAAACACCCACTACCGACAAGAAATTTTGACCATCAAAGAGCCAAAAAGAGTGCCGAAACTACTAAATCTGCTAGCAAATAGTGAAAATGACATCCAAGCAAAATCAAATTAAACAACCATGCAGCTCAAGCTTAGGAAAGAAGAAATCATCATCTATACCAATCGAGCAAGTAGCAAAAATGAGATCCAAGCAAAATCAAACTGAACAGCCATGTAGCTTATGTTCAGGAAAGAAGAAATCATCATATATACCATCAGGTTTAGTACATAATTATACTTGGATTGAAAACATGCAGATATTTTGGTTCATAACATAAATATACTCAGACTTTAAAAAAAAAAAAATTGATAGAATTTATGAATGGATTCTGACTTAATCAAATCTAGTAGACTAATGGACAAATTCACACTTAGTAAACTTCGATAGCTCTGGTAAAATGAATCAAATGATTCCGACTAGATAAAATCTAGTAGAACAATTGAACAAATTCTGACTAGATAAACTCCAATACAACAAAAAAAATGTATTTTGATTCAACAAACTTTGGTAAAAACGAATGAATAGATTTTGATTTAGCAAACTCTGATGGAACAAATGAAAAAAATGTGACTAAATAAACTATGGTAGAATGAGTGAACATATTATAACTTAGTAAAATATGATAGGATGAATTAACTCATGATGGATTAACTCATGACCCAAATGGATTTGCCTCACTTTTAGCCCAATGAAACAAAAAAAAAAAAATTACAATCACTTGTTCTCTATGACATCATTGAACCAACACCCCTAAACACCTGCTGTCGATAAGAAATTCTAACCATCGAAGAGCCCAAAAAAGCATCAGATCAACTAAATCTGCTAGTAAATAGTGAAAATGGCATCCAAGCGAAATCAAATTGAACAATCATACCGCTCACACTTGAGAAAGAAGAAATTATCATCTATACCAATCGAGCAAGTAGAGAAAATGGCATATGAGCAAAATCAAACTGAACAACCATGAAGCTCATGCTTCGAAAAGAAGAAATCATCATCTATATTATCAAGTTTGGAACGTAACTATACTCGGATTCAAAACATACAAATACTTGGGTTCATAATGTGACATCCCGATTTTCCAATTCTATTTTCAATAAATTGATATGGGCATTTCGTTGGCACGCATATAGTTCTTTTCCTTGAGTCAACCACTCATGTGAAAACTAGTCTATCGGGTGAAGCCGCTAACAGTTTCTAATGTATCAAACTCGAGAATTTGACTAGGAAGCGATCTTTCGATCGAGCTAATCTGCAAGGGTCATTACGGCACAATTAAAAATAGATTAGAGATCGGAGATAGGTCGACTCGATAGAGGCATGTGATCAGGTGTGGTGATTCCACCAGATTGCACAATTCTTGTTGATCGGCACTGGACCGACTTTTCTGTCGATTGGGTACCCTGTGTTCGTATTTGGAACCTTGAGATTACCCCGACAACCGAAAGTCGCCAATGTTTCAGAGATGTACATTGTGGCTTGAGATGATCAACCACAGGTCAAATGCATGAAAATTTCTAAAGGCTACCCGGTAGGTTGGGCCGCGCTAGTATCGTGCCAAAGTGAAATTAACCGTGGAATTAAGATCGAATTCAGAAATTGGAAGTCTGGGTGTGTCACAAATCATTTTAGGAGTATTGACTCATCTTTGGAAGATTTTTCATGCAAGTCGAGTTTTTCAACAAAATAATCAGAGAATGGCTAATTTGGCTCGAGAAATTAGTAGGCCCGCCTTTGGTCTTGCTATTATGACTTAAGTTGATTCTATGGGCAAGTGAAGATGTTAATTGAAGTGTGATGACATTGGATTAATTTTATGAACTTCAATTGGACTCAATTGGAAGAGAATTTAATGGAATTGGAGAAATTAGTGTACAAGAATTGGACCCCGGCGGAAAATGAAATTGCAACCATTGGAAAATGTTGTGGGAGGTTTGGAGATAGTGGGGTATGACATCACTTGATGATGTCATGGTGGGCCATTGTGTGGGATTAAAGAAAGAGAAAAAGAGAAAAGAAAAATGGTCCCATCTCTCCCTCTCCTTCTTCTCTCTCCTCCCTCTCTTCTTCCTCTCCCGTGCGACTCCTCCATCTGCATCTTCTTCTTCTCCTTCGGACGCCACCAGCAGCTCGACGCCCGCTTCGTCCGCCCGTTCGACCGCCGGCAGCTTCGCCCGTCGCCGTTCGCCATCGCAGCTCGCGCCTCGCCGCTCGCTCCTCCGCCTCTCTCTCTCTACCCTTGCGTCGTTGAAGCCTCTTTCCTCCATTTTTGGTTGCTACTCGACACCCATCAGATCTAAGAAGACGTTGGAGCAGCTAGCAGCCCAGCCGGACTGCCGTCGCACACCCCTCTCGCGCCGTCCGCTGCCTCGCACGCCGCTGCTGTCCCGTGAACCGCCTCCCTCACCATCGTCCTCGCTCGTCTTCGCCTCCGGGAGGCTATTCGGCCAATTTAGGCCACGGCTCAGCCGCCTCCGGCCACCGTGCGCCCCCATCTTAGCTCGCCGGAGCTCCTCCTAGTCTTTGCCGCCCTTTCTCGCCCCAACCGACGCCGGATCAGCCCTCCTCCGAGCTTGCTCAGCAGCTGAAAAAAATGGGTATGGCAGCCCATGTTTGGCCCATTTTGGCCGCCTTCCCGAGCCCGGATGCTCAGCCCGCCTTGAGGAAAGTCGATCCTCGCGTCGTCCTCATCGTTTTGGTCCACTCGGCTCGTTAATCCGGTGAGTTTAGCTCACTAAACCTCGCTTAGAGGGTTAATTATGCTTAGGGAGGTTTAGTTTATGTTAAGTATTATTAGGTTATTAGTTTAGGTTATTTAAAAGTAGATTAGATTAAGGTGGTGTTTTAATTTAAAGTGTGCTTAATTAAGGATGAGTAGGTTTATTTAAAATAAGCCTTGATTTGACATAAATGAATTTACTTCTGATTTATTTAAATGTCCCGAAATTATTAAATAATTTAATAATATATTATTATTCGAAATTATTAAAATATTATTATTTAATTATTTTCGGAATAAATTTAATTATTTATTAAATTCCGAAAATTTTGTCGGGACCTTAAATTCTCGAAATTTCGTCTTGATCGCTATTCTTTGTGTAGTCGATTTTGAAATTGATGATTGGATATTATAAATTGAGCGTGGATCGTGAAATATATGGATATTATTATTTAATTAATTTTCGGAATAAATTTAATTATTTAATAAATTCTTAAAATTATTTTGGAACCTTATTTTCTCAGAATTTCGTGCCGATCGCTGCTGTGCATTTAGAATTTGAATTTCATGAATGGATGTGGCAAATTGAGTGTTGATTGTGGTAAACATGGATTTTATTCATAAAAACCCAAGTGTTGGGTTTTTATGCAAAAATTGGATTTTAATGATTATATTAAATAGTGGGGTTTGAAAAAGTGAGATATGGGCTTTTTGATTCGAAATTAGCGTGTCCCCACGCACGTGAGTAATTTCTGGAATATTTTTAATATGAAGAAAAATGGCCAGGATCATTGTTTTAAGTGGAAGCATTGAATGAAATATAAAGTGTCATAGGGCCAAGTATGCTTTGGCTCTGTGATAACTAAGATGAATCGTCCTGGTCTGTTGAGCCGGACTTGCCCCTATATGGGATGCCCACGCAATGGTTGCGGGTCGCAATTGATTCTGGGCCCATGCTCCTTCGGGAACGCCGTCGATGTACTGACGAAGCCGCGCTCCAAGGTGGGGAGGCAATGCCTGGCTATATGCCAGTAGATAGCCGAATAGCGAGTAGGCTATGCCCTTGTGTGGCAGTGAATAACAATTGGAATGCATGTTGAGTGTTGTTGATGTGTCGGATTATGGGACGGAATTGTGTGGCATGGAATGGGACGTGTCATAACAATTTAATCTTATAATCAGGACCCCGTTGTTGGTTATATGAAAGTGAATGCGTACCGGTTGTTTAAATCCCTATTATTATCTGTGATTGAGTGATTTGAATTGTGCTAACCTGCAGGAACGAATTGAGGCGAGGTAAGTTCTCTGTGTGATGTGGCTAGGCCACCCGGGACGTATTTTCTTTCTAATAGGGGTTTAGGGGGTTGAACTTGCTGAGACATTGTCTCATCCCGGTTTGGGGATTAAAATTTCAGGTCCCTAGATGGCGGTCGTGGAGGACCCGAAGCCCTAAGTCTGGAAAGGTGGAGACTGAAGTATCGGTGAACGTGTCCTGCTAGTTGGTTTTAGGATAGTCCCCCTTTTTGTCGAGTTGGTCTATTTTGTAGACAGGTTCGAGTTGTATTTAAACATATGTGTTTGTAAATGAGTGTTTGGTATTGTGATTGATTGCCTGCTTTTCTATCCCAAGTTAAATATTGTCAGGGGATTTGTTTCGCTTCCGCATGTGTAATAAAATGAATGGGTTGGCGACGTATCCTGGGATGTCGCATATTTGATCGACCGCAGTGAGATGTGCGCGCGCTGGGGGTTCGGGGCGTGACACATAACATAAATATACTCGGACTTAACCACCCATCGCTGCAGCATGGATGGTAGGGCTGCTGGACTTCAACGCAGAGGTCCCGGGCCCCTGCGGCGGGGGGAAAATCTGTTGATGATTTGCGTGACACACTCCCGGCACCAACCGGCCGTGCGGGTTCCCATCACCAAAAAAAAAAAAATATACTCGGACTTAAAAAAATTTGATAGAATTTATGAACAAATTCTGACTTAATCAAATCTAGTAAACTAATGCACAAATTCATATTTAGTAAAATTCGGTAGCTCTGGTAAAACGAATGAAAAGATTCCAACTAGATAAAAGTCTAATAGAATGAATGAACAAATTCTAACTAGATAAACTCCAATACAACGAACATATATATTTTGATTCATCAAACTTTAGTAGAATGAATGAATAGATTCCGATTTAGTAAACTCTAGTAGAACAAATGAACAAATTGTGACTAAATAAACTCTAGAAGAATGAGCAAACAGATTATAACTTAGTAAAATATGGTATAACTAATTAACATGAAATAAATTAACTATGATGGATTAACTTATGGCCCAACGGATTTGCCTCACTTTTGGCCCAACGAAACAAAAAATTACCATCACTTGCTCACTACGGCATCGCTGAACCAGCACCCCTAAACACTCGTTGCTGATAAGAAATTTTGACCATCGAAGAGCCAAAAGAGCGTTGGAACTACTAAATCTGCTAGCAAATAGCGAAAATGGCATCCAAGCAAAATCAAACTGAATAGCCAGGCAACTCACACTCGGAAAAGAAGAAATCATCATCTATACTATTAGGTTTAGAATGTAACTATACTTGGATTCAAAATGTACAGATACTTGGGTTCATAATATAAATATACTCAGACTTTTAAAAAAAAATTGATAGAATTTATAAATAGATTTTGACTTAATCAAATCTAATAGACTAATTGATGAATTCTTACTGAAATTCGGTAGCTCTAGTAAAACAAATGAAAAGATTCCAATTAGATAAAATCTGATAGAAAGAATGAATAAATTCTAACTAGATATACTCTGGTACAACGAATAAATATATTTTGATTTAGTAAATTTTGGTAGAACGAATGAATAGATTTTAATTTACTAAACTCTGGCGGAACAAATGAACGAATTGTGACTAAATAAACTCTGGTAGAATGAGCGAATAGATTATAACTTAGTAAAATATGGTAGAACTAATGAACATAAAATGAATTAACTTGTGATGGATTAATTTATGGCTCGACGGATTTGCCTCGCTTTTGGCCCAACGAAACAAAAAAAGAAAATTATCATCACTTGCTCACTACGGCACCACCGAACTAGCACCTCCAAACACCTGCTGCTGACAAGAAATTCTAACCATCGAAGAGCCAAAAAGAGCACCAAAACTACTAAATATGCTAGCAAATAGTGAAAATAGCATCCAAGCGAAATCAAACTAGAAAACCATGCAGCTCACGCTTAGGAAAGAAGGATCATCATCTATACCATCAGGTTTAGAACATAACTATACTCGAATTCAAAAGGTAAAGATACTTGGGTTCATAACATAAATATACTCAGACTTAAAAAATTTGATAGAATTTATTAATAGATTCTAACTTAATCAAATCTAGTAGACTAATTGACAAATTCATACTTAGTAAAATTCGATAGCTCTGGTAAAACGAATCAAAATATTCCACCTAGATAAAGTCTGATAGAACACTTGAACAAATTCTAACTAGATAAACTTCGGTACAACGAATAAATATATTTTGATTCAATAAACTTTGGTAGAAGGAATGAATAGATTTTGATTTAGTAAACTCAGGTGGAACAAATAAACAAATTGTGACTAAATAAACTTTGGTAGATGAGCAAACAGATTATAACTTAGTAAAATATGGTAGAACTAATAAATATGAGATGAATTAACTCATGATGTATTAACTTATGGCCCGATGAATTTGCCTCGCTTTTGGCCCAACGAAACAAAAAAAAAAAAGTTACCATCACTTGCTTACTACGGCATTGCTAAACCAACACCCTTAAACACCTACTGTTGATAAGAAATTCTGACCATCAAAGAACCAAAAAGAGCGTCGGAACTACTAAATTTGCTAGCAAATAGCGAAAATGGCATACAAGCGAAATCAAATCGAACAGTCATGCAGCTCACACTCGGGAAAGAAGAAATCATCATAAATACCAATTGAGTAAGAAAAGAGGTACATTCAAACATTTCCCAAAGTTCAAGGTACTTTAATTTGATCATATTGCAAAGTTAGACACGGTATATTGGCATTGGTTGGACAAGATTTGAACCTAAACTTTTGATATAAGTATTTGCTTGCTTCCTGATGCCACTATAAGAAGGTATTTTGATTTAATCATACCATAATATTAGACACAATGTATTGACACTAGTTGGATATGATTTGAACATAATCTATTGATACAAGTATTTGCTTGCTACCTAATGCTGCAATAAAAAGATACTTTGATTTGATCATACCACAAAGTTAAACACAATGCTGTGATTTGAACCTAAACTATTGATACAAGTATTTTCTTATTAGCTTATGTTACAATGGGAAGGTACTTTGATTTGATCATACCGCAAAGTTAAACACAATGTATTGGTTGGATATGATTTAAACCTAAACTATTGATACAAGTATTTGCTTGCTAGCTAATACTGCAATAGGAAGGTACTTTAATTTGATCATACCACAAAATTAAACACAATGTATTGGTTGGATAAGATTTGAATCTAAACTATTGATACAAGTATTTGCCTCATTATTAATGGAGGAAGTAGTTTGATAAAATCCAATTAAAACTCATGAAAGAGAATAAAACAAGAAAAATTTGGACGAGAAAATAGGTATTTTTTCGGGGCCTGTTACTTAAGAGGAGAGAGAGAATAAATGGTGTTTCGTTGCATAGTGAAGACAAAATACATAAAGTGCCTCATGAAAGCGAGACATGAATCATTGGGCTCGCACTCCACATACGTCCAAGCACTTCACAACATCAAATTCACCCTTCGCCAATTCACTGATGACAAGACCACCCTCCAACTCCACCTCTATCCCACATCACTCATCGTTGCTACTATCCTTTTCACCATAGCTAAACCTGCCCCCTTTAATTCCCAGCTTCAAATCTTAAGCCACGAACAATACAACTAGAAAAATAATACAAAACAGATCTTCAAACAACTAGAATCAAACTCTCACCGTGAAAAACAAGGATTGTTGTTTTTAGTAGCATTTGTGCCAATTAGATTGTCAATCTAAACACACATGAATTAAAAGTGATAGCTAACTTTAGTTTTTCATTTTCGTAAGATTTGGGATAGGAATAAAGCGAAAATAGTCATTGATATCCAATTGAGTTCATTTGGGTCATGAAACTCACTAACACTTATACAAGTTCCTTCATACGTGTCGCTAGCAATGACCCATCTTGACTTACAATGCATCATGTCACAAAGGATATCGTTACCACCAACTCTTGCTAACAAAACCATAACTACCTCTTTACCATGCCACACAGCTCAATCATCACGAGCCTCCTCTACATCGACGAGGATGAATACACCGTTGTACGAACCCATTATGATGGTCAACACATGCTTACATGAGCCAACTCATATTGTCTGTAAATTATGTAACTTTTTAAGTCCCTTCAAACTTGTAAAAAAAAATGTCTCATATGGTAGAACATTTGGTTAACTCCAAAGTCTTTCATATATACTCATATAAGGGTACTAGCATTAACAGATGTCTTCCTTACATTGCATCATAGCCATACACATCATCATAATATATTAATTGTCATGATAATGTGTCATTTCTCATGTAATTAATGATGAATAATTATTACATGCACTTCAACATTTATACTTTCATTTTTAATAATAAATCATTACATGAATTTCAACACCAATGCCTTGGTCTCACACTCATCAACGATCGGCATCCATTTCACAACACATTTTCATCCATATCCTTACCTCACTCTTTCAATGATCACATAAATCATTAATGATAACTCCACACTTACGTCTTACCCATTACTCATACAAACACATTCAATACTTAACAATCAACATACTTGGTAAGTGAATGGACATGTAAGTCTAAATGTAAGGAAATAGTTATGATGAAATGAGTTTGGATTTAAGTCTGAACATATGCATAGATGCAAGAAGTGAGTCTAGGCATATGAATAGACACAGGAAGTAAGTATTGACTATAGTCAAAACATATAAATGAATAGATCGAATGGTTAAGTCTAGACTCGAATCGAAATATATATCAAGGAAGGAGTTTGGGCTTAAATCGAGACACACACATGAATATATCCTGACTCAGAAAATACACATATTACGATTTAGAAAGTGACTATACTTAAGTTCATAATGTAACTATACTCAGATTCAAAATGAATAAATACTTAGGTTCAGAATGTAAATATACTCAAACTTAGAAAAATCTAATAGAATTTATTAATAGATTTTGACTTAATCAAATCTAGGAGACTAATGGACAAATTCATAATTAGTAAAATCTAATAGCTCTAGTGGAACGAATGAATAAATTCCAACTAGATAAAATTTGGTAGAACGAATGAATAGATTTTGATTTATTAAATTCTAGAAGAACAAAAGAACAGATGAACGAATTAACATATTCTAACTAAATAAACTATAGTACAATGAATAAATAGATTTTTTTTTTCAATAAACTTTGATAGAACGAATGAATAGATTCCGATTCAGTAAATTATGGTAAAACAAATTAACAAATTATGACTAAATAAACTCTGTTAAAATGAGTAAATAGATTATAAGTTAGTAAAATATGATAGAACTAATGAACATGAGATGAATATTACCAATACAGTTGAGTTTAAAATTCGCAATATACTCCTTTCAGATTTAGATTCAGCATTTACATTTACCAATTATACCGTACTTTCAGAAAACCAATCACGCATCTTCTAAACATGCATAAGATCAACAAGGCAAATTTAACAATCAAGATCCATAACACTATTGCACATTAAAATTACACATCTTAACCAACCGACCAAGTCCAAAATGCTAAGTAGATTGATTAACTTAGCACCCCACTCATTCTTTCTACACGTAACATGTTACCACCTTCTAAGGAGACAAATCGAACACTTGTTACACATGTAAACATTCATCAAACAAATCAAAACATTACAATATATCAACGCACCACCACTGAACAAAGTCATACGACAACCAATCATGTTAAAAGCACTAAGTGGATCAAACCAACTTAGCATATAGGATTTTCACTTACCTCGAAGGTAACTTCAGATTTAGAATCAAAGACACCTTCAAAAAGAACATATACAACCAAAAATCAATGAAGCTTGATTTTAAAACGACAAAATCCATTGGTAGAGAGTAAGTGAAAATCAATGATTTACCTCACCCAAACAAGAAAATCAAAACAGAATCTTGATAATTCAAGAGTAAAACCTCCACCTCTATTTCACTTATCAAAAAAAAAAAACCTCCACCTCTATTTCTTTTTTAAAGCGAAAGAAGAAATGGAGAGTGGGTGATCAGTAGTCTTGGATCTTGAGTATTCTTAAGGATGCTTCTACATGGCCAAGAATTACAAGAGAATGAAATGGAGTAACTAAGGTTAAATTCTTAATGACCTTGGGTAAGTTGCCAAGTGCCACAATAGTTAAATTTCAAGTGTCCCCTATGAGGCTATTTAGTAAACAAATGGCCCAATACAATTTTGTCATGAGAAGTTATTTTGAGGGGATGAAAATAAGGCTCTCTCATTGGGCCAAACAAGTGCATGAATCATATATGCATTAATGAATTAGAAATAAAATTGGTGATATCATGCATTATGTCAAGCTACCAAGTGTAAAGTATTAGAATAAAGTATGTGCTTAAAATATTTGATAGAAGATGAGAAGTGGCGTGTGAATTGAGAAGGAGTAAAAATTTAGAAAGCTAATATTCATTATGAACATCTAGTTTTGAACATATGTACAGCTGAAAAATATATTCAATCCACAAAAATAATAAAATTATAAAAATTAGGAAAATCTCAATATAGTAAATTTAAAGCCCTAATATCTTCTAATATGAAATTTAGAACATACCGACCAAGTTCTACCAATAGTTTAGCTGCAAATTAATATCGTCGTCCTACGCCACAAACATACATTAAATCCTATTAACTAAATTTTATCGCCTCAAACTCCTAGCGATCGAATCGTGAAATTAATCCTAAATACTATTATCAAATATGGAAATTTCTAGATGTCACATGCCTAGTTGCTAGTGAGGGTCACTGACAACCCTCTCTAGCCAAAATGATAGGGAAAAAAAGAAAAAAAAAGTAAAATATTCAAAAAAGAAAAAAAATATTAAAAATGTCCACGTCAACTATGCCATATAAGATCATTAGTGTCCACATCAACAATTCCTAATTAAAATTAGCCGAATAGACTCAATTGACAAAATTTGAAAAATTTTAAAATTAAATTGACACAATGTTCAACTTAACTCTCATTTTGTTACAAATGTTAACTCTCTCTTATTTTTTTCAATTAGCATAACAATGCACATGATTTTTAATGGGTCAAAATTTTCATCTTCTTTCTTTTTATAAAATATATTTTCACCTTTAATTGCTGTAAATATATATATACACACACACAGAAAATAGGATAAAATTAATTTAACTGAAATTATAATAATATAAAAAATAATAGGAAACAATGAAAATTTGTTAAAATTTGATATATACATACACTTTAATATAAATAAATATATATAAAAAGAAATAAACGCAAGTGGAATAAATAGGGAAAAGACCTCAAAAACAAAAAGGTCAAACGACAAATTACTCATTATGTATTTTATTGACTAATGGAGAAAATAATTGATTAATAAAAAGGGTAATTCTAAATTCACTTTTAAAATGGCTTCATCCACCCCCCTAGAGGATGGAAAAGATGAAATTATCCAACGCGTGGGTCACATTCCTCACCTTCTTTGTCTCCAATGAACCTTCATTCTTCATCTGCTAACCTCTATTTTCACCAACCAAAAAAAAAAAAAAAAAAACTTCTACTTTTGTTTTTTTCTTCTTCCCTCTCTTAATAATGGCAGGCAACGGGTCCACTTTTTTATTATTATAATGTTTAAAAGTTGTTTTTGCTACAGTAGAGTAAAGTGCATGATCAACAAACTATGTTTGTGAGCTAGAGTCGAGCCTCTCACTAAAATTGTCAATGACAAGCTCAAATATTGTGAAGTGCCCGTCATTGATGGGGAAGTAGCTTGATAAAATCCAATAAAAATGCACGATATAGACGATAACAAGACAAATTTGGACAAGAAAATGGGTTTTTTTTTTGGGGGGGCCTATTACTTGAGAGGAAAGAGAGAAGAAATGGTGTCTCGTTGCAGAGCAAGAAAGAAATACATAAGCACTTCGTGAAAGCGAGGCTTGCTTTATTGGTTTTGCACTCCATGTAACTCCACACATTACATAGCATCGAACCCACCCTCCACCAATTCACCAACGGTAAGGAAAACCTCCAACTCCATCACTATCCCGCATTACTCGTCATCACTGCTACCCTCTCCACCAATTATGCCACATGAGATGACCAACGTTTACATCAGTGATTCCTGATCGAAATTGACAAGATAGACTCAATTGATAAAATTTGAAAAAATTTAAAATTAAATTGGCACAATGTTCAACTCGACTCTCATTTTGTTACAAATGTAACTCTGTTATTTTTTCTATTAGCATGGCAATGCACATAACTTTTAATGGGTCAAAATTATCGTCTTCTTTATTTTTATAAAATCTCTCTTTCACCTTTAATTGCTGTAAAAAGTAAATATACATATATACATACACACACACACACACACACACACACACACACACACACACACATATATATATAGAAAATGGGGTAAAACTAATTTAACTGAAATTCTAATGATATAAAAAATAAAAACCAATGATACTAAACAATGAAAAATTGTAAAAATTTGGTAAATACATACACTTTAATATAAATAAAATAGGTATTTCAAAGAAATAAAAACAAATGGAATAAATAGGGAAAAGACCTCAATAACATAAAGGTCAAATCACAAATTTATATTGACTAATGGAAATAATGATTGATTAAAAAAATGGGCAATTCTAAATTCACTCTAAAAATGGCTTCATCCACCCCCTAGAGGATGGAAAAGACAGAAATTATTCAACTCATGGGTCACATTCCTCACTTTCTTTGTCTCCACTAGATCTTCATTCTTCACCTATTAACCTCTATTTTCACCGACCAAAAAAAAAAAACACTATTTTGTTTTTTTTTTATTTCCCTCTTCTAATAATGGTAGGCGATGGGCCCGCTTTTTAAAAAAAAATGTTTAAAAGTTGTTTTTGCGAAAGTCGAGCCTCTCACTGAAATTCCCAATGACAAGCTCAAATATTGTGAAATGCCCGTTATTGATGGAGGAAAGTAACTTGATAAAATCCAATAAAAAGCCGCAAGATAGAGGAGAACAAGAAAAATTTGAACAAGAAAATGGGTGTTTTTTTGGGCCTGTTACTTGAGAGGAAAGAGAGAAAAAATGGTGTCTCATTGCAGAGCAAGAAAGAGATACATAAGCACTTCGTGAAAGCAAGGCTTGCTTTATCGGTTTTGCACTCTATGTAACTCCACACATTGCATAGCATCGGACCCACCCTCCACCAATTCACCAACGGTAAGGAAAACCTCCGACTCCATCACTATCCCACATTACTCATCATCGCCGGTACCCTCTTCGCCAATTATGCCACGTGAGATTACTAGCATTCACATCAGCGATTCATCGAAATTGACCAAACAAACTCAATTGATAAAATTTGAAAAATTTTAAAATTAAATTGGCACGATGTTCAACTCAACTCTCATTTTGTTACAAATGTAACTCTCTGTTATTTTTCTATTAGCATGGCAATGCACATAACTTTTAATGGGTCAAAATTATCTTTATTTTTATAAAATCTCTCTTTCACCTTTAATTGTTGTAAAAAGTATAAATATAGAAAACGGGATAAAACTAATTTAACTGAAATTTTAATAATATAAAAAAAATCAATGATACTAAACAATGAAAAATTGCTAAAATTTGGTAAATACATACACTTTAATATTAATAAAATAGGTATTTTAAAGAAATAAACACAAATGGAATAAATAGGGAAAATACCTCAATAACAAAAAGGTCAAATCACGAATCTCATTATGTAGTATATTGCCTAATGGAAATAATGATTGATTAAAAAAATGGGTAATTCTAAATTCACTCTAAAAATGGCTTCATCCACCCCCTGGAGGATGGAAAAGACAAAAATTATTCAACTCATGGGTCACATTCCTCACTTTCTTTGTCTCCACTAGATCTTCATTCTTCACCTATTAACCTCTATTTTCACCGACCAAAAAAAAACACTATTTTGTTTTTTTTTTTATTTCCCTCTCCTAATAATGGTAGGCGATGGGCCCGCTTTTTTAAAAAAAAATTAAAGTTGTTTTTGCGAATGTCGAGTCTCTCACTGAAATTCCCAATGACAAGCTCAAATATTGTGAAATGCCCATTATTGATGGAGGAAAGTAACTTGATAAAATCAATAAAAAGCCACAAGATAGAGGAGAACAAGAAAAATTTGAACAAGAAAATGGGTGTTTTATTGGGCTTGTTACTTGAGAGGAAAGAGAGAAAAATGGTGTCTCGTTGCAAAGCAAGAAAGAGATACATAAGCACTTTGTGAAAGCAAGGCTTGCTTTATCGGTTTTGCACTCTATGTAACTCCACACATTGCATAGCATCGGACCCACCCTCCACCAATTCACCAATGGTAAGGAAAACCTCCGACTCCATCACTATCCCACATTACTCATCATCGCCGGTACCCTCTTCGCCAATTATGCCACGTGAGATTACTAGCATTCACATTGGTAATTCATTGAAATTGACCAAACAGACTCAATTGATAAAATTTGAAAAATTTTAAAATTAAATTGGCACGATGTTCAACTCGACTCTCATTTTGTTACAAATGTAACTCTCTGTTATTTTTTCTATTAGCATGGCAATGCACATAACTTTTAATGGGTCAAAATTATCTTTATTTTTATAAAATCTCTCTTTCACCTTTAATTGTTGTAAAAAGTATATATATAGAAAACGGGATAAAAATAATTTAACTGAAATTCTAATAATATAAAAAATAAAAACCAATGATACTAAACAATGAAAAATTGTTAAAATTTGGTAAATACATACACTTTAGTATAAATAAAATAGGTATTTTAAAGAAATAAACACAAATGGAATAAATAGGGAAAAGACCTCAATAACAAAAAGGTCAAATCACAAATCTCATTATGTAGTATATTGACTAATGGAAATAATGATTGATTAAAAAAATGGGTAATTCTAAATTCACTCTAAAAATGGCTTCATCCACCCCCTAGAGGATGAAAAAGACAGAAATTATTCAACTCATGGGTCACATTCCTCACTTTCTTTGTCTCCACTAGATCTTCATTCTTCACCTATTAACCTTTATTTTCACCGACCAAAAAAAACACTATTTTGTTTTTTTTTTTATTTCCCTCTCCTAATAATGGTAGGCAATGGGCCCACTTTAAAAAAAAATTAAAGTTGTTTTTGTGAAAGTCGGGCCTCTCACTGAAATTCCCAATGACAAGCTCAAATATTGTGAAATGCCTGTTATTGATGGAGGAAAGTAACTCGATGAAATCCAATAAAAAGCCAAGAGATATTGAGAACAAGAAAATTTTAAACAAAAAAATGGGTATTTTTTTGGGGCCTGTTACTTGAGAGGAGAAAGAGAAGAAATGGTATCACATTGCAAAGCAAGAAAGAGATGCATAAAGCACTTCGCGAAAGTGAGACAAGCTTTATAGGTTTCACACTCCATGTACCTCCAAGCACTACAAAAACATCGAACGCACCCTCCACCAAATCACCAACGGCAAGACCACCCTCCAACTCTGCCACTGTCCCCCATCACTTGCTGTCATTACTACCTTCTTTGCCACAACCGACCCCACCCCCTCTAAGTCCCAACTTCAACGCCTACACAAATCCTCTGACTGCCTCCTTGGCCTTGCTGCCTCCATCTCCTCCATTGTTCAAGAAATATTCCCCTATGTTTTCTTCTTTTCTAAGAACATGACTTCACTCTTCATTTAACTTCGTAACCGAGTGCCAGATCAAATTCTTATGCCACAAACAATACAATTAGACAAAAATAATCTCAAACAACTATTCAAATGGCTACAATCAAACTCTCGGCATGGAGATCGCCAAGCAAACAGCTACAAGGATTCTAGCTGAGCGACCTCAACCCGAGCAACGCCGGCTTCGAGCTCAAAGCAGGCGAGCGAGGTTTGGCAAGGCGGGGGCATAATTTTAGGAGCAGAACACACGCCATTTCGGGGGACTTACTTGTAATTCCCCCTCTGCTTCTCATTTTATTTTTTTTATTTTTTTTTTCCGGTTTCATGCATCTTGTCAAATTCCAGGAACTCCCCCCTTCCTCCATCAGGAAGCTTCGGGTCCCAGCCGTACTCCGGAAATTGGCGAATAAGCGCTTTCTGGCGGACAGACCCCGTCGCGCGGGCCTCCCTCGCCGCGTGTAAGCCGCAACACGCCGCCACGTCATCCCTCCCCACGTGTTGAAAAAAAAAACCGGAAAGGGAGACCCTCTGGAATCCGCGTGGCTATGCTTAGCTGGCAAGTGCGTGCCAAGTCAGCATCGCCCCACGTTTGACTACGCCTATATGAACCCCTTTCGCACTCCCTCTCTCTCTCCCGCCGAGAACGATTCATGAAGAAGTCCAAGTCCAAGCGACCCAAGCTGGGCGCGCCCCCGCCTCTACAGCTGCCGCCGCCGGCGGAGGACCACCCCTCTCCACCGCGGCACTGCCTCCTCACTCACGAGCAAGAGCTCTCTGTTATGGTCGCCACTCTGGCCGAGGTCATCTCTGGCACTCTGTCGGCTCGCAGCGGCAGCGGTGACGATCGCGCAGGCCCCGCCTCAGGGCCTGGCGGGCTCGTCACGTGTCGCGAGTGCGGGATCGAGGGCTGCCTCGGGTGCAGCTATTTCCCGCCGACGCTTGAGCGCGGCGGCGCCTCCTCCTCTCAAGCGGAGGCGAGTTCCACGCACGGGCAGTCCGCGTCGAACGCGGCGGGCGGGTCGGGCCATGCACCTGGAGCAGCTGACGCAAGTCAAGAGTACGGAGCGAGGAAGAATCGCTATCGGGGCGTGCGGCAACGGCCATGGGGGAAATGGGCGGCGGAGATCCGTGACCCACGGCGCGGGGCTCGCGTCTGGCTCGGGACATTCGACACTGCAGAGGAGGCGGCCCGCGCCTACGACAACGCTGCCATCGAGTTCCGGGGGCCCCGAGCGAAGCTCAACTTCCCCGTCGTCGATCACAGCCTGCGGGAGAGCAGCGCGCCTTCCTTGCTGGGGAGGCGGGAGATCACTCCGAACGAGAGCGAGCAATATCCAGAGACGGAGCGCGCGCCGGCAGAGGCGGAACAGGGGAATGCCAGGGGAAGCGAACTCTGGGAAGTGTTCGGCGACGATGAGATGCAGCAGTGGATGACGACGATCGGCTTCGGAGGTGACAATTCATCGGATTCATCGAACGGAAATGGCCACAGTTCTTGAGTTCCCGGGCTTTGGTCTGTTAATGTTACTAGTTGCCATGTTGCTGCTTTTTCTACTGTTCATCGCTTGAATCCGAGAATATAAGGCTCTTTGCAATAAAATTCGTTGCATTTTTTTTCAGAAATTATGCAAGGATTGCTTGACAAACCTGTCAAAACAGGTCATACGCCCATTTTCATTACCCAAATTTAATGGGTTTATTTATTATATGAATTATTATATTCAATTAATGAATTTAGAAAGATAAAACTCAAAAATAACATGAAAGTAAAGGATATAAAACTCAAAAATAACATGAAAGTAAAGGATATCTATAATTTATTTATACCTCGGATATCTATAAATTTCTACTTACTTTCTCACGCCCTTTTTATTTTTGTGTTTACTCACTCCATATTCTTACCTCAATTTAGGATTGATATTCATAAATTTAATTAAATGAAAAAGGTATGTTAACAATATGAATTGATGGGGTATAATTTGAATTGGGCACGTGCCACTTGAAAATTTATGGACCGAGGATATCTTATTTTCTTCGAACGCTTGGTTGACGAGAAGACCCTGCGATTGGTCGGCAGATATTCCCGTGGGACTCACGACCGAGATCCCACCTGACCGAACCGGTGGGGCCCAGTGACGATTTGCTCCGGCCACTGCCACCGCGCGTGCTTGAAAAGACTTCCAGTGTGAATTGGGGGCCTTGTCCAAAAAAACAAAAAGAATTGGGGGCGGATTTAGAGCACGTGGAGAAAAACGACCCGGGTTGACGCACGTGGTGGGGTGGGGGGCGCGGGGGCAAAGGGGGAGGCCCCCATTGGCCACCTCGATGATGACGTCAAGATCGACCCAGGGTTTTTTCCTTTAGGGACGAAGCGAACCAAAAAGAAAGAACACGTGATTATTAAGGGGGTGGACTGGTGCGACGGCGCTTCGGGAGGGTGCGGTGCTTATCATCGAGACGAGAAACGTAAGAGATTTTCAAGCATGTGATTATGGTGTGATTTGCCGACTTGAGCAGCGCCTAATGAAGTTGGAGAGGGAGGTCGGTGATTGTGAGAGTTTCGTGCACAGCCCATTTGCCGAGCAACGTGATGGGGCATGTTACATGATTTCTTCTTTTCTCACCTGAAATCATGGCGTGTGTCATGAACCTAAGGCAGCTAGAGATTCCTTTGAATTGGTTGAACGTATTCAATGAAAAGGATATAGCACAGTCGACATAGGTTGCAGTCGGCAGATGTGCATTTTGTACAGTCGATATAGGTTGCGTCAGTAGATGTGCATTTTGTGTAAAGCGACTCTGAAGTAAAAAGAAGAAAGAAAAAAGAAATGAAGAGAGGGACCAACTCAAGGTCGGTGAGGGTGTCTCTCGCTTGAGGCCAATGGGTCGCTGACCATTGACTTGGCTTGGTAATGGCCGATAGAGGGAAGAAGGGAAAAAGATAAAAAGAAAAAGGAAGAAGAGAAAAGGGAAGAAAAAGTAAAGAAGGAAAATAGAAGAAAATAAAAAATAAAAAATATTTATAAATATTATTAGAAATTATTTACGTCATTACCGACCGTATCATGTAAGACAGTTGGTGTTCACATTAGTGATTCCGACTAAAATTGATCAGATAAACTCAATTGGCAAAACGTAAAAAGTTTTATGACTTAATTGACATAAAAAAAATTAGCAAAATTAAAAATGTTTAGGATTGAATTGATAAAAGTATAATAAGTTTATGACTTTTTAAATAATTTTTTTTCAAATAATTGGGTCAGAGAGAGAAGAGCTTCGTCAAAAAGGGAAAGAAGGGTTGAATTGAGGAGGATAAGAGCAAAATGAAGTGTGTTTGCCATCAAAAGTATGGATACTTCGTTGGGAGTGCATCAAGCAAAAGCAAAGTTGATCTTTATTCTAGCTTTGTGACGCTCCCTGAATCTTTTCCTTTTTAGATTGTAAGCTCAAGAGCAATGGACCGTGCCACGAGATACTGAGGGTCCTTTATGGAATATCATCATGTACCTGCCGATAGCAAGAACTCGAGTTGAAGTTGAAGGAGCTTTGGGAAATTGAGTAGTTGTTCCTAATATGTAAGGTGTGGCTATATAGGAAATGTGAGCCATGCTGATTTCGTGTTCTCTTGTTTTTTGTTTTTTTTTTTTTTTTTTTTTTTTTGATGATCCAGAGAAGCCCTGTACGCCGACAGCACGGTGGAGTAAACCCTGAGAAGGTACGTGAGTTACAATTACCTCTTGTGCCCCGAATAAGTCACCCTTGCGACGCCTGGGAATCAAACTCCTCCCCTTGCGTTAGGGGGAGAAGCTCGCCGCCAGCAACGTCACCCAGGCGGGTGGTTTTCATGTTCTCTTGTTCATAGTTGGGGAATAACACAAATGGTCCTTGAACTTTTATCCAATACATAATATTGTTCTTGAATTTTTAATTTGTGCGATGTTGTCTTTGGACTTTAGCTTAATGTATAATGCCGTCCATAGATTTTTAATTTATCTAATATGGTTCTTGAACTATTAATAAATATTTAATGTAGTTCTTAGATTATATGAAAATATTTTAAAAGTTTAGTGAATATATTGCGCATTGAGCTAAAATTCAAAGATTACGTTAACAAATTAAAAATTAAGGGACAACATTGCATATTAAATAAAAGTTCAAGAATCATTTGTGTCATTTTCTAATCTTAATCTTATTATGACTAGCTGTATCGCTTGGGAAGCTAATGCAAAGTTTGATTGGTGTGCGCACACGAGGGAAGCGAGCACGACTAAGACAGATCTCGCTGAGCATCAAGGCAAGCACATGGCCTCGATTGCTAAGAGATCTAAGCCACCTCGTGGATGCATATCCAAAAACATGCCATTGAAAGCACCTTTATAATATTGGATTCTCCGCATATATATATATATATATATTGAAAGCACATTTATAATATTGGATTCTCCGCGTGTGCTATGTGTATATATATATATTGAAAGCACCTTTATAATATATATTATCTCCTATTTGGAGATCAGAAGTCTATTTTTTGAGTTTCATCATATTGCTCATGTGGGTATCTATGTCTATTTGGTATGGTCCCCTTATGGTGATCTTTTAAATTGTGCATTTGTTTGAAACAATTCAGAAGCAACTGTTTTCCGCCTTTGATTATCTCTCGATGACAATCCGATCGTTGCAAATAAACGTATCGAAGCCACTTTCATCTACTTGACAACGATGATTAGTGTTTTTTTAAGCCATTAGCATCAGCATGTCGTTGATTATTGGTAAAAATCGCAGCACGTCTGGCTTTTCTTGAACGGATCTCATGGTCTTCTGCCACGTTTTCTTGCTTTTTCTCCCTCCTGCCGTTCCTGTCAGATTGTCCAATTCTATTTTTTTCGCAGGTGCTGATGCTATTTCGATTTTTTTGTCTGGTTGGACCACCATCTTCTTTCTTTCTTTTTTTCCTTTGTCATGGACGAGGTTGGACCACTTTTACTGTATTTGCCTACGTCAGAGCATAAACATCACCGTACATCCACATGATAATGAATATAATATTCTTATTTATATCAAATAACTCGACTCATGCCACCTCATGGAAGTAGGTCGCAAATAGGGGTGTTAGGGGTCGAGTCGGGTTAGGTTTTCATAGTACCTGACTAGACCCAAAACTCTACAGAGGCACAATTGATTCTACCCGGCTCACATAAGACCTGAATATCATACAATCCCAAAGAACGAGTTTGGCGGACGTAGATCAGTTGGGCTCAGATTTAGGATTTTGGGTGCATTTGGAATTGACTTTGCAAAGGATCTTTGGGCTTCTAAGGATACTCAGGCTAAAGTTAGGGAACAACTTTGAAATTCCCATTAAGCCAAAGTTGGCATTCTCAAGGTTAAAAGCCCAAGACAGATGTGAGGGTGCTTTGGGCTTTTAGCTTTCTCGGCATACAAGAGGTACTGTTCATTTTATTTTTTATTTTCTTCCTAAATTATCCTCACTTACTCTCGATTTTTCCGGTTTTCCCTTGTCATTGCACTATTCATCTTCTTCTCCAGGTTGGCCGACAGCTCGAAGTATGAGCAGCCACCGACGACTCGACATGGTCGCGGTGGCCCAGGCGACTGTCTCCGGGGAGTGGTGCGATCACCGCCCTATCTAGGTCGCAGCAACCGTGTGGCAGCGGGGTCGTGCAACCTCGCCACCCCCAAATCTAGGTCAGCGAGGTTGTTCGATCTGGGGGCGGCGAGGTCCTCCCGCGACCTCCCTGCCCCAAATTTGGGTCGCCTGATGTCCGGCGGCCCTTGCCGGTGGTCGCTCGACCCTAGGTAGCCCTTGTCGGTGGTCTTCAGGGGTCACTCAACCCTGGGCGGCCCTCCCCAATTGTCTCCGAAGTTGCCTGAGTTAGATGTTGCCACCGACGACAAATTTAGATCGCCGATGGCCGCTTCCCTTGCCGGTCAATTTTTTTTATTTTTCTTTTGATAATTTTTTTTACCACAAAAGTCATTTGTAAATATAATTCCTCCAAATGCCATTTTGCTCAAAGATACTTCACAATTGACTTTTGAAGTGTAATTTAACAAAGGCAATTTGCATTATGAAAAGTCCCTTTAATCTAAAGTTTACATTTTTCCAATGGTTTTCCCCAAAAATCCAACCAAACGCACCATTTGTCTTTCTCGTGCTCGCACAAAGAGAAAGAAGGGGACTTCGGGATGGGTGTCAAAAAGCCTACATCAGCCTAACTTGGACCATAACAATACTAACATCTAAAATTCCCTATTCGAAGAAGATTAAGAGTCAACCCCTAAGTTTTTCGATTGGACTAGGTCGCGTGGGGCCAAGGCAGGCTTTTTTTGACGGTTCAAGTCACAGTCGCATTTCATGTATGTACCATAATGTTGTCTTCTCCTCTTAACCTAGTGGGAAGCCGTCTCAAGCGATGGGACATCTATTTTTTCTCGAAGTCTCTCATACCATGCTCGCACATGGGAGTTTGCTATTTGACAAATAAGCCATGGCATACGTGTCCTCCCCAGTTGGACTTTTAAGGTGGCTCCCCTCTTTAACCGTGTAGCGGAATTGAAATTCTAGATATGCCGCCAGACGGAAAACCTATGGGGCACATTAGTTTCATCCTTTTACATTGTACATGCCATCAATTGTTGGGGCCGATTGCCGACGAAAAAAGAGCAATGATTTATAATTCTTTGATATTAGGATGCACGATAACAATCATGGTCCTCAAAGTATTATTTACCCACTATTATTACTTTCAAGTTTAAAATAAATATACTTTTTAGATATATATATCACAGAGAAATCACTTCATCAATTACTCTATTTCTCTTTTGGAATTTCAATTTAATTGTGTCATGAAACTTGTGTGTGGAAAGGGAACAAAAGAGAATTATGAAGAATAAGTTGATATTATTATGAATAGTTGTGATGAAAAATGTATAATTTGATGCTATTTACAAGCAATCAAATAAGACATTTCTTGAACCTAGAGGTGAGTATGGTTCAGGTAGGCAATTCCCACCTTGAAACCAAGAACCACTTACTAAGGATTGGTTCCAAAAAATTGGAATCAGGAATTGTCCTTTAGTTTTATGGATTCACCCAAGAACCGAACCGCTAATCTAGTCCGACTTCGAGGTGGGTTCATGAAACCAGCCCCCATCCCTCCAGAATTGCATCCATCAATTAATATCATGGGAAACCTAGTTGTACATTAAACATTAGAGCTTGTTTAGCACTAACCATCTCTAAACCATCTCCTCCATCTTCTTTGGTTGTTTATTTTGTTTTGACTAAGAAAACAAGTAAATGAATTATTAGAATGAACAAAAAGTAGAGAGTTTAATCCTATTATGCATCCGAGAGACAAAATGAGTCAATAATGTCAAATACTACAAATATATATGTACGCATACATTGGTCAAAAAATTACAAAATAATTAACTAATTGAGTTGAAATTTCTTTTTAAAAATATATATACTAGTCCAGTCCAAGTAGGCGGTTCCACGCTCAGAACCAAGAATCGGACCAATACTCACTAGTTCTAGCAAATTGGAATCGAGAATCAGACAGGTCCCTATGAGAATCGCTAGTTTTGGACTAGTCTGAGTGATCTGGGCGGTTCCAATTTCTTTGCACACCTCTGCTTATCTTTAGCATCACCACTTTATATGATTAACCATAGTCACTTTTCATGATCCATCATCACTTCTTATAATGTCAATAATTATTTCTTTGCATATCCAACAATCATCTCTTTTTATTATAACAAAAATTTCAACATTAATCAAATGCGAGCATAACAACATTAATATCACCATGTACGTGTCACCATAAGATTAACATGGACCTCTCCTTATCATAATGCATCAATAGACAGTACATTCTAATCACGTTTAGGAGATTAAAGCTAATAGGATTTTTTTTTTAACAGTAGCTAATAGGATTGATATCGCGCTTTAAAACACATCCCACCACTAACCAGACACTTGATTTTGAGAGCAATTGTATTCTTGTCCAAACGGTCTTCTTAAATTATATTTCGAATTTGAGTGCATACAAAACGTGATTCACTTGGATAAAGTTTTTATTATTTGATTGTGAATATATTTTTTTTAGTGAAGATAATATTCAAGATTATGCACAAGAAAAGAAATTCGAAGTTCTTTCTGGGTTTTGGATGTTTTCAATCTACTGAAGAAGCTTCGTTGGACTCCTTGAACGTTTACAAAAAAAAGAAGAAGAAATATATGAGGTAAAAGAAAAAAGGAAAGAAAAATGAAGGTTTTCTTCCCCTCATCTGCAAAGGAGCGAATCCATGTTGAAGAAAAGAACCCATGGTGGAGCCCAAAGTCAAAGTTTTGACTTAAGGCTAGGTTTCTTTCATCAACATAAGGAGCCGCACGTGAGAGTAGCCGCAAGTTTTCAGAAGTCACACTAAGAAAAAAAAAAAAAACGTGTGGAGCCGCAAGATTAGAGAGCCGCAAGACTTAACGCGCGGAGCCTTGAACAAGAACGAGAAGCCGTACGTACGTGGACGGTGGACCAAAGACAAACACTGGAGTTCTTGATTTTGCCGACAGAAATCAAATCAACAAAAGACTAATACTGCACCCAATGCCTCAATTTCTTCCTATGTAAAATGACCATGGAGCTCTCGCAACTTCCATCCAGATTCTGAATCATCCCATCGTTCCTCTTCTTTCTAATTCCATTATGGTTCCTTTGCCAAGAAGAGTTATCGTATTATTAATTTAGGGTTTATCTTTTTAACCATAGAATTTATTTTGAACTTGAACGCGCAGTAATTTTGTGTAGAAAGTTTATATTCAAGTGAGTTGTTTATTTATAAACACTTCGGGTTTGAACTTAAATTTAGGTGGGAAACAATTAAGCGTGTGAGCGATTATAAACTCTGATTATCTGATTATAGTAGATTATTTGCTATTAACTCTCCCGATAGACGTAGGTATCGATATTCGGACCAAACCACGTAAATTTATGATATCATTATTATTTCTCGTTTATTTTTCTGGAGTTTGCGCGTAAATTGCAAGATTCTGTCATTTCCGCGTAATATATTCCAACAGGTCCAAATTTCTAAAGTTGCTAATAAGTCCCTTAAATTTTTGGATTTCACCATCATTACCAAAGAACCTTCTCTCAATCTCGCCCGCTATTACAAATTTATTAGTTAGAGCTATTTCAAGCTATCCAACCTCCATGAACTTCTTATTTATATGAAATATGAGTCCCATATTAAGATAAAATTATAAAATAGCCCCTTAATTTATTGATTCGCTGATTTATTCAATCTTGAGTACTTTTAGTGATTTATATGTCCGAAAAATCAAGTACAATTCATAAAAATGTTCATAAATAAGTAATCAGCCCATAAAGTTTCTAGCTTTAAATAATGAGACCACGATACAAATTAGTCGTTGTTCTATTAAATTGGATTTTTTACTTGGTTTCATTTCCTTTGATTAATCTAACTTAGTCATTAATAAAATGTCACTGTTCATAGAGGCATTCAAATTCTGTGAATTTACCTTTTTACCCTTTTATTACTCATAATTAAAATTTTACCATTGACACGCATAAAAATATTTTCTAGCACCTTTATTCATCAAAGTCATCATAATCCTCTTGTAATGGTTTAACCATGTTTATATTCATGAGGTATAGTCATGATCTATAAAATGACTCATAGCATGTTCACATGGAATCGTACAATAGATTTCTCATGTTATATTAGCAACGATCTTTTGACAAGATCACAGGTAGGCGTCAACAAACATCAAATCTTACATCAACAAAGAAGTAACCATTGCAAAATCATATACGATTCATGCATACATAGTCTTGGCTCTCTATTAGTTTATCATAAATTATTGATTTCTTTCAATAGCTTGGATCTACAAGAATATCTAAGGATAGCTTAAGCTTTAGTTACTAAATTCAAAAAGGATTAAAAGTGCTACATTACAATTGGTACGACGGAAATGAATGTTACGGAATGAGAATGGAATAAAATGATGATTCAAGTACATTCATTCTGTAAACTTTTGCAATGAAATGAAATGAGACCTTTTGTGTTTGGTTCTAAGAAAAAAAAAAATTTATTAGAATGGAACTAAATATATATTTTTGGTGAAATTAATTAATATTTTACTTGCATTAATAATAAAAATTGATATTTTTCTATTATAATTTGTAATTAGTAATAAATGTTTATCAATAATTAATTATTAATTTTTATCGATTATTGTACTTAGTATAATAGTATAATAATTTATATTTATTAAGTATAATTTATGATTATCAATTACTTAATATTAGACATATTATTCATTAATTAAAAAATAATTTTTTACTTAAGAAATATATCTTATGATACAATTTCAAAATAGATAATTGCTTATAATTTATAATTTCATCTATACTATTTAATAAGAAATTATAATTAAAATTTTCTATTAGATATATATTTTAAAATTATATTTTTATTTTAGTAGTAATAATAAAAAACAACAATTAGTTTTTTTGTAATTTTTTTCTTTACCTATTTTTGGTTTTAAAAAGGAAAGGAATGTCGATTGCTCCATCCCATCAAGTGATGGAATGCACACTCCACTTCTAAGTACGTTGGAAGGAAGGGTTTTATTATGAAAATAATATTTTTTTATGAATTACAAATTCTTAAATAAGTGGATCCCATGATTTATGTGGCTTTTTGTGGTTCAGTGTAAATCATCATTCTCATAGTAGATTAAATACTATTTTATTTAAATTATATCTTTTACTTTAACTTAATAATTAATTATACTGAAAGTAGATTTTTTTTTTTTTATATTGTTTTTCTTTACCAACTTTTTAGTTAAGAAAAAAGGAAAGGAATGTTGATTCCCTCATTCCATCAAAAGATGGAATGCGCACCCCACTTCTAAGTGTGCAACCAAACACATGTTGGAAGGAATATCCCTTCCAACCAAACACAAGTGGATGAACCCACTATAATATGTAGATTCACTTATCTTGAAAATGAAAATTCTGAAGTAAATTAGAGCTTGATAAATCTTGAATTCAAGAAATGATAAAGAACTACTCACTTACTTGTACCAAAATACAACTCAATTTAGAAATCTATGAGAATCAAAATCTCACAAGATTATCCTGATAAACTTTCTCAAATCAAAGGTAAACCCATTATGGGATTCCGTTTCCTATTCTAATAAGGAATTTGGGAAGATTGAAGACATAACTAGAGAGAGGGGGATAAATTTGTCGCAAGAGTTTTGATTTTGGGTTTTTAATGGTTAAAAAATTAAAATTTGAAAGATTAACATGCGCAGGTACTGTTCACGCAAGTGCTCTCTACTGGGTGTCTCCGGCACTGTCCATTGTTTGGTGTTTTGCTCTTTCCCAAAGTTCTAGCCGTCCGTTTGGGCTAAAATTTGGAGGACAGGTCCTCTTGACCTTCCTCTTCATCTTCACTGAATGATTTTCTTTGGGTTGGTCTACAAGTCAAGATCTCTCCCACCTTAGGCCTGCTCACGGTTCTCGATTAGCTAGACTGGTGTTTTGCTTGTGAGGTGGTTCCAACTAGTCGTTCCTACCCACCAATCTACTTCCCCTCATTTGGCCTACAAGGCCAGATCTCGTCAGCTTAGTGTTTCGTGCACTGTTCCTAAGTTTTTTGGATTCTGTTGTGTCTATTGCTAATTGCTAGGTCGATTTTGTGCTGGTTTGTCTTGCCTTCTATCCCGCATTGTGCTGTGGAAGTCGAGCCTAGTATGTTTCATTCCTTTCAATGGTATTTCTTTGGTAGTGGGTGGGCTACGCATCAGGTGTTTGTGAAATGGCCTCTTCCACCTCCGATGTGTCTAGACTTCCTCAAGAGGCTCAGCAAGCTGCTAGCACCTCAAGGGGGCGAAGCCCCTCCTCTCGTGCACATGGTAGCCCCCCTCCAGTGCATCCAGGTCAAGACATTTCCTTCAAGTCGGCCCTTGTAGGTCCGTGAGACAAACAGAGAGGGCCATAAGAAGCCCCCAACCCGCCCGAGCCATTCTCGAGGCCATAGCCGTGCTCGATCTTCCTCCAAGAGGCCGTAGGCTCCTGCCCAGCGAACAGGAGACTCGAAAGCCACCCTTGCCTGCTCATGGGCGAGTGTGGCACGGCTTGTTGCAAAAGGCTATGATTTATCCTATGTCCCACCTACCTTTGTGGATAACAAGTCAATCGTTCATCTTTTGGAGGAAGTATTGGAGGCAACGGATCCCAAGTGGCACGAGTGCCTCATTGGATATTACATAGGGAGGAAACTTCCTTTCAAGCTCACGAAGGAATCCTTGAAACATGTTTGGGGCCCGAAACTTGCTGAAGTCTTGGCTGATGACCTAGGATTATTCTATTTCCACATTCCGGACCCTTTTTTCTAAAGAAAAATCCTTGAGGATGGCTCCCTTATGGTTGCAAGGGTGCCCCTTATTTTGCAACAATGGAGACCTCTCATGGAGCTTAAATAGGATAAGCAAGCCTCGGTCCCGGTGTGGATTAGGTTGAAGAATCTCCCATTCGATCTTTGGTCGGCACCCTCCATAAGTGCCATTGCAAGTGTTGTGGGTAAGCCTCTATATGTTAATGAACGACCGGAGCAAATGAAGATGATTTCCTTTGCTCAGGTATGCGTGGAGATCCATGCAGGCCAACCAAGGTGTAATTCCTTAGACGTTGTCTTGGATTGAGTGTTGCGCTCGGTGGCTATCGAGTATGAGTGGAGGCCGGTAGAGTGCAGGCAAGTGTGGCTCTTTTGGGCACAAATGTGCGGATTCCCCAGCCAATACCAGCTTCGACAGAGCTGTGCAGCAGGTCCAGGCTGTCCCTTCCTTGTCGATGTCTGGCTAGGAGCCCGTCCTTGCCCCGGCGATGGTGAACCCCCCCAAAAAGCTCGAGCAAGTTTGGGAGAAAATCTTAGGGACTCTGGTTGTGGCAGAACTGTAGGAAGTTCTTGAGTAGGCTTGGAAACAGGTCAAAGGAAAAAAGAAGAAGTCCATTCTCCCAAAGCAAGGTCTCTCCTCTCGTCCAAACAGCTCCGGTGATGAGGGGCTTAACCAAAAGGCGAAAGCTTCTATCTCGGGGAAACCCGTGCATTCTGTCTTTTCTCAAAAGCCTGTGAAAGGACTAAGTATTCCTTCAAAGGTGGTGGTATTCCTTTCTAGTCCTAGTGCGGATAATTTTAGGCCTTTCGTTGCCCCGTCCATGGAACCACAAGATCAAGGTGCGGATTCGGATGTCTCGGCTAGCCTCTCTAGCTGCTCGGATGAGGATTTGCTTTCCCCTTGCCCGTCCCCGAGGGCTACGTCTAGAAGATTAGAGATGATGCAGGATAAATTGCTAAATCTTGCCCCTGATCCACCTCCTGCTACAACCCCTGTGGCACTGGTTGGCTTTCGTTGGAAACCTCCTAAGTGGAGGTAAGTTGTTCTCCTTTCTTCCATTTGTATATATTACATACGTACATAGGTATTTGGAATATTTAGGGTCTTGTTAACCCTATTAGGCAAGCCGAGGTCCGAAGTTTGGTTTCCTCAAATGGCCTTTGCTTTGTTGGTCTTTTGGAGACTAAAGTTCCGGAAGCTCTATTTTCCTCCATCTCTACGAGTTTGTTGAGGGATTGGTGTTGGATTTCAAATTATAGCTATGCTCCCAGAGGGAGTATATGGATTGGCTAGAACCCTATGGTTGTTAGCTTTGAAATGTCATCGATTGACGCCCAGGTGATTCATGGGAATCTTAAGATGCTCTCTTCGAGTGTGGATTGTGGTATATCGGTGGTCTATGGACAGCACACTTTCCCTTCCAAGAGACCACTTTGGGAGAACCTTATCCTTAAAAGTGTAGTTATGCAGGATTCGCCTTGGCTAGTTGCTAGTGACTTCAACGCTATCAGGGACCCGTCTAATAGACTGGGGGGCGGCACAGACAATTCGATACCGCACTTTGATGAGTTTAGATAGTTCTTACTCTAGGCTGATCTAAACGACTTGAGGTATGTTGAATTCCATTTACCTGGATTACCTCTTTTGGAGCTTCGCGGAAGGCAAGAAAGATTGATAGAGTCCTAGTTAATTCCAAATGGAACCAGGATTTCTCTTACTCGGAAGCTTCTTTCCTTGCATTGGGTATCTCTGATCATTCCCTTATGGTGGTCAAAGTGTTAAACCCGGTACCTCGAATGAAACCTTTCAAATTTTTCGACTTTTTGATGGATCATTTGGATTTCAATTCAATTGTCAGCCAAGTTTGGGAGGAGCCTGGTGAGGGGGTGGCAATGTTTAGATTGATGTGCAAGCTCAAATCTCTCAAAGCTTGTCTCAAGGTTCTCAACAAAGAATCATGCTCCAACATCTCTATCAGGACTTTCGAAGCAAGGGTTGCTCTAAGGACCACGCAGCTTGACCTCCAGCAAGACCCGAATTCTGTTGCCCTTGCAGAGTTGAGGAAGTGTCAGTGGCGAACTTTTTCTTGGACCTACGCTTTAAAGAAGAATCATTTTTCATGCAAAAGTCCAAAATTAAGTGGTTTAAGGAGGGCGACCGCAACTCTAGATTCTTCCATTATTATGTCAATAAGAGACAAGTGAGAAATAGAATCCTCTCTGTTATGAATGTGTCGGGTATCCAAATCATTGACCTTGAGCTAGTTCACCAGCATTTTGTCAGTCACTTCCAAAATCTTTTGTCGCCACGGGTAGTGCATAGAAGACCCTCGGTTTGGGAAATCCATGAGGTTATCCGACTTCCCCTTAGTGCTGACCAGGTTAGCTTCCTTGCTCAACCCGTTTCTAACTTAGAAATTCGAGACACTCTCTTTTCCTTGGCTAGAGGCAAAGCTCCTGAACCTGACGGTTTCATAGTGGAATTCTTTAAGCATAACTGGGAGATGGTTGGTCAATCGGTCACAACAGCGGTGAAGGATTTCTTCGTCTCGGATAGGCTATTAAGGGAGATTAATAACACCATTTTGGTCCTAGTACCAAAAAGCTCGAATGTGACTTATGTGGATGACTATAGGCCCATCACCTGTTGTAATACCATCTACAAATGCATCACAAAAGTTATGGCCAATCGGATTGCAACAGTTCTTTAGGATGTCATTGGGCATTTCCAAAGTGTATTTGTTAAAGGCCGGCGGATCAGAGATAATATCCTTTTGGCTCAAGATCTCTTCTCTGGTTTTCACCTCCATCCCTACTCACCTAAATGCGCAGTCGAAGTGGATTTCAGGAAAGCCTATGACACATTCAACCGGGAGTTCCTTGAGACTGCTCTTTTGGCCTTCGAATTTCTTGATCATATGACTCAGCTCATTATGGCTTGTGTGAGGACTCCTAAATTTTTCATTGCCTTGAATGGGGAATTACATGACTTCTTTGCTAGTGGGTGTCGACTTCGTTAGGGGGATCCATTATATCCCTGTTTGTTTACTCTGGTCATGGAGGTATTATTCGGTATTCTTTTTATCCGCTCTTCGATACCGGAGTTCAAATATTTTTGGAGATGCAGAGTGACAAGCCTCTCACACCTATTCTTCACGGATGACGTCTTCCTTTTTTGTGAAGCCGATTTGCCTTCGGTGGAGCTATTCAAGGAAGGTCTCCAAATATTCTCGAAGTGGACTGGTTTGTATCCAAACACAAACAAGAGTTAGATCTACCTTGCAGGAGGATCGCCTTTCTTAAGCAACCAAATTCTCCTTGCCTTTGGTTTTCAAGAAGGGAGCCTACCAATTCAGTACCTCGGGGTCTCCATCATCACCTCCAGGCTTAACAAGGCGGATTGCTGCGTTCTTTCAACCACATCACAGCGAGGGTTCAATCTTGGACTCATCGCTTTCTATCATTTGCCGACCGTCTACAATTGATCAAGTCAGTCCTTCATACCATCCAAGCATACTGGGCTAGTGTCTTCATTTTACCTATAGTTGTGTTGGATCAAATTGAACAAATCCTCAAACAGTTTCTATGGAAAGGACCGAAGTTGGGTAGAGGGATGCAAAGGTGTCCTAGGAGGATGTCTGTTGCCCAAAAGAGGAGGGAGGCCTTAGCATCCGAAGGCTTCATGATTATAACAAGGTCGCCATTCTAAAACACATTTGGCTTATGTTTTCGGACAATGAATCATTATGGTGCAAATGGGTTCACTCAACTTTTTTAAAAAGGACAAACTTCTGGGTGGCCAAAAAGCCAACCTTCTACTCATGGGCTTGGAAGAAGATCCTCCAACTCAGGACTGAATTTCGAAGCTCCTTCTACTGGAGGATTGGGGATGACCAATCGGTATCTCTTTGGTTTGATAATTAGCACCCCAGGAGTCCCTTGAACTTGCATTTTTCGGATTCAACCATTTATGGCTCTGTTCTTTCTAGGCAGGCAATAGTGACAAACCTGTTCAACAACCATGGTTTGACAGTCAAGATGGTCTTGGATTCTTGGGAGCTTCCCCTTCTGGTCCTTGGCCAATCCCCTTCTGGTCCTTGGCCAGAACTCGGATCATTTTAGCTAGAAAGGGAACAAATCTGAGCTCTTCATGGTGGCTTCGGCTTGGGAGATCATTAGGAGGAAGAAGGCTCGAGTCTTCTGGCATGCGTTCATCTAAAACAAATCGATCGCTCCAAGGTACTAAGTAAACCTGTGGCTTATTGCCAAATGCAAACTTCCTACTCAAGCTTTGTTATTATCTTATGGTAGGATAGATAGCGCCTTGTGTCCTTTTTGTAATGAGGTGCTGGATTTTATTGATCACCTATTTTTTGGATGTCGCATCACTGCTGGCATCACCTTCTTTTGGGTTGTGAGATGCAACCTTTCATGGTGGAATAGATTGTTGGATGAGAATCTCAATTGGGCCGTTTCCTTTCTTGCGAGCAAAGACTTCTATAAGTGCATTGCTTGGTTCTCTTTTGGTGCTTACTATTATTTTATTTGGAAGCATAGGAACACCTTCGTCTTTAGGAAGTAGAACTTAGCCATTCCAACAGTGAAAATCATCTCTTTAAAGTCGTCAGAGACAAGGCCATCACTTTTAGGAATGTTGACGATACTTTTAGAAATAGGAGGCTGCAACGTAGCAGGGGTATGATCTGATTATCTTCTTTGCTAGGGACTCTCTTGCATCCATAGGGTCCTAGCTTGTCTTTGATTGCCAAATGGCTGCTCTTCCTGCATGTGGCTATCTCCTTGGTGGCTCTTCACTTTTGTTGTTGGCGAATGCAGCCTGGGCAGTGGAGGTCCATTTGGCCTTGTGATGCCTAGTGTTGTTTTTTGCTAGGTTCCTTTTGCCTGTCGTTTAGGTTGTTCTGTGCTTGTTTTGGTCCTCGTTGTTTGTGGTATTTTGTTTCACTTCGACTCCCTTTCACTCATTCTGACGTACTACCTCTTTGAGCAAGAGTTTTTAGCGCCGAACTTTTGTAAATTTAGTTCAAAGTTCAATATATTCTTACCTTTTACAAAAAGAAAAAAAAAAACTGATAAATTTATAACAATTATTTCAATTTGAGATTTTTCATAATATCAATCATAAATAATAATTTGGATAATTGTCCCTTGATACGCGTGGAAGAAGATATTCAAACCTTCGAGTTTTGGTACTGCCATGCTCCTCCGGTTTCTCACCTTCCATCTTCGTTCCCCCTCTCTCTCTCTCTCTGCAAAATCCACACCGACCCATTTTCTCTCGGCCCGAAGGAATAACCGCCGGCAATCCGCCAAGACCGGTCAATGCGTTGACCCGATGTTCCCCATCAGCCCTAGCTCCGCCTTCGCCCTCCCCAAGCCCTCCCCTCTCCTCGCCGCTCGCCCCTCCCTCGCCTGCCGCGCCGCCGGCGCCGGCGACGTCCCCGCCGGCCCCGCGTTCCCGAGGTGGCTCCAGTTCCCGGCCGCCTCCGCCTCCGCCTCCGCCTCCGCCGGGGACGCGGCGAGAGTCGGGCCGAACTTCGACGGCGGCGCGGTGGCGGACGCCCCGGCGGTGGCGAGGCGGGGCGGCGGCGGCACCGGGGGGGTGAAGGCGAATGCGAGGGAGAAGAGGTGGTCGCGGGACAGGGAGAGCTACTTGACGGACGACGGCGAGCCTCTCCCGCTCCCAATGACGTACCCGAATTCGTCGCCGGTGTCCCCGGAGGTAATCGACAAGCGACTCCGCTGCGATCCTGTAGTTGAGGTCGGTACTCTCTCTCTCTCTCTCTCTATGCGCTTAATGTAGCTTCTTACCCTGGCTGGTATGTTGAATTGCACTTCGGAGGTCGCTGCAGATTCGAAATTTCGTTTTGATGAAGATGGAAAATGATTATGTCCTACTGGTCTAAGTGAGGAAAAATTTAGCTCTGCCGTGGCCTTTTATGATAGGAGAATTGAGTATCGGGAGAACTCGCCTGTAGATTTTCGAAGGAATTATGATTTCGATGCACCGTTTGTGGTTTCTGGTGCATTTTGCTGGTCTTCGTTCTTAGAGAACCGTAGTCTTGTTTGTCGAATTATTACTTTCAAAGCAGCAAAGCGATAGCGAAGAATAATGAAGAACACAAATATGTTGTGCTGTCTGGTGTGATTCGTGGTTACAGGTGCTGTGAACTAATTTTGCACCGTGCTTTAGCTAAAGATTTCTAATTTGATACTTGAAACTGAGAATGAATTTTGAGCCAACCATCTCTGCTCATGATGCTTTTAGCTGTCGCGTGTTACTGGAAATTGGCAATCAAGCATTTTCATCTGGATGACTTGGGCAGCCATCTCTTTTTTTCTAAATTTATGACATTCTCATGTAAGCAATTTAGAATGACTCAGTTGAAGTGGATTTTTTGTCTTGGGTGTTGAAATTGTAGGATTGCAAGGAAGTGGTTTATGAGTGGACTGGGAAATGTCGAAGTTGCCAAGGTACGGGGTTCGTCAGCTACTATAACAAAAGAGGGAGGGAAACTATCTGCAAATGTGTACCCTGCCTTGGAATTGGTACAACTTTGCCCCCTTAGTAAATTGGGCTCTTGCTCTACCTATGCTTTTGTTGAAAACTAGTTTTACCTGTGCAAAACTTTATTCTCTCTGATCACGAGATTCAAGGATAGAAGCATAACAAGGCAATAAGCCCATTCTAGAGAAAAGAATGTCTACTCATCTTTTTGCTAGCCGTGCTTCTAATTCTTGCTTAGATGTTGCACATTGTTCTTTATTTTCTCCTTTTTTCCCAAGCCATCAGATTATCTTAATGAGATATTGTGCTACACATTATGCTAATTCTATCCAGGATTATTTGTTCTTATTCTGTTTATTAGAAGAGATTCTTTTTCCTGTTTTGCATCTTTGAAATGGACTTAAAGCAGTTCCATTATGAGAAGCTAAGCAAATCTTCCATTGTAGGGGCATGTTAATATCACTAAAGGACTTTTTGAAGGAATATGATGAGATGTCACTTTTTTGTTTGTGATATGAAGGCTGCTCGAAATATGTAGAAGCGTTATGATGTTAACTTATAGATATATATGGTACCAATATGGACCTTTGGATAGAGGAGTCTTCTGTTCATATTGCTGTATCTGGTCATAAGCTTAAGATACACAGCTGCTGCATGAGGTCAATAGTTTCTCAAGTGTGATATGATTTCTGGCACTATTATTTCCTGTTGAGAAATTCGTATCATATAGTGGGACAACCTCAATGCATGAGTTCTTTCTGTCTTGGACTATCTTATAAGTGCATGCTCACAGAATTTGATGTCTTAACAATTATATGTTAACGTTCACTGATAGTTTCATTTCCTGTAAACAACAGCAAATTCTAAAATGTTGCATTATGCTTTGTTTGGGAAGTTAGGATGTGGAGAAAATTGGGGGAATGGGGGATTGAATATGCATAGATTTAAATTTTCCCTCTATATCTCTCTACTGAAATTTACAAATATGCAAACTTCATACCCACTTCCTTTCTCCCCCCTTTCATTAGTTTTCCAAACAGAGCCTTGGAGAACAACTTATCAAATGAATCGGGTATAAATTTTGATGAAAAATTTTCTCTCTATATCTCTCTCATGGAAATTTAGAAGTATTCCAAACTTGGCATCTACTTCCATTGCCCCCTCCTTCATTGTTTTCCCAATCAGAGCCTTAGAAAATGACTTATCGGATGTGTTGGGGTTGACACTTTGTTTATTTGCTATTGTGTGAGTCATGAGGTTAAAGCTTCTTAACAATTTTCTCTTACTTGTGAAAGCAAGTTGAGTGTGATGAAGGCTCTGTCCTATGTGTCTGCATCATATGTGTTCTGGGCTGGTCAGAGGCTGCTCTTCTGATTCAGTTCACGCAATAGATCAGTTGGGGCCAAGAAGTGAAGCCTATATTGCAGAGCTTATTTTTATCTGGTTAAAGCTGAGTAACTCAAGCTCATAGCATGGGCATAGTAAGAGTCTAGAATACTTTCTTTCCTTCTCCTCTGGAGAGAGTGAGCTAGATTATCCATATCTAGAGCTCTTAAGGCTTGTTTTCCATTTCAAGGAAATTAAACTGGAGATCCACTCTCAAGATGAGTTTATGTCTATGAGTCTTCTTTAACTGATAGACCCTCTTTGCATTAACAACTTTTTTGGCTAATGCAACATTTCTGTGACGCGGCACTCTGGTTGCAGCTATGTGCCTATGGTATTAGTATAATTGTTATTTGAACTGTTTCAGAATATAGTAAGTGCAGTACGGTACTCTGAAGGATGGTGTAAGCCTTTCGTATTACGGAAAATGTATTGACCCTTCGACTATTTCTGATACTTCTTTACCGCTGTCTGTTTCGGCTGCATATTTCTGTTTTTTCCCTTTAAAGCCCACCAGCCGCATGTTGTGTAAATCTGCGGGTTGCTTTAGCTGTAAAAAGTTTTAAATTTTTCTGTGATTTTTTTGTTCGTGGATTTGATAACTGTGAAGTATGTCGATTACTCCAGATAATTACCACTGAGGACGTGTTTTAACGTGTGAGGTCAGCAATTAAATGCGGGAATTTGCATCTTGCTGGTTCTTGTTTGCCATCAATATACGATGTGAGCACCTCCAAGGCTTCATCCTGACGAGTTCTTGCTGCAGGGTATGTGCAGAAGATAACAGCTCGCAAGGATATTGAAGTAATGGAAGATTTGGACAATGGAAAGCCACCTTGAGCAACACCTATCCGGATTAGCATCTCCTGGATTCATTGCTCTCTTCTTCTGCCATTTTTCCGCAAATCAAGCGATTTTCCAACCACACATCTGTGCCGTTATTTTTCCTGTAGATTAGAAGAGGATTCTTGTAATACAATAATCTCGAGGTATAATATGGAGAGAACGTAGGCAACATCTCTGCAATAGTGTTGATTGGAAGTCCCGAAAGAGGATACTGCACGGCTATTGAAAGGAATATATTCTTTTCTTTCTCTTTTGTTTGTGCTCTGCGCGTGGTGACCACTGCTTTTGTCTCTCCACATCTTGCTTTGTAGTTTTGGAATATATGCTTTATTCTTGGCCTAAATTTTTCTGCAAGATGAGAGATTGGTAACGTTTATCCGATGGTATCGGTACAAGGTACCTGTAACACGAGCACACGGAATGAAAGCAAAGTTATGCCAACTTTAGATTCGGAACAACCTAGAAACGCATGTATCTGTCGTCAATCAATCGCTATAAATACCAAGCTTGTTTTACTGTTTCCTGAAAAGTTTTGTAAATTTTGCATCCTGGAAAATGTCAACTTTCAATTATCTTGATTTGCAGTACAACCTTTCCAAGAAGAAGATCCTACGAGGGCCATCCCGGCTCTTCTCTTCACGGTCCAGACAGAATTCTGGTCTCTTGCCTACCTACCAACCGAATGCCGACGAGATGAAGCGTGTCTTCGACAAGTTCGACTCCAATAAGGATGGCAAGATCTCTCAGCAGGAGTACAAAGCGGTCCTACGAGCCATCGGCAAGGAGAACCTGATCGGGGAAGTCCCGCAGATATTCCGGGTGGCTGATCTGGACGGAGATGGGTTCATCGATTTCAAAGAGTTCATGGAAGCACAGAAGAAAGAAGGCGGGATAAAGACGAAGGACATCCAGAGCGCGTTTTCCACGTTCGATCTCAATGGCGACGGCAAAATCACGGCCGACGAGGTTCTGAAGGTCCTAGGGAGCCTTGGAGAGAGGTGCAGCATTGAGGATTGCCGGAAGATGGTGAGGGCGGTCGACCAGGACGGGGACGGCGCAGTGGACATGGACGAGTTCATGACCATGATGACTCGGACCATGAAATCTAACTAAAGGGGAGAACGAACGCTTGTGTTGTAATAGTCCTTGTGCAAATGTTAGCTCTTAGTGTCCTGGGCTCTGCAAATAACTGTTGTCGCTCTGTGGAAATCGTTTCTAAATCTACTAATGTAAAAAAATAAGACTCTTCGAAGCTGGCCATCTCGTGACGTTTGCGAATTTCTTCGTTAACTTTGCGCACCGATGGAGGTTGTTAATTGATCGACGGCGCAGCTCCCGGGTGGCTCGGGCAGGGGCGATTTCAAGGAGCGTCGGTTCGATTTAGGATGTGATCATGCAATATTTTATCCCCGTAGTAGGAGCTTTTTGGAGAAATCATCTATACAGTATGGCACTAGATTCAATTCTAAACTTTTCGATCGCGCTAATTTCACCCTAAATTTTTTACGATTAATGAATATAGTTATCTCAACTAATTTTAACTAAAAATCGATTATGTGAACCCTCACCGTTATAAGGGACATGGCCAGCTTTGAATTAGCTATTGTATAATAGGTTTAAGACTTTTTCAATAACTATTCCGTTATTTTTTTAGTTATCAACTTCAAGTCCATAGAATTATTTATGTGGTATTTGTTGATTTTAAGGTCGAGATAATGCAAGAATTACGATCTTGGGATTGACAAGGGGGGTTCTTGTTGATGAAGATTCACAATGCAAGGCTTGCCATTACTCAAGTAACGGCTCCAATCTCATGGATCTAGCTTCTAAATATGTCTAGAAAGAGTGACAAGTGCCCCTCTTGACCCATCTCTTTTTATTTTGCATAATCTTGATAATCGTTTGTATTATTTACAAAAATGAATCAACATAAATTTTTTTATTATTCATGAAATGATTTAAGCATAAATTGTTCTAGGTGGTGGAAATATTTTTTTATTGATTAATTATTTTAAAAATATAACCAATCATTTTTTAGAAAAATATTTTCAAATTATTTTTTTTTCGAGAAACAAACAAAGCCGTAATTCATCCTTTTTGTTTCAATCAAATACCTTAACATTCAAAATACAACTAGATCAATGTAGTGTCTCCATTAGAGAAATCGCAACTCCATGCATAACTTAGATAAAACATGCACTATTCCTAATGTGACTCGCTTATTCGATGAAAACATGCCAAGGCTTTAATAATGTGGTTCACTTCTCAACACCAAGCCCGTCGCTGTTGCGGTCGGGAGTTGTCGACCTCTTGCTCTCGACCGCATCAGTAATGACATCCCGAGCTACGGCCGGGCGTGTGGTGGTGGTACGGCCTCCACGAGACTTCAACTCCCTCTTGCAAATCTCCATCGGAGGTCGATCGAAGAGGAATTTTCGCAATTGCGAGGCCGGCCGTGGTAGTAGCAACCGAGGCCTGCTTGGTTCTTTCGGCGATCAACGATGGGCTCGCGGCGGTCGTGACAGAACCGGTGTGGTTAGTAGCACCGAGGGTTGCTCCGTTCGTCGGAGAGCATAATGGAGTTGATTGTTGCATTGCAAGGGCAATTAAACAACTTCACCATCTGTAGTTTTTAGCTGGAAATTGAGTGGTTCAAATTTTCCTTCAACTATTTTATTTTTTTGGGCCAATTTAACTTTTGTCTTTTTTTAAGTTAAATTGCATTACCATAAACTAAAGCAAATATATATTATATGTAAAAGCCAATTATAAGGGAAGATTAAAGTAGGGGTGAGCAAAAGAATTGAACCAAACCGATTAGTTCTAGACAATTTCTGATTCTTAAAATTTGAATAGATGAATATTGGTTTGGTTTCTGATTTCAAGTGTAGACCCATCCACCCAAATTACCTAGATTGGATCGATTTTTTTTAATCCTTATTATTCCAAATTTCTAAAATCCTAATTTGCATCCTTTTATCACTCAAACTCGGGCATGGTCACACTTCTCATTCTCACTTCTCTTAGTCTTAATCAGGCAGTGTTGCACTCCTCTTGGGGCTCAACACCTATCATTCATGTTCCATGATGATCATTATAGCTTTTTCGTGGAGATGATCATCAAGTTTAGCTCATCACAAGCTTGTTCCATTAACGTCACTCATGTAGTAGTTTAGATTATACAACAAGATTTGCAGTATCTTCTTGGAACCATCCAACAATGGGACTGATCGATTTGGTAGGCCAATTCCCGATTCCACAAATTAAGACTGATCTTTTTGGTCCGGCTCTAGATTTCAAGGTGAGAATTGGCCATCCTCAGAAGTTAAAATCGATAACCCCTAGATTAAAGGGGAGAGAGAAAATAAAAAAATTAAATGCATAGCAATAATACACACCCAAAGGCAAAGACCATATCATTATAGTGTTGGAAGGGGCAAAAACGACATTTCTCTTGAAAATTGAAGCCCGCCTTCGTTTTGCCGCCATCCTGGTGTCTTCCATCGGCGGCGCTCCGTCGTGCTCCTGTTGACTGTCTCTGAGAAAAAGAGAAAGAGAGAGAGAGAGAGAGAGTCATCCATGGACGACGACGAGGAAGTTCTCTCCGGCGGTTCTGATTCGTACCTTCCGACCGACGAAGAAGAAGAAGAAAGCGAAGGAGGAGGAGGAGGAGACGGAAGCGACGACGATGAAGAAGACGAAGAAGAAGAAGAAGAAGAAGCCGCCGTCGAGGGAGGAGCTAGGGCAGGTCGCGACCGTAGATCTAGAGGCTCCTCCGTACCGGCCGGCGGCGACGAGTGCCGGAAGTCGAAGAACATCGACGCTCTCGTGAGGTGATTTCCTATTTTCCGATCCCTGTTCCGTTTCTGCACTATATTGACGAAATGGTGGAGGGGAACGCTCTGAAATGGAGGTTTTCTTTGGGATAGCTGACGCGATCGATTTGCCCCGAAGTTATGGTAGCTGATGAACTTATTTCAATTTGCCTATGCTTTGTGGATTGTATGGCGACCGAGGAATCGGCTGTAGAATTGTTTGGCGGGGGTTTTGCTGGATTTAAGTTTTACCTTCTCTTCTGCCTGTTGATCTGGCTGGATTTTAGTTCGGTTTTATTTCGCGTTTGATATGATAGGTTTCTGCCATTTTGAATTTTGTGTATCAGGGGCAACCTCGTCGTGAAAAGGCAGGCGCTGTTACCGAGAGTGCTTTCGGTGACAGAAGGAGCTGCCGTGTGTCGGAAACCCTTCAAACCTCCCTGCACTGATGGATATGGTGATAGGAACGGACAGCTTCACCGTCGCCTTTCAGCCCGTAAAAGATTTGTACCATGGGGCTCTTCGAGGCCTGCTTTGATGGAAGTAACTAACCAGCTCAATTGGTTATCGAGTGCTACCGAGAAGGATGTGGAGGATGAAAAGGTGGAGCTGCCGCCTGGGGTTGAACCTCTGGTGCTGTGGCAGCCTGAAGATTCAGAGGTTGCATCTGGTAATGCAGTGTCGATCGAAGTGGATCCATTGCTTGTGCGTTTCCTTCGACCCCATCAAAGGTAATGCTCTTGAAAGACATCTGGAATTGGTTGATGAAATTCAGTTGTTGTCAGAATACTTTAATATGTTCACGAGCTAGGCGCATGTGTGTTGCATGCGCGTGTAAGTGAAGTTTTAGAGGACTGATCAGAAATAGGAAGAGTCCGTGGCATGAAAACTTGCTGCAGTTTTCAAGAAACCATTTTCTTATCTTACATAAAACTAATGAAGTGTTTCTCATTTATTCATGCAGGGAAGGTGTCCAGTTTATGTTTGAATGTGTTTCAGGTCTATCCGGTAATGCCAGCATAAATGGATGCATTCTGGCTGATGACATGGGGTAAATATCTTTGCTTTGCAATGATGTCACTTTGTGTGTCTTGACATTGTTCTATGTCCTCTTTGTTCAGATACATCTCAAAATTTGTGTTTTTTGTTGTACCTTTGCAGTTTAGGAAAGACGTTACAGTCAATCACTTTACTGTACACACTGCTCCGTCAAGGATTTGATGGAAAGCCAATGGTTAAGAAAGCCATCATTGTCACTCCCACGAGTCTTGTGAGTAATTGGGAAGCAGAAATTAGTAAGTGGCTGGGAGAGAGAATCCAGCTGATTGCTCTTTGTGAAAGCACCCGAGATGATGTCATTTCAGGAATTGATCGTTTTACAAGTCCCCATAGTTCTCTACAGGTAAATTTGTTATTCAGTTTTCATATCTTAGGATATTTTCACTAAATTCAAATTCCCTTGCGCAGGTTCTTATTGTTTCATATGAGACATTCCGGATGCATTCATCAAAATTTAGCCACAGTGAATCCTGTGAACTCCTCATTTGTGATGAGGCTCATAGACTAAAAAATGACCAAACATTGACAAATCGGGTAAGATATGCTTACCAGATATGCTCCTGCATTGGTTGATGTCTGTGATTGTTCCTTCTTTGACATCATTGTTAAACGTGCTAGGCTTTGGCTGCTCTCTCTTGTAGACGTCGCATTTTGCTGTCAGGGACCCCAATGCAGGTAAGAAGTTTTTGTTTCTGATTACCATTTTCCACTTCTGGGTATCAAAGTGTTTGCTTATGCTTCAAATGTAATATGTGTCTTTTTATTGATCATTCTCTCTCTCTCTCTCTCTGTCTCTCTCTCTCTCTTTTGTTAATTAGCTTTTTAACTTTTGTTGTTACTCAGAATGACTTGGAAGAGTTCTTTGCCATGGTTAATTTCACAAATCCTGGAATCTTGGGTGAAATTGCATACTTCCGACGTTACTACGAGGTGAGTCAATTGCTTTACTGGCACACGCTTTTGGCATCTGTTATAATGTTGGAGTCAAGATAATTATAAGACAAAATGCACAGAAAGAAAGATGTGATATTCATGTAATTAATCTTCTATTTCATTGACAATCTTATGCGTAATGGTGCTACATTAATGATCTCTCTCATCAAGATGAGTTGTGGGCTGATGGTTTAAGAGCATCACCTTGGTTTTGTGGTTCACCATGGTTAAAATAAACCCCAGGTGATGCGCCAACTGAACCATATTAAATAAAAAAGGCAGTTGAGTCATAGGGAAGCTTTGTTATTTTGTATGAATCACTTCAGATTAGAATGCCTGCAAGCTAGTCATTGTCAGATGGAAATCTTTTCGTTTCTTGATTGTAAAATCAAGATGATTTCACTTAGAAAGGTAGTCGTGCAACCTAATACTCATGCACTAGGATATATTGTCGCTGTACGAATTCACTGGCGATTAAAGAAACCTTTTGTGGTTACCTCCATCTCTGTGTTTTTCAATTTCTAATTATCTGCTTATTTTGGTGAACCTGTCACATGACTTGCAAAGGCGCCGATTATCTGTGGAAGAGAACCTACTGCCAGTGAAGAGGAGAAAAATCTAGGATGTGAGCGCTCTGCAGAGCTCAGTGCCATAGTAAATCAGGTATATTGTTGCGCTAGCAGACAATCCAGGAATTTATCATTATTTGCGATCTGGTTTACTATCTAGTCCTATATAGTCATACAATCCTGAGATTCATCATCTTTTCTCATATTAGTTCTATGATTGGTTTCTCACAAGGTTAATTTCTGCATGTAATGGGTGTCTTTGAATTGGAAATTGACCTCAGCTTTGAATGGTTTATGTTTGTTCAGTTCATACTAAGGAGGACAAATGCTCTTCTATCAAATCACCTCCCACCGAAGGTTTGTCTCTTTAATGGTGAACCATGAGAGATTTGGGTTATTTATCTACTTTCTCAGTGTTTTCATTGCCTCATGATTTACTGGATAATTAGTTTGAATGAGACAAGCTCATTTGAACTCTGAGTCTCTACTGTTGCTTCATCCTTTCTGACTGATGTATATCTCCCTGGCTTACAATACCCTGTCCCTGTACGAGACAGAATTTTTGGCTTCCTGATAGAAGAGAAATTTATTTCGTTGACACAACAGTTTGATATTTTGTTGCACAAAAAGATGAGCAACAGCAGAGATGAAACTGCCTTTCTGTTCCAGGAAAAAGTAGGCTATACCAACATCATTCCTTATTGAAGGGTTAAAAATTACACTATTAACTTTTTGATTGGTTTTCAGGTATTTCCTGCTCGTTATTATATCATCATAGTTCTGTGACTTTGACCTCTTTTTTCTCTTTCAGATAATAGAAGTTGTTTGTTGCAAGTTATCTCCACTTCAAACAGATCTTTATAACCATTTCATACATTCCAAAAATGTATGGATATATGCTTTCCAATCTCATTTTGTGGTTAATGCATTAGCTGTATCAAAAGTTCTCATCCTGTTGTGTTGCCCTCAAATGCAGGTTAAACGAGCAATCACTGAAGAAATGAAGCAATCGAAAATTCTTGCTTACATCACAGCTCTCAAGAAGCTGTGCAATCACCCAAAAGTACGACATTCATACCATCCGAATGTCTTTGCTTGAGACTTTCCCTGGCCTCTTCCATTTTTTGTATCTGCTCAAAGTCCAATTTGAAATGCACATGGATGCACACTCTGATGAATCAATTGCAGCAGCTTTTTGGTTGCTGTACCATCATAAGGACAGCTTTTACTTAATCCAATGCATCTTAATTCTTGTTATGTGTCAGCACTTCAGATATTTCCGCATACCTGTATTTAGGCCTTTTGAGATGATCTGCTTCATCCTTTACCTCTTGTACCTCTTGGCCTTTTTATTTTAAGCATCCTCTGCAGTATTAAATCTCTTTTCATGAAACTTTTCTTCTGTAGCTAATCTATGATACTGTCAAAAGTGGAAGTCCCGGAACTTCAGGGTTTGAAGATTGTGTACGATTTTTCCCGTCAGAGATGTTCTCAGGAAGGTTGGCACTTCTATTGCACCTTTGGATTTTGCATAGTGTCACAATATCATGTTTCTGAAGGATTTTATCATTAATTTTTTGTAGGTCTGGATCCTGGAGTGGGGGTGATGGGGCCTGGGTTGAACTCTCAGGGAAAATGCATGTCTTGGCCAGGTTACTGGCCCATCTTCGTCAACGGACAGATGATCGCATTGTCCTTGTCTCAAACTATACGCAGGTTGTTTTCATAATAATGAAGTAATTGAATGCTAGTAAATACAATTTGAACTTCTTACCACCTTTTAGTGCGTAATCTGGCTTGTAAATAAATCGTCATTCATGATACACTTGTCACTGACATTGCCAGCATATGTTGCTAATTGGTAGCAAATGCTTATTTTACCATTCATTATGAAAGTTTGCTGTTAACAGAGTGAGCATACGCATTGCATTATTCGCTTTTGGATACAGTAATTTGTCTGTCATTGCAAGAACACTATCCATTTTAAGGTTCCTATCCACTCTCAGTAGGTTTGATGGTTTTCAAGTTATTTTGTTCCATAATAGGGTATCAAGTTTCAGTGAAGTGGCAAAAGCTTAGTAGTCTCATTTCAGCTCCCTATGAGATCCTAAACTTTTTGTCCACAAATTTTAGTTCTTCTCTTTCTTTGTAGTTTATCATTGACAAGGAAGATTTTCGCAATCCTTTGATTCTGCATTGATTCTGTGATATTTACCGTCGTTATCAACCTTTGAAGTAATGCAATTTTGTGGAGAAAAAAAGAAAGAGAGTGCAATGGTTACTGCATTGCCATTGTGTTCTGTAGGATATATGATGTTGCCGCTTAACGGAAGTTCACTATGATATTGTATGGGAATTTTTTCTGCTTGTAATCATTCATTCTGATCATCTTTTTAGACACTTTGATCATGTTAATCAATTTGAAAGTGGGAAATAATTTGAAATTAGTGACCATTCTCAATAACTTAAATGAGCATTGGGAACTACATTTCAGTCCAGGGAATATTTCAGAAGGGCTTCAGAGCAAGGCTTCTCTTGTGCATCTAGAACCTGTTTTACTTCTGCAGTCTGATTATATTTTAGTTGATTAATTTTTTTTTTTTTTTTCAAAAGCACAAGTCACTGAAGCAATTATCTGTCTTACTGTTTGCGACTTACCAGACATTGGATCTTTTCGCCCAATTGTGTCGTGAAAGAAGATATCCATATCTGAGGCTTGATGGAACCACAACAATCAGCAAAAGGCAAAAGTTAGTCAATCGTTTCAATGACCCATCAAAGGTATAAAGTTATTGATCAAGCAGTAGTCAAGATAGGTTGGTCTTTGTTCTTAAAGTTCCTTCTCTAGTGAAATGGGCTTCATTCTAATCACCCTTAGCTGATAATTTCCAGGATGAGTTTGTATTCCTCTTAAGCAGCAAGGCTGGTGGCTGTGGGCTCAATTTGATTGGAGGTAATCGCCTGGTCTTATTTGATCCAGATTGGAACCCAGCCAATGACAAGCAAGTAATCATTCGAACCTCACTTCTCATGTATGAGAATGGCTTTACTGCGCAAATTGCCTAGGAAGATATCTTGATTGTGCCAATTGTCCATTTGTCTTGACAATCAGGCTGCCGCCAGAGTATGGAGGGATGGACAGAAAAAGAGAGTATACATTTACAGGTTTTTAAGCGCTGGAACAATTGAAGAAAAGGTTCAATATGAATCAATCTGGATTCTCTGCTAATACTGTTTATGTTTTTTTAAGTATTACAGTCTTCGAAAGTTCCATTTTTTTAGATGCAGTTTAATAGGCTTTTTAACATCTGTAGGTATATCAACGTCAGATATCAAAAGAAGGTCTTCAAAAAGTTATTCAACAGGAGACTAGTACACTTGCAGCGGAGGTACAGAGTGATGCTACTTTCCGATGTTTATCATAGCATACTCTTTTTTTTTTTTCCATTTAATGATGGTAACGGAGAGTTAGAAATGCAGGGTAATTGTCTTTCAACGGAAGAACTGCGTGATCTATTCACATTTCATGAAAAGTCAAGGTACTCAAGTTTTTTTTCCCATATCCATGGCTTCCTGTAGTCATTTACAAGAGTAGGCACTTTATTTAAATTAGCAAAGTAGAGTGCAATGTGGAGGTTTGCACCATTTGACTGTTTTGAAATTTAAATTCAAAAGAGTTTGGGGTTTATTTTCATTCATCTACCTGTCACTGATTTATTGTGTTGAATCCAAAAACATTTTCTGCATGGCTTATTCATCATGGTTTTGATTGCATAGGCGGGACATGCTGGAAAAACATAAAACTTCAAAATTCTGTAAAGCTTACTCTCGTCTATATTTGCAGTTTAATTCAGACTATGCTGGCCTTAAATTTATGAGATTCAATTAGTGCAGTAAAGCTAGTCACCTAATTCTATCAAGGTGTTCATCTCTCTCTAGCCATGCAAATATGAAAATACAATACACTATTAAGTTTTTAATCATGCTAGCAACTAGTGGCCCTCACCTGTTGGGCTCAGAACAATTGACACAATTCGCTAACTCCACTCTCGACATGTTAGCGTAAGAAGTGTGAGGGTGGGAATCAACTTTGGTCAGCTTCACTTTTGATTCAATCTTCTAGACAATTGATCCATCTCATAATATCTGATCCACTCCGAGATTGTAATACTAGTACCTCCTGCTAAAGTCGAACCTGTCAAAAAGCATCTGCTTCAGTAGGCGGTGACATAGTTTATGCACTGATGAAACCAGTGCAATGTCCATTTTATTGAGAACAGAGCTAATTTAGATTGCTTATGTGGAAAGCTGGAAATATCTTATAAAGAAGAGCAACTTCGAGAAGGTAGGTCTTGAAGTTGGAAATATGTTATAATGTTGAACTAATTTAGATTGCTTTAGTTTCTGGAGACTTTGTTTTTCTCGGCTACTGCTGTGATAGGAACTTAGTGCAACTTGGGTTTTATTGCATAATTAAGACATGGCTGATGAAGGTAAAATGTCATAGTTGAATATGGTTGAGTATATTTTTTTATTTTATATAGAACATCCTGCCTTGAAACTCATGAGATCATATTCTTGGGAGGATGCTACCTTACAAGATAGTGTCACGGGCCAATCAATTGGGATCATGACCGTGCAGCGACTCAGGCTATTTTGGATCACCTAAGCCAAGCCTTGCTCAATCGATCGCACACTCGCTCGCTTTACCCGGATCATAGATCATAGAGAGAGAAGAAAAAGTCTCTAGAGAGAAGGAAGGAGTTTGTATTGCTGAAATAGTTGGATGGTTACAAATAAGGGGGGTTGGGCACCCTTCTTATACTAGAGGCTCTGATTACATCCGTTGATTGAGAATTCATCCGGTAGACGAGATCGCATCGCCAAATCTACTGACACTAATGACAGCTACCAACTACCGACATTAATGGCTAGAGACTTCTAAAATTTGTCGTAATGACTGTATCGCCTGCCCTTGGAAAGTTCTAGAAGGAGTCTTGTCGGGAATCCCAACAATCGCAGGAGCTCCTCCGCGGCAAGGCATGGCTCTTTAGCTCCGGAAACCTCTTGGCCGTGACAATAGAATGTCACTTAATTTGTCAAGATGTTGATCTGTTTCTATCCATGCAAATGCAGTACTAAATTTCTAATCAAGCCAGTAGCTAGTAGCCTTTAGCAATCCCCTTGTTCAGAACAATTAACATAATCCATTGAGTTCTCTCAACTTCCTTGCTGTTGGTTTAAGAAGTGTGAGGATGGGCATCACTTGCTCTTGACAACTTTAGCAGCTTCACTGCTTATTCAATTATCTAGATGAATGATCTATTTCAGAATCCTCATCACTTCCTAGATTGAATTTGTCTGGTACCTCCTACTGAACCCTGTCCTGCTGCCACAAACTCTATGAGATATTCAACTTAGAGATAAGCTTCCATCCTTCAGTGACAATTTTCTGAGCGCTGATAAAACCAATGAAGATTCTTTCTCCTACTTTTGTTTTGAAATTAGGCCATGTGGTAAACTGGAAATGTTTAATAAAGAAGAGCAACTTCAAAAAGTAATTGGTAGGTTTTCCAGTTGCAGACATCTTGCTTGCACGTGATAGCCAGTTTAAATGGAGCATCCTGAGGTTTGGGTTTGTCCCCTTAACCTCTTTTGGTGCATCCGCAATTCTTTTCTTGTCAATGTGCATGACCCTATGTGATGGTAGAAACTTCAAGCAACCAGAAGCAGTATGCTCAAGGAAGCATGGAATCTTAATTTTTGGGGCTTTTCTGTTTTATCAAAAGAATCAACTTCTGCGCCATATATTTTGCCTTGTTTGTCACTTGCTGGTATGCGTTCCCTTGCACTAGTAGAAAATATATACTTCTATTCCATAAGTTGAATCGTTGTTCTGTATTTTTCTAGGTCTGAGATTCATGAAAAGATGAACTGTATTCGTTGCCAGCACATTGATGACACTGAAACCACTGGTGACACAAGAGATAGTGCATTGGATCAAAGTGCCTCTTCAACAGATACTTCTGACATAGGTTCATTTGCAGAAATAGCTGGATGCTTGCATAAGTTAAAGGCCTCAGAAAAACAGGTTAGTCAACAATCAGCCTTTTTACAATACTTAATAATGTTTCTAGGCATCTGAGTTTATTACTGGCTGTGATCAGATAGGGACGCCGAAGGAAGAGGACTTAGGCAGTTGGGGCCATCATTTTTCGGCTACGTCAGTACCAGATATTCTCTTCCAAGCTTCAGCTGGTGATGAGGTCTGATGCTTCCTATTTGCACATATACTCAAGATTCTCGCTTTCACATATGATTGTGGGATGGGTTTAGTCTAAAAGATTGTGAAGTATCATGTGAGAATAAGAGATCTAGCGAATTCAATCATCGAATGAAATATAATTCACTGGAGAAGAACTTGGTCATCAGTTACTGGTTTTCCTTGCCTTTTAAAATGAGATTGTTTAGAGATCTATCTGGTGAGGATATGTTCCCGTTGCTTGCTGATTGTCTACGAGGATAAGATGAAATCAATTGTTTATTCAGTCCAAGTGCTCTATCATTGTTGTGAAGAGTATTCCTGCAATTAAAGGAAATCAAGGATATGCATATGGTAAAACATCTAGGAAACAAGAAGTAATTATTATGTCCTATCTTGCCATTCTTGACTGTTTAAGCATTTGATCACTTTGATTTATAATTCTCGACCCCCCATTCCCAGCTCCTGTTTCTCCCACCTAATTGAATAGACAATCGTGCAATCACTAAATGATCATTTTCACTCACCTTGCGGATCAAAAATGGAATTGGTGATTAGCTGATGGATAACGAGATGATTGATCATCTCTGGTGAGGTAGGATTTTAAATGCCCGTGAGTTTGAGGTAGCATAGATGTATCCATTTTCTAAGTTTCTGTTGTTATTAAACGTACTCCGAGTCCATTCCCAGTTTTACAGTGCTCAAATGTTCATACCGATGCAGGTCTCATTTGTCTTTACAAATCAAGTGGATGGGAAGCTTGTCCCTATCGAGACAGCAATTAGCGAAAAGATCAGAACAGAGGAGAGCAGGCTCAACCTGAAGCAACTTATGAACCAGAAACCCAGGCTAGAACCACAGCGTTTAAAGGTGCAACAGTCGCGTCCCAGTTCCCTCGCAGCAGTTCGATCTTCACCAACCAAAACTTCACTAGGGTCAGAAAGAAGACCACTTAAAATCATCCTAAAAGGGACAGGGCTTGCACAGTCGAGGAACAAACTGACTCTTGCTCATCAGCTGCCGCAGAAAAGACCATGCGATGGTAGTTTAGAGCACGACGACGACTTCTTGTGATGATTCCAGCATCTCGAGCTCAAGTGACAGGCTGTGTAAACTTCCTCTTCTATGTTTGCCGTTCATTGGATTGATCAAAGCTCAACAGCACATGCAGCTGCACATGATCCGGCAAAAATAAAACCAGTTTGGATCATGGATTGATACCGCAGCCGGATGGCTCCAAGAATCTATTCTTTCAGAGGAACCTTCCCTTGCGAAAATTAAAGCAGGAAGCATGACTATCAGAAACTGAGAAACACTGTACAGACACCCGGCTTAACGTCCAGGAGAGTCGTGCCTTGCGAGTAATTGGCAGTCCGAATCGCAACATCTAGCTGCATGGCACTACTACCGTAGAATTCACTAATCAGAGCACACCCTGTGATCCATGAAGTACTTTGTCTGAGGATAACATTACAAACGAGTATGCGACATGCATAAGTCTATATGTTTTGTTTCTCTTTATTTTTGTGCTCGTGTAGCACGATTTATTAGCCTTTGTTTTTGCCTGACGGAAGGCAACTACAAGTGTTTATGTCAGGAGAACGTATAAATGTTGAGGACAATTGTCAAAAATACCACAAATTTATTCTACAGTGGCCAATTTTATCATAAACCTTTTTAATTTAATCAATTTAATTTTAAACCTTTTGACTTTTTGTCAATTTAGCCATTCCAATCACTTTTGGCTGGAAAATCGATGATTGGCCTGTGGATTACTTTTTTATTTTTATAAAAAATCTGAATTTTTATAATTTTTTCTCATATATATATTTTTTGTTTTATTGTTCTTTTACGAGAGGCCAACAAGGTCGCCAAGGCCTCAACTCACTCGTTGGCTCTGTGCGTGCAAACACCGCTCGTGGCCAATGGGCAAGCCCATGACAGCCCTTTCAATTTGCACAGAGGCACATGCTATGAAGCCCTTCGCCTGTTGCCAATGAGGGTCTTGCGGCCCTCGCCTGTGGTCAGGGAGGGTCGCCGGCCATCATTGAAGCCTTGGCAACCCCACTGATCCTTCGGGAAGAAAAACAATATAGAAAAAAAATTCTGAATTTTTTTTAAAGAATTAGGAATGCCGTCTATATCAATATCAAATATCAATCATGTCACGTAAGACAGTTGACATTCATGTTAACGACTACCGATAAAAATTGATTGAAAAAAGTATATCGACAAATTATAAAAAAATTTAGGATTAAATTAGTCAAATTAAAAAGGTTTAAATTTAATTTGGTCATTTTACATAGGATTTTTTTGGACAATTTTGTCATAACTCTCAGTGATACATGGGTTGGTGAGTGAACTACTCTTCCACTGCATATCGGACAAAGTAAGAATGTTCTACCCACCGCTCGAGAAGTTGTCACGTGACAAACATCGTAGTTTATATTGTTTTTGACGGTTATATTTTTTAACTTCTATGTAACGACTTGTGAGCAATGAGTACCTAAGGCAGACCATGTCAAGATTAAAAGTTACGGCTGACTCAGGTGAATCTAGGGAAAGTCATTTATATTTATACTAATTTAATTCTAAGCCTTTTGTTGGTGTTAATTTAGTCCTAAACATTTTCACTTAATGCCAATCCAAAATGAACAACTTTTAATAATATTTTAATATTTTTGAATTTTTATTTTTTTTATTTTTATTTTTCTTTTTTTCCTTTCTCCTCCTCATTTCTCTAGTTAGTCACCGAGGTTAGTTGTCCACGTCAATATCAGTTATGTCACATTAGCCAGCTAACGCTCAGTCAACAAAATTCAGCCAAAATTAGTTGAAAATGATTGAATTGACACCAAGTGAAAATGTTTATAACTAAATTGACATTAACAAAAGGTTTATGATTAAATTGGCACAAATGCAAAAGGTTTAAAACTTTTTTAATACTTTTCCCAGCAAATCTACCTGATATGTCCGAGAATTGAATACTACTTATGGTATCTTGGTCCTGCTCTAGTCAAGGTAGGGTGGGGGTGGCAACGTTGCCGGAGAGAGTCGGAGGCGATAACAAAGTTCAAAGACGAATCACCATTTCGTTCAGAGCATGTTGGATTTTCGTGCCAATCAGCCTCTTCAAAGAAGCTTCAATCCTAGGGAGAACGGATCTAACTCCATGTGATTAATCAAGAATTTAATTGAAAGCTACAAGAAGAGTTACGTAAGATCATGGCCAATTTGCGACAAGAGGGACGGCACAAGATTTTACTCATATAACATAAAATATTAGGAAACAGTCACCAAAAAAAAAAAAAAAAATCCAAATTTTTTTTTATAACACCAAAAATCCTAAACTTATAATTGTAAAACATTTATCCCAAGCATTTTTTTGTGACACTAAAAACCTCAAACTTATATTTATGTGACACATTTACCCCATTTTTTTTAAACCAAATTTTTGGCATAGATGTCTTTTTTTTAGGCATAAATATGTCACATAGATATAAGTTTGGGATTAAAAAAAGTTCGAGGTAAATGTCACATTATATAAGTTTTGGATAAATGCATAACATAAGTACAAGTTTGGGGTTTTTAGTGTAACAAAAATAATTTGAAATAAATACATTACAATAGGCAAAGTTTAGGATTTTTTTGTGGCTTTTATCCTAAATTTTTTTTATCTTCACTGTCTATTACATTATTCCGTGTCGATGACTTCTATAACTGAAGTTGCTCAACATAGATAGGAAAGGAAAAAGAAGAAAACGCATGTAAAAAAGAGTGGAGAAACCGATGAGCAGCATGCTTTCCTGGGACATTGCCCCTCTTTACATAAGGAGCAACATAGGATGTGTAGTCACAAGAGGAGGAGGCAAGAGATGCATGGCTTCTTACATTCCACAAGATTGCAACCGCACTGATTGCACTCCCGATGTAACGTTGGTGCACAAAAATTGTGCAATGGAGACACCGGTACGACGTGGGGGTACAATGATTCGGTCGATGATCTCCTTCATGACATAGTCGACCAGACATCGAACCCCGGCTTCTTCAGTTATTATGTCCCGAGAAAGGAATTCTGGGCTCATAGCTGCCATGGCCCACGGAGCATGCGATGGGATATTCACTCATTCGGATCGCCACGCGTGCTTACGCGATGCCAAGCAGCTGATACGAAGATATTGTCCAAGAAGCATCGGCGCTCTACTTCATCTCAGGACTGTAGAATTAGGTTCGAGAATTGTAAATTCTACAAAGGTTGAGTTGCGCACTCTCGTAAAGTTGGAATCGTGTTCTATATAGAAAGGCATCTGAGCACGACCAAAATTACAGCAATAATCTATCGTGGTCATACAAAGTGTTCTTGAAAAGCTTGGTACGGCCAATAATTCTAGGGGTATTATGATCTCTTGTTCTTCTCATTCTAGGATGCCCAATACATGTGATCTCTACTTGTTTGGGTTCTCATGCTATCAATTTTTATCTAAACAAATCTATAACAAACTGATGGAGCTTACTGATGTGACATCCCAAGCACGTCGTCGACCCAATTCCCTTTTCACTTTCATCTTGTTCCTATAAGTATGCGGAAGTGTGAACAACAACGAACACTTAGACGACACAACAAACAAGCAGCTAGGAAAACATTATATAGAAAACACTACTTCTATATTGCATCACGAACACTTAGACGACACAACAAACAAGCAGTTAGGAAAACATTATATAGAACACACTACTTCTATATTGCATCAGCACATTTACATAGCCCTTTTCTAAGAGCACTTTCTTATTTACATTATCCTCCTATTGGGGGATCCCTAACTCCTCTAATGTGGTTGCAACTCCAAAATCGATACATAAAAATGAAGAGGTGAGATGTCCATACCTACAAGTTTGAAAAGATAACGGAGTGAGTCGATGACTCGATAAGTAAAATCCCTAAACCTGAGTTAAGAGAGCATCTTGTCATTGAATCTCACATGCGGACAACACTTGCACCACATTATCGATGACATATCAATAGCAATTCTATTGCTAGCCTCGACTATATGCATATTATTATTTCCGGCTTACCATCAAGGCATGATTTACCTTCGGCTTGTCAATAAATAAATCATCAACACATATCAATGCGCAAAAAAGTTCATTAATCATCTTAGACGATTCTTCCCATACTTTCACAAGCTTTCAGCTTCAAGCTGGGCATTCGGAATCCATCGAGCATTCCATACTCTTAGGGGCTTTCGGCTTTAGGTTGGACATTTGGAATTCATTGGGCATTCCATACTCTAAAGGGCTTCTCGTTTTCATGAACAAGGCAATGTAACGCGTCAATTGGGGTAGAGGCTTTCTTGGACCAACCCGATATTGTCCTCTTCAAGGTGTGCTCTTAGACCATCCCCCTCAAGGATTTGTCCTTGGCGTAGCCAAAACGTGTTGACAGCATTTATCTTTCCTTTATGTGACTGCACATCAAGTATCACATAATTTAGTTCATTATCTTTTTATCTTAGCCGACACAAAAAAGGCTCAAAGGTATGCTCATGCAAGTGTGTATATACGCCCTAACCTAAGACATCATGACTACTAATATGCCGACCATGACATGGAACTCGTGGTTTGAACTGACATGCTTAGTGTCGAACCGAAGTGACCGAGACTCAAATCGACACGCCTCAATGTCGATCCAAGACCAAGCAAGGCTCAGATCCATCACGCCTTAACATCAATCCCAAAACTGAGTGAGACTCATTCGTGATTCAAGCGTAATCATACTTACGCATGCAAAGACATGAACAAAACATACAACCATCATTAATATATACACAACTAAGCCCGAACAAAAACAAGGTTGAGGAACTCACAGCTTGAACCAATACACCTCAATGCTGATCTAAGGTCGTGTGAGACCCATTCATGACCCAGGGCGTGATTGTGATTCATGCTTGCAAATCATAAGCAAACCATTCCAACAACGCAGCACATTGCCCTAACTAGAGGTTGGGGATTTTACTTACACTTGATGAATTAGGGGCTATTTGCCAAGGTGTTGAAAATATGTCTTGAGTTTGAGCCTATTGAATGAAATTGGACTAACGAGAATACATGAAGTCGACCACGTGTGAGTCAAAAAGTAGTGCGTGTGAATCGATCAGCCGAAATTTTCAGAGCCTATTGAATGAAATCGGATTAACGAGAATACATGAAGTCGACCACGTGTGAGTCAAAAAGTAGTGCGTGTGAATCGATCAGCCGAAATTTTCAGAGCCTATTGAATGAAATCGGACTAACGAGAATACATGAAGTCGACCACGTGTGAGTCAAAAAGTAGTGCGTGTGAATCGATCAGCCGAAATTTTCAGAAGAAGATTGCATGCGGATTTCATCTATGAGCCGCAAGTGTGAAGAGGCTAATTATGTGTGACTTCCTTTGTTGTCTTCTACTCATCTCTGCAGGTTGGACTTTTGAATGGACGAAAGTGGACGGTGGCCCACTTGCATGCAAGGATGCGTGTTCCCTTTCTTCTCTTCTGCCAAAGCCATCATTGTTGACTTTGAGAGAGAAAGGAAAAGAAGAGGAAAGAAGGTCCTACGTTTATCCATGCACATGCATGCATGCCCATAAATTATGGTGGGCTTCCTTTGTCTTTTCTTTCTCTAAAGAAGACTTTCAGCATGTTGCAATAAATGATGGAGACTCTCTTTTGTATTATAAAAGAGAGAGACGTCCAATGGAGAAGAGCGCGCCAAGCCAAGTTTCGGTGGCCGAGAGAGAGAAATCTGAGATTGTAGAAGTGTAGAGAGTTCTCTTATGTGAGGGATTTTCTCATTGTAAATTATACCTGAGTGTTTTAGCCAGTTAAATTCTTTTGAGTAGAATTTATTTAATTCATTGAGTGAGGTTTCACTAGGAATTATGATGGGCTAAACACTGTGTTAGTTATTGGGATGTAATTTGGGGCTGGGAAACATTGAGAGTGTGTTTGAGTGCTCGAGTGATTGTAATCTCCGGTGTATCGCTTATTTCTATAGTGGAATTTCATACTGCTCTCCCCGTGGATGCAGATTCCGATATTTGGACCGAATCATGTAAATTCGGTGTCCGATTTCCTTTCCTTCATTTCAACTATTTTATCCGATTTGCTTGTCCATATTCCTCAACAAGTGGTATTAGAGCTCGGTTTGGCTGACGTGAAGCGTATCAATAACAATGGAAGAAGGAAAGGTGATAATTGACCGATTTGATGGGAAAGATTTTGCTTTCTGAAAGATGTAGATTGAATTATCTGTACCAGAAAAATTTGCACTTGCCTTTATCTAGGGAGAAACCAGACTCAATGAAGGATGCCGAGTGAGAATTGCTAGATAGACAAGTGATGGGTGTTATTCGGTTGACGTTGGCTCGTAATATCACATTTAACATCGTGAATGAGAAAACCATTGCGAGACTAATGAAAGCCTTGTCGAATATGTACATGAAACCCTATGCAATCAATAAGTTCTATTTGATGCGACATTTGTTCCACTTGAAGATGGGTGAAGGTACGTTAGTAGTTAAACATATCAATAAATTCAATGAGGTCGTCAACCAATTGAGTTCGGTTGAGATTTAACTTTGAAGATGAGGTATGTGCATTGATTCTATTATTCTTATTGCCTGATAGTTGGAATACTATTGTTACTGTTGTTAGTATTTCCTCGGCAAAAAAACGCTTTAAGTGCCATAACTTGGCACAAAATGACACTTAAGTGTCATAACTTACGAAAGGTACACTTAAGTGCCATATTTTAAGAAAAGTTGGATATCTGAGTGCCATCTCCGACGAAATTGGTCGAAAATCATACGTGGCATTAAAATATTAGTATTTCTCACCAATATGTCTCGCCAGAGAGCTGAGTCAGCTCGACACCCAAAACGACGTCGTTTAAGGTGTTGGCCAAAAAGAACTCTTAAATTGGCCAAAAAAAAAAAAAACGACATTGTTTTGACATAATTTGAATTTTAATATAATTTAAAAATGATTTAAATTAAATTTAAAACATTTAAAAAATAAATTTAAAAATTTAAAAACTTTGAAAAACTTAAAAATTAAAAATTTACAAAATTTACAAAAATTTCAGCCCACAGGTGCCTCCTTTTCCTAAATTTTTTTTTTTTTAATTTTAATTTTTTTAAATTTTAAATTTAAATTTAATTTAATTAATTTTTTTTTTATATTAAATTTTTTTATCACGTCAATACCAAAACGACGTCGTTTCAGGTGTTGGCCAGAATAGAGCCCTTAAATCGGCCAAAACGACGTTGTTTTGGCATAATTTGAATTTTAATATAATATAAAAATTAATTAAATTTAATTTAAAATAAAAATAATAAATATAATTTATATTTATTTAAAAAGACACGGAGGAGGAGGAGGAAGGCAGCCAGCGGTTGAGGGCACAACCTTCGCCATTGTCCGCCACCCTTTTTTTTTTTTTAAAATTGTTTAAAATTTTTAAATTTTTAACCTTTTTAAATTTTTAAATTTTTAAAATTTTTTAAAATTTTTAAAATTTTTTTTTAAAATTTAAAATGTTTTAATTTTTTAATTTTTAAAATATTTTTTAATTTTTAAAATGTTTTAAATAAATTTAGTTTTAAATTAAATTAAATTAATTTTTATATTAAATTTTTTACCACGTCGCACTAAAATGACGCTGTTTTGCACTCGTTTCGCCGAAAAATTGACACGTTAGCATTTTGGCCGAATTGGCACTCAAGTGATCTATTTTGCTCCGACTTTTGCACTTAAGTGTATCTTTCGTAAGTTATAGTACTTAAGTGTCTCTTTCTGCCAAGTTATGGCACTCTAGGGGTCCGCGTGTCGTAATTCCTTTGGGTCAAGAAGTTTGACGTTTGATGAGGTTCGCGATTTGATTCTAAGTGAAGACATTCGTAGGAAAGAATCTCATGAACCTGTACCTACTGCTTTAGTAGGTGAAAGTAGATGAAGAACTAGCATGCGTGTTAGCAGGAACATGAACAGACGTAGTCAGTCTAGGACTAGTAAAGTTGTTTGTTGGAATTGTGGCAATAGTGGGTATCGTAGAAGAGACTGTTTTAAGCTCACAAAAGAAAAGGGTAAAGGAATTAGAATTGAGTCTACAGATAATGTTGCAATTGTAGCTAAGAATAATTCTGATGGTATCGATTGTGTCTTGTCTGTCACTAAGGATTTGTCATTTGACGGATGGATAATAGATTATGGTTGTTCATTTCACGTTACACCAAATAGGTACTAGTTTATCACTTATTAGTGCACAAGTAGTAATAAAGTCCAGTTAGGAAACAACACTGAGTGCGATGTTGTGGGTGTTGGTGATGTTAAAATCAGAATGCATTATGGTATTGTGAGGACATTGACTAGAGAAAGACACGTTCCAAAATTAGAAAGAACTTAATTTTCTTAAGTACCCTAGATTCAGCTGGTTGCAGGTATTCTTCAAAAGGTGAAGTTATGAAGGTTGTTCGAGATGCCCTAGTGATAATGAAAGGAAGCAAGCATAGAGGCTTGTATAAACTTCAAAGTGAGACAGTGACAGGTTTCGCCTTGGAGACGTTGGATATATCTGTTCGAGAGTCTTTTGACTGCTCGAAGAAGACCTGCGTGTTTATGCCGATGCACAAGTTTGATGTTAGTGTTAGGATCACACGGTCGAGAGCTTTGGTCGAGACGGAGACTGGTAAGTCGATCAAGCATGTGCGGACTGATAATATCACGGAATTCTGCTCGGAGCTGGCAAATAAATTCCGCATGAAATAGGACATAGTGAAACACCACACTAGTGCCAGTAAACCACAACAATTTACAGAATTGATGAGCGGGATTTACTAGAGACGACCCGTGAAATGATCTCTAGTGCTGGTATTGCTAGGGGAATCCTAGCTAATGTGCCTAATATGGTAAGCTACCTGGTGAATAGATCCAATCAACTGCTATTGAATGGCGGACTCCTGAAGAAGTGTGGTCAAGTAACGTTGCTAGTTATTCTAATTTTAGAATGTTTAGTTGCCCATATTATTTTTGAGTGAGTGATGGTAAGCTCAATGGGAGGGCAATATGCATATTCCATGGCTATGCACAAGGTGAGTAGGGTGATCAGTTGTAGTGCTCGGATATAAATTCACCTATTAATAGCAGATAAGTTATCCTTGACAAGTCTCCGATACTTCTGTTTAGGAGTGTTTATGGTAGTGTTAATATGGATCTGAACGGTGTTCAACTCAAGGTGGAGTTGCAACTAGAAACTCTTGAGGTAGTGGATACTAGCGGAATAATTGACATGGATGATGCTTGTAGCAAGGTGGAGTCGATAGAGCTAACGATTGCTATAGTTGCTGAATTTGATAAGGCGCATGTTCAACTTTTTGTCAAATATGGAAGCAATGATGGTTTTGCTTTATCTGTGATACAGGAGGTTATGTCAAAAAATCCTTGTGGAGTAGTTAATTAAGCAGGTGGAGTTGGCGTCTTGATGAGGTCCACGGTTATGGGAAAATTCAAGCGCAGCTTAAACTTTGAAGTACTCTATGGCGGTTGAGCCCGTTGGGGCTGTGGGAGAGTAGTAGCGAGGTGTCCACTAAAGCAATTATGACTTGGCTTCAACATCGAGCCAAGGTGAAGATTGTTGAAAATATGTCTTGAGTTTGAGCCCATTGAATGAAATCGGACAAACGAGAATACGTGAAGTCGACCACGTGCGAGTCAAAAAGTAGTGCGTGTGAATCGATCAGTCGAAATTGCGAAAAGAAGATTACATGCGAATTTCATCTACGAGCCGCAAGTGTGAAGAGGCTAATTATGTGTGGCTTCCTTTGTTGTCTTCTACTTATCTCTGCAGGTTGGACTTTTGAATGGACGAAAGTGGACGGTGGCCCACTTGCATGCAAGGATGGGTGTTCCCTTTCTTCTCTTTTGCCAAAGCCATCATTGTTGACTTTGAGAGAGAAAAAAAAAAGAAGAGGAAAGAAGGTCCTACATTTATCCATGCACATGCATGCATGCCCATAAATTATGGTGGGCTTCCTTTGTCTTTTCTTTCTCTGAAGAAGACTTTCAGCATGTTGCAATAAATGATAGAGACTTTCTTTTGTATTATAAAAGAGAGAGACGTCCAACGGAGAAGAGCGCGCCAAGCCAAGTTTCGGTGGCCGAGAGAGAGAGAGCTCTGAGATTATAGAAGAGTGTAGAGAGTTCTCTTATGTGAGGGATTTTCTCATTGTAAATTATATCCAGTGTTTTAGCCAATTAAATTCTTGTGAGTAGAATTTGTTTAATTCCTTGAGTGAGGTTTTACTAGGAATTATGATGGACTAAACATTGTGTGAGTTATTTGGGTGTAGTTTGGAGTTGGGAAGCACTAAAGTGTGTTTGAGTGCTCGATTGATTGTAATCTCCGGTGTATCGCTTGTTTCTATAGTGGAATTTCATATTGCTCTCCTCGTGGATGTAGGTTTCAATATTTTGACTAAATCACATAAATCTGATGTCCGATTTCCTTTCCTTCATTCCGACTATTTTATCCGATTCGCTTGTCCATATTTCACAACACAAGGGATGGTTGAATAATGAGGGTGGCGGTAAGTGTGGCCGAGAGGGAGAGGGAAGCATGCAATAGGAGATGAAAGGATGGAGTGAGCTAAGTATGTGTAAATGAAGGGTTGGTTCTTCTATTTATAGGCCAATCCTCATTAAATGACCTTTATATATGGCCCAATGAGATCCCTTCTTGTAGCAAGCCTATTTGAAGATGTGGCACCCTATGATTTTTAGGAAATGATTTTGGACCATTTGTGTTCTCTTCTTATTGATCCATGAAGCTCATGAGTTATCATATAGTATGACTAAGCTTAACCCTATTCTACTCATATTCTAATTCTTACTCTTAAACTTTTACCCTGCCTCCTCGCGGGACGAGAGAATCGAAACCCACACTTGAAACTAAATCGTCCCCACCTTAACCCCTAAGAAGACCCCAACACCCCCCCCCCAAAAGAAGATGGGAATTCGAATTCCCATCTCCCATTCCATGTTAGAAGGGTGGTTAGAACAAATTGTGAATGAAGATGTAAGGAAATCAAACGAAAAACATAAAAATGAAAAAAAAAAATCAAAGAGACGGAAAGTGGCTATCCTGTTTCATTTTATTTTATTTGAAAAAAATTAAAAAAAGATTTTTTTTTTTTTTTTTTTTTTTTTTTAGGCTTGAGCCTTGCAAGAGGTTCACCAAACTTCAGTCTTGCCAGATTGGCATGGCAAACTTGAGCTTGAGGCCACTCGAACTCAGGCCTCGTTAGATCGCCCTCACTATCGACTACCTTATCTAGACCTAGGTTCATGGCTAAATTGAAGTGCCACCTCATTGGATGGGAATTTCTTATATTCATCTACGATCGACTACCTTATCTAGACCTAGGTTCATGACTAATTCACAATTGGTTGAGGTTGAACATTATCGAGCTTGATTAGCGAAACTAGGATAGTGTTTTACTTGAACTAGCACATGGCTAAGATCGGCTAGGCCCAGGGCTAGTTCTTGGCCCTACTAACCGGGTTCAGGATTGGACCTATAGCCTATCCTTGTCCTACACAACAATCCATAGTAGGTTTGGAATCGATCCATGTTTGAGTATAGTCGATCCATGGTTAGTCCTTGATTGTCATGTGGCCATGATAAATCGATTGATTCGACTTGGTACACAGCTGCAAGGAATCGGTTCATGGTCATTCACAATTAGTACAATGATCATGCGGAATCACCCCGAACCACTATTGGTACGTGATCGTGTGGAATCGGTCCATAATTTGCCAAGATTTATCTTAAACACCTATTCACCCCCTCTAGGTGTCCACTAATCAATCCGTGATGGTGCGTGATCGTTCGAGCTTGATTAGCGATCGATCCTCATGGTCAAGCAACCTATTCTTGGTTGAATATTTTGATTAACTTACATGGTTAGCAAATCGATCCATGGTTAGTCCTTGATTGTCATGTGGCCATGATAAATCGATTGATTCGACTTGGTACACAGCTGCAAGGAATCGGTTCATGGTCATTCACAATTAGTACAATGATCATGCGGAATCACCTGTGATTGGTACATGATCGTGTGGAATCGGTCCATAACTGTCCACTAATCAATCCGTGATGGTGCGTGATCGTTCGACGATCGATCCTCATGGTCAAGCAACCTATTCTTGGTTGAATATTTTGATTAACTTACATGGTTAGCAAATCGATTTACTATCGATTCCATGGCCAACCCACAGTCGATACTTCGATAAAATATAACCAATCCTTAGTCGCCTTTCTTGATCGGGCTAATTGGTCCATAATTGATCTTTGGATCGATTCATGGCCGATCCCCATTATCGCCGTATTGATCCTTAGACCACTTTTGACCGAGATAGGGGGTCTGGACCGTGGATGTCACAAAATCAGCTGTGCTTCATATAGAAACCTTAGAGGTAGTCGAAACGTCATGTTTCACTTGTTCATTATAAGCCAAAGGCACGAACACTGAAGTATGTCTACTTAGAGGTCCATAAAATATCGTATGGGGCTATGAACCAGTTAAATCTAGGTTTTTGACCTGTTCAAGTGGCCCTGACTCAAATATAATTTGCACACAACTTATGAGGCTTGAATAGCTGATCCCCGATTCTCGATCTTGAAACACTGATACCCCAATATACCGCGTCAACTCTAGAAGTCTGTATATATATCACTTTGGATGAAACATCAGTAAAATCAACGCTGCATACGGGTACATACTCTTTCATATTAAAACATGGCGTGGAACTCGAGATACACTGCTAATCCCCAAGTCAAATGATCTTGCATACGAGAGTTACGGGGGAAGCCGTGTTTGCTAACCTCTACCTTGCAAGGAGGTGTAGGAATGAATGTCCATATTTGTGATTAGAGGCGGTGAATGCATGATGTTGATACCTTTGGCCATGATGGAAATTATGAATCTTGCATGCTCTGTACGTTATCTGAATATGATTGGATTTGATTTTTGCACATCTTGAATGTTTTTTATACACTGATAAGTGGAAAATGCATGGTATGTGAAGTTTTTACTCACACTCTACCTTGAAATTACATGTTCATTTCATACTACTCATGGTCGTGGCAGGAATTACATGAAGTAAGATTGCTTGTTATGCATGCTGATACAACAAAATCGCACACTGTTATGAGACTTGTATGTCATTAGATAATGCACATTAATATTGAAATGGAATTTGGGATTTGAGATTGTCCTTGATGTTTTGCTCTTTCAATTTTATACAGGGATTATTTTGAAATCGTTGAGGTCCAATGATTGGCTAGAGTAAGAAGGAAGGGGAGAGAAAAGAAAAAGAGAGACAAGAAAAAAGGGACAAAGAAAAGAATAAAAACAAACAAATAAATGAAAGAATATTATTTAAAATTGTACAAGTTAGTATCGGTTGTACCACATAGAACAATTGCCATCCATGTCATGATTTGTAGTCAAATTGGCCCGATAAACTAAATTGGGACATATGTAAAAAGTTTTTACCAATAGGACAATTGCCATTCGAGTCATGATTTCTAGTTAAATTGGCCGGATAAATTGAATTGAGATAAATGTAAAAAGCTTTTACCACATAGAACAATTGTCATTCATGTCATGATTTCTAGTCAAATTAGCCGGATAAACTAAATTTAAACAAATGTAAAAATTTTTGGACTCAATTGATAGAAAAAAAATGTTTATGATTGAATTGAATAGATTTATGACTTATTTGGTAATTTTCCTCTATACATGTTGGCTGGATGTGTTCTCGTTGTCTTGATATATATTGGGTGTTTTTGTTTGTTTGCATGTTGGGATTGGATTCCCCATTGAACTTAAAATATACAGGAGGTGTATATCTTGTGCATGCTATCTAGACTAGATCCATCTTGCTTTGCTTGAAAGGTAAATTGGAATGTCTGATTGATATGGATTTGATTCATCCATTAGACTTTGCCTTGACTGCATTGCATTTGGAAATGACAACGATCACACACGGCACGAGGGAGTGAAGTTGTCACGCACTCGCTCGTTCCATGATGCGGCTATTTCATCTGAGGGCGGGCGACATTAATTTTTTTTTTTATTTTTTATACCTAGATCCGCCGGGCATGCCTTTATGCTTACGCTAATTGGCAACTCATATACTAATGCCCGGACAATACTTAGACCAAACATCAATACCTGGGGGGGACTAGTACAGGGACTCCACCACCATCCCTCACACATAATGTGACTTTTGGACTTAGATATACTTTCAAACTCTCAACCTCGGGAGGAGTTGATCCCAACCAACACGCACGTATCGATGGGATTTCTCATTTTTCCATGTCTCCAAATCCCAAAACATGTGTATTTGTAAATGAAAATTAGGAAATCGTATACTAAAGCATGATAGAACTTAAACCAAATAATGCGGTACCGAAAGGGGGACGTGGGGACTGCTAACGCTCCCTCACGCATAATGTGACTTCCGGACTTAGATATCTAAATTTCAGGGAGGAGTTGGTCCCTAGGTGATTCCCCCGACACCTACGCTTTTAAATTCTCAATCAACCTAGAGATGTTTTGTGGCGACTCCTTGAAAAGGCTTAGGATCCTAATCGCGATAACGTACCCCAACTCAGAATTGGGAAGAGTTTGGGGCATAGAGCATCGTACTTGAAGTAAAATTCGAGTATTTCGCAAAAATTCTTTTCGAATACCTAAAGTGAAATATAAGTATTTCGTAAAAATTATTTTCGAATCCCAAAAGTGGCTCCTTGGAGAGGAAATAATAATGGGCACGTGATTAAAAACTAATGAAATAATGGATTTAGCCATGCTCATTCACGGCTTGTGCGTGTGGAGTCAAGAGGGAAATGTACTTCAAGCCGAAGTCTGCAAGGGAGGAAAGAAACAAAAACACAGTACAGGAGGAAAAAAATGAAAAAAAGATATGTGCTCTTTCCTTGGAGGTTCAGATTTCTCAAATATAAAGGAGGAGTTGACACTCATAAAGACAAGAGAGGGGTGAGTTCAGAGAATGGACGACAATACCAAGAAAGAGAGGAAAAATGAATCAGGAGACAGAACGCTTTGAAAATTCTAAACCTTGTTAGTCGGGTTCTTTCATTAATTCCATCGAACGTAGCTGACAGGAAATGTTAACGTGATTTTTTTAATATTTTCTCTTTCCTATGAAATGACTTTTTTTATGCAAATCATATTTTTAATACTAATTGTATTCAAATTAAATTAAAAATATGTTAAATATAAAAAAATTGAAAGAAAAATAACAGAAAATATTGACATGTCACTTAGGACAGCTGGCATGCACGTCACTAAACAAACGAAATGTAATATAGACAATCTTTTTTTTTTGGTAAATTTTGACCATCAGATTCTGCAGATAAATGGGAGGGTTATAAAGAAATAAATCACATGAAACCCTACAAAATCTGCAAATTGATTATGGTCCTAATTTCCATTAAAGCCATCCCAAAAAAAAAAAAAAAAGACTTGGAATATTTCAAAACCATCGAAATCCCCAACACGTGTCCCCCCACTCCGGTGGGATTCTCCTCGTTAATTGGGCCGTCCAGATCAGATTATCTTTCATCGATTCGGCTCGTTTGATTATTTTCGGGTGCGTACGGGAGCATGCTCTGCTCCGTGGGGGACTGCGAACCGCCGGCGCCGGCGCCGGCGGCTCGATTCCCCGGCCGCCTCCGGCCGGAACGCGAACGAACGAACGAGTAACGACGAAAAGGAAAAGATCCGCCGCCTCGCTCTTTCGTTCTTATCCTTTTCGGGCCAAACAACCGACCGCCGGTGGACCCCACCGCAACTTCGTTTTTCCCGACATCGGATCTGTCGACGAAATCGTCAGCGACGGTTACTTTTCCCTCTTCACTTCCTCCTCCTCCTCCTCCTTCTTCTTCTTCGAAACGTCGTCGGACGCCGGCACCACTTCCCGCGCGACCACCCATGGAGCTTAAGCCCGGCCTGTCCGCTCGTCACCGGCGGAGCTTCCGGCATCGGTAAAAACCTCTCTTCTCCCCCGCTCGTCTCGCTTCCGTCGCCGCCGCCGCCGCCGCCGCCGCCGCCGGGGGAACTGTCGATCGCAGTCGAGCTCGATTCGCAGCGATCGGTCTCGTCCGACGATCGACTCCCGAGCTTTCGTCTTCCTTTCGTGTCCGTTGGATTCTGATGTTGCTGCCGCAGTCGTCGTCGTCATGATCGACGCGTTTTGACCTCGTCGCGAGCTTACGTGTCGAGTAGTGATGATTGGATTTTGGTTTTGGATGGTGTTCTTCAGGTAAGGCTCTGGCGATAGCGCTCGCGGAGAAAGGGATATTTGTGACGGTGGTCGACTTCTCGGAAGACAGGGGAAAGGAGGTGGCCTCCCTCGTCGAGAAGGCGAATTCCAAGTTCCACTCCGGCTTGGGATTTCCCTCCGCCATCTTCGTGAAATGCGACGTCTCCAACTCGAGTGAGTTTGCCTCGTTGTCTCGAGCTTTTCCGGATTCTCGGGTTTACGGAGATTGTAGACTTTGTAGTGATGGATGTTGTCTTGTTTGGTGAGCAGGGGATGTCGTCAACGCCTTCGAGAAGCATGTCGCGACCTACGGGGGACTGGACATCTGTATCAATTGCGCCGGCATCACTACCCCGATCCCGTTCCACAAGGATCAGACCGATGGGACTCGATCCTGGCGGCACGCGCTGAACGTGAATTTGGTTGCCGTCATCGACTGCACTCGCCTTGCGGTAAGACCGCAATTTTTCGAAGCACTTCGCTTGGTGATGCTGCAGTGACCAAGTCGAGCTTTTTGATTATTTGCCTGAGATTATCATCTTGTTTTCTCTCTTTCTTTTGTCTTTCGGTTGGAGGGAGCAATGACAATTCTGATTGCTAGTGGATATTGTTTTACCATGAGGAAATTAGCACAGAATGATCTGCACTTCTTAACAGGTTAAGGCCATGGAATCTGCTGGGAGACCCGGTGTAATAATAAACATGGGATCTGCTTCAGGTCTTTACCCTATGTACGCTGATCCTATCTACTCTGCCTCAAAAGGTTAGTTCTCAGTTATTGCCTCCTTTCATTTTTCAATTTTAATTCTGTTTCCCCAGCTACATATATATATATACATATATCTGACGGAATTCCTGCACAAGGGTCCCTCTGGTGATACTACCTTTCAATTTTTAAGAGACTTGATAACATTGCAGGCGGTGTCGTCTTGTTTACCAGATCCCTTGTGCCCTTCAAGCGCCGAGGAATTCGCATCAATGTACTTTGCCCCGAGGTGCTGTATTAAATTAGAAGGTTTTGCGATGCGATGTACTAGTGTAATCCAAACTCAGGAAGATTGTTTCTTTTGATTGGTTATCTTGTGCTGTTTGAAAGTCTTTGGTACTTGACGTACGCACTTTTAATGACATGATTATTCATCTTTCTCTTTTTTTTGCTTAATCAATTGAAGATTCATTTTTCTGCTCTCAGTTCCGGATTTGTTACTGGTGGAACTATTGCCTTCATGAATCTCGAATCTTGCTCGGATTTATCAGAAATTTCTCCTTTATTAATCTTAATTTCAAGCAAGGGTATTATGATGACCAGAAACTTCTGTGGACTTTATGGAGTATATGACTCTTCTTCCGATGTTCGATTGTGTCATCCTCTAGAGATGATCTCTCTAAATACTCGTTCTAGATTGGGGAAGACCAATAATTTGCAAGTTGATCTTTCTGTTGTCCTGCTATGTTTCTGTATGTTGAATAACACCTTATGAAATAAATTCATCATGCTGATTGAGAAACATTATTCTACCACGAATACCTAACATAGTTTCTGTGTCTAAGCATTTGATATGTCTGATTTCTTACACCTTGTTTTTGGAGCAGAAAGCAGAAAAAATATGTAACTGTGTTTCTTTTTAACTAGTCGTAGCACTGTTGGAGTGCCTGAAAAGAATTGTAAGCTGGAGCTGATTTATGGGGGAACTTCAAGATAACATTGCTAGTATATGGAATTGTACTTGGTCTTTTGAGGGAATAAACTGTGTTAGCAGATGTACTTGATCCCTTTAGGGTGTAAAATAATATACTAATCTCAGCTAGTCTTTCTTTCTTTACCAATTCTTGCTTTTCATTTCCTTCAGGCTGGTCATTTGGTCTACTGGGAGATGCTTTGATGACTGTTTGGTGCATTATCTTCAGTAAATTTTATTTTTCCTAATGCTTTAGATCAATGGGAAGCTTAATCATTACTGAAAAATGTTGAGAATTGCATGTGCATCAAGCTATCTTCTCCTGTGACCTGGCCCTTTGTTTGATCGTTGGTTTAGCTTAAATTTTGATGTTTAAATTTCACTCCTGTACTTATTGGCAGAAGAAATCTTGCTGCCTTTTCACTTATTTGGTTTTTATTATGACAATAAAAAGGAGCATAGAATTTTGTAGTCCAGTTTTATCTGACCTGATTTCCTTTGCTCCAAAAAATGTCTTGTGCTGTGTATGATGCTTAAAGGTTGAATCCTGAACTACTTATGCAGTTTGTTCAAACAGAGATGGCCTTAAAGATGGATTCTGACTTCATAGACTTGATGGGGGGCTTTTTACCCATGGAAATGGTGGTGAAAGGTACATCCATATACAGTCTTCTCCACTTGCTTTACATCTTATCGGACTTATAAATCAAAATGAACGAAAATAAAATAGTTTTTGTATGATCGACACAAATTCACTCTCTTACTGCAATCAAATTTTCTGAGCATGAGTCGTTTGCTCTGGACTTTGGAGCATTTAAAGATTCTGTATTAGGATTTAGATACACTATAGAGATGCATACTGGTACAACTACAGAATTTGTAGAAAAATTTAAAGAACTGCCATACATGATTTGTGAGGGACTCATTGGATCCTGCTCCAAAAATGTGCTATCGTATGTAGAAGGGATCGCTTCTGATGGCTAGTCCACTTACACTTTCCAGGAGCTTTTGAACTTATTACTGATGAAAGCAAAGGTGGTTCATGTCTATGGATTACAAAGCGCAACGGCATGCAATATTGGCCCAGTGCGGCAGAAGAGGCAAAATACCGAGTGAAATCCTCAAGTTCCACAAGAAGATTATTGTACAAAGGACCAGTGAATTTGCAACTTCCTAAGAATTTTGAGAAAATGTGAGTGAAGATAATTTGGGGCTACTGTTTGTGTGTACATAATTGAACTGTTCAACCAGAGTAGTGTTCAGCTTCTTAAAGCGTAAACCTGGACTGCTTAGGTATTCCGTAGGTACTCTAGAGATTCCCTTTCCTGTTTATTTAACAGAAGGCATCAGCTACAGTACGCCATTGCTCTTGAATAAGTGGAATGACAAATTGCCATGATGAGTTTAGGCTTGATGGTCTTCATTCTCTATGAGGCTTCTAAACAAACTTCTTTCACAGTTTGACCATGTTTTTTCATTTTATATCATAACAGCTTTTCTTTTCCTGGTTTGATTACTAGGGTAATGGGTACAGCTTGAAACATATCTTAGCTAAGAATGATTTCATTCCCATCCTCTATTTATCTTGTTTTACTTTAAACATGCACAAAAGAGGAAGTCAGCTTTTGCAGAGTAGATCTGTGTCAATGTTCAATGTGGATGTGAACAGTGGACTAAAGTAATTGTAAGCAATGACTTACTACGCTTTAATGGGCTAGACATTTATATCACTGCAATAGCCTCATCTATGCAATTCTTAATTGGTCAAAAATTGAGTATGCTTTAGAATCATCCATTGATGGTTTTCTGCTTCTATATGTTTGGATTAATAGGTGTCGGAGCACCCTCCGTAAGCTGTTATACTGGTTATGTTGATCCTTTAGTTCCAATTTTCTTTAGTGGATTTTAGATTTTTAATTAATAACATGTTTTTTTATCTGGTATTCTTATTGAATCACGAATGGAATTCTTTTCTTAAGCTTCTCTTTCTGAGGAACAAAGTACTTGCAACTTAGAAATTTTGTTTGGGAATGTAAGCATTTTATCAATTGGAAGATCTATTGATGTATTTTAAATTTTTGTATTCAGTGTGGTTCACACCTTGAGTCATAATTTCCGTGATGCTACCCGGATTATTCGAACGCCTTTGAGGTTGCCGATTGAACCACAGCATGTCCTTGTGAAAATCGTATATGCTGGAGTAAATGCGAGTGATGTAAGTTCAAGGCTTCTGTTAAGAAAATTAGCTTTTTCTCATCCTTTATGATTGGTATTCTTTTAATTTCAGGTAAATCTTTCTCATCCTCTTTTCAAATGCGTAGCTCTGTTTTGGCTGATCCAGTTGTAAAACTATGCTTAAAACTTCAACTCAAAATTTAGCTATTCTATATGTTACTGTAGTGAACATCAAAAAGCAAATTGGATCTTTGTAATGTGGCTTATATACAATTGATAGGACCATCCCTTAATGCAAGCCAACTAAGTTATCCTTTAACCAGCCTATGAGTCGATAGATGACTGATAACTCATCTCCAAAGTCAGTGTTCCAATTTCTTGAGATGCTTGCTGGTATAACTGGTTTTTTCTTTTACTAAGAATCTTTTTTCTCTTCAACTTCAGAAGTTTGTTATGTATTTGAAGGTTTTGACTCGGGATTCAGCTTGCATGTCATAGTCTATACAGAATCCATGTGTATTTCTGACGCTAGTGTGTTTCTTGTGCAGTATTTAATAGAGAGAATTTATTAAAACTCCAGAGATCATCATTTAGTAATATCTCATTAGCTAATCTTTATAATCACTATTTGACAGGCCTCAGATCATTAGATGTTTGCGACTCTGTCAGATATTAGGAGCGATTGTGAATACTTGATATAGAGTCAGCATTCTAGCTTTTTTAATAAAAAAAATCATGCTTTAAACAGGTGAATTTCAGCTCAGGACGTTATTTCCAAGGTGGAAAGGCAGATGTTGGGTCCCGTCTTCCTTTTGATGCTGGCTTTGAGGTCTGGGAAAAATCTATTTCTGTTGTCACATTTTGCAATATCCAATAATACTGATTTTCTTGGCATAGTTTTGTGGTTCCTCTAGCAGCACCATATATTTGTTATACTCATAATGGTATCTTCATGATTGACATGGCAGGCTGTGGGGATAATTGCTGCAGTTGGTGATTCTGTCAAGCACTTGAAAGTTGGCATGCCTGCTGCACTGATGACTTTTGGAAGCTATGCAGAATTTACAGTGGTAAAATTACATTCCATAGGGATATTTTATTGTCAATGGCTGGTTTTGACTATGGTTAATATCTTTCATAGCCTCTCAGTGCTGCAAATTCATGACATGGAGATCCTTGTTTTATTGTAATAAATATCATATCTTTCTCAGGTTCCGGCAAAACACGTCCTTTCAGTGGCCAGGCCAGATCCAGAAGTAGTTGCCATGCTTACTTCAGGGCTTACAGCATCTATTGCACTAGAAAAGGTCGGACTTTTATGCAATATAGCAAACTATGCTTTTTATTTCCTTTGCAATTTTATTTGCTGGAGCTGTTGCTTTTGGCCATTTTGCTAGTCTAAGTACATCGAGATAATTACCTTCAGACATCTGATCATGTCTCATATGCCATATTAAATTTTGTGTTTGCTCCTGTTGAAAATTTAGGCTGGACAAATGGAATCTGGCAAAGTAGTTCTTGTTACAGCTGCTGCAGGAGGGACTGGGCAATTTGCTGTCCAGGTCTGTTTCTCATTCAGATTGATGCTATTAAATTAGTATTATTAGATCTATGATAATGTGATTTTGCAACTATAGTAGGATTGCAGAGGTCAGTATCGAGGGAATGAGATATGACAATCTCTATCTGTAGTGTTTTTACATAATTTCAATTGATTGATGTCCAACCATTAGTCTATTGATAAGGTAACTTACAAAAGTGAAAGGTGCTGAAGAAGATGCCATGAATTAGGGAGTCGTTAAGTAAGGATAGTTGGAAATAAAAATTTTGAAGAGCACCCTGCAGTCACGTCTAGCTCTTAGAGGTCCGCTTAACTGGCTTTCTATCTACGTGCTTGCCAAGCTTGCTTGTCTATTTGAATGTTACTCCTAATCTTTTCTTTAGTAGGTGTATGATCTTGTCATGATCAGGTAATGTGATGTGTTTAATCATAATACGGTATCTATAGGGGTTTGCTTATGTACCCTTCTGTCCCAAGTAGTCAAGAACAATAAAAATTATACCCTCCTGCAAATTTAGGTGATTGTTATCCAGAATTCTGGCTATCTAGTTGTCTAATTTTCCATTGTTATATATTGATCTTTCCATTTGTAGACTTAGAAGAATTAAAAATTAACTTAAATTGCTTTTGCATATTTGCATGTAGCCTTGTGTCCTTGCATTCATGATTCCGCGTGTTTGCCAAAAGGGAAGAATTAAACTGCAGCTTGCTGATATTATTGTTTCTAATATGTTAGCATTTTCTTCCAGAAGAAAAGAATCTCTTCTTTCTTAAACACAACATTGCGTGTGCTTAACTATGTTCCTCAACTGCTCACATAATTTTACACTACTAAGAGTCACTTTGTCTATTGTGACCATTTCAGCTTGCAAAAATTGCTGGAAATACAGTAGTAGCAACCTGTGGAGGGAGGGAGAAGGCCATGCTTTTGAAGGATTTGGGAGTCGATCGTGTGATAGATTATAAAGCTGAAAACATCAAAACTGTATGTCTCCTAAAAATCTGTCTCATCTGTTCAACTCTCCTTTTTGCACACAATGTGGAGGTTGAGATCAAAGACCCTGATTCATTCAAGTAGTGTAGCAAATTATTTCTAGATAAGTTCACTGTCACACACATCTCAGTAGATAGTTATATTGATTAGGTAAAATTAAATGAGCATATTCATCCACATATGCACAGATACTATCATATCTACTCATGCAAAATTAATGTGTACATGAAACCTTGGAAATTCTTTTTACCTTCAATGTTCATTTTATTTTTGAAATGTAGTGCTACTACATGATCCTCCATGCGAATCCTTTTTGATATGGATCTACTTGGCTGGATTTGTGATCAATTCCTATCACCTATTCAAAGTCTAAAGAATAACTTTAGCCTTTTGTCAATAAGTCGTCTTTGCCCCTCCATTGGGCTCTGGCGTCTGAATGCCACTGACATTATCCGCATTTTCATGTTACGACCTTCCTATCCTTAAAAGAGGTGCAGAAGATAAAAAGGTGATGGTGTTATAGAACCTTGTTTTTTCTCATACGGGACACCTTCAAGTGAACAACAGTGTGCCTTAGTGAATGGTTTACTCTTTGACATTTTTGTATTTTCATACCATGTCTCAAATAGCTAGCTGCAGCCTTCCCTTGTGCATGAACTTTATGCAGTTTAATTACTATTCTCTATGTTGTAACAATTCTTGTAGGATTATGTTTGGAGTCTAGACCGGTTTCTGCATTTTTTTCTCCTCTTGGATTTAGTTTTTTTGTGAACTTTCATTTAAAATGAATTCATTTATCATGATTTACAAGATAATGCATGATACTCAAATAAAAGATTATGTAATGAGCTTTTTCTCTATCTTTTCCAAATTTACAGGTTTTGAAGAAGGAATTTCCAAAAGGTGTTGACATAGCTTATGAGTCTGTTGGTGGGGAAATGTTTGATCTTTGCTTGAATGCTTTGGCCATGTTTGGACGATTGATTGTAATTGGCATGATTTCTCAGGTATTGCATCCTTATGTTGTTGACATCCATCTGGGCCCGATCTTTTATCATGAATTTCCAGCAGTTCCAATGTCAAACTTAGTTATCTCGATTAGGCTGTGCGGGAGCTTTTACATTCTTGCTCACTTTCAGTGAGATACCACTGAAAGGAAAGTTAGGTTTCTGAAGTTTTTGTATGAGTCTTGTGGTCGTAATGCATGGTAGAAGTTCTACTGCGATCACATTTCTGTGCTGCAGAGGGTCACAAGACAGACATGAAGATGTTTTGCTTTGTATAATGAGGAATATTGGTTAGAGATGCTATAGAAATAAAGAAGACTGTGCAAGGAGTCTTTGTAGCAAGTGCTACATGTTTTCTATCAACATGCATGTATGGTTTTTCTCCAGTGTCTCCTGTTGTTGTGTTCTGTTCCCTCAATATGCATACTGTTCTAACATTCTTCATGCTTGAGTATTACCTATTGACAGTTGTACATAATTTTTAACCAGTACAAAATTACTACTTTGATTGTAGTATCAAGGAGAGCATGGATGGACACCAAATAATTACCCTGGACTTTGCGAGAAACTTCTGTCTAAAAGCCAAACTGTGGTATGTTTGATAATACTACTGCATAAAGGACAGTGATTGTACTCTATTGCAATAATTTTGCTCTTGGTGATGCGCCAACTATATATCAGGAATAAGCATGGACTGTGAATTCTATAGTTGTTTATGCCTTTCTCCCCTTGAAGTGTATGATATGATATTGACAATGTTGGCAGGCTGGTTTTTTCCTGGTACAATATAGTCACTTCTGGCAAGAACATCTAGATAGACTCTTTCAACTCTATTCCAGAGGACAACTCAAGGTACTGCTCTTCTTCTTTTTTTAACGTTTCTTTTACTGGTGAGACTGGACTCGTCCATCATAGATCATGCTGAACTTACATTTCAATTAATTGTAGACATCTGTGCCTTTTGCACAATTCAAGGCCCTTACTTTCCTGTTATCTTATTCCTTCAGCCTTATTTTGATATCCAATTCCCTACCAAAAGTCGCTGCCAAACTAAATCTGTAGAATGAGTTAGATGATTATCTCTGCGCCTAAGTTGCTATCCCTGCCGAATTTCAAAGTTCGCCAAGACTTAATCTTCTAACTGAATGCAGGTAGCCATCGACCCAAAAAGATTTGTGGGTCTCAATGCTGTGGCAGATGCTGTTGAGCATCTTCATTCTGGTAAAAGTATTGGCAAGGTATGTTCATTGTCCACGAACTTTATGGATATTTTGGGCACATCATTTGCAAATTTCATTACTTTGTTTTTTTTTTTTATTTCCTGATGCACAATAAATTTTGTGAATATGAACAAAATCTTATTCCAGGTGGTGGTTTGCATGGATCCAACTTTCACTGATCAAGTAGCAAGACTGTGAAGTCTGATCAAATCCGTTTGATTGTTTCGTTAATAACTGTCAAAGTGAATTACAAAGGGATCTGTTTGAAATAATGACTCAGAGTGCATATCCTTCCAAGCGATTATTAGGGAACTGCAGTAAGAGACCTCGAGAAAATGAAAGTTAGTCTTCAGCAGAAAAAACCAAAAGGCTACAAAGGAATTGAAGTGATAAATATGAATTGCCCATGGCTTTTTGCCAGGCGACAAAAGCTGGTAAGACCCCATTAGATATTCTGACAACCCTTTTGTGGTCATTCTCATAAACAGAACCGTCGCACAAATGATTACAATGTAAGGAAACATCATTTTTGATGTAAACAGATCAGTTGAAGTGTCCCATTTAACACCCTGTTTTTTGTTCAGCTGGGCGTTAATGACATGGTAGATCACTGTTTGATTCTTTTTCCTACATAATGCTTTCGGTGTTCAAAAAGCGAGTGACGTTAATTACCCCCACTGCCCGATTAACCGCAAAATAACTTAGAATGTTTCAGACACAATGAAAGATGTGTCTTGTACAACTTTGATGGTGCAAAACGCAAGCATGTTGCTGTTAATTTTAGATAGAATTCTACTGATACATACTGCTCCCATGACAATCAATGCCCAAGCACATAACAGGAACGCGTTGCACTCCTGTTCACTTTCCACCTGTCAAAATATCAAAGTAGTTACATTCCTGTGACTGGAAGAGCGCATGGTATGTGTATTGAGGATGGAAGGCATTGGCAATTACACACATTATGCTATTGATCAAGTCATTACCTCATTGAAGCAAAGAGGGATGATAAACTCTCTGCAGTTCTGTTCACTTTTGGATGAACAGAATGTTCCACAACTTTCATTTATCGCGATGTTTTAGCATATTATCATGTGCAGATATATCTATTTCATATTTAATTATATAGTGATGCCAGACTTAAGCTTTTTATGCCCAGTTGAACGAGACTAGTACACTAACTACTTAAATTATATCTTTATTTATTGTTTGGTGAATTGCAATAATAAAGTCGAATATATTCACATCATATTATGTACTCTTTTTAGTTAAACAATACATCAATGTAAATGATTCTAAAATTCACAAACGCAAATGATAAAAATATCTTGCGAAACTATTACATAATTTACTTTTGTTTGCTTATTTTATTTTATTTTTCCTCTATTTTTTTATTATTTTATTATTTTATTTCTTTTTCCCCTTCCATCATTCTCTAATAAAATCTATTAAATAGCAAACTTGTACTAATATATCTAACATACAAAAATACCTAAAATGTGTAATAAATATAAATAGATATAAATATATCTATAACCATATATTGAATTTATATCATAAGATAAATTAAAGTCAAATATATAAATAATACTACGATTAAATAAAAAACTAAAAAAATATTTTGAATTTCTTATATTTAGTTCAAATATTATTTATATTGAAGTATAATTTCAATTTTATTAATTTAATAGGTCTATTATTCAAGAAAAATATCTTACTATTATATATATTAGAAATCATATCCATATTTATCCCACATCTTTATGAGATAATTTTATTCGACCTATATCCTTCTTATATCCGCTTTTATATATGATTTTATTATGTGTTGAGTAGACACAAAACAATAAGATAAATTTTATCATATCCTAAATTTTATCCTGACCGCTAAACACAGTCTTAAGGTATATAGGAATTGCTCTTGGTAATCTCATTCAGGTAGATATGAATTTTATCTTGATCGCTAAACGCATTCTTAGTGTATATTGGAATTGCTCTTGGTAATCTCATTCAAGTAAATATGTCTGCTCTATTGATGGTAAAACTTGTAACTGAAAGTGATACATAGAAAATTAGATGCACACTTGCTGTACTGAAAATTGTTTAGCATCAATCTGTCACTCTCTAAGCATGCTTCATAAATCGTCACATTCTTTATATTTCGTTTAACCCTTTTGTCGGAAGCAATTGATGCAACAAAAGCAATCCAATTTTTAAGGAGTCAGAAAGAACAGTGTATTCTTACTTGCTCGAATCCGTTTGGCGCTTCTTGTTAAGTATTTGACATCTGCTTCCCTTTTCTCCTCTTTCCGGACTTCCGCTTCCTCCTTCTCCTTTCCACGGTCTTCTGCTTCCTCCTCGTCCTCCCCTTCAGCGACTTCCGCTTCCTTCTCCTCTGATTCATAGGTTCTGACGATGTGTACCTGCCGAAAGGCAAGCACTAATTTGTAGTAAAGCCAGCATAAAAGCTGAGGTGCTAATCTATGTACTTCAAGATGGATGTTTAAAATGCCCGGCAAACAACGAGCTGAGCGGTCACTATCTATGATTCATCCGTGCATGCCCGGGGGTTCAGAAGACTTACCTTAAACGTCAATGGGTGTGTTTGGAAAGGCTTTAGGCTTTTGGGAAAAGTCTTTGGAGAAATGCAAAGGCGGTTGAGTAAAAGATGTTTTCCAAAATGCAAATTGTGTTTGGTAAATTATATTGTAAAAGTCCTTACCTTTTAAGTGTAGAAGTGTTTGGAAAAAAGAAGAGTTGGCAAGCCAAGAACAAATAGTCGTTGGCAAGGAGCAAGTGGTTCGACAAAGGGCGGGCAATCCGATGCAGGCCGTCCGGCGAGGGTCGCGGCGACCAGATCTACGACCAGATGGGTCACGCAATGGTCACGACCTCCGCGGAGGTCACTTGAAGGCCATGGCCAGTGACCAGATCTGCGTCGCGACCTCCGCGGAGGTTGCCTGAAGGTCGCGGCTAGAGACTCATCTAGTTGCAGCGCGAAGGTCACAGTCGGTGACTAGATCTACGTCGCAACCTCCGCGAAGGTCGTGGCCAACAACCCATTTGGTCGCAGCACAAAGGTCGTGGCCGGCGACCAGATCTGCGACCAAATGGGTCGAGCGGAGGTCGCCAAAAGGTCACAACTAGATCTGCAACCTGATGGGTCGCACGAAGGTTGCAACCTCAACGGAGGTCACCTGAAGGTCACGCCCAGCGACCACATCTGGTCGCACAACCCTGAGGGTTGCAACCTTCGTGGCGACCTCTCAATCGGAGGTCGCGGTGGCGGGTGCAACGGTCACCGGTGACCACCTACCCTTCATCGGCAATTCCTCACAAAGAAGAATGAATAGTCAAGGCAAAATCGGAAAACAAAAAACCAACGAAGACAATTTGGGGAAAAAAATTATTTAGCCCCTCAATTCAGCATGCCGAGAAGGCTAAAAGCCCAAGGCAACCCCCCACTTGCCTTGGCCTTTCAGCCTTATGAAGGCTGGCATTCCCCAAATGGGATTTGAAGAAATTTTACCAAACACCCATAAATTGGCCCAAGGAGCTTTGGGTGTTCAAAGTGGCTTCTAAATGCCACTCCCAAATGCACCCAATGGCTGGATCACTTGAAACACCAGGGCATCTCCGTCGACAAGATCATGAGCAATGGAGAAACCTCTCCACCCGCCACTAAGGCCATTCTTGTCAATGAGATACTTCGTCTCGAACTCTTCTTCATCCTCGTCCACGAGGGTCACGGTGTCATCCCGGTGACGGAGATGCTTGTGGCAGAAGTTATATGGAAGGCTCTTGAAAACAGGGGAGACAAATCATCCATTAGAAGCACTGATAAAATAGCTCTACCAGCTTCTTGTAGAGACTATTAGCCAGTTTTTATGCAAAGTAAGCTGCACGGAGGCCTACCCGAAATTTCGAAGGCTGCCCTTTTTCTAATTACAAGTCATTATCGCATTTTACTACACATCAAAGGTAAGGGGGTCCCTCGCTACTACAAACGTAAAGCAGCTTCATCAAGACTGCATTCACGACAAAAAAAAGCCGAGGAACAGAAATGGATCAATTACAGCACATCTCCTGCTGCTTCAAAGCGGTAAGAGTTAGTGCTTATTGAACTCTTCCAATACTATATTCATAACCAAGAATCATTCAAAATCTTCTTTCCTTCAGACAAACCACAGATAACTATTTCAGGAAAAAGCTACCAAAAATCCTAAATTATGTCCACTTTAACGCATTCACCCCAAACCAACACAAAAAAACCCAAAACTTGTTCCCATGTGATATATTTATCCTAAACTTATAGCATTATGATGTATTTACCAAAAAAAAAAAAATCTTGTGACACCAAAAACAAGTTTAGAGTTTATGGTGTCACCAAAATAATTGGAGGTAAATGTGTTACACGGATACAAATTTAGAATTGTTTGTTATGCATGCTAATACAACGAAATTGCACGCTGTTATGAGATTTGTATGTTGTTAGATAATGCACGTTAATATTGAAATAGAATTTGGGATTTGGGATTGTCCCTGATGTTTTGCTCTTTCAATTTTATACATGGATTATTTTGAAATTGCTGAGGTTCGACAACTGGCTAGAGTAAGAAGGAAGATGAGAGAAAAGAAAAGGAGAGACAAGAAAATAGGGAAAAAGAAAAGAATAAGAACAAACAAATAAATAAAAGAATATTATTTAATATTGTCCAAGTTAGCATCGGTTGCACCACATAAGGTGATTGTCATTCGTGTCATGATTTCTAAACTGAATTGAGACAAATGCAAAAAATTTTGGACTCAATTGGTGGAAAAAAAAAGTTTAAAATTGAATCGGTATAGTTACAATATGTTTATGACTTTTTTGATAATTTTCCTCTATTTACATGTTGATTGGATGTGTTCTCGTTGTCCTGATATATATTAGGTGTTTTTGTTTGTTTGCATATTGGGAGTAGATTCCTCATTGAACTTAAAATATACAGGAGGTGTATATCTTGTGCATGTATGCTATCTAGACTAGATCCGTCTTGCTTTGCTTGAAAGCTAAAATGGAATGTCTCATTGATATGGATTTGATTCATCCATTAGACTTTCCTTGACTGCATTGCATTCGGAAATGACAACAATCACACACGGCATGACGGAGTGGAGTCGTGGCTTGCTCGGTCCATGATGCGGCTATTTCACCTGAGGGCGGGCGACATAATTTTTTTTTTTTTTTTTTGACTGTTCTGCAAATAAATGAGAGGGTTACAAAGAAATAAATCACATCAAACCCTACAGAATCGTTGCAAATTGGTTGTGGTCCTAATTTCCATTAAGCCACCCCAAAAAAAAAAAAAAAAAAATGACTTGGAATATTTCAAAACCATCGAATCCCCAACACGTGACCCCCCACTCCCTCGGCATTCTCCTCGTTAATTGGGCCGTCCTGATCAAATTCTCTTTCATTGATTCGGCTGGTTTGTTTGGGTGCGTTTGATTTATGTTTCGTTCAAAATTGTTCTAGGAATAAAAATAAAAAAAAATTATTTTTGTTAGGGAACAATTTTTGACCGAAAAAACACGCGTTTGGTAAACTTGTTCGGAAATAAAAAATTAAATAGAAATACGTTTGGTAATTTATATTCTTTTTTGTTTCTTTTAATTTTTTAATATTTTTATTTTCTTTTTCATTTTTTCCTTTCTTTTTTTTTTTTTTTTTTTTTGGCCCGACGGCCGCCTCCCAAACACGATGAGGCTCGGGCCAACGGGGGCCTCACCGGGTGGCCTCACCTCGCCCATGGCGAGGCTCACCCCGGATCCGCGGCCCGATGAGGCCGAGCGAGGCTCGCCTCGCCCGGCCACCGAGCTCGAGCTCGCCCGAGGCTCGAGCCTCGCGGGATTTGGGCGAGCCCAAGGCTTGCCGAGCCTCGCCGGGGGGCCGGCGACGTCTTGGCCTCGTCTCCAATGGCGACCCTCGAAGACGCTCGCGACAAAAAAAAAAAAAAAGAAAAGAACAGAAATTTTTTTGTTTCTTCAAAAGTGTTTTTAACAAAAAAATAACTTTTTTTGTTTCTTATTTCTATTCTAATTTTGTTTTTGGAAAAAAAATAGATTTTGAACATTCAAACTTTTTTTTTTTTTTCCCCGAAAAAAAAAAATTTGTTCATAAACAAAAAAAAAAAATTCAAAAACGCGACCATGTAGGCCCTTTATTTTCAGGTGCGAACGGGAGCATGCTATGCTCCATGGGGGGCTATATAGAGCCGTGGGCCATGACGTGTTGGCGATTGCGAACCGCCGGAGAAAATTTTAAAGTCAAAGCCTCGCCGCCGGCCCTCGCCTCCGGCCAGAGCGCGAACGAACGAACGAGTGACGACGAAAAGGAAAAGATCCACCGTCTCGCTCTTTCTTTCTTTCTTTCTCATCCTTTTTGGCTCTCCCAAACTACGCCCCCAGTGGACCCCACCGTAACCATAAAATATTCAGTGATTCCAAAGCGGCGCCACGTCAGCAATGCTGACGTGGCGCGCGCTTTATTTATAAGTGACACGTGTTGGATGAGGTGGAATAAAAAATGAATTTTTCTTCTCTTTTTTTTTCAACTTCCTGCACCACCCTCTCCTCTGCAAATCGTTTCTCGGCCATGGATGACACGGCCTCCTCCTCCTTCCGGCCAACGCCTCAGCCCAGCCACTTGAGAATCCGGTGCGGCTGTCTCCACCGCACAAGCCAGAGGGGACTTGGAACAGTTCATGGAGTCTCTCTCTCTCTCTGTGTCTCCTTCCGTTGTCCTCCCTTCAAGTTCCCTTCCGTGAAGCCCAGCCATGGCAGGACCTAGAACTGGAACCGCGCAGCCATGGCCGCGTTCTCGACAGAACTTGAAGCCAGATCTGTCGCGGTTATGGCTTCACAGACGAGGCCGGCCCTCGCCAGATCTGGGCGAGGGATGGCCTCGTCAAGACTTGTTCCATCATTTTTGAAGGCTCAGCCATGATGGCTCGACCGAGATCTGGAGAAGGTTTAGCGCTCAGCTTTCCTGGCTCGGTGAGATCTGGAGGAGGTTTCGCCGAGATTTCCTGAAGCTCAGTGAGGACTGGAGGAGGCGCCGAGATCTTCGCGGTTTGAGATCTGTATGCGGCCAAGTGACGCCGGAAGGGGCGGAGATGGTGGCCGGACGGGTGTCCTCTGTTAGGGAGGAAGATGAAGAGAGAAAAAAAGATCTTTTATTTTCCTTATCCCACTCATCCAACACGTGTCGATCTATTATTGGATATAAATAAAAACGCGCGCCACGTCAGCAATTGACGTGACGCTTTGGAACCACCACTGAATATTTTCTGATCCGACGACAAATCGTCAGCGACGGTTACGTTTCTCATTTCACTATGACTTCCTTCTTCTTCTTCTTCTTCTTCTTCGAAACATCGTCGGACGCCGGCAGTACCGCGCGCGCGACCACCCATGGAGCTCAAGCCCGGCCTGTCCGCTCTCGTCACCGGCGGAGCTTCCGGCATCGGTAAAAACCTCTCTTCTCCCCACTCGTCTCGCCTCCGTCGCCGCCGCCGCCGGCGATTCACGGCGATCGGTCTCGTCCGACTATCGACTCCGAGCTTTCGTCTTCCTTCCGTGTCCGTTGGATTTTGATGTTGCTGCCGATGTCGTCGTCATGATCGACGTGTTTTGACCTCGCCGCGAGTTTACGTGTTGAGTAGTGATGACTGGATTTTGGCTTTGGATGGTGTTCTTCAGGTAAGGCTCTGGCGATAGCGCTCGCGGAGAAGGGGATATTCGTGACGGTGGTCGACTTCTCGGAAGACAGGGGAAAGGAGGTGGCGTCCCTCGTCGAGAAAGCGATATCCAAGTTCCACTTCAGCTTGGGATTTCCCTCCTCCATCTTCGTGAAATGCGACGTCTCCAACTCGAGTGAGTTTGCCTCGTTGTCTCGAGCTTTTCGGGTTTCTCGGGTTTACGGAGATTGTGGTGATGGATGTTGTCTTGTTTGGTGAGCAGGGGATGTCGTCCACGCCTTCGAGAAGCATGTCGCGACCTACGGCGGACTGGACATCTGTATCAATTGCGCCGGCATCACTACCCCGGTGCCCTTCCACAAGGATCAGACCGACGGGACCCGATCCTGGCGGCACGCGCTGAACGTGAATTTGGTCGCCGTCATCGACTGCACTCGCCTCGCAGTAAGTCCACAATTTTTCCGAGCACTTCGCTTGGTGATGCTGCAGTGACCAAGTCGAGCTTTTTGAGCATTTGCCTGAGATTATCATCTTGTTTTCTCTCTTCCTTTCCTCTTTCGGTTGGAGGGAGCAATGACAATTCTGATTGCTAGTGGATATTGTTTTACCATGAGGAAAGTAGCACAAAATGATCTGCACTTCTTAACAGGTTAAGGCCATGGAATCTGCTGGGAGACCCGGTGTAATAATAAACATGGGATCTGCTGCAGGTCTTTATCCTACGTACGCTGATCCTATCTATTCTGCCTCAAAAGGTTAGTTCTCAGTTAATGCCTCCTTTCATTTTTCAATTTCAATTCTGTTTCCCCAGCTATATATATAGAGAGAGACGGAATTCCTGCACAAGTGTCCCTCTGGTGATACCACCTTTTAATTATTAAGAGACTTTATAACGTTGCAGGTGGTGTCGTCTTGTTTACCAGATCCCTTGCACCCTTCAAGCGCCGAGGAATTCGCATCAATGTACTTTGCCCTGAGGTGCTGTATCAAACTTGAAGGTTTTGTGATGCGATGTACTAGTGTAATCAAAACTCAGGAAGATTGTTTCTTTTGATTGCTCATCTCGTGCTGTTTGAAAGTCGTCAGCAATTGACGTAGGCACTTTTAATGACATGATTATTCATCTTCCTTTTTGTTTTTTCCCCTGAAGTGCTTAATATTGAGGATTCATTTTTCTGCTCTCAATTCCAGATTTGTTACGGGGAACTCTTGCCTTCATGAATTTGAATCTTGGATTTATCAGAATTTTCTCCTTTATTAATTTTAATTTGAAGCAGGGGTATGATCATGACCAGAAACTTCTATGGACCTTATGGTATATGACTCTTCTTCCGATGTTCGATAGTGTCATTATCTCCAGCTGATCTCTCCAAATACTTGTTCTAGATCGGGAAAGACCCAATAATTTGCAAGTTGATCTTCACTGCAGAAGAAACTCTGCTGTCCTGCTATGTTTTTGTATGTTGAATAACACCTTATGAAATAAATTCATCATGGTGATTGGGAAACATTATTCTACCATGAATACCTAACATAGTTTCTGAGTCTGAGTGTTGGATATGTCTGATTCCTTACACCCTGTTTTTGGAGCAGAAAGCTGAAAAAATATGTAACTGTGTTTCTTTTTAACTAGTCGTAGCACTGTTGGAGTGCCTGAAAAGAATTGTAAGCTGGAGCTGATTTATGGAGGGAACTTCAAGATAACATTGCTAGTATATGGAATTGTGCTTGGTCTTTTGAGGGAATAAACTGTCTTAGCAGTTGTACTTGATCCCTTTAGGGTGTAAAATAATATACTAATCTCAGCTAGTCTTTCTTTCTTTGCCAATTCTTGCTTTTCATTTCCTTCAGGCTGGTCATTTGGTCTACTGGGAGATGCTTTGGTGACAGTTTGGTGCATTATCTTTAGTAAATTTCATTACTCCTAATGCTGTAGATCAATGGGAAGCTTAATCATTACTGAAAAATGTTGAGAATTGCATCTGCATCAAGCTATCTTCTCCTGTGACCTGGCCCTTTGTTTGATCGTTGGTTTAGCTTATTGTAGTCCAGTTTTATCTGACCTGATTTCCTTTGCTCCAGAAAATGTATTGTGGTGCGTATGATGCTAAATAGATTCTCTACTTATGCAGTTTGTTCGAACAGAGATGACCTTAAAGATGGATTCTGACTTCATAGACTTGATGGGGGGCTTTTTACCTATGGAAATGGTGGTGAAAGGTACATCCATATACAGTCTTCTCCACATCCATCTTATCGGACTTATAAATCAAAATGAATGAAAATTTTTCACTCTCTTACTGAATCAAATTTTATGCATGAGTCGTTTGCTCTGGACTTTGGAGCATTTAAAGTTTCTGTATTAGGATTTAGATATACTATAGAGATGCATACTGGTACAACTACAGAATTTGTAGAAAAATTTAAAGAACTGCCATACATGATTAGTGAGGGACTCATTGGATCCTGCTCCAAAAATGTGCTATCATATGTAGAAGGGATCGCTTCTGATGGCTAATCCACTTACACTTTCCAGGAGCTTTTGAACTTATTACTGATGAAAGCAAAGGTGGTTCATGTCTATGGATTTCAAAGCGCAATGGCTTGCAATATTGGCCCAGTGCAGCAGAAGAGGCAAAATACCGAGTGAAATCCTCAAGTTCCACAAGAAGATTATTGTACAAAGGACCAGTGAATTTGCAACTTCCTAAGAATTTTGAGAAAATGTGAGTGAAGATAATTTGGGGCTACTGTATGTGTGTACATAATTGAACTGTTCAACCAGAGTAGTGTTTAGCTTCTTATAGCGTAAACCTGGACTGCTTAGGTATTCTGTAGGCACTCCATCAGCTACAGTATGTCATTGCTCTTGTATCAGTGGAATGACAAATTGCCATGATGAGTTTAGGCTTGATGGTCTTCCATCTCTATGAGGCTTCTAGACAAACTTCTTTCACAGTTTGACCATGTTATGTCATTTTATATCGTAACAGCTTTTCTTTTCCTGGTTTGATTACCAGGGTAATGGGTACAGCTTGAACCATATCTTTGCTAAGAATGATTTCATTCCTATCCTCTATTTATCTTGTTTTACTTTAAACATGCACAAAAGAGGAAGTCAGCTTTTGCAGAGTAGATCTGTGTATCAATTTTCAATGTGGACGTGAACAGTGGACTAAAGTAATTGTAAGCAATGACTTACTACACTTTAATGGGCTTGACATTTATATCACTGCAATAGCCGTATCAATGCAATTATTAATTGGTCAAAAATGGGTATGCTTTAGAATCATCCATTGATGGTTTTCCGCTTCTATATGTTTGGATTAATAGGTGTCAGAGCACCCTCCGTAAGCTGTTATACTGGTTATGTTGATCCTTTAGTTCCAATTTTCTTTAGTGGATTTTAGATTTTTAGTTAATAACATGTTTTATTATCTGGTATTCTTATTGAATCCTGAAGGGAATTTTTTTCTTAAGCTTCTCTTCTTGAGGAACAAAGTACTTACAACTTAGAAATTTTGTTTGGGAATATAAACATTTTACCAATTGGAAGATCTATTGATGTATTTTAAATTTTTGTATTCAGCGTGGTTCACACCTTGACTCACAATTTCCGTGATGCTACCCGGATTATTCGAACGCCTTTGAGGTTGCCGATTGAACCACAGCATGTCCTTGTGAAAATCATATATGCTGGAGTAAATGCAAGTGATGTAAGTTCAAGGCTTCTTTTAAGAATATTAGCTTTTTCTCATCCTTTATGATTGGTATTCTTTCAATTTCAGGTAAATCTTTCTCATCCTCTTCTCATATGCATAGCTCTGTGTCAGCTGATCCATTTGTAAAACTATGCTTAAAACTTCAACTCAAAATTTAGCTTTTCTATTTGTTACTGTAGCAAACATCAAAAAGCAAATTGGATCTTTGTAATGTGGCTTATATACAATTGATAGGACTATCCCCTATTATAAGCCAACTAAGTTATCCTTTAACCAGCCTATGAGTCGATAGATGACTGATAACTCGGCACCAAAGTTAGTGTTCCAATTTCTTGAGATGCTTGCTGGTATAACTGGTTTTTTTTTTTACTAAGAATCTTTTTTTCCCTTCAACTTCAGAAGTTTGTTATGCATTTGAAGGTTTTCACTCAGGATTCAGCTTCAATGTCAAAATCTATACAGAATCCATGTGTATTTCTGATGCTAGTGCATTTCTTGTGCAGTATTTAATAGGGAGAATTTGTTAAAACTCCAGAGATAATCATTTGACAGGCCCCAGACTGTTAGATCTGTGTGACTGTTAGATATTAGGAGTGATTGTCAATACTTGATATAGAGTCAGCATTCTAGCTTTTTTAATAAAAAAATCATGCTTTAAACAGGTGAATTTCAGCTCGGGACGTTATTTCCAAGGTGGAAAGGCAGATGTTGGGTCCCGTCTTCCTTTTGATGCTGGCTTTGAGGTCTGAGAAAAATCTATTTCTGTTGTCACATTTTGCAATATCCAATAATGCTGATTTTCTTGGCATAGTTTTGTGGTTCCTCTAACAGCACCATATATTTGTTATACTCATAATGGTATCTTCATTATTGACATGGCAGGCTGTGGGGATAATCGCTGCAGTTGGTGATTCTGTCAAGGATTTGAAAGTTGGCATGCCTGCTGCACTGATGACTTTTGGAAGCTATGCAGAATTTACAATGGTAAAATTATATTCCATAGGGATATTTTAATGTCAATGGCTGGTTTTGACTGTGATTAATATCTTTCATAGCCTCTCAGTACTGCAAATTCATGACATGGAGATCCCTGTTTTATTGTAATAAATATCATATCTTTCTCAGGTTCCGGCAAAACACGTCCTTTCAGTGGCCAGGCCAGATCCAGAAGTAGTTGCCATGCTTACTTCAGGGCTTACAGCATCTATTGCACTAGAAAAGGTCGGACTTTTATGCAATATAGCAAACTATGCTTTTTATTTCCTTTTGCAATTTTATTTGCTGGAGCTGTTGCTTTTGGCCATTTTTCTAGTCTAAGTACATCGAGATAATTACCTTCAGACATCTGATCATGTCTCATATGCCATATTAAAATTTGTTTGCTCTTGTTGAAAATTTAGGCTGGACAAATGGAATCTGGCAAAGTAGTTCTTGTTACAGCTGCTGCAGGAGGGACTGGGCAATTTGCTGTCCAGGTCTGTTTCTCATTCAGATTGATGCTATTAAATTGGTATTATCAGATCTATGACAATGTGATTTTGCAACTATAGTAGGATTGCAGAGGTCAGTATTGAGGGAATGAGATATGACGATCTCTATCTGTAGTGTTTTTACATAATTTCAATTGATCGATGTCCAACAATTAGTCTATTGATAAGGTAACTTGCTAAAGTGAAAGGTGCTGAAGAAGACGCCATGAATTAGGGAGTCGTTAAGTAAGGATAGTTGGAAATGAAAATTTTGAAGAACACCTTGCAGTCACGTCTAACTCTTAGAGGTCCACTTAACTGGCTTTCTATCTACATGCTTGCCAAGCTTGCTTGTCTACTTGAATGTTACTCCTAATCTTTTCTTTAGTAGGTGTATGATGTTGTCATGATCAGGTAATGCGATGTGTCTAATCATAATACGGTATCTATAGGGGTTTGCTTATTTACCCTTCTGTCCCAAGTAGTCAAGAACAATAAAAATTATACCCTCCTGCAAATTTAGGCGATTGTTATCCAGACTTCTGGCTATCTAGTTGTCTAATTTTCCATTGTTGATTTTTCCAGTTGTAGACTTAGAAGAATTAAAAAGTTACCTTAAGTTGCTTTTATATTTGCATGTAGCCTTGTGTCCTTGCATTCATGATTCCACGTGTTTTCTAAAAGGGAAGAATTACACTGCAGCTTCTTAATATTATTGTTTCTGATATGTTAGCATTTTCTTCCGGAAGAGAAGAATCTCTTCTTTCTTAAACACAACATTGCGTGTGCTTAACTATGTTCCTCAACTGCTCACATAATTTTACACTACTAAGAGTCACTTTGTCTATCATGACCATTTCAGCTTGCAAAAGTTGCTGGAAATACAGTAGTAGCAACCTGTGGAGGGAGGGAGAAGGCCATGCTTTTGAAAGATTTGGGAGTCGATCGTGTGATAGATTATAAAGCTGAAGACATCAAAACTGTATGTCTCCTAAAAATCTGTCTCATCTGTTCAACTCTCCTTTTTTCACACAATGTAAGGGTTGAGAAATCAAGGACCCTGATTCATTCAAGTAGTGTAGCAAATTATTTCTAGATAAGTTCACTGTCACACACGTCGCAGTAGATACTTATATTGATTAGGTAAAAGTAAACGAGCATATTCATCCACATATGCACAGATACTATCATATCTACTTGTGCAAAATTAACGTGTACATGAAACCCTGGAAATTCTCTTTACCTTCAATGTTCATTTTATTTTTGAAATGTAGTGCTACTCCATGATCCTCCATGCAAATCCTTTTTGATATGGATCTACTTGGCTGGATTTGTAATCAATTCCTATCACCTATTCAATGTCTAAAGAATAACTTTAGCCTTTTGTCAAAAAGTCGTCTTTGCCCCTCCATTGGGCTCTGGCATCTGAATGCCACTGACATTATCTGCATTTTCATGTTACAATTTTCCTATCCTTAAAAGAGGTGCAGAAGATAAAAAGGTGATGGTGTTATAGAACCTTGTTTTTTCTCATATGGGAATCTCTGAAGTGAACAACAGTGCCTTAGTAACTGGTTTACTCTTTGACATTTTTGTATTTTCATACCATGTCTCAAATAGCTAGCTGCAGTCTTCCCTTGTTCATGAACATTATGCAGTTTAATTACTATTTTCTATATTGTAACAATTCTTGTAGGATCATGTTTGGAGTCTAGACCAGTTTCTGCATTTTTCTCTCCTCTTGGGTTTAGTTTTTTTGTAAACTTTCATTTAAAATGAACTCATTTATCAAGATTTACAAGATCATGCATGATACTCAAATAAAAGTTTATGTAATGAGCTTTTTCTCTATCTTTTCCAAATTTACAGGCTTTGAAGAAGGAATTTCCGAAAGGTGTTGACATAGCTTATGAGTCTGTTGGTGGGGAAATGTTTGATCTTTGCTTGAATGCTTTGGCCATATTTGGACGATTGATTGTAATTGGCATGATTTCTCAGGTATTGCCTCCTTATGTTGTTGACATCCATCTGGGCCCGATCTTTTATCATGAGTTTCCAGCAGTTCCAATGTCAAACTTAGTTATCTCGATTAGGCTGTGCGGGAGCTTTTACATTCTTGCTCACACTTTCAGTGAGATACCAATGAAAGGAAAGTTAGGTTTCTGAAGTTTTTGTATGAGTCTTGTGGTCGTAATGCATGGTAGAAGTTCTACTGCAATCACATTTCTGTGCTGCAGAGGGTTGCAAGACAGACATGAAGATGTTTTGCTTTGTGTAATGGGGAATATTGGTTAGAGATGCTAGGGAAATAAAGAAGACTGTGCAAGGAGTCTTTGTAGCAAGTGCTACATGTTTTCTATCAACATGCATGTATGGTTTTTCTCCAGTGTCTCCTGTAGTTGTGGTCTGTTCCCTCAGTATGCATACTGTTCTAACATTCTTCTTGCTTGAGTATTAACTATTGACAGTTGTACATAATTTTTAACCAGTACAAAATTACCACTTTGATTGTAGTATCAAGGAGAGCATGGATGGACACCAAATAAGTACCCTGGACTTTGCGAGAAACTTATGTCTAAAAGCCAAACTGTGGTATGTTTGATAACACTTCTGCGTAAAGGACAGTGATTGTACTCTGCTGCAATAATTTTGCTCTTGGTGATGCGCGAACTATATATCAGAAATAAGCATGGACTGTGAATTCTATAGTTGTTTATGCCTTTCTCCCCTTGAAGTGTATGATATGATATTGACAATGTTGGCAGGCTGGTTTTTTCCTGGTACAATATAGTCACTTCTGGCAAGAACATCTAGATAGACTGTTTCAACTCTATTCCAGAGGACAACTCAAGGTACTGCTCTTCTTCTTTTTTTAACGTTTCTTTTACTGGTGAGACCTGACTCTTCCATCATAGATCATACGCTGAACTTACATTTCATTAATTGTAGATATCTGTGCCTTTTGCACAATGCAAGGCCCTTACTTTCCTTTTATCTTATTCCTTCAGCCTTATTTTTATTTTTATTTTTTTGGTCAATGATTATCTCTGTGCCTAAGTCGCTATTGCTGCCGAATTTCAAAGTTTGCCAACACTTGATCTTCTAACTGAATGCAGGTGGCCATCGACCCAAAAAGATTTGTCGGTCTTAATGCTGTGGCAGATGCTGTTGAGCATCTTCATTCTGGTAAAAGTATTGGGAAGGTATGTTCATTGTCCACGAACTTTATGGATATTTTGGGCACATCATTTGCAAATTTCATTAGGTTATTTTTTTTTTTCCTGATGCACAACAAATTTTGTGAATATGAACAAAATCTTATTCCAGGTGGTGGTTTGCATGGATCCAACTTTCACTGATCAAGTAGCAAGACTGTGAAGTCTGATCAAGGCTGTTTGATTGTTTCGTTAATAACTGTCAAAGTGAATTACAAAGGGATCTGTTTGAAATAATGACCCAGAGTGCATATCCTTCCAAGCGATTATTAGGGAACTGCAGAAGAGACCTCCTCGAGAAAATGAATGTTAATCTTCAGAAGAAAAAACCAAAAGGCTACAAAGGAATTGAAGTGATAAATATGAATTGCCCATGGCTTTTTGCCAGGCGACAAAAGCTGGTAAGACCCCTTCAGATATTCTGACAACCCTTTTGTGGTCAATTCTCATAAACATAACCGTCGCACAAATGATTACAATGTAAGGAAACATCATTTTTGAAACAGTAAACAGAAGTGTCAAGTTTGAAGTGTCCCATTTAACACCCTGTTTTTTGTTCATCTGGGCGTTAATGACGTGGTAGATCACTGTTTGATTATTTTTCCTACATAATGCTTTTGGTGTTCAAAAAGCTAGTGACGTTAATTACCCCCACCACCTGATTAACCGCAAAATAACTTAGAATGTTTCAGACACAATGAAAGATGTGTCTTGTACAACTTTGATGGTGCAAAACACAAGCATGTTGCTGTTAATTTCAGATAGAATACTACTGATACATACTGCTCCCATGACTATCAATGCCCAAGCGCATACCAGGAACGCGTTGCACTCCTGTTCACTTTCTACCTGTCAAAACATTAAAGTAGTTACATTCCTGTGACTGGAAGAGCGCATGGTATGTGTATTGAGGATGGAAGGCATTCGCAATTACACACGGCATGCTATTGATCAAGTCATTACCTCATTGAAGCCAAGAGGGATGATAAACTCTGCAGTTTTGTTCACTTTTGGATGAACAGAATGTTCCACAACTTTCATCCATGGCGATGTTTTAGCATATTATCTTGTGCAGATATATCTATTTTATATTTAATTATATGCTGACGCTAGACTTAAGCTTTTTATGCCTAGTTAAACAAGACCAGTATACTAACTAGTTAAGTTATATTCTATTTATTGTTTGTTTGTTGATCGCAATAATAAAGTCAGCTATATTCACATAATACTTTTTTTTTAGTATAAACAATACATCATTGTAAATGAATCTAAAAAGTCACAAACACAAATAGTAAAAATATCTTGCAAACTATTACCTAATATACTTTTGCTTGCTTATTTTATTTTATTTTCCTCTTTTTTAATTATTTTATTTTTTATTTCTTTTTTCCCCTTCCATCTTTCTCTAATAAAATTTTATTAAATAGCAAACTGTACTAATATATCTAAAATACAAAAATATCTCAAATGTGTAATAAATATAAATAGATATATATATATATCTATATTATCTATATTCATATAATGAATTTATATTATAAGATAGAATTAAAGTCAAATTTATATAAATAATACAAATTTAAGATTAAATTAAAAACTAAATTTCATTTTTTTTATATTTTGAATTTCTTATATTATAGTTCAAATATTATTTATATTGAAGTATAATTTCAATTTTATTAATTTAACAATTTTATTATTCGAGAAAAATAATTTTCCTATTATATATATTAAAAATCCTATCAATCTTTATCCCATCTCTTTACGAGATAATTTTATTCAACGTATATCATTTTTATATCCAATTTTATCATGTGTTGAGTAGACACAAAAGGCTGGATAGGATAAATTTTATCATATCCTGAGTTTTATCCTAACCGCTAAACGCGATCTTAGGGATATAATTTTAATCTCATTCTGGTAGATATGTCTGCTTTGCTGATGGTAAAATTTGTAACTGAAAGTGATCTATAGAAAATTAGATGCACACTTGCTGTACTGAAAATTGTTTAGCATCAATTTGTCACTCTCTATAGCATGCTTCATAAATCGTCACATTCTTTATATTTCTTTTAACCCTCTTGTCGTAAGCAATTGATGCAACAAAAGCAATCCAATTTTTAAGGAGTCAGAAAGAATAGTGTATTCTTACTTGCTCGAATCCGTTTGGCGCTTCTTGTTAAGTATTTGACATCTGCTTCCCTTTTCTCCTCTTTCCGACTTCCGGCTTCCTTCTTCTCCTTTCCACGGTCTTCTGCTTCCTCCTCGTCCTCCCCTTCAGCGACTTCCGCTTCCTTCTCCTCTGATTCGTAGGCTCTGACGATGTGTACCTGCCGAAAGGCAAGCACTAATTTGTTGTAAAGCCAGCATAAAAGCTGAAGTGCTAATCCAAGTTCTTCAAGATGGATGTTTAAAATGCCCGCAAACGGCGAGCTGAGCAGTCACTATCTACGATTCATCCATGCATGCCCGGGGGTTCAGAAGACTTACCTTAAACGTCAATGGCTGGATCAGTTGAAACACCAGAGCATCTCCGTCGACAAGATCATGAGCAATGGAGAAACCTCTCCACCCGCCACTAAGGCCATTCTTGTCAATGAGATACTTCGTCTCGAACTCTTCTCCATCCTCGTCCACGAGGGTCACGGTGTCATCCCGTTGAGGGAGATGCTTGTGGCAGAAGTTATATGGAAGGCTCTTGAAAACAGGGGAGACATATCATCCATTAGAAGCACTGATAAATAGCTCTACCAGGTTCTTGAAGAGACCATTAGCCAGTTTTTATGCAAAGTCAGCTGCATGGAGGCCTATCCGAAATTTCAAAGCTTGTACCCTTTTTTCTAATTACAAATCATTATCGCAATTTACTACATATCAAAGTTAAGGGAGTCTCTCGCTACTACAAACTTAAAGCAGCTTATCAAGACTGCATTCACTACAAAAAAGTAGCTGAGAAACAGAAATAGATCAATATAACACGTCTCATGCTGCATCAAAGTGGTTAGAGTTAGTGCTTATTGAACGCTTCCACTCTTATATTCATAACCAAGAATCATTCAAAATCTTCTTTCCTTCAGACAAATCACAGATAACTATATCAGGAAAAAGCCACCAAAAACCCTAAATTATGTCCACTATGAAACATTAAATTCAAACTTTTTTTGTTAATGCAAAAATCTCAAACTTGTACCCATGTCACATATTTATCCCAAACTTATATCATATGACATATTTACCCTAAACTTTTTTCTTGTTACACCAAAAACCTAAACTTGTATCTAAAATGTGTCATATGGATACAAATTTAGGGCTTTTAGTGTCACCAAAATAATTAGAGGTAAATGTGTTACACGGATTTCAGAATTTACTTGGACATATATCCGTATTAACTCACCAGATCATTTCGTTTCTCATCCCTCACTCTTTCCAAGTCAAAGCAACGTTCTAACGCATATGACACATGCTACAGGATTTACAAATCGCAGCACGAGCATAGTCGATATAGCACGACAATTTCTGCATATCAACATTCGAAGGAGAGTGCAAAAAGAGAAAGGGTCAATTTGCTTACTAGCCAAAAGCCTCCTGTGACATGGGACTGAAGCATGGGCTTGATAAAGCTTGGAAACTCTGCATCTAAACTGGATTGAAGTTGCTCTGCTCTCTCAATGGCATATGTCCTTATCGTATCAGAAGCATACACCCTGTTCAACAGGTCTCTTCGCGAGTAGCTCCTACTCGAAAATCAGAAACTTTAAATACTTCACTCAGGAATACACAATCGAATACTGGAAGAAAACCAGTGAGCTCTTGCCACTAACCTCCTCACTCTTTCCGAAGGGTTGATTTCAATTACCTGCAAAGGGGACCATATGTAAGAGGACCATACAACAACTTTCATGGACGCTTCATCATAAAAACAGATTAGAATACCATGTTCATGTCTGTACTACTTCAGTTATCACACTCCCTCAATCAAAGTTTAGCCTTTCAACCCTTTCAAATTAATAATTTTTCTTCCAATAATTAAGCATTCTTCGATATATGGAACCAGCAGGACCGCCAGAGTATTTCAACCAGTCTCTACCACAGTGGCGTTCGAATACCCGGATTTAACAGATGGTTTTCTAAATCACTGACAAACCATCTCTAGAATCCTGTGAACAATTGGCGCGCTCATCACATTCATCACAGGAGCTCAAAAGTGACACCTCTGTAAGCTACATAGCAGTAGTTGACCTATATACTTTTCCAAAATGTCGCAAAAGCTACTGTCCTAAACTTCCAACCATAAGCTGAAATCTTCACATTGAACATATCAGTTGAAAATGCATATCACAGTGCGCATCAAAAGAGGCCCTTTTCGTGGGATGGTTTAACTCCTCCAGCTTAAGCTGAAGATTGAATACAAGAGCCGAGAGAGAGAGAGAGAGAGATCTTACTTCCTTGTAGTTAGGAGCAGGCTTGTTGGCCGTGCGGCCGGAGCGCCTCACGGGCTCGGAGTAGGGCTCCGGCTGCCTTCGAGTAGTCCGCATCTTGCTCTGCTTCACCTGCCCACGCAAGCAAAAGAGAACCACCCACAAGCCCACATGAAGCTACAGATGAAAACACCTGCTGAAGCAATGCCAAAACACACAAACACAGACGAACAGAGAGAGAGAGAGTACTGGGGTGGACTTAGGGGAAGCGGCGGTGAGGGCGGCGGCGAGCTTGTTGAGGCGGAGCTCCTCCATCCTCTTCTTGTTCTCTTCCATCCTCTGGCGACGGCACTCCTCGTAGTCCCTCTTCGACCCGACAACCTTCCCCATTCTTCCCCTTAGGAAACCTCACACTCCAAAACCTCCTCTCGTCGAGGGAAACCAATGGAATTGGAGAGCTTGTCTGAGAAGAAGGAGAAGAAGGAGAAGGAGAAGGGGAGAGAGAGAGAGTAGAAATGGCGTTTGGGCGCCCGAACGACAGAGCTGGTGAGGTGTTACTTTTGAACCTTTTTGAGTTCAAATTGGTCGCTGTCATTTTTCACTTTCTTTAATGCCTTTCTTGCCATGGAATGATGGGGATAAAAGATGTCATGGGGACAAATCTTAAACAAAGATGTCACCCCTCAAAATAGGTTAGCGACCGACTTCCTTATAGAAATTAGCACTGCTTACACACATGGGTTTCCCGCTTAAAATTCGATTCTATCTTTGAAATTGTGTTCAGAGAAAGTTGTAGTAGAATTTTTCGATAAACCACTATATTAAGTCCAACCATTGAAGGTGACTAAATACTTTTTTCTCACTTAAGTTCAACCAAAGATGACTAAAGTCCCGTTTGATTCAACATTTACAATAGGTTTTGAAACTCTAAAGTTCTTTGGCCAAATATAAACCCGCTTGGTTTGTGTTATTGCAAGACTTTAGAAAAATACAATTATATCTTTAAATGGTTCTAAGGGCCTTTAACCCAAAGCAAGTTTGGAGGTTCTTTGGGAAGTTGCATTCTCAAAATGCAAGTCTTGGCCCTTAGTTACTATTCATCTTCTTCGAACCGTTGAACGGAAAAGTAGATCAGAGATCATGATTGTCAGCTAAGGAGCCATGCATGCTGGCAACCGCCACCTGGGGGTCAGTCGACCCCAACGATTGCCATTGGACCTCAAGTGAGCACCTCAAGCAATACCTAGGTCGTGCGACCCTAGGTAATCGTCGCTTGAGTCACACAACCTTGAGTGTCACTGCTTGGGTCTGCGCAACCTCAAGTGATCGTTGCCTAAGTTGCACGACCTCAAGGGGCGATGCCTAGGTCATGTGAACCTAGGCGACAACGCCTGAGGTTGCGCTACCTAGGCAACTATCGTCTGGGGTCGTGCAATCTTAGGCGAGACCTCCAATGGCCAGATTTGGCCACTAATGATTAAGCTCCCAAAAAAAAGTCTTTTTTTTTTTAATTTAGTAAAATTCTTTTATAGGTGTAACTTTTACTAAATGGCATTTAAGTCAAAGTTAGCTACCAATGCACTTTAAAATTATTTGCTAAATGCTATTTGCATTTAAGAAAATATCTTTAATCCAAAAGTTTTGCATTTTTTCAAAAATATTCCTCCAAAACTGAACCAAACGAGACCTCAATATTTTTTTTTGTTACCCTAGGGTAAGCAAGAAAGAGATGAGAAAAAAATATAAGTTTTTCATCTCAAGTAACACTTACTCGAGCACACTATGATTCCAAAGGCAACAAAGTACTCAATTGCCTTGGGATACGTTAAAGGTGACAAAATTTTAAAATTTGTATCATCAGGCCTAACTTGAGGTAACAAAACCATGATTTATGCTGAAGTTTTGACCTAATGGGATGAAACTCTGTTTGGTCTCCTTTGGGAAACCTACAGCGACAAAAGTAAATTTGGTTGCCTTCGGTTGGTTTTCTTGTGGTGATTCTTCATTCATTATTTAATTTCCTAAAGAACACTAATAATGCCGCAACACCACCCGCCGCGGTGGCTCCGCTAGATAAGATTTCGTTAATCCTTGCCCTCAAGGTGAGGGGTTCGAAACCCAGCGGAGGCGTTTGGTGCCTTAACCGCTTGCACAGGGTGGTGGTTTCCTCGTGCGGGCCCAGGGTTTTTCCGCTGGTTGCCGGTTGTACGGGTTTCTCTAGATCATAAAAAATAATAATAATAATAATAAAATAATACCGCAACTTTTGTACGATACAAATTTTGGCATTGTTAGTTTTCAATCAATCATTTAAGTATTGTAACTTTTGAAAATTGATCATTCAACTAATATCAACCACTTTTGTTTTTGGAAAATTACATGTGACATTATTTTAAAATAAATAATTCGATGTGTCTTGTCTAAGATGTGAGCACTCAAGATATTTGATCAAATGAAGTTATTGGGCAATAGGAATATGCTCAAAATTCAAGAATTGGGTTGAATTTGCTCCTTATACCAAACCATACAACCTTAAATCTTTCTTAAATGGGGCCTTTTAACAAAACCTTTTTCTTGCTATCATCCCTTCGCACCGGCCACATCGCATGATTTAACATTAAATTAATGCCATATAAGATTTACAGGTAATGAAACCTTTTTAAAAAGTCACAACACTTAATTGATCACTTACAAAGTCAGGACACCAAAATGCGAAAGTTATAACACTATTTGTGTCATTTTGCCATTGGACTCCATGAAATTCAAGTTTAATTTCAGACCTCCAAAACAATTAAACAATCAAGTTTGGGCTAACCTTCGTCTGGTTTTTTATTTATTTCCTAATAAATATGAATTACCTGTATTCCATGATTATAGGCATCAGGATACTTTTGTAGTCTCTATGATGCTATTCGTACAAAACAATTTTTTTTTTGTTAATACCTCAAATTAATTTTTTTGACTATTAAAAACTCAAAATTTATACATTTGTGATAGTTTTACCTTCTATTAGTTTTCATTAAATTGAACTAGCACCACAAATAATTATAAATTAGGACGGAGAATAAAATCGCAAACTGATATACTAACAAATTATTACGTGTCATTTAATTTAGTAATTTGATGGTAAAATTAATATAAATTAAATGAAAATAAATTTATCACATATATACCAGTTTGTGATTATTAATTTAAAATAAATTTATTATAGATATATTAATTTAAATTTTTTTATTATATTAATCCTTTTTTATGTACTTTTAATCATGTCAATCCCCCGTTTGCAATCTCTGGCGGTACTAGAGGACAACCATGTTTTTGAGATGAAGTGATGTAGCAGCACGAACAGTAACTTCATTGTACGTTGCCGTTTTTTTTTTTTTTTGTTTTTTATTTTACGTTGCTGTTTAAATTGTCAATCATTAGGTAAAATCCTAAAGGCCAGTATCTCTCTGTCCTAGTGATAGGCCGGAAAACCAGCGATTCTGAAGATACTCGAATCTGAATGACCTTATGATATCTCATGCTGGGAAGTGCTCTGTGATTTTTGAAGGTGAAAATGGTCTCTTAATTGAGACAGCTATCAATCAGTTCCAGGTCTCGGTGATGTCCGTGCACGAATAAAACTAGATGTTGTTCACAATGGTTCACACCTCATACCAAGATAGTAATGACGAAATCCTAGCAATTACCGGTGCGTCAAAATGTGATGCAAAACAAGAAATAAATACATTTAGAGCTCTAAAACTTATAGCAAAATTGCAATTAAGACTTAAAAATTTTAAATTGTAGACAATTCCTAAAACTTGTCAAATTAGTATAAATAGCATACCAAGTAAGCAAAACCTGCAACTAGTCTACATAGGGTACATATTGTCTAGAATGGGTGTTGAACAATTGCTCAAAGTGCAGTCACAGAATTTGTTCATCGAGTGAAAAAGGAGTGGAATTGAAAGTAGACCGAAAGATGTTGAGAAGCAATTTCTTCTTAACTGGGATAGCATAACCGGTAGAACACGGCATCCTTTTCACTCTTTACTGGTGCGGAGATAATACCGGGTTTTACAGAGGAGCAAGCCAACCCTGCAAATCTTCTGCTCTTGTTAAGTTTATACTGTGTAGCTTCACGTAGAGGGCACACAGAGAACTGAACTGAGTCCCAACTATGTTCATTATTGCATATTCTCTTAGACACTTGGGCAACCATATATACACTGATATGGCCTAGCATCCACATAAGACGCTGTCTTGGTGCATGACCATTGAAGCCAATCTTCTCTGTGTGGCTATTTTCCTGATGCTGCGGATTGTCTTCACTATCAGGCGTATCGTTTACCCCACGAGAAGCACAGCCATCAAGCCAACCCACACGACGATTCCGAATCCTATTATCTGGTACATCGAATTGTTTTCTTGAGAGGGTGTGAAGGCTGCTATTGAGAGACCATAGGCGCACCATTAGAATCCACATGAAAAACCTATGCCTCAAAGGGAGGCCACTCACGAGTAACAGGATGATGCTGTGGGACGCAAGAAAACCTACTGTGTTAACAGCCAAGAAACGCCAGTATCTTATCGAATAATTATCGGCCATGATGGAAAATCCTGCAGTGTGTGGATTTGGACTGTCATCCTCGGTAGTGTCTTGCCAAAAAATACCCGGAGGTTGATACCAACTTGGAAGGACATTGTTGCGGTCAAAGATGCTACAACCATCTGCGCACTTTTTTTCCTCTCGAGCCAATCATATTTTTTCTTGAGATTCTTCTTCCAATCTTTTCGCTGCACGGGGAATGTGATACTCTGATAATTTGCGTTTGAAGGTAAGGCTCTTATCATTAAGGGTTTGATTTCACTCGTACAGAGAGCATTAACATTTGCGCTCCTCACTTCGGCTTCACAAAAATTGTTTATGTTGTCAATGTGCCTTCCAGGTATTCCACTCTGTGATGAAAGGTCATATACTACTGGATTCTTCCGGTTCAAAAAGTCCATTTCTACTGCTATACAAGACGTCAAGAAATTTATTGTCTGCTTAGATCGGCGATTGGATGCGTTATGGGACTATATGATAAGACAACCCGAGATTATACCGGTCAGCTTAGGGAGATACAAAAGAGAAGACAATTATAGGTGCTTAGAATTATAAGATTAAACTAGTGCATTTCTACTTACCTCAGTTTGCTTATCTGCAATAGCCAAGTGCAATATAGTGTCACCATCATCGTTCTTCAAATTAACGAACTCATTATCTCCAATACTCCACCAAAAGCTTCAGAGCTTCCAAATTATTATGCTTCACACATAAATGCAGTATAGTCTCACCATGCTCCATCCTATGACGTGCTGCATCGGGATTCTCTTGGACCAGTTCCTTTAGAACATCGATTCAGCCTTTAACTGCTGCAACGTGAAGAGGGTTCCTACCATATCTGTCATGAGTGAAACACATACTTGAGTTGATGCTCGACAATTTCTTTACTACTATAAGATAAACTTTTGCTGTAGCGAGGTGCAGGGGTGACAATTTTTGAGAATCCGGCTTGCCTGCAAGCTCGACTTTTCGATCCAGAATCTCGTCAACGAATTTCTTATGTCCAAGCATTGCTGCTACATGTAATGGGGTCCCATTGTAAGACCACATGATACATCTATCAAGAATCAGTGGATTGTCTTTGAGCAAATCAAGCAAAGAAGTCACATCTCCTTCAGCTGCTGCTTTGTAAAGCCTGCTCTCCATTTTCGCTCCTCAAGCTCTGAAACGTATCCGAGCTTCATAAAAGGGTTTTGCTTGTAGCATTTGGCTGTAAGATGGCCAGGAAAGTCAACTTCTTCTGGATGGAACATCAACATCCTTAACAAAAACCATCGTTTGTTGACATTGAAAATTCTGGATATTTGTTGAACAAGTCATCAGCCCAAAAAGAAATTGTAGGGACTCATCACTGATTAGTGAGAAGCCATTTGATTTGAGTCGATAACTTCTTCTATACGATCCCACAGCAAGTTGATAGAAGCATTAGACTAGAATACGAAATTATTAACATGACACATGTTATCCGAGGAAGTTAGAGTCAACAAAGACTTGGATTATATTATCAGCTGAACCGATTAATAGTCATTAATTTTCATGATTGAGTTGTTCATAGCATTACATCAGAAATCCAAGGAAACTGGGAGAAACCGTAATTTGTTCTTTCTTTTGGGTAGATGGCTGCAATGACTGTTGAATACATTCATACAGGGCGGAGCATCTTTGACCAGCATAGCATCCAGTCCAATGCCAAAAACATTAGGAAGATCGGTACATTGTATTCTTATGGTTGCTGACATGTGCCTAACCGCAACCAAACTCCTTTGTATGTATACCGTTAAATGCGATTTAGGTGTTCCGGGTACATAAGGCCCAATAGTCAAAGGGGACGCGGGACAAGTTAAATTATGGCCTAAGGTTTTAGCACATAGCAGGGCCTAAGGCTTGGTCTAAAAAATTAAACGTCGTTTCGGTGACTTAACGTTCTAAAAAATCATTATATACCATAACTTAAAGGTCTGAAATTCCATTTGATTCCGAGAGTTCTAAGTACGGTTGTGGGTTTTGAGACATTTTCGAGGGAAAGTTTGACTGAAGTTAACCGGCGATAACTTCCCCTTCGACCCGATTTTTGTTGCGTCGGAATGCTTGCGATCCCTAATCCAATAATGTGCAACTTGAATTAAAAAAATCATAATGGGTGTCAAAATCGTTTTGACTAACAGAACCCATTTGTGACATTTAAAATGTGTTTTATGCCTTGCATATTATCAGTCAAACCTTGGTCAACTGTCAATCAACCCTGGATCTAGTTTGAAGGTTTTTAAAAATGGGGCCAATATTTAAGGTGTTAATAGATTTATTTCAGTTCGCAGTTCATGTGGCTAAATATGAGTAGTTATTAAAAGAATGGACAAGGAAGAAATTATTGTGATTTTAAAGCTAAGGAACACTTTGTCTCCACGATTGATTTAGAAGAGGAAAAATACAAGAAAGGGCAGTAGCGGCAAAACTGTGGTAAAGCATATGAGTGTTTGCCACTTAGGCCAGACCAAGCAAAAGAAATAGTAATGGATAGCCTGCACTTTTCTGTGGATACTTCTAAAGCCGATCAGATTTTTCACATGTTAATAAAAGATAGGCAGATACAAATGCTTGAAGGTCATGAGATACTAACAGCAGAGGAAACAAAGAACAGAAAATATTGGAAGTGTCGCCAATTTTGGAGCCACGACAATAACAAATTGTATTGTATTCAGAAATGTGGTCTAAGGAACAATTCGGGGCGGGCAATTGAAATTTGCCGACAAAAGAATAGAGGGGATGGGTGTTGACGAAGACGCATTTCGTGAGTATTGGTTGTAAGCATTTTTCTAATATGGGCTATATTAATTGATATTATAATTTGTTATTTTACGAGATTGGTCTAATAAAGTGAAATATAAAATTTCTTAATTAGTCTAATATGAGGCTGACTATTGTGGGCTTAGTTGAACCCGACTCCTAATGAGAGGCTCTGGTTTGAAATTTTATAAATAGTGCTTAAATTTCTAACCTTGAAACACAATTATCCTCACACAATGAGTGTTTACAAAACGCTTAAGGTGAGGGATAGTCTCATGAGCCAGTGATACAAATGACAATATAGGAGAAGCACTTGAGCTTTAGATTGTCGCGGTCTCACATCAAGAACGATGGATTCCAAACTAGGTACATAAATTTCTTTACTTGATTACGTATATGTCCTTGATTTTAATTATAGAGATCTTGGGGTGCGCTTTCGCGACTAACATGTGATATCAGAGCAATTATAGCCCAGAACTTGAACATATAGTTTTTTTCCCCTTTTCGTGATTTTTTGTGTAGAAAAATTTCATTTTGATCATATAAATGGAAAGACCTCATCGAGATAAGCAGATCAGTGGGCAGCATGCCTCTAGGGGAGGTTGCATGCGTGGCCACGTGCCACTAGGAGTTGGCCCGTGTCAAACACAAGCCGCCACACACTCCCACGCGCCTTCACACGTGGCAATGGCTTGTACATGTGTTAGGGATGACATCTTAGTGACGTTAGTGATTGGGTGACTCGATCCATTAACTGCCAACTTGACCTGACGTTGACTTTCGACTCGACCCAATTAACCCGAGTCGAGTCTAACTAGTTGCCCGCCTAACCCTGTTCTCTATCGATCGAACTAGTCAACCAGTTAGATTGGTGGTTGACCGTTGACCGATCAAACCGACAATTCAAACAGGTCCAAGTAGGCCTGTGTGCGCGCTACATGTGCCGAGTACTCTGGCCCTGCATATGGGCGAGTTCAAGCTCTGATTTAGGCATTCTTGGTATCCATGTACTTGTATGAGGATGCTTTACACCATGGTATATTTTTTTTTATATGTTTGATAATTTTATGGATGTAAAAACACGTATGAAACCTTACATTTGCATATTTTTAGAGATTTTTTGTGATTTTGGAAGTACAGGTGCTAGCTCACATGAATATCATCACATAAAGAATGTGTAAAGTGTGATTCATTGATAACATGTATAAAGTTTGACATGTGTCAATGAATGAAGTAATGTAATTGATGTGATATATAATTTTAGTGACAAATTACTCATGTCATCAAGTTTAAAATCACATGTAAATGGTAAATGTGAGACATAAAGTTTATATTTCCAGTATGAGAGAGTTTCAATGATTGACTTGGGTTGTGATAGCTAAAGTGGCACACTTGATTGAGTTTGAGAAATATTGGTTTCATATTGTGGTGGGATGTCTCATGTACTAATGCATGGTTATGCTCCCAAAGGAGGTGATTGCATATTAATTCATGGAGAAATACATGTATAGTATATGGTTAAAGAGTGACTGATCTTAGTGGTTTATACGCTCAAAGATGATGATTCGTGAATGTTGAAATAGATTCTCATTACCATTGTTATGTGGAGAGTATACAATTTCATATAATGTATTCTACCAAAGGTGATTATATGATGATTTATATAACTCTTTGAATGCGTACTTATGTGATTTCAAGTTACATAATACTCACATGATGCTAATTATATATATTACTTGTTATTTTAATCGCATTATTTGTAATTGATAACTCCATAACTATTAAAGCTCTTACTAGTTCAAACTTTAAATAATGGAAAGATGATTTTATGTTTGAGATGGAGCTGACAGATATTCATATTGCTATTATAAGGATAAGCCGGTGGATCATAATGCTAACGATACAAAATCCTAAATATTATATTTTTTTGCTTGGGAAGAGAGCAAGTGAATTTGCTTATTATCAATGAAGCAATCCATTTATGAACAATTAAAGAGTGGTTTGTTAGTTGACTGCATCGCCAGACAAATGATGGAACGGTTGGTGGCTTGGAACCATGCCTCCTCTAATGCCAAGATTGTGACACATCTGCAAGGGCTCTTCAGCGTAAGGTATGATATTTTGATAAGATCAGGGATTACGTCCTAAGGATGGTAGACTTAAAGTCTAAAAATCATACTCATAAAGGAACTCATAAAACCATCGATCGTCCTAGCAATCTGAGTCATAAAATAGAATCCTTTAAGAAGAATTGGTGAATGTTATTTCTTTTTTAAAGAAAAGTCACATAAAGATAGACTGTGGTAAATATATAAAACTTGGTTATTCAAGCGTGAGCCTATAGTTAATGATTTTTTAACATTCGTTTATGAATCCAATTTGCATCAAGGGCCTTGTCAAATTCTTGGTGGATAAATAGTGGAACAAATTATTTGTTGCATTTACCATACAGAGATTCATAAATTGAAAGAAGCCAATTATGACAAAGCATAGCTCATCATGGGAAACAATGATAAAGTCAATGTTGAGTTCGTAGGAGATATCATTTTAGTTATAAATTATGGTTTTAATCTAATAATAATAAACACATTTTATGTACTTTCCTTGAAATGGAACTTAGTTTCATATCATGTTTAGACATGTGTGATACTCTTTTGAAATAAAGAATAATATTACTTTTATGTTTTTTTTTTCAATTCAAATAAAGTTGGGTGTTGCAATTTGTCCAATGGATTATACATATTGTGTTTAACTTCTAATGATATATACGTCACTTATATGGTTGAAAATGCTATTTCCAAAAGATCTCTACCTATAGAACAATTTCATGCAATGTGGAGACTGTTATAGAGGTAGGATGACTATATAATAATAAAAAAATGCAATATGAAATTCTAACTTATTGGAGGTCATTCATAAGAATTTTAGTGGAGCTTATACGGTAATATTGTGTGGAAATTTTTATTTTAACACATTCATTAATGATTATTTCTTGTACTTGCTTAAGTAAAAGTCTAAATATTTTCATAAGTTCAAGATTTTTTTGAATAAAAATCAAGACATAGTTTAGATAAGTTTTAAAGGTTGTCAGATCTAACCATGATTGTGAGTATTTTAGCCAGTATGGTCATTTGTCAAATATTTGAGGATTCCAGGATAGTAATTAGTTTACCATGCCCAAAAATCTTGAACAAAATGGCGTGGTCGAAAGGTATAATCACACCCTAACAGACATAATGCTAATTATTATTAGCAAGACTAATTTACCAAGTTTTCTATGAGGTGAAGCTTTGAAGCGGCCCTTTACAGATAAAACAGTGTTTCTTCCAAAGTTATTCCATTGACTCTTTTGAGTTATGGAGCGGATGTAAAATTAACTTGAATCATCTTAAGATTATGTGTATCTTGCATAAGTGAGGTTATATAACTCAATATTAAATAAGTTGGAATCTAGAACACTTGATATTTTTTTGTATATTACTCAGATCATTTGAAGGGGTATCGATTTTATAACTTCAATGAAGGTGCAAGAATTTTGGAATCACAAATAATAAATTTTCTAGAGTTCGACGTAATCGCAGAGGATAGCTACTCTTAGACTATTAAAGATAATAGTACAGTGGAGATGACCATGCTTTATCTTCGCCTATATAGACAACTGTGAAGTCTTCTACATCATAAACTAAGCCTGTTGAGGTTCGCGTATCGTTATTGAGACAATTTCGACATTGAGACATATGGGGTGTCAAAACTTGAGTGCCAAAACTTGACATAGGATGATACTTAAATGCCAAAAGTTACGATAATGGCACTTAAGTACCAAAATTAGAGCAAAATGAATCAATTAAGTGCCAACGAAAAGAAAATCTATGCCAAATTGCGTATGTGGCATTTTTCGGCGTCATCTTTTACTAAGGCAACAAATATGGTCATCGGTCGCCATCATCAGTCACCGTCGTCACTTGTCCATGTTTGGCCTCTTCTCCCCCTCTCCTGTGATGAAATTAGGACTCGAACTCGTTTATTAGGACTTCGATGGAAAATTTGAGGCTCGGTTGGGAAATGTGGAGGTCTACCAAGAAATGTAGGGCTCGGATGGTACTTTGATGTGCAATTTAGGGCTCGGAAGCGGTGCTAAAACCCTAATGGGATTTCAAATTGGCAATTTAGGGCTCAGCCTCAAAATGTAGGGTTCAACGAAGGGAAAATTAGGGCTCGACCTTGAAGATGTGGTGTTATTGTGATGTGTGACTTAGAGTAGTGCTACTATGATGTGTGTTTAAAGCTTGGATGTGGTATTGTGATATGTGAGGGCAATTTTTAGGGGTAAGATATGAAATGTGATGTGCGATGTCGATTTTGATGGCTCAGATTGGTTGTCGTGGGGACATTTGGTCATTTTTTTTAAATAAAAGTGTTGAAATTGGTGTCGTGGGGACTTGTGCTTGCCATGGGGACTTTTGTTTTTTAGTTAATATTTTAAGGGAAGGCAAATAATCGAAGTGGCTATCATGTAGGGGTATATTGTTAGTGTGGGGACCTCTATTTGTCGAGGAGGGTATTTTTCTAGTAAATGGCCTGACATGTACATCTCTTCCCTCTTCCCTTCTTGTTAATGAAGTCCATGAGAGTGTGTGGACTTTCATGTGTAATTGTATGTTGTCTTTTGTGGATATAGTCCCAAAAGGTAATTATTTTTTTTCTTGGTGTAGAAATGGCTTATGATAATGATTATGTTGCTGTCATAGTTTGCTACAGTGGTGATTTTGTGATTGAGGAGGATAAGTGTGAGTATGAGGGTGGAAATGAGGGTATCATCTTTGTCGATATAAATAAGATATCTTATATAAGATTTGTTAGGGATATAATGACCTATTTGCCTTGTAAAGTATAGAAGTCGTTGTATTGTGCTCTTGGGAAAGGCTTGAAAGATGGTTTGAGAAGCTTAAAAGATGATAATGGCTTTAAGGATGTCCTATACCATTATTTTCATGGCGAAGAGGTAAAATTATACGTGGAGTACGATAGTGATAGTGAGGATGAAGATGAAGATGGAGAGAATGCCTAAGTAGGAGAAGGGGGAGATGGTATTCAAGCTAGTACTGAAGTTAGGGATGAAGGAGGGCAAGATAGATAGGATGGGGAGGAGAGGGGCATAGATGCAGTTCACTAAAGTGATGTCGACATAGGTGATGTCATAATCACTGGATTAGATTGGAAAGTAGCTGAATCTAGTGATGAAGGCGATGAAAGGTTGCTTGCTGAAAATTTCTTAAGTGATAACGACGACGAGTTGCTTGCACAGTCAATGAAAAAACAAATTGAGTTTTTGTTAGATAGGTTTGCAGCTTTATAGGTAACTGATAAAGTTCCCAACAGGGCTGAAGGTCTTGTAGATGCTAGTGTTGCTGGCGAGGAGATTGATTATGAAGAAAACGTCGAGAATGCTACTTCTCAAGATGAGCTTGAAGAAGATCAAGAAGTTGTGCATAAAAGGAAAAGTAAGTTTCCTTCCTATGATCCATTCATTGCCTCTCCTACTTTGTCGGTAAGTATGAAATTTCAAGATGCAAAACAATTTAGAAAAGCTATATTGAAGAACTCTATTGCTACACAAAGGAATATTAACTTTATTATAAACACTAAAACCTTTGTAAGAGGTAGGTGTTCGCAGCAAAATTGTCCATGAAAGATCTACACTGCATTTGTTAGGAGAAATGAATCCTTCCAAATTAGAGCTTACCAAGATGAACATATTTCTTCAATTAATTTTGAAAATAAAATGGTAATAAGTACATAGTCATCCAAGCACTTCTTCGATCTCATCAAGCTGATGCCTGAGATGAAGAGTACTAAGTTCAAGATGCTGATGAAGAAGTGTGTAGGCATCAATGTATCCAAGAATCAATGCAAAAGATTGAAGCAAAATGTAATGAAGATACTCATTGGTTAGTACGACAACGAATATGGACAATTGTGGGATTATGCTTGGGAGTGTAGACTACAAAACCTTTTAAATAGAGTGTATGTAGAGGTCATTGAGAGGCCACTTTCTAATAGTGGGACCAAGTTCGATAAGTTCTATGTGTACTTCGATACATGTAGACGAGAATTTTTATCTGGTTGTAGACGGGATATAGGATTAGACAGTTGTTTTTTAAAGGGCTTGTGCAAGAAAAAATTACTGGCCGCAATTGGAAGAGATGCAAATAACCAAATGTTTCCATTAGCTTTGGCTGTTGTGAGGGTAGAGAACAAAGACAATTGGTTGTGGTTCCTAAAAAATCTAATAATTAAATTGGAGATAACAAATGGGGAAGCATGGACGTTCATGAGCAATCAACAAAAGGTAATAATGTTTGTTTTTTAAAAAAATTGTTCAATTGTTTACTTTTTGATATCAACATGCTATTTGCTTACATTTCTTGTTTTGAATTATTGCAGGGACTGGTTTAGGCAATAGTTGTTGCTCTATGTTGAACATTGAATGTGTGTGAGACATATATACACAAATTGGACAATGACCTACAAAGGGGTTAAGCTGCAGTAACAGTTTTGGCAACTAGCAAAGAGTACGAATATGACTGACTTTAGGATGATCAAAGAAGAACTGCTTCAATTGACAAATGAATGTTTTGATACATTATTCCAAACAGAACTGAAATATTGGTATAGGATGTTCTTCAATGATGAATTCAAGTATGATAACATCAATAATAACATATGTGAAGGATTCAATGGGAGGATAATAGATGCTAAATGCAAACCAATCATCTTGATATTTGAAGATATACGGGTTATGCTCATGACTCGATTGCACAAACAAAGAGACGAGGCTACAAAATAGACTAGGCAATGTGGTCCTAGGATTGCCAAGAATTAGATGAGAACTTGGTTGTACTTGGTTGTAAGTAGGTATTATTATCCCATTTGGAATGGGGATGAATGATATGAGATAATGAAGAGTTTCGATAAGTATGTTGTCCATTTAGGTACGAAAAAATGTTCATATAGAGCATGGCAACAAAGTGGAATTCTTTGTGTATATGCCATATGTACCATCCAATTGAAAGGCCACAACGCAAAGGATTGCATTGATGATTGGTACAAGAAACCGAAATACCTTGTTTCGTATTAATTCATGATGCAGCTAATCAGAGGTAGCAAGTTTTAAGAGCTAACAGATAGTAAAGCACCTTGACATTTGCCACTGAAGAAGAAAATGGGAAAGCCAAAGTGAAAACAAAGAATGACGGAGAGGGAGGTCTCAAGTTAGCATAGGATGAAAAGAATAAGTGCAAAAATAACGTGCTTTTATTGCCACGTAACATGGCACAATACTAAATGTTATCAATTAAGGAAGCAATAGGAACAGTTGAGGCCAGCTGAAGAGCTTAATGAAGGGACAATCGGAGAAGGGCAAACAAAAGGATGAAGTAAGTCAATTGTTCTTCAATCAACGATAAGAAACCTAGTAAGTCATGACATTTGTGTTCATGTTACTTTATGATTTATTACAAATATGTACATAGATACAATTGGCCTTGTATGTAATGTCTTTGTTTTTGTCAGGTCACGAGAATGACATGTAAATGATTGGTTGAAGCCCCTACTGTACTTGAAACTGAAGGGCCTGTTCGAAGAAGGCAAGGTAGAAGACGGCCAACTAAAGGATTAGCCAAAGCAACTGAAGGGCCAGTTAAGTCGACTGTTCTTCAGCAACGGAGAAAAAAACACCTAGTAAGTTCAACAATTTGTGTTTAGTTTTCCTTTATATTATCATATGGCTCAATATTATATTTATAATTCTCTTTGCCTCTTTCTTAGATTTGAAGAGGGCAAATTGGAGCTCAACTACAAATAGAGGGTCCAACTCAAAGGCCACCACACGATCCATCACAAAAGTCACCACAAAGGTCACCAGAAGGGTCATCACAAAGGCCACCAGAAGGGTCATCGCAAGGGCCGCGACAAAGGCCAACAAAATGTGTCACTAAAGCTAAAGAGCTAGATAGAAGAACAACTAGAAGAAGGCCAAGTTGAGGGCCAACTACAAGAAAGCTATCTAAAAGACGCATAGCTAAAGAATTGGCTGAAGAAGCCCTTACTGTAACTGAAGGGCCAAAATAAGGGCCCAAGAAATCACAAGTGAGAATAAATGTTAACAAATCACAAGTACCTAAAAGTGACACTCTCTTTCGAATAATAAGGGCTCTTGGGAAGATGTTAAGATAATATGGTTATGGCATTTGTATAGATAAGCGTTTTGGAACAGTCATTCTTAATGTAAGTTTTATTGATTGCATTTACTTTAATATGGTGCAAATTTTTGCTGATAATTGAGTTTTCTTTTTGTAACTTGGGAGAAGTTCAAAGATTCTTAAATCTCAAGACGCAACTCAAGAATCAACAGTTGCGCTAACAAAGAAGAGGACATCGGCTACGCCAATAAGAAAGAAGAGTAAGAACCCAGTTGTAAGTCCATCTGAATTAGTTCAGCTTAAGATAGTTATAGCTCATTCTAAATTAGTTTAGCTTAGGACAGTTGCAGCTCCATCAAAATCAGTGCATCTTGAGACAATTGAAGAAGAAGTTGCGCATCCAATTAGAAAAGTGTATATGAATCAAGTGAAAGGTCCATTAAAAAGAGCACGAACAAAAGGCGTTGTGCATATTAATTGATGAGATGAGACATGATAGGGTTTGTGGGGCTAAAAAGTTAGTTGTTTTGTTTATAATTTGCTATGGATGATTTTTTTTTTTTTTTAGTTTGTCATCGAGTTTGTGAAACTTAATTTCAATATTAATGAAATGATTTTGTTACTTGTCATTTTTGTCTTTTTCAATTTTTAGATTATGCTTTTACTTACTTTCTAGTGGTGGGTCTGTGGTGGTGGTTGGGGTGCTCGTGTGGCTAGTGGTGGCCGCTGGTGAAGCCTAGTGGTGGTAGGTCTATTGTGGAGGTTAAATTAGGGGCTCATGTTGCATCTGGTACTGGTGCAAGTGTGCAGTGTGCACATCTTGCACCAGGTGATACTAGTGCAATGACTACTAGTAATGGGTCTAGTATGGTGGCTAGGGTGCTAGTGTGGCTAATAGTGGTGGTTGGCAATGTCTAGTGGTAGTGGGTCTATTGTGAGGGTTAGGTTGGGGGCTTGTGCTAGACCTAGTGCAAGATGCAAGTGTGCAGTGTGCACATCTTGCACCACCTCAATGAAGACAAAAAGAAATCAACAAGCATGAATTATGATAGATTGTGTAACTCAAGAATAAAAATCTCTCCGTGAAGATCACATTAAATGTTAGCACTCAAATGATGAAGATGGAGACAAAAGCTACAAGCATTTCGTGGAGACAAAGGTCATCGAAGAGTTTTTCCATGAACGTTTGTTTTGCAAATGCATTAATGATGTGCAATCATTGTATTGACTTTGTTTATGTGTTTTAATTAGCTTTGTGGACTGTTTGTTACTTCATTTAATGTTGCTAGAAGACTTCATGGCTCATTTAATTGTGTTTTTAGTGGGTAGGATGTTCATCCTCTATATTGTAGATGTTCTGCTATTATATAAGGACGTGAGGTTGAGGGTGAGTGTTGTAAATGGATGCCATCAAAAAGCATTTTAATTGTGTGTTTGGTAATAATTCTATTCCCGAGAATAATTTTTTATCAGAAATTATTTTTTTATTCTATTCATGAGAATAATTTCTGAACAAAATAACGCGCTTGGTAACTGTTTAGAATTTCTACTTCTAGAATAGAAATGCGCTTGGTAGAATTTTTTAATTTTTTTAAATATTTTTCTTTTGTTCTTGTTCTTTTTCTCTTCTTCTTCCTCCTCTTTTGTAGACGGTCACTGGCCATGGGCGAGCCTCGACGTCGCCAAGCCAAGGCGAGGTCGACCTTGCTCAGGCTGTGTGAAGTCAGCCTCGCCCAACCACGGCGAGGCTCGGGCCAATGAGCCTTATCGTGGCTCAACGTCACTTGCCAAAAGGAAGAAGAAAAAAGGGGAAGAGAATAAGAGAAAAGAGAAGAAAAGTGGAGAAAAGAAAAAACACGTGAACTAATTTTAAGAATTGTTCTCAAGAACAAAAAACAAATTTTTTCCATTTCTTAATTCTGTTCCAAATGTATTCCCAAGAACAAAAAAATAGATCTTTGTTTCTGGAAACAAAAATTTTACTAAACGGATTTCTATTCTTTTTTCGTTCCGAGAAATAAAATAACATAAATAGTTATTTCCTAAAGGTTACCAAACAAAGCCAAAGAACAATTTCTCCCTCCAACTTGTGCACTTATTCCAAATTTCCAAAGTTGTCATTATTCTTTTTGGTTCCAACACCCATGACCTCCAAATATATTACTATGCACAAATCTCGGGTTTGAGTTAAATTAAAATGTGTATAAAAAGAAAACGAAAAGAAAGCAAAAATTTCACGGAACCGTTCAAGTTAGAACTCGACGTACTTCAAAAAAGAAGCAGAGAGTACTCATCAATACTGGCCAAAGCAAACCCGTGAAGAGCAACACAGGGAAAATGGAAGAAATAACAAAACAGAGCATGGAGATTGAGTTCAACGCACTTCTGCGTCACGAGTTCCGAGATCACGGGATGGCCTTCTGAGGAGAAGATTCCCCTCCTTCTTCAGTGACCTTCCACGCTGAACCTCACCAAAACGCGAGTAGAAACCATCATTTGAAAAACGAATCACATCATAAATGTCAACACAGAGAGAGAGACCATTGGACGAGCTACGAGAAGCTTGGTGCTGTCATCGTGAAGAATGGTCATGGGACTGATGGAAGACGACTTTACAGCTCTCTCTCTCTCTCTGTCTCTCTGCGGGACTTGCATAAACAGAGAGGAGAAAGAAAACAAAAAGGAAACCGTACTAATTAAAAAATCTTTCTTGTTTGACGTGAGGTGAAGTGGGCGTATCGACTTTTTTATAGGCATTTTCAAAAGTTGTAGCACTTTGCACGTTTCTCCATAAAAATTCCAAAAATGAAAGAATTATTTTAAGTCTTAGAAAAACAAAATTGAGTGAAGTTTCAAATAAATCACAGTACATTGCTCTGAGTTCAATCAAGCTGTCTATCCCAAGCCCGAGTTCTGAGTTCAATCAAGCTGTATATCCCAAGCCCGAGTTTAACTCTGATTAAGTTTTCAATAAATGCAAACTTGGCTCCACTCGACTCATGTAACATGTAGGCCTAACGAGTAGTTGATTTTATTGGGTACTTTTAATTTCATGTATACATTTATAATTATTATGTTGTAAATAACTAACTAATCATTTTTTTCAAATTGTATTACATCTTAAGAATTGAAGTTAGAAGTTAATTCGAGTTCAGACTAACATTTAACTGTCGAGGAAGTCGAGTGGAGCCAAGTTTGCATTTATTGAAAACTTAATCAGAGTTAAACTCGGGCTTGGGATATACAGCTTGATTGAACTCAGAACTTGGGCTTGGGATAGACAGCTTGATTGAACTCAGAGCAATGTACTGTGATTTATTTGAAACTTCACTCAATTTTGTTTTTCTAAGACTTAAAATAATTCTTTCATTTTTGGAATTTTTATGGAGAAACGTGCAAAGTTCTTGTTCTTTCCGTAGATTGTGTACAACTTTTGAAAATGCCTCTCTAATAGTCGATACGCGTCGAACTTGAACATGTCCTTAAAAGATTCCCTCCTGAATTGGATATCCCGGGAGGACTCTCCTCACAAGCCATTTAAAGGCAAGTGAGGGGAGTAGTATGGGATAATATCCCCACTGGGTATCCCCGGCCACAAATCCCAGAAATGGGAAATCGAGGACCCAACTGTGATCCCTGCGATGGAGCCGCTGGGTGAAACATCTCAGACGCTTTACAAGGAAGTGATCAAGCCTGGACTTGGAAAATAACCAAGATCCAAGGTGGCCGCCTACATGTTACATGAGTCGAACTTTTTCAAAGTTCAATCTTGACTCCATTAAAAAATAAAAAAATAAAAAATAAAATTTCAAGCTATTCATTCTCAACTTGAGAAGAATTATCCCCATTTTGAGTAGAACCCAAATGGAGTACAAGTAACTTAAATCATTTATAGGCCTAAAACCCTAAAAGATCACAACTTTAAATGCCCCATTTGGTTCAACTTCTAAGGAAAATACAAAGCATTCAGTAAGTATTTTGGAGACTTTCTTGACCAAATGTTAACATTTTGAATGCTAAAAGCTTAATACAGGTAAGAACCTATTTTGAACTTTCAATATTTTGAAATGTAAGTCTATTTTTCATCCGTCATTATTCATCTTCTTCGTCATTCATCACGCTGCTCATCTTCCTAGATTTGCCGCCTAAGAGTCAAGCTTCTCCGGCAACTGCCACCATCGCCAAAGGTCACACGTCCCCGACAACCATTACCTAGGATGGAGTGACCTGCGACTCCAGTGACGCCGCCTGGGTTCACATGACCTCAAGTGGCATTGCTTGGTTCACATGACCTCAGGCGGTGTTGCCTAGGTCGCATAACCTCAGGCTACCTTGCCTAAGGTTTGCACGACCTTAAGCTACCAAGGGCGCATTTGGTAACCATTTTGTTCTCGGAAACAATTACTAATCGGAAATGATTATCTTTTATTCTGTTCCCGAGAACAATTTCTGAGCAAAAGAACGTGTTTGGTAACTGCACAACATTTCTGATTTTGGAATAAAAAAAAGAATATAAATGCGTTTAGTAACTACATACAATTTTATTACAATTTAAAAATTTTATCAAATCATAAAAATTCTATTGATTAATTATATTTATACTAAGTAATATAAATATTAACTAATCAAATTTTTATTAAATAGTAAATAATAAACTATAGTATAAACTATAAATTAAAATACTAAATAATAAATTAAAATACAAAATTAAATATGTATTCTATTTATAGCAAAATTTCAATTCCTACTTCAAATATATTTTTTTCTTTTTTAAATAATTTTATTTTTTCTTTTTTTTTTTTTTCATCCTTTCTTCCTCCCCTTCTTCTTCTTCTTCTTCTTCTTCTTCTTCTTCTTCAAGGTGGCCGGTTGCTAGCCTTGGGACAATTGGCGATCGGCCAAACGAGGGCTAGCAACCTCATCAGAGCATCACCGACCCTTAGTGAGGCTGTGCCTCGTCGGCTGAGCCTTGCTGGTGGCTGGGGGAGGCCCGCTTGGCCACCGGCAAGGCGTCGGTGAGCTTGCCAAGCCTCGCCGGTGGTTGGGCAAGGCTCCAGCGAGCTCGCCAACGACCGACGGTAGACGACAACGTTCGGCGAGGGGCGGTGGCAAACGACAATGGTGGCGGCAATAGCACTTTAAGAATAAGAGAGAAAGGAGAAAACAAGAAAAAAGAGGAGGAAAAAGAAAAAAAATTAGTAGACTTGATTCTAGAATTGTTCCTAGAAACAAAGAATCAACTCCTTTTTTTTTCTACTCCAAATCTGTTCCTAGAAACAAAATTTTTACCAAATACGATTCTATTCCAAAACTACTCATGGGAACAAAAAAAAATAGAAATAGACATTGTTTGATAAATTACCAAACAGGCCCCAAATCAACCATATCTAGCCATTCGACGATTGTCCGATAGTTGGCCGACAGCTGACCAACATCAGATTTAATTTTCAAACTTAAAAAAATAGCAAAAGCCCTTATAAATATGGGTTTTACCAAATGACATTTATGCCAAAACTATTTTTCAATACTATTTGAATTTACAATTTATTAAATAATGTAGCATTTCGGAAAACCCATTTATCCAAAAAATATTTGCACTTTCCCAAAGCCATTTCCCCAAATCCGAACCAAACGAGTCCTAAGTTCAATTCCAGTTTTACCTTGATTTTTTTTGTCCCATAAGAAACAATAAACTTTAGATCCAATGTCAATTTTACTCTTTTTTTTTTTTTTGGTATCATGAAAAGCCCTCAACTTTAAGTTTTGTTTTAGCTCTACATTTAAAACATTTTGTTGACAATGGAGATATAGAAAACTTCTAAGCACATGCATTCGAGCATTTCAAGCATGAACTCTGACCAGAAGAGACAAAACACTTCCAAGTACAAGAGATTGAAGAATGAGTGTGAAATCTAAAATCCCTAAGAAGATGAAAAGAAGAATCTTAATATTGAGAGCAATTGAAAAACATTAACCCTAATTATTATAGTTTTTATCCAAATTTTAGATCAAAAAGGGAAAAGACCACCAAAAATCTCAAACTTTGCCAAAAGTGACAAATTTATCCCAAACTTTTTTTTTATGATATGAAAAATCCCAAATTTTGTAAATTGTGACACATTTACCCCACCAAAGGCATTTTCACCTTTTTTTTATTTTCCTTTTTTCTTTTGTTTTTCCTTCTTCTTTCTTCCCTCCGCTAGCCATGGTTTTTTGTGTAAGGTAAAAGAAAAAAGAAAAGGAAAGAAAATTTAAAAAGTAAAAAGACCAAAATACCCTATAGTTTAAGGTAAATGTGTCACACGGATAGAAATTCAAAATTTTTTTTGTCACAAAAAAAGTTTAGGAATGTCACAGTTGGTAAAATTCGGGATTTTTCATGTCACAAAAAAAAATTTGGGATAAATTTGTCACTTTGAGCAAAGTTTGAAATTTTTAGTGGTCTTTTCTCGATCCAAAAAGACATTTTAGCTAATATGAAGATTCATCTTCAAAAGACGTCTTCTTAGATATGAAATTTAAGGAAAAGAGCTAGAGTAATGATGTAAAATCACTAAAGGCAATTTTGGATGGAAGGTTACTATGGATAGTTTTAGAATTGATGCAAGATAGTAATTTTCATAAAGCAAAAAATATAGGGAAAAGACTATGGCACCCTAGATCTCAAACCAAATTACATGATTTGCTTTATAAATTAGGGGAGATATTAATTTCATATCATAAAATAAATTTCATTATAAACTGAGTCATAAGAAACTAAACTGCACTCGACTATATTTACCAAAAACTTTGTTTCCGTACACATCGGGAAATGAGGCTAAGGAGGGGGATTTCTACAAAAAATCACTAGTAGCCATAAACATTAAATATCTCGCCTCATGTTGGGTATGTACATATTGTCAGAACAACAAAAAAAACAAAACTCTCCCACACGTCGAGTGCTCCTCGGTCACCTTCTAATCTGAGAAAAAAAAAAAAACACAATAAACAAGTGTGAGTTTTTAAAATAAAAACTTAGTAAGTGAGCGGTTAGTCTTAATTTGGAATTGACCAATAACAAGACAAATAGGTAAACAAATTATCAATTTATAGAATCTATGAAAGTCTAGCTGCAACAATCACCAAGGGGAAGATGATACTCCACCCTGTACCCTCACACCCAACCTGATGTCACGAGGTTCACAATCACTCGGGGGAAGACGACACTCCACCCTGTATCCCTTGCACCCAACTTGGCATCACGAGATCCCTTGAGAAGTTATTCAACCATTCTCAATCCTTTGGAGAGAATACCATTACTCCTCGTCACCCCTCTCCAGGCATCCCAACACCCGAGGTCTCTCATTGGCTCCTTAGCCAATTACATACATTCATAATTTCACCTTATTACAGCACCAACTATTCTAGTATGCTAACAATCACATCAATATCTAAACATACATTATTAAATACTATAAGGTATATAAGAACCCTCATTAGAGGCGACAAAGTAAGAGTCCAACATTTTCTTGCAAAAAACTCAAAATCTACTAACATGGATAGAACTAGACGAAAGCTACTAGTCTTAGTGTTTAAAGCCAAAACCATAGTAAACCATCACAGAAAACTCTCAAGTTTTAATATGTGATAGTAAGGCCCTAAATGAACACTTTTCATGAAGGAAACCAAGTTCGATTCCTTCTATAAAGAGAGCAGCAATGTGATCCATGTAGCTCAAAATTCCTTCCGCCAAACAAAACTAACAACCGGGAGGTTTAGCCCATTTCTAAGTTCAAAACTCAGTAAAATGCTTTGAAATTTTGTTATATTCTGCACCTACATGTCTCCTACTACTTTCATAAAGGAAGCAAATCCATATTCTAACTCAATAATTTTATAGAAATTCAAAGCACACTGAGGTCGTGATTTCACGGTATTGAACAGCTTACTAACAATATAAAATCAAGTCTTCATGTGGATCAGTTTAACTTATAAAAATCTCGATTAAATATATGTCAGATCAGAATGTATTGCACAATTTTCCAAAAAATAAGTTCATTCAATTCCTAATACATTTGATTATGGAAAATCGGCAAACCAGCAACCTCAATGAGCTTTTCTTCCTGGACAGACCAACCATGGACTCTAGCATCTACACTCAGCTACTCCTAGCTAATTAGTTCTCTCACGAACCCCCATTTGAACCTTAACCACACATGTATAACACCTAAACGAACATTGACCACTAGCGATTCATCGCAAACAACTCGAAAAATCCATCCAATGCCACAATTGAACTCTTGACCTTCATAAGTCAATATGCAAGCTTGTTTCATAGCTCATCCGCCTTTCTTACCCAACGACGATGGACCACAACTTCTCTCTTGCCCCGACCTACACCATACCATCCACAAGACTCACATGCAAGTCACCGAGCACCCATCCAATCTTGTTACCAACTCAAACGAGCCCAAAACAGAATCATCAAGGCTCTGTTCAGTTCAAGCCAAGGGAGAAAAAGAGAGAAACGAAAGAGAGGGAAGGAAACTATGGGTTGGAGGGTCGTCGACCGGGTGGAATGCGATATCCACCACTTACCAGCCACGGCAACCCAAAATCAGAACCTATCCTACCCCCAAAACCCAACATTTTAGCCATTCCCTGCACCCCCAACACAGTCACCCAACCTTAAATCAACATGCTACACAAGGTGGGGCAAACCCATGAACTCGAGACCACGAAGACAGCTCTACTTACCTAGATCTTTCACTGATGGAAAAGGGAGGAGGCGCCGAGCGAGCTGGTGGCTTCACAGCTTGCAGCAGTAGCTCCGAATGGGATAGGGCAACGGCGATCTCGCTGCTGGACGAAGGCACGGGGCTAAGAAGGGCAAAGATCGGGTCAGACTTTAGCGAAACAAAGCAAGAACAGAGGAGAAAAGAAACAAGTGTCTCGACTGAGAGAAGAAAGAGAAGAACACAACTGAAAGAAAGCAGTTGTTGTAGTAGAGTCGTTTTTTGAAAGAACAAAAGAGGGAAAAGATAAAAGAAAGTAAAAAATCATAAACTTTGCCAATAGTGACACATTTACTCAACTTTTTTTTGTGACATAAAAAATCCTGAACTTGTATTTATGTAACACATTTACTCTACACTATAGGGCATTTTTATCTTTTTATTTTTTTGTTCTTCTTCTCTCTTCCATTCACCCGCTATAACAAAGGGAAGCTGAACTCAAGTGAGGGTTACCCTCGTCGACGTCAGGCAAGGGCCACCCCCACCGGCATCGAGCGAGGGGTGCCCTCGCTCGATGCCGGTGAGGGAGGCCCTTGCCTAAGTCCTACGAGGGGTGCCCTCACTAGGCCCTTGTTGTCGTCGAGCAAGGGCTATCCTTGCCCAACATTGACGAGGGCCCTCGCTAGGTCACTCGACATTGATAAGGGCGGCCCTAGCCAGGCCTCACCTGACGCCAACAAGGGCCGCCCTCGCCTGAGTTCAACTTCCCTTTGCCATGGCTGACAGAAAGAAGAGAGAAGAAGAAAAAAAGAAAAAAAAAAGAAGAAAAGAAAAAGAAAAAACAGAAAAATTAAGTCAAAAAATGCCATTGATCAAGTAAATGTATTACAATTGGTAAAGTTTGAATTTTTTCATATCACAAAACAAAATTTAGAGTAAATTTGTCACTTTCGACAAAATTTGGAGTTTTTAGTGGTCTTTTCCCAAAAATATATGGCAAAATTGGAATTAAACCTAAAATTGGGATGTTTATGAAACAAAATATATATATATTCATGGTAGAATTGAAACTAAAGCTAAAGTCGAAATTTTTTAAGGTATATAGTCCTACATGTAACCAAGGGCTAGCCTTAGGTTCATTAGTAAGGACATGTACTATGGATCCCTTCTTACCTCCTCTTAAACTAGGAGGTAGTTTGGCCACCCCTACCAGGTCTACCAACACCTATCCATTTGATATATAGTGACGATAGCCTACCTAGATTATTCAAATACGATGCCTTGGGGACCCAGCTCCTAACATCCCCAACTCCCTACCAAGTTTTTCTTCCCGATAGAAGAGGAATACAAAGTCTAGACAAAGTAAAGTCTCTCATCCCTAGGCTCTCCCACTTGTCTTTTCTCCTTAAGCCTTTTAAGGACTTGCTCAGGTCCAGCACCTCTCTTCTCTCCAGCCAAGAGATTTGCACAAAATCAAGATGCATTGCTATCAATTTGTCTAAAGGGTCCAATTTAGAGAATCAATACAAATCAAAATGGGTTGATATACACATTTCATAAGCAAATAGACTCCCTTTTAAACTAGAGTTCACAAAACTAAACATGATGGTAAATTGTCGAACTCTTCATAATCATGATGAATCTCTTCATCTCCTCCAAAAAAATGCATGTCAAAAGCCAAAAAAGAGTCAGTACACAGATCACCAAGGAGCGCTAGCAACTTCTTCGAATGTCATCTCGAGGTCATCACTCCCTTTGCGCAAACTCTCAATCTCATCATCGAGCCTGCTAATAACTTCTCTTACTTCCGCGAGCTTCACCTCAAGCCTGCACCTCTCCTCCTCCGCCCGAGCCCGATCACTCTCCGCTTCTCTGTACCTCTTTGACCTCATCGCAAGTTCCAGGAGCCGCTCAAGCCGGGTTCTCAAAAACCCCACTTCCATGCCCATCTCCTGAAATGCCTTCAGTGTCTTGCTCCAGATATCGAATTCCTTCATTGACGTCACGATCCTCGAAGCCCGAATTGCGTCTGCTAAGTTCACCGTCTCCGAGATTATACCGGCAGCAAGTTTGTAGTTCAACCCTTCAAGGAGGCGACCATGGAGATATGACTTTTGACTCCGGCAAAGCTCGTAGTATTTGAGTCTAAAGTGGTTGGACAGTTCGGAGTCAATGACTAGGTCATTGGCTATTATCTCAAAGTTCTCGATGCTTCTCACGTCTTTAAAGTCAACAGTTTTTTCGGAGAACCGGATTCCGTCGAGGACTTCAGAGACAGGATCTCCAGGATCACTCTTGGCCTGTTCGGTGACAGGCAGAGCAAGCACATTGCAGGCTCTTAAGTTGTCATTTTGAGAGTTTTGTGGAGGATCTTCCGTTGTGAGAGGCTTCCAATAATCATCATCCGATATTTCGCAGGTCTTGCGGCCGTTTTCTGGTCCACAGTCGAAAGTGAAGAACAAAGAAAGATTGGAAAGCAACAGCCTAGCAATTTTCTTGGAGCAGAAACATACCAGAATCCCCTGTTTTTAAGCAGTGGTCCAAACTAAGGAGGCCAAGAGCCCCATCCACATCATCGAAATTGCTTCGTCTCACAATGTAAACCTGAAACAAAGTTCTAATTTGATCAGCAAGCAGCTTACATGTACTAGTTAATGAACTAATTGGTGCTAATCGTGACCCAGAGGGATGCTCGAGAGCATCTTACATACCAACTACATCACTAGCCGAACAAATCAATCTCTCGGAGAAGTTTTCCAAATTTTTCCAAATGTTAGCACAGAAGTTTTCCAAATTTTTCACTTTATAGTGAAACCAATTTAACCAAACTTAAGTGCCTGTCTATGCCATCCGAAAAGTATACTTCTTTTCACCTCTTCTAATATAAACTTAGGATAAGTGCATTAAAATTTCTAAAACTTATCAAGAAAGTACAATTTAATCTTAAAACTCTCAAAAAGTGCAATTAAATCCTAAAATTTTGAAAAAATATAATCAAGTTTTAAAACTTATTAAATTGGTCAAATCAAGTTCTTCCATTAATAACAACTTTTGAAAGTTTTATTACTTAATTGTATTTCTGTGATAGATTTTTGGACTTGATTGTACTTTTTGCACTTTTTGAAAATTTTAAGATTTGATTGCACTTTCATGACAAATTTTAGAACTTAATTGCACTTTTTGAAAATGTTAGGATCCAATTGCACTTTCATAACAAGTTTTAGGACCTCTAGTGCACTTACCCCTCTAGACTTTCTTTCAAAACTGGCTTGCAGTCTCAGCATTGCTGTTGTTTGCTTGTCTAAAAGAACAGAACACTGAAACAGAAAACCATTTTCTTGAAAACCTACAGAAATATGAAAACTAAAGACCTCCCATCCACATACGGAATGTCAAATTCTTTTTGTAAACTGCTCTCCTTGCAATAAGAATTAACTACCTGTAAAAACAGAACCGTACACATTCCGGAGTAGCGAAGAAACTGATGTTATACATAATTGAGAATGCTCTACATATTATCACCTTGAAACGGGTTGGCTTGACTAATTGGAAAACTAATGCATCGCCCTCCTGCAGATTGTGAGCAATGGAAAACCCTCTCCAGCCACCACTCAGGCCCATCTTTGCCCCAAGGTACTTGGTTTCATATCCTTTGCTGCTTTCATCTTCTAAAGTAATAGTTACATCTTGCTGTGGCAAATGCAAGTCGCAGAATTTCTTCGGAAGACCCTGTCAACAAGAATTGTCGGGTTATTAAACGCTTCAAGCTTTTTCTTTTTCAGGACACTCGAATTGCGCCGGGGTTAATCATGAGACTCACCAGCCAAAATCCACCAGTAACATGCGATGGTAGCATAAGCTTAACCATGACTGGATACTCTGGCGAAAGAGTTGACTGAATTCTTTTTGCTCGATCCAGGGCATCATTTGCAGAATCAGTACCATATCTGTCATCTGCGGCTCTCTCTCTCTTTGGACTGAAATGGAAGATTTTCAGATATGATCACTAAAGAATCAGATTTTTCCTGCCCTTCGTCATGAGAGAACTTAAAAGTGCAACTAATTAAGATAGGTGTCGCGGCCACTGCAATGTACTCAACTAACCTTTCCAGCCTAGGCAAACCACAACAGATTACCTGATCAATAATGAGGAAATGTGTAACGACAAGTCAGTCATTTAAGCATGCGAAATGTTGTTAAAAAAATCTATTGAGATGCTAAATTTGTCGAGCAATTCATTCAAAGTTAAGCTTGAGACGTAAAACATGATCCACGGCTTCTCTGACAGTTTATGCCTTCGAAGTAATCAGTTGAACAAGAGGTTGAGAGAGAGAGAGAGAGAGAGAGAGAGAGGGTATTTGAAGCCTGCGTGTCTATGTTTGGACAGAAAACCCATCCTGAAATTTGGATCTTGCAAACAGGAACACCCTCCGTTTCTTTCCTTCACTCTCTCACTCACTCTCACCCATTCCATTTCTCCTCACTTCTCGTTCACGCACGCCATTAAAATCACATTCCAGAGATCGAAAACTTCAACAAGGAGAGTAGGCAATCCACAGAGCATTAACATAGAGAGAGACTGAGATGACTGAAGAAACAGAGGTTGTCCGTGCTTCTCACCTGCTTATTGGAAGTTCCCTGAAGACCCAGTGGCTTTCTACAGAGCAGCTTCTCCTTCCTCTTCAGCGACGTTCCTTGCTGAACCCAAGCAAAATGTCGGTCAGATAAAAGGACAAAACCAAGAAAGTGAGTGACTGCAAGAACAGAAGAAACAGAGCGTGCCCATGTTTTCTCACTTGCTTGCAGGAAGTTCCTTGAACACCCAGTGGCCTTCCGGACAGCAGCTTCTCCTTCCTCTTCAGCGCCGTTCCTCGCTGAACCTGAACTAAACGTCAGCAAAAGAAAGAAAAAGCAGCCCAAGACAGAAGAAACACAGACGTCTAGAGAGAGAGAGAGAGACCTTGGAAGGAGGCGGGAGAAGTCGCGGCTTCTCGTCTTGACGAATCGCCATGGGAGAGTATCCCGCGTGGGAAGATCACGACGACACGAAGAGCGTCAGAGGCCTCTGCGGACCTCGCACGGACGGGGACTGCTGCGACAGGCGAGAATGGAAGGACTGAGGAGAGGTGGAGGACCGTCCGGTTCTGCTTTTGAAATAATAAGAATATTAGTAATTGCCATCAAACTACTCATCACGCCTAAAAGTGGGACCTACCACCTACTACTATCCGTACTCCGGAGGCTTTGGTTTGGAGCCAAAATTTGAAAAAAGTGATTTCTGGAGTTGCCAACGACAAAAATCAATTAATCACAGAAAAAAAAAATAAACCAGTTTTTAGATAGGTGAGTCGAGCCTGGTTTTGTAAGGGAGGTTATGTGGTTTGGTCAATACAAGATAGTAGGGGTGAGCATGGTCCACGTTGGGTCAGTCTGCCCCATAATCCCAGGATCAATCTGCATAGTGCTAGTCCTCAATTTTTGAGATCGAGAACCGACCTTATTAAGTTTGGGACCAAGGACTGGACTGACCCAATGGGTTCAATCCAGTTCTAGAATCAACTCGGGACCAATTGATAATTTTTTATTTCATTTTTTTATACTTCTTAAAAAAACGATTAAGGACCAAACTAACCCAATAAGTTTGGTTCACTTTCAAGGTCAATCTATGGCTAATCAATAATTTTTTATTTTATTTTTTGTACTCTTTAAAAGGGCAACCAATGACCATACCGACCTAATGGGTTCGATGATGAGCGGTCAACTAAGAAAGGCAAATAATGAGGGTCAAGTGGGGTGAGCATCGAACATAATAAGCATTGAATGTCGAGTGGGAAATAACAAGCCAAGAGGCAAGCGATACGAGTGACCCAAAGCGAATGAGATGAGTGTCAAGTGGTGATTGAAGAAGTTGTTTCTTTCGATTTTTGCAAATTGAAGACTAATATGACAAATAAGACAAAAGAGAACGAATACTAGAAGATGATGCCATAAGAAGCTGTTTATGCCTTTTTGGACGCCATAAGAACTCCTCACAAAAACATTTTCCTCCTTTGTAAATTATGACTATTAACACTATAAAAAACATTAAAAGATCTAAGTTATTAAAGAACAATGTAAAATTACTCGAACTCCTCACTAAAGAGTTGTTTAATATTGTTGATATTATTTATTTTAAGGTTTTCTCTATATAAACAAATTATAAGTAATATATTATATATATATAGTCAACTCTCAAGACTGAGGACCAACCCGCACAATGCTGGTCTAGGAATTTTAGGACCAAGGATCGACCCAATTTCCCTAGAAACTAGACTAGGACCAGTAGGGTTGAGCTGATCCAGGATCGATCCGGGGTTGACCCCTACAAGGCAGTCCCATTTGACATGAATCATTTGATTGAAAGAGAATTAGGTTCAATATCGGGTGATTTTGAAAAATTAGTAAGTTATGCCTATATGATTTGTTAATAGAAATGCTGTTGATTAAGGAAAATTATGTGTTAGGATAATTGCTCATTGATTAAGCCCTTAAGTTTAAGGACTGTAAAGGAATGCCGCCATCATTGAAGTAAGTTTGTAAGATACTAGGAAAGAACTTACAAACTACCACATATGAGTGCAACAATTTAATACTACCACAGGTAAAATTATGACCCATAAAGTTAAATCATTACCTAAATGTGCGATCCATCTTGGGATGATTTTAAATAAATTACACCATTTCAAGAAAATTACAAACTACCATATTCAAGACCAACTCATTCAACCAAGAAGATCAGTATGCATTCAAGATCGATAGCATTCTTATCGAAAAGTCCCTGTTGATAAGGCCTTAAATTTTATATTGTCATTGCCCATGCATCAAAGCTTGCATCACGACACTTTGGGATGGCCACAAGCATTGAAAATGTCATGCATTTAATAGCTCGTAGTTTTTAAATGTTTATAGTTTCTATGCACATAATGACTGTCGGATTCTAGGTTTGACTATAGCCTTTTGCTTTTCTTTTGTTTTGCTATAAAAGGTCATCGAGTCTCTATACAACATGCAATTTGATTAATGAAAATTTGCTTAATGCAATTTCCTTGAACCTTAAAGAGTTTAGACCACTTTTCACTCAATTTTTGCAAAGTCGGAGCTTTTAAAGCCTGTATCCTTGAAGAGTTGCAGCCATCAATCTTGAAGAGTTGATGCCATTTCTATTTCCTTGGAGGCCTACAAGAGCAACTGTTGAAGTTCCTATCATTTTCTTTATTTTGTCCGATTTCATTTCGTCCGCTTCCTTCCAAAATTGACAAGCCTGCAATACTCATCTGAGAAAACTCAAAACATAAAAGTTGTAGATCCAAAAGTTTCCATTCTTTTGGCTTTGAAATCAAGTCATTTGGATTTGATTTGACAAAGTTATGCCCATTTTTCCCGAGCTAGTGCAGAATTGAAATTTCTGCTCATTTTTGTGACTAAGAGTCTGTGTGCATAAGTCACTCTACCGATCCTATTGTTTGAGTAGCCAACCTTGAGCTACACCATTTGGCTTTAAAGCTTTGGAGGAGTAGACAATGCTCCCAAGACAAGCAAGATGTCAAGGTGGCAATATCAATCCATTAAACGAAGTACAAATACTTACAAAGAATTTGCAGCAGCATATGCAATGACAAATTGATGATTTGACCCGAGAAGTTCAACATTTGAAGGATTCAAGCAAACAACCCTCCACCTCATTCCAAAACCGAAGAATCCAATGGTGATTTTGCTTCTTCAAAGTGTGCTCATTCATTTCCCTAAAGGAGGAATGCACCATATCACACACAAGAAGTTCATGAACCGAATTGGGAAAAGGAAATCAAGAGAGAGATTCCAGAATTTTCAAGTACCAATTCTACTAATGAAATTATCGATTGGTTAACACTTGTGAATGAAGTTTTTGAGCATAGGAATGTCCCGGAAGATCATCGAGTTGGCATCATTACTATGTGATTCGAAGGCAAGGCCATAGCATAGCAGAGACATGAGAAGCAGACTCTCGTCAATCTATTGGCAAGGTTCTAGTCACTTCATGGAGAAAAATAGAGAAGAACATTTGAAAGCATTTCCTTTAAAAAGGGTACAAGAGAGAGAGCTTTATCAAACGTACCAAAATCTTAAACAAGGTTTGTGAATAGTATATCAATACACCAATGAATTCAATGAGTTGAAGATTTGCAACAACATTCAAGATTCTAAAGAGGTGCTCGTGAACAAGTACTTGAACGGTCTACAAATTTAGATCCAAAATGCCAAGTCCTTGACATTTGGGACTTAGGGGTGCACATCAGTGGGCACTTAAAGTGGAGCGTTCTCACTATAGGAGACAACAACCCTCTATCGTGCCAAATCGAGCAACCAGAAATATCACTAGCACCACCAAAGTTGCTGAAGCTACGGCGGAGAGTTAATTGGCCATTGTATAGGAAGTCGTATCTTGAGTATATTGATTGGTACCACATACTAGTAAGCTCTCTGCTTAGCCCAACATTTCAAAACAAGCAATTACTACTGATATACATTGTTATTATTGTGGAGAGATTGGTCATTGTGCTAGGAATTGTTGAATCAATAAGAATCGACCGGCCAGTAAAACTTTCTTGGTGGAAAATGAATCTAATGAGGATGCGGAGGAGCTGCTTGAAGAAGAATTGAAAGATGACAAAGTTGCTATGGAAAATGAACAAATAATACATGCTAATTCCGGCGAGCTTCTCATGACTCCTGAAGAAAACATCGGAAATAGGTGGCTGCACCACCAATATTTTTCGCTTGGCCTGCACTATTTCAGAGGAAGGCGTTTTAATTAGTTATTGACTCAAGTTATTGAGAAAATGTGAATTTTGAAGTGACAGCAAACAAGCTGAAATTGCAGTTGAAAGGGCATCCTACACCTTACAAATTGTCTTGGTTGAAGAGAGGTATCGAGATAACCATTTCCAAATGATGCCCTGTCAATCTTTCCATTGATTCTATCTATTTTGACAAGATATGATATGATGTTCTACCCATTGATGCTAGTCACATTATCCTTGGTTGACCGTGGCAATTTGATAGAAAGGCTATCCATGATGGTTATCAAAATATGTATTTTTTTGAGTATGGAGGAAACAAAATTACTTTGACACCTAGTAAGGAACCTCTTAAGGCCCCTTTAGTTGAAAATTCCTTATCCCTCACTTTGCTCGCAATGAAAGAAGAAAAGGGTGCCATGAAGGAGGTTAGTATTGTATTTCCTCACCAAACGGATGGACAAATTGAAGTTCTCAATTGGTCTTTTGGAAATCTATTAATGACATTGATAAATGATAATCCCCAATCTTAGGAAATTCCGTTGTCACTGGGAGAATTTGCATATAATTGTTTAGTGAATCGTACTACTAGATACAATCCCTTTGTGATTGTGCATGAATGTCAATCGACCATTGCTCTTGATTTGCACTCATTCCTTTTGCTGCAAAGCCAATTCATAAGGTGAATGATATTATAATCAAATGAGAATAGTTCATGGAGAAGTGCGCCAATTAAGTCCTATAAAAAGGATGTCGATAAGCGGCAATGTGAAATTATCTTTGAACCTAGAGATTTTGTTTGGACTTATTTGCTACCTAAGTAGCATTAACATCGATACGTAACACACGACATAACACAACACGACACGATATGTCGTTTCTCAAAAAACACATAATTCCGACACGTTGGCACACGTATAATATTAAATGTATATTTTAAATTATCATTTTTATCATTATTTCACTCAAATTAATTTGATTCAAACTCACAAATAAATAAATAATAAAAAAGCACATAATGAATTTACACTAAAAATATTAATCAATCATTTATTAATATAATTCATTATTTCAATTTGACAAATTCAATTCCATTCTAATAATTTATAAAACTTGGAGAAAAAAACAAGCAATTCACATTTTGGACATGCGTGTCAAATATGTCATAAGAGAAGAGAAAAAAACTTGAGGGTTGAATTGTATATCACGGAAAATGAAAGTCAGAAGAAAAGAGAAAATTAGATTTTTCTTCTTTCCCCTTTTATTATTTTTGTTATTATTTTTTATTTTTTCACATATATACATTTTGACTATTCGTTTATTGAAATTTTTTGAAATTGACCTCATGTGTCGAAGTCACGTATAGGAAACTCGCATGTTAAAATTCCAACTCGAGTGTCAGGAAAGTTGACAAAGTGTCGGATTTTCTAATATGTCAAGAGTATCGAAGAGTGTCGGACACGTTTTGGAGTGTTCAACACGACACAAAAACTCCCGGAGAGTGTCGTTGTTTCCTAGTTTGCTACTAGAGTGTCATCCCGTTGAGAGCTATAACAAGCTTAGTGATCTAAATCTTGGTCCACTTGAAGTTCATGAATGCATCGATCCTAATGCATCCTAATGCATATCACCTGAAACTTCCTTCTCATATGAAGATACATGACATGTTCAAAGAAAAAGGAATGGAAAAAAAGGAAAAAGAAAAAAGAAAAAAGAAAAAAGAAAAACATATTAAAAAATAATAGAAAACCAAAAAAAAATGAAAAAAAAATATTTAAAAATCCACGTCAATGCCGATTATTCCATGTAGGATGTCCGGCTTCCACATCAACAATTTATAGCATAAATTGGCCGGATGGACTGAATTTGTACTAATGTGAAAATGTTTACTATTAAATTACTTCAATTGAAATGTTTAAGACTAAACCAGTATAAATTCAATAGGTTTAGGATTTTTTAGTACTTCCGATAAAGTTGAATAGTTCGTAAACTATGGCTTATTAGATGAATCAATTCCGGCTCTTCATTGTATAGCTAATCCTATATAAAAACTTATTATTATCGTCTAAGGGGGACGAGTGCAATATATATATATATCGGGATAAGTGCAGAAATAGGACTCAAGGTGTGACTGTCCATCAATTAAGAATTTATGGTTTAAAAAAAGAATCAATTAGGTCTCGAGTTCGCCACGGTAGGATTCATGCGTCAGAAATCCGGCATGACCCCAACTTAGGAATATTTTAGCCATTTGTCACTTCTGATACACGGGGAGCTAGAGATCTAATATGGTCTTTTTCAAAAGCCTATAGTTCTCAGTTGATCAAAACAAAACCTCTCAAGTCCTCAATTGACCAATGGGATAATCTGTCCGGAAAAATATTCATGATAGGACAAAGAAAGTTCTTGCCCCTAATAATTATTTGAAAGGAACTTATTTGGACGTGTATGGTCACTAGGATACGGGTTTAGATAAGATAAAAATCAGCATATCAATTGTTGGATGCTGCGTCCTGCATGCTTCAAGCATGGATAAGTCGAATTTATAATTTATTCAGATCTGAGGACACAAAAAATTTATCCCCCTGGATTGCATAACGAAACTATAATAAAATAAAGAGAAAAGACCACAAAAAACCCCAAACTTTACTCAAAGTGATAAATTTACTCCAAACTATTGGGCTTCCCTCGCCGATGGCGAAGGGAAGCCGGCGTTTGGCGAGGGCTGCCCTCGCTAGCGTCAGGCGAGGGTCGCCCTCGCTAGATTTGGCGAGGGCACCCCTCGCTAGGCCCTCGCCCGACGTTGATGAGGGCCGCCCTCGCTCGACGCCAACGAGGGCCTGGCAAGGGAGGCCCTCGCTTGACCCAACCGAGGGCCACTCTTGCCGAACGCTGGCTTCCTTCCGTTATGGCCGGCAGGGGGAAGAGAGAAGTAGAAGAAAAAAAGAAAAAGAAAAAAAGGGACGAAAATGCCTTTAGTAGGGTAAATGTGTTACAATTTGCAAAGTTTTGAATATTTCATGTCACAAAAAAAAGTTTGGGGTAAATTTATCACTTTGGGCAAAATTTAGGGTTTTTGGTAGTCTTTTCTCTTAAAAAAAAAAAACTCAATGGAGGTGGTCTTAGCAAAAGAGTGATTACTGCCACCAGGATTGTTGTCGACAAGGTGACCATCGCAGTGTCACCATTGACAACGGCGGCTGTCGCAGCAACGGCAATAGCATAGGACTTTTAGGCCTTGTTTGGTAACATTCCATGAAACAATTATTTTTGTTCTTTCATTCACCGGAATGAAATAAAAAAAATAGAAATCCATTTGGTAAAATTTTTATTCGTAGGAGCCAAAATTTATTTTTTTGTTCTCGGAAATAGATTTTGAATAGAATCAAGAAGTATAAAAAAATGGCTCGTTATTCCTGGGAACAATTCCTAAGAATCAGTTCTGTTTTTTTCTCATTTTTTTCTTCTCTTCTCTTCTTCTCTTCCTTTTGGCTAGTCACCGACCTTAACTATGGTTGGCGATTGACCAAATGAGGGTCAGCGACTCGCCGGAGCGTTGCTGGCCCCCGGTGATGTCAAGCCATGGCAAGGCTTGTTGGCTTGAGCCTCGCCGTGGTTGGGCTGGGTGAGGCTCGGCCTCGCCTTGGCTGAGCGAGGTTGACCTCACCTAGCCACTAGTGAGGCTCGGCCTCGCCAAATTTGGCAAGGCCGAGCCTCACTTGGGCTAGGTGAGCCTCTTCCGAGCTCGTCGGACCTTGCCTTGGTCTGGCGAGGCTTCGGTGAGCTCATTGGACCTCGCTTAGCTAGTTGCCGGCCACCATTGTGGCGGCGACTAGCTACAAAGAAGGAGGAAGAAGAGAAAATTAAGAAAAATATAATAAAAAAATTAAAATATTAACAGAAACAAAAAAATTTAAAAATTCTACCAAATGCATTTCTATCTAGGAAATATAAATTTTGGACGATTCTACCAAGTGTGTTCTTTTGCTTATTATTTGTTTCCGAATAGAATTAGAAAAAACCATTTCGATAAAAAATTGTTCTCGGGAACAAAATCGTTACCAAACGTTCTCTTATAATTTATTTATCTTGTGAAAAATTAATGATTTGAAAAATATTTTCTTAACATAATCGCTTATGTCGCATGAAATAATTAATTAATAAAAAATATTTTTATTAGCGACAATAATATTTCTCTAAACATTTCCGCAAATGATCAAAGTTTTTTTTCGCTCATTCAATTTTTAAGTGATACACGTAATCATATTTAGAAAAGTATTTTCCAAATCATTCATTCTCCACAAAATAAATGCACCTAGTCTTTTCTTATTCATTTGCTTTTTGTATGTTCTCTTAAATATGTAATTTGAAGACAAGGTTGACGGTTGCGGACATACATCAATTTTATAAGTACTGACTTTCAATTTGGTAAAAGCCACCATGTTCTGTAATGAATAATATTGTTGAGGTCATTAATTTGGGAACTTATCAGATTTCATCATATTTTCTTCTATAAATTGCAATTACAACAGGATTTCATGAAATTTGGAGATGGTATCTAAAAGCGAGGAAAGAATTTCCTTCCTCCCAAATAAGGTGCACATAGAAAGTTAGAAACCCGCAAAATTTCTTGCCTTCGTATATAAAGATATCTACTATAAAAATGATAAAGTCAAAAAATGTGCACGAGGCGCTGCAATCTCATATATTATAGAAAATTCAATTTGCAAAACACTGATTTTACATAATACGAGAAATTATGATATCTTGAAAATTATATAATTTTGTCAATTAGGTATTTTCAAAGTGCTCTAGATGGACTCCCGCATTTATCTCGTTGAAAGTAGCCCCCGGACGAAGCCGCCCTATCAGTACATGGTCAGGCTTTTCCATTTTATAGGAAGCAACAGATGGGGAGACATCCCGCGCAAAATCGGGCTTTACAATCTTAAAGCAAAGCTTCGGAAGGCTAAAAAGATAGGGCAAAAGAACAGGAAATATTCCTAATGAATCGAAGAAACGAAAGTTTTTTTTGTCATCAAGCGAGAGAGTCGGGCCCTTCCATGAGGATACTAGATCATATTCGGCTGTAATCACGCACATATTTAATAAATTCTATATGAAATGTCTAATCACACAAAAATTAGGAAAACATGCGATCAGTAGGGGAAATTTTATCGTTGGATCCAACTGTCATCGCGTCCGGAACCGATGCTTGAGGACCTAAAAAACACCCTCGGTCCGGAATCTCCGGTGGAGAATCTATGTAGAGTTTAGTCATCCTGACTTGGTCCGGAAACTAGAGTTTGTGTACATAAGCATCATACGATGAACAAATAAATAAAATCATGGTCCTCAAGGGCTTTTTTTTTTTAAAACTTAAATAAAGTTAAAAAAATAATTATTTCCCACCAAGTTATAGTGTTATTTATATTTTAAAATATTATAAAAGCATATATATAAGTTAACGTCCCAGCATTTGCATATGAAAACTTCAAGAGTTCAAGCAATGAGTTGCAAGTTGCCGAGACATAAGTTTAAGCAAGGAAGAAGTTAACAAACGAAAAATTGCAGAGACATAGATGAATTTCTGGCTCAGCCAGAAGCAGGTGAAAGAGATGTGAGCAATTAAGAAGAACCACACCACAAATTGAAGTGACAATCACATCACCAAACTCTAGAAAATTAGCAGAAACGCTTGAAATTTGTATGGCCGATACACGCTCGATGACTCGAAAAACTGTATTTCATAGTCATACTCGGTCACACGAAAGTAGTTATTTACATGTGAATCGACACCTCTATACAGCCGACACACACTCGATAACTCAAAAAACCGTAATTCATAGCCATGCTTGGTCACAAGAAAACAGTTATTTATATGTGCATCCAACACCTCTATACATCTTATCTACGCTAGTGCAGCTGAATCTCCTTCAAACCATCAGCAGGGATCCCACAGCACCCATTGCTGGGGATGAGAATCGTCTATAACATGCATCTTAATATAGTCGATGAGGAACAAGATCATTCTTACATGGATTGGACTTGTCTATGTAGGATCCATTCTGTCATGCTTTTTCTGTACACTTACATGCCAGAGAAACACCAAGCATCAGCCTCTATATCCACGATACCTTTGGTTTCACGAGATGTCGCGCCTAGCTTTCTGTTGCGGATGATCTCGCCAGTTGTCTCACAGAATCTCCAGCAAAGTCGTGCAAAATTTTCAGCAAATGTGCCTGAGGCCCCTAACAGTACTATCCATTACAATCTTGACCTGCGTATGGATTTGATATCATGAGATGGTGACAGCTTCCGAGCACAAGCATATGGTTGTCCATTCAAAGAACCAGAAAACTTAATGTCCCAGCCCTCCACGTTCTTGGGTACGCAAATGTCGAACAGCATCTGGCCCAATATGCTGTGTGCGCTGATCTCTGGGGCACTCTGTGCAAGATTCGAGGACTCTTTTTGCTCATTGTCGGACGACCCAGAAGCTGCGTAACTGTCGTTCACTGAACTTGGCAGGAAGAAATGGTCACTGGGTCCTGTGGCAACCCTTCTTAAGCTCTGATTGGAGTTCACTGCTGCATTTTGGAGGTCACATATCAACTCCGAGATCTCGTCGCGCTTGCTCCCCATTCTAGTTCTTTCTTCCTCGAGTCGCTGGATTCGTTGGGAAAATATGGAAGCTGCCTTTGCGAACAAACTGGCTATGGCAGCACGATATTGGATTGGATAATGCTTATAATGACCTGAAAAGCCAGAGACGAGAATTTAGAAGGTCTGTATGCCATAGGCAAAGTAAAATCTCCCTTGTCGTGTAAACATAGTAGGGTCTCAGATCACTTGGCAGGAGTTGGATAAAAGAATGTGGCGGCCTTCAGGGCCACAACAGTTGTATCAACATCATGAGATGTACTCTCTGTTTAACGTTGAATGAATGTTCAGCCATTAAGGGTCCATTGTGAATGAGCAGATTTCGCTAAGTACTGAAGGGGTATATCAATATGCATGATGCATATGTCTGCATGAACGTACATATTTATGGATCTATCTACGTGGTAGGCATATTGTCTATATGTATTTATGGTTTGGATAGATGTATTTAAAAGTAAGATCTAGATATAGACACATCTACATATACATGAAAATGCAATGGGACTGTTAGATATTGAACCCAGGTTGGAACATTATGACTGGAATTCATGTTTTAGATCTAAAAAGACCTCCAAATGGACGACTGCTCAAAATTCCATACCGCAAGGAACTTATTTTTCGCCAAGTTCTATAACTTCATCTCTCAATTATCAATATAGCACCAAGTACAGGGTGTGCATGCAAGAAGAGATTGATTTCAAAGGAATTTTTCAGTTGTATGCTAGTAGGGAAAGCGGGAAAATGTGCTCGAAGATGCAGGTGAACGACTTTCTAAAGAACCATCTTATTATTAGAATCAGGCCAACAAAAAACAATAGCATCATTTGAAATATTTCCAATAAAATGAGCAAATTAACTATAGAGAAGTGGATTTGAGAAAAAGGAAATAAAATCCTGATAAAGTTCATTCAAACAAGAAACTTTCTCCAGATAAATGCATTCTCATTCTCTCTTTTATTAAGGAGAACACCATGACAATTTTTTCAGTGGCCAGAAAGGTTTTAAATTAGGCAATGTCAATATAGAAAAGAAGGTAGATATGCCATTATGGTGATATTATTTGTACAATGGAAGAGGGGAGGAAACCTGACCAAACTGAAAATTGAGCCAACCCAATCTAATGATACTTATGGTCCTATTTTTATAAGGTTTGGATTTTGGTTCTCGATTGAGTTCTGGCTCTGCAAATACAGAAGCGCAAGGAAATGAAAGGCCTAAGAATACTATATGGGTGTTTCATTTATATTTTATCTTGTGGATTTTGACTTTTCAATTTTCATTTTAATGCTATATGTGTAAGTTTTACATATACCATATACCATGAACACCTGAAATTATTAAAACGTTTATAGTCTACCCAAATTTTTCAGAATTTTGATTTTGGCAGGAAATTGGAATGTGGCTTACTGGAGTGGGCTTTAAAGCCTGTCCAAGACACCCCTCTAATGTTCGGTTCTCAATTGTTAGTTAAGTTTTTGCTTTTACAGACACCTGCCAACTTGTCCTTTTCGAGTAAAGTCAACGGTAAGTAATTTCCCATATCAAAGCAGTAGGTCACCTGCATTTCTCCTCTCTCAAGCAAGGATTGATTCAGTAGTAAATGCTCATTTACTCCAGGACCAATCATTACCATCAAATATATAGTACCACACAAAAAATAAGATTGATGATTGCATATAATCCAGGGGCACCTTAAGCATCTACTCCACGAGAACCTAAAAATTTGCCTCTCTCCCAACCAAAACAAAAGACAAACAAAATATCCATGCACAAAACCTGACATCCAAAATTACTCATCTTGCTCTTTTCATCTATATCAGATCAAAATTTTCAAAATTCCACCTTTCTTATTTCTCTCTTTAAAGATGCACTTCCTGTTTTCAAGCTTATAGATCCACTCTGGCTGCACCTTTTGGCTTTAAAGCTTTGACAGATTAATGGAAGAAATTCATCTGAATGTAATTCTGTAACAGAGCAAAGCACAAGAAAAGGTGTTTAAAAATATCTCGGCAGGTTATGCTGTTCTTTCAGGCTTTGGCCGCTTCTAGGGTTGGCTGGCTTCTTTCCAACTCTCTAGCTTACCTTTCTATATTTAAGAAGAGAGGGACCCAAACTAAGGGGAAAAAGAATAAGAGAAATGAGTCAAACCTTTTTAAAAACCAGTTTAATTAATTCTATCCACTTCTTATATGTGCAAGTCAGGTCACGGGCTTGGTAGGAAAACTCCTAAATCCTCACCATAAAGTTCGGTTAAATTCACCTTCTTTACATGAAATGGCCCAGCGCTTTTACCCTCCTACCACGCAACACACGTTCCCAGTGCAAGAGCAGGAATTTTCTCAAGCATAAGCATAAAGATACAGGAAGTATAACCTACCACCAAATCTAGAGCATGAACTTTTTTTCATGAATAAAACAAGAGCAACTATTAATGATAACGTGACATATTGAAGGAAGACAGTTTTGTGACAAACCATTGTGAGTGGAGCCATGCAGCTTCACAAGCCTAACATCTGCACCAGAACTTCGTAAATCCTCGGCAAAGGTGAGGATTGTCTGATAAGGAGCAAGGCTGTCATCTTCTGAGCATACAATGAGATATGGAGCTCCAATGCACTACCAATGAGGAAAATGTATGTCAGAAACCAGTCACGAAAAGCAAAGCAGATCTCATTGAACAATTCGACTTACAACTGAAGAATGCAAGTTTTGCCAATACTCAGCACGCTGGGCTTCAAATCTGGTAAGATACAGAGCATCTAGACCAGAGGAAACACCTTTGACTATCCAAGAGACGACTTTTGCTGGTACAGGCCTTTTTAGGATGGTAGAAGGCATAGTAAACCGAGAACCAAAATCACTGTTAAAATCTACTGGACCGGAATCAAATATGTGCCCAGAAACACAGTTTCTCACCAATCCATATTTGTCCTTCATGAAAGAAAATAACTTTCAGAACTACATATGCATCATAAAAAATATTGACAAGATATCAAATGAAATGGACATGAAATGGGGAAACATATTCGAAGTTTGAAAGCCTCAGTCAGAATAGAGAGAACTTATGCATACCCACTTCAGCTGACTCTCACACGGTCTCTCGATGATCTGCTAAAACAGCATGTATTTAGTTTATCTTATTATTGAAACATGAACTGAACACATTAGTGAACGCTTTAAATTTATAAGTACTAGATCCAGACAGACAACTGCTGGACATACCTGTAAAACCTTGCTCATACAGGCCTTTGAACCGGCAGAAAAAGCTGCAAAGACTACAGGACGTGGCTTAATTTGTAGTTCCTGCATCCCCACAAAGACTAAATAGTATCAGTTTACTGTCATCTTAGTTTTTTATTTTTTTATTTTTTTTATTTTTTTATTTTTAAAATAAGGGGAAAATGTAGGAGTGAACGTACACAAACAAAAAATAGTGCTACACTCAAGGAAGAGAATCCTACCATGGCAAGCCCTAATTTTTATAAGATAACATTAAATTACAACAGATACAAAATACCAGGATAGGATCAGCAAAAAAGTTCGTACAGTATACGGATCAACCACAATTTGTTGCACTATGACGAAAACTAACCTTGAGAAGCTCATTGAGAACAAAAAACGCCATTGACATTGCCTTCTCGGAAGCAAACCTGTGAAAAACTCTTATTATTTAAGCTTTGAATAACCCAGAAATAGGGAAACTCCCCCACATGGGAACTGGAAGCACAGAAGAAAATTCCAAACCATTTTCTCTCAACTAATACTTTTCTGCAATTCCAACAACCAAGAATCCCAATTTTGTAAAGCAGATAAATAAGATGAGGGATCTCTACTTCATTGAGCGAAGCTTTTGCTATTAGAGTACTAATAACCAATAAAAATTACAACTCACTTCAAGAAAGTTTAAAAGGCTAACTATCTGACTTCGCACAAGGCCATATGTTGTTAAGTTTCATGCTAACATATTTCCCCCATCGCCCTCTTCAGGAGGTATGCGTAATGCGTCTACATTTAAATATGTGTGCTAACTGACATGAATTACAAATGCAAGCAGATATACTTTATACAAACGCACAAAGGCAGCAATAATATTGCCAAATAGGGTCCTTCACATGACTACTGTTGTGCCTCACAATCTTCAGCAAAAAAGCAACATTTGCAAGGTTATTAGACTTCCCAATCCTCGTCCACTTTTTCAGAATTTAAAAATAGCTACCATACCATGTAGAGTAAGAATGGTGGCCAATGTTGCTCAAAAAAAAAAAAAAAAAAGAATGGTGGCCAATGAGATATACCACTTACTTAATGCTTTGGTCATAACAATACAATCCAAAAGTTAATCATCTTGAAGGAAGACAGTAGAATGGTCCTTGTTTACATCTTTCCATGGTAAGAGTAGCTTGAGGTAAATTACTTCCATGGTCATTAATTCTTGCATTACATACAATTAGGTCACTCTACTTTCAAAACTTTCAATTAGATCATAGTACTTATGATATAATTTGAATTGGATCACTCCGCCAAAAGAACTAATAGAAAACTGAAGCGTGTCATATTTTTGCTTAACGTACCATGTCAGCTTCTCCCAAAGTTTCTCAAAAGGAAGAATAACGCAATTAAACAAATTGAAATTATTTCAAAAGTAGAGTTACTTCAGTGAACAGCATGAATATAGTGTCTTAATAGAAAGTGATTACTTGACTGACAACTTTTACCCCTGAAATCAAGCTCTTTCAAAATCTGGATCTCCCCTTCTAGAACTTCACCTCATTCAACAATTATACCTAGATGATTAATGTGTGATACTTGTGTGAATGTCATACTCTCTTAAACTGAAACCATCAAAAGAAACTCAGGCATCACATGGATGATAGACAGACTAATGGAAAGCTATAAGGCAGATTACTTTCAACCAAAACTCTAATCTTTCCGTGTGAAGCCTCACCATAGAGAGGGACTCAAAGACTCCAACTGAGGGCCGCCCCCCCTGTCTAATGGATGCACCATTGGCGGGCTGACAGGACAGAATTTTCTTATTTTAACATGCCAGTGCCCGCATGCCTCAGCTCCCCAATCCCTCCCCCACCCCCCAAAACCAAGCTTTTCTTCCTGGGGAGGTGGGAATACGGGAGTCAGCAGGGAGTCCCATCCCTTGGGGATTCTTTCCCCTTTTACTTCCCTTGAGCCATTTAAGGACCTGGTCAGGTCCATCACGTGGATGATATACAGACTAATGGAAAGCCATAGGACAGATTACTTTCAGCCAAAACTCTAATCTTTCCGCGTGAGGCCTAATTCCAAAAGCCAATAACCATCTTTGTCTCATTTATGTGATGTAAGACAGATTTGGCCCCTCTTAAGAAAACATAAGAACAGCACCACATTTGGTTAGGCCATCAACCGAGACTCCAGTTTCAAATGATCCAAATACTCGCTCCATCCAAATTTCACGTCAAATTTCCAGACATGACACACCAGGCCACAAAATGTTACATCCTCATACAAAGCCAAATAATAGCAACCTTCAAGCTTAAGATAAAAGAAAAGCTTGAGACTGCAATAAATCCATCAACCTAACAACTCATGCTTGCTCGATGAACAACCCTCGTCTACTTTAACAAATCAAAATCGTCGAAAATGAAGCACAAGGCGCACATAATTGCAACAAACCAAGCATCAAGCCAAGCTCAAGTCAGAACCACACAATCAAACAAATTCCCCCCGGCCCCCCAACCCTTCCGCACTAGAAAATTAAGGAAAGCACGAAACCCAGAAATCACACTCGAAGCAGAAGAAATCAACTCACGCGTTCAAGAACCCGGCATGGCAAACGAGGGAATTCCACCCAAGAGAGGAATACAGCTCCACGTAGCTCCTCAGATGCCTCTCCTGGATCGACACCCAAGCAAAAACCACCACAATCCCTTTGAACCCACTCCCCTTAGCACCCCAGTAAACACTCCCACCGCCACCCACCATGTCCGAAACAGCTCCGACGCAATAAATTTCGCGGCTTCGGCCCGGAACAAGACGTGGGCACGGCGAATCTCGTCGTGGGTAGGGAGCAAATCGGGTGGCTCTTGGCTAAGCCGGGGGTGGGTTTTCGCCACAGCCACAAAGCGTACGTTTGGTGAAAACGTGCGCTCGTGCGTGCGAGGGCGATACAGAAGGGGGAGAAGAGGGGGTGACGATTCTTGTGTTGAATGGGTGGCGGGCGAGGGGAGCGGATCGATGGAAATGCCACGTCCGATATTGCGGATCTTCAGGATAAAGCTCGTGAATTTTGGAGCATCTTCGGTGTCGCGTGGGACAAAGTCAAATGAAATTTTGCTCGCGAACGGAAACGGTCGGAGTACGTTGAAAGCAGATGACATCGCAAGAGTTCCTTGGAAGGCATAAACTTTTCTATTTGTTTAATGAATTCCTCTCGAATGGCGTCACCATTGTGAACACACGAAAAGAGAAAATTAATTTATCCAGTTTTTCTCGGGCTTTACGTAATCGATCGGATCATGAGTCAATTTGGGCTGATGCTTCCTTCTCACTTCCCTTGATCTCTGCGCAGTTTTTTATTTCTTTTCCTCTGAGATTTTGAAGTGAATTTTAAGGTTTTTTAAAAAATTGCATATGATTATACGAGTTAGAAAGATTTAAATATTTCGAAAATTTTCTAGTGTCTTGAATATGACGGAAGACGTGTGAATTCTGCAACATTTGCACAAGTCAAAAGTTAAAAAGTGTGCGCATCAAAGGTCACATCCCCGTTGGACTAAATGTATAAAAACGATGAATTTGAACATTTTTTATTTGGCAAGAAGAAAAATCAATGCACAGTGACCGTGGAAAAAATCGTGACTCATCTTTTTTTTTTTTTTTGATAACCCGGAACCCCGCACGGCCGGCGGCCCAGGGAGAGTAAGCGCAGGGGGTGCACGTCTTGCCCACCACACACGTGCTTGTAGGGTAAGTCGCCGAAAATGCCTCTGCGCATTCCCCCGCTTCGCGGGGATTCAAACCCTCGACCTCTCTTTCGGGAGAGGGAGTGCCGAACCAGCAGAGCCACCCTAGCGGGTGGTATCGTGACTCATCTTTCGTAAATAAATGGTCGATTAAGGTTTCATTTGTTCGGTAGCAACTAAATGATTATGAAAATGTTTTTTTAAATATTTATCTGTATCGCTTACGAAAGTGAATGAACGAAAAATATAATTATCGTCCATGAAAATATTTAAAAATAAATTATTATTTGTAATGATAATATTTTTAATTGGTTAATTATTTTAAGTGATATATTATATTATTTTTAGCAAAATATCTTCTTATTATTTATATTTTACGAAATAAATCTAAATTATTTTAATAATCGGGCCAAGCTCGTAATGGGCCTCAATTTGCTATCCAAGAATGGCAGGCTTGAGGACAAATGCGAACCAAGGGTTCACATGAATAAATAAATATGAGATAAAAATAATTGAACAGATAACCTAGAAATAATAATAATTTCTATAAGTGGAGATAAAGGTGAGATTGCCAATTTTTTTTTACAAGGAGAAGGAAATCTCTACTTGGAAAAATGGACATTCCTGTTAACACTTTCACTTCTAAAGTATGCTAAAGTTTTTCTTATATATTTTAAATCCCTCAAATGAACATGAGGGTTTGATAATAGTCTAATTATAAATAACTAGATTTCCGATGTTAACTATTTTTAATTTTTTTTACAATGCTTGGTGTAGGAATTATGCTACAAAGTATCTCAATATGATGCATTACGAGTATATGTCGGTCTCTTGAATAACTATAGAAACCCTTGAATTTGATTTAGGAGCGTGTTGCGATCTTAAATTAATGGTACATCGGTCATCATACGTTTGCACAAGCATTATTTACTGGCCTCGTCGTTCTGCACTATCCCCGAGTTGCGGGTCTAATGTGTTGCTTGTCATTAGTGTCATGCAATGACCTAGAAGATGATTGCATCTGAAAAAAATATCTTCCATATATTTAATTTACAAGGTTCAGCTATGTCATTCCTCTGTGGATGTCTGCTGGATTTTGGTAAAGAAAAGCTAGCTGAATCATTCTAAGTTTATGATCTTCTGTGTCAAAAGTAGCTACTTTCTTGATGCTTTATGCTTTAAGCATCACTGGTCAATGACGGGATGCTTAAGTTGGCACAATTTTTTTCTGAAGCTTGCTTATTGAGGCAGTTATCTTATTAATTGTATGCCCTGATTCACGTGGACATTAGGATTTCGGAGTGAGGTTACAGAGAGGTAAAGAGGAAGTCCGGAAGAGGTTTCATAGTGCCATTAATGTTATTACTTTTGTATTATTTTAAACAATTATTGAGGTCTTCGACCAAAAAAATAAATAAATTATTGAGGTTGGTTTGGGCTCAATCGGCTTCATCGTCTCAGGCCTGTGGCCCAGACAACCTATTAAATAACCATAGTAGACCCGAAAGACTGGCCCGGTCATATCTCGAACAGAACTGGTCTGGGCTTTATGGGTTTTCAGGATCACTCTTACCCACTACTAATATATAAACGGCCCAAACAAGAATCTTGAGTGAAGGTACTTTCCGAGAGAGAAGCAAAACAAATGTTCCTCATGTTGGTCGACACATTTTCTTCAAAAACAATGTTTTTATTCTCTTGAGGGTTTTACGTGTAACTCACTAGAGTTATCTTTGTTTGCAACGTCTTACATTGACAAACCCAGGAAGCCTTCTTAAGAAGATGATTTCTCTACGTATTCCTTTTAACATTGATCAGAAAACAACTGGAAAAAGGTTATTGCATGGGCTTGAGCATGATCTGTATGCAAGTTCTTCCGATTGGTGTCTCTTACCCAACCTTTTTCCTTTAATTGGATTTCTGATAGTATGTTTTTAAGGTACTTAATCTTGCACCTGTTGGAGAGGGAGGAGATCCCTTTATATATAAATACAAGCTCAATCATAACTGTATATCTTTCCTCAATCTAACGGTGGAGATGGCATCTTCTTATCTATCAACTACCTGCATTTATTATATGAATGTACATTTACAATAATGCCCACCCTAAGAGCACTCTAGAGTACTAAAAAAACTTCTAAATCTAGGACTTAGAAGCCTCAAGGTCCGCTTGTTTTTCATGGATTGACCATGGTCCTTCTTTTAGAAATCTTCTAGGTCATATCATTTCTCTAGGCCATGACAGAAGTGTTAATGAAATTTAACTCGTCTGACTTTTCTGTGATTTCATTTCTGTCCATGCATTGTGAACTTTCACCATTTTCTCGTCGCACTTTCTTGGTTATCTACTTTTGATTCTTTGGAAAATTAGATTTAAGATTGCTAACTGATATGCAGAGTTAGCTCAATTAAGAGGACCGAAGATGAAACGCTAATGGAGCTTCAAGGATTGGAAGTACTGCTAAAATACTTGATAGACCAAAGTATAGGTTATGCTCGAGGTACTGGAATGAAATAGTCCACTTGCATTCGGAAAGGACTAGTCAGAATTCTCGGGAACTAATATGACGAGATTTGCGGCGAGAAACAAACAATGAGGAGTAATGAAAAGGAATTGCGTGCATATACCGAGAGAACTAGGCTTTTCCCCGCTGTATTATGTTAGTAAGTTTTGCATGTACTTATCCATCATAGTTTTCAACCCCTTGTGGGATTCATGTTATTGGTTCAGACCTACGCCTTCTGATATTCTTCTTGTGAAAGTGAACGAAAAAAATCGTCTAAGAAAAACTCATAATAATGATGATAATCTAGTCTTATTGAGATTTAGCTATTGTAGTTGTAAGTGGTAACACCAACACTTAGTTTTTCTTGTAGGATACACTCTTGTCCTGGAGAAATTGTAGGATCTGGTGCCGGTTTTGATCAATTGTCTCGGGGACATTTTATCTGTGGTTAATTCAATGCCTTCACTGGAGTTCCGATTATTGATTGTATGCTGTGTATGCCTTCAGAGCATAGATCTTGCTGTTAAGTTTTTTATTTTTAGGATGGATAAGGCCGAGTCGCATCTACAAACTACTCTTGGAGGAGCCACCTTGACCACATTGGATCAGGCTGTGGCATCAGTTATATTGAAGAGGCTATACCTGCTGTTTCCGCTGGATGCAGCCGACTGCGTTTCGCAGTGGGTAAGACACACGTCGGACATAATTTTTCCCGTCCCAAGTGTGTGTGTTTCTTCTTTGTTAAGTTTGATTCACATTGGATCAATAACTTGAGATTCTTTGTGTCAATCTTCTGTTTATTCACTTCAGCTTCAATCACTTGACTCATAAATTGCAACAGAATTTGGGCTAGAACTAATGCTATTAATGTTTTGCTTGAATAACCTCCGAATTGGTCTTCCACATGGTACATGCGAGCGTGACATGGTTTTTAGTAATAGTTACTGAAATTCGGCTTGGAACTAATGCTAATTATATTTTACTCGAATAATCCAGAAATTAGTCTTTGTGAGGTACATATGTGTGACATGGTTCTTACTAGTAGCTGTTAAGATTGGGTATCTGATGACTATTGGTCTATACTTAAGTTGCTTAGGAAAGTCGTGGTTGCCCATCTCTTTTTCTGAATCAGCAGGCTCAAGAGTCAAGTGTTTATTGTTATCTAATCAGACGTTTTATTTATATATTCAGGTCGTAATCCCCCACATTTTAGGAGATGATGAAACAGCTGTTGCTGTTCTCGACTGCATGACCCATTATAATGTTTTACCTTGCTTTTTCTTGTTTGATCGAAAGTCACAAACTTCTGAAACTAGTTTTAAACCAAGATGAAATCATTGATATCTGATAGGACTTCATCGCCTCTTTCGGAAAATGGTAGACTAATGTCATCACCATTGTTTATGTCCTTCAATTGACGCACAAGGACTTCAAGATATGACAGATTCTGTCTTCGTTCAAGGCAGAGATTGAATGCATACTAAGATCATTACAGGTTTGATTTTGCGTTCTAGTTCATATCAATTATGAGCTCGCCATGCTTGTTTTAGTTGTTTCACATGCTTGGTCGTGGCCTGGTCAGGGATGATGCTTGACAGTAAAAACGTTTTGGTTGGATGTGCTCATACCTTATTGTGCAGTGTTGAACTGTTAGTCCATGTGGAAAGGGTCATTATGTAACTTAATTATTGTAATACTCGTACTTTGATTATGCTCTACTTTTATATCTTATAAAGAATACATCTATGAGCTTGTAGTCATTGCCTCTTGGAAAAATCAATAAAGTAATCAAGTCGGATTTTGAGATGTGATATCACTTTCTTTAAGAATTTATTTCCTTTACAATGTTGCTAATGGTCATTAGCAAATGTTTTTCAGTATGCAACAAAATCTCAAATGAGAATACTAGATATCAATTTAAGTATATCTCCAGGGTTTTTCAAGAAAACAATTGAAAATATCTGTAATTTTGAAAAGAAGACTGGAAAAATGATTTCATACTCGTTCATCCAAAAACTATATATATATAAATTGGTCTTAAAGAACACAAACAACTTTTTGTGAAAGTTTGTAAGGTAAACAAAGGTATCCTTTCGAAAGAAGTGGCAAAATGAACAAAGGTATCTCTTTGGAAGAAGTTGAAAAAATGAACAAATGTAACCTTTTGAAAACGGTTGTAAACTGAACAAGCATAATTTCCCAATGTTATCTTGAAAAGACACATATAAAAATTTTAAAATAATACAAATAATAAAAAAATATTTTTAAATAAATAAAATTTCAATTTTGAAAATTTCCAAAATACTAAACAAAAAAAAAAAAAAAAAACCTCTGAACTAATAGGTGAGGGGTTCAAATCCCCATCTTCTCGGGGGATGGGGTGGGGACGCGTAAGTTTCGGGAGTGGGTTTCGACTCACGCCCGCAAGAGCGGGCAAAAGTAAGTGAGTGTACGGTAGGAATAGAGTAGAGACCGACCAAAAAAAAAAAAAAAAAAAAAAAAAAGTGCAGACGTGTAAGCGTGCCAAGTGCGAAGTGCGCCTAATAATCATTAATTATTTGTGCACCAGCATGCGGGTATTGTGGGGTCTAACCCACACCAATCCTTTTGTTTACTCACACTTATTAATTAGCCCATCTCCTTCTAACTTTCCTATATAGGAGAAGGAAAATCACACTTTATTTGTTTTACAAACAAACTTCCAACATTACTTTGGTTCATTAATTTAATCATATAGGTGGTCTCCTCTCTTTTTCCTTTGCAGGCATTAGTGGAAATATGTACAACCTTGGAGGAAAGACACAAGCTACAGTGTGCATACGTTCAAGTACACGGCATGCTGGGTGACCTGCAAGAACGGACGCCTTGCTTGTTGTGGATAATGGAGCGTGCAATACGAGGGAAAAGAAAGAGACTGCAGTGGGCTAGAATCAGTTCTCTTTGTTTAGGTCTTTATTGGGGGTGAGAGTGGTTGGTGGTGCATTTCGTGTTCTAAGGCCATTGTCCTGACCGCTGGTAAATAATAAAAAGTGGTCAGGAATATCAGTGTTAGACTCGAACTGAAAAATTAAACTGAAACCAAAATCGAACTGAATCAAAATATTGTGCGTTTTCGATTTGATTCAGTTTTCAGTTTAGATAATGAATAAATAATTTGTTTTTTTTGCTAGTTTGGATTCTTTTATGTTTGGCTTGATTCATAAACCAAATTGAATCGTCAGAACTTAATAATTTACTTTAGTCACTTCCTTCCTTCGCTTCATCAATACGAGAGTGACAGTCTAAACCTAAATTGATTGGACTCCTGATCTCAACAATTCAATCGCCCCTCGTTTCGAATTGATCCGCTCCGACCCTCAATCTTTCCCTCCTTACGATTGCACCGGCTTTGGGTTGATTGAAGAGGGCGGAGTGATACATGGCTCCGTGTGCAAGCTGATCATCGTTGATGAGAGAGAGAGAGAGAGAGAGAGAGAGGAGAGGCGACAATGGTCATGGCTTGGTGACTGGGTTGTGCGCGGCCGTAGAGGCAAGGTTGAGTGATGGCTTGTGGGTGATGGATCTGAGGGTTGGCTCTTTGATTCTTGGTGTGGGTTCACTCTCTGAATCTCTGGAAACTCATTCGCTCATAGGATTTGAACCTAGGATAATCTACACCTGTAACATTTTTACCGTGGTGATTTGGTCGAGAATTTGATGTTCCATTGTAGCATGTGGACCTAGAAGTGAACAATATTGATCTAACATTCTTGACCCCTGACGTAAGTGAGAGTATGTGAAATGGATGATTAATCAAGTTTATGAAAGCAAATATGGGAAAACCTTATGAGATAGAGCAACAACATCTTTGATGCTATTATTTGAGTATCAGTATATGCCTCCAAAGCAGCTTGACGTTATAGGGTACAAGAACAATGAGCGTGTCAATGTCTCCTGTGGTGGGTGTGGACATCATCATTCCAATGTATCTTAGCTTAATGGAACAAGAATATTTAGAAGAAAAATCTGAATTAGATAAGCATTGGGAAGAAGGATGTAAATGGTATAGCTTCAACTTTGATATCTTAAATCAATGGAAAGTCAATTCTATGAGATATCCTATCTTCTCTTCCATTGATTGAAATATTTTGGCGGTGCCCGTCTCAACTATATCATCATAGGCTGCATTTAGCACAGGAGATCTTGTACTTAATGGGCTGCATTTAGCACAGGAGATCGTGTGCTTAATGTGTTTTGTAGGTCCTTGACACTAAGTATGGCGGAGGCTCTTATATATGCTCAAGATTTGCTACGATTTACACCACTTTCATGGTTGATCAAGGAGGACTTAGAAGAACTTGAAAATTTTGAATCAGGTGAAAAACCTTACCATGGAATATTTCAATATTACAATAGATATTTCAATTCTCATGTTCATTGTGAATTTAATGTAGAGTTATCAACTACAAGAATGGAGTTGAATTCGATATTAATTTCTTTTGATGATTGACCAACTTGGAGTTAGGTAGAATGTTCTTTGAAAGGGATTTGGTGTTTGCCGAGTGAACTTTATAAAGAACATATATGGGTTTTAGTTTTATTGGGAACAAGGTTATAAGTATTGATGGAAATGTTGGTGTCAAATATGTTGTGCTAATCGAGTCCTAAAATATGTTTCCCTAAGAACGATGTTGTCACGATCATGTTTTGACATGAGAACTTGGTTTAACTTGATAAGAACAATATTATTATTGAACATCGAAGTAAGTTGTCTTACACCTTTGAGCAGCAGTAGTTTCACTACTATATACTTTCTATGTGCACCATACTGTCCCATAATAGTAATTGCACTCTAGTTTGACATCATGACAAGTTCGAGTGGCAGTGCATGCCCTAAGACTACTTAACAAAGTAACTTAGTACAAAGTTCTATTGATTTGAATTGGCTTCTATACGTCTTGAATTTTGGTGACAGTGTCCTTATCAGTTAGAGAAGAGAAAAATTTGTCCAAAACTATGAGTCTTTTTCTTTTTCATTTTTTCTTTCTTACTTTCTAGTCTGGTTATGTAACGTGATGGTTACTCCTAAATAAATATCTGTTTTGTTTCTTTAAATTCTCAAATATTTTACATGGTTTTGGATGCATTTTTATTGAAGTAGTACTTGATGTTCGGTCGTTGGGATTAGGCATTCTTGAGAGAAAGAAAATGATGCTGGTGGAATTGCGGAGGAGTAACAAACGATACTTTCTTGTGTTCTTGGCTAGTTAGTTAGCTGAAATTGCAATGATGTCTTATTTTGTCCTGTGCCTTTTGTTAAAGGTAACTTTGGAGTTTTAGGGCATGTTTGATAACGATTCAGTTTTTTGTAATAATTTTTGATTAAAAATAATTTTTTCTGATTCTATTTTCGGAAACAATTTATAAGAAAAAAAATACATTTGATAACTGCCCAAAATTTCTATTCTCAACTATAATTAGCTGAATAGAAGTCATTGTAAAAGGATGGAACAATTTGACAAGAACCCAATACACTCATTTTCTATGGCTATCATTCTTCAGTTATTATCATCTTGCATTTATTTTAAGTTGCGTTAGATTTGTTTTGTATTGTAGAATCCGTAGTTTAATTTCTGAAATAACACAAAACCCGACAAATAAAAAGTTAAAGAGCCAACTTTCGATGAAATATATTTTGATCGAGAATAATCTCGATGAAATAAGAATACAAGTCGCCGATTGGTTGAAAGCGGAGTTTTGACCATCGTTTGGAAACAAATTGTTCGAATTTGTGCCGATCGAAGCTTGTCTGCTCGCATGCGCAGGAGGGAGGGAGGGCCCCTGTTAGGGAAAGGAAAGCTCGTGAAAGTTCCCGGCGATCTTCCCACGGGAAAAATCATGCCGGATATAAATTTTGGAGCTCAAGTCATTAGGCAATTTTCTTCGTTTTTGTGCTATATTCTCATATTTATATGTGGGTGTTTCGCCAGAATTTATAACGTTACGCAATATCTTCCATCGAGAGTAGTTCTTTGGCTTTTAATTAAAGAAAACTAGGGTCTTGCATTGATTGCGGACATGATATGTCTAGGTGAATGAGGAAATCAAGGACTTTATATTGAATAGGACTGTACGGACGCAAATTATGCTGAAATTCGATTGATGACACAACTCAGAGAATATAGACTCAATAAAGCAACCAAATCTAAATAAGCTATACCGGAATTTAATCACGACACCATTCGAGAACACGAAACACACTAAATCAAAATTTAATTGATGGCACAACATCAAAGATAGAGATTACATGTCATAATAATCAATGACATGAAGTAGCAAGCTAAACTATGAAAAGTAAAGTGCAACATAGGAAAGTAAAAGTATTGAAAGAGAGTGAATTCATTTATTTTTTTTTGGTGATCCAGGGAACCCTATACGGCCGGTAACCGGAGGTAAACCATTGGGGGCGATACGTGCAAGCTATCACACACGTGCCACCGGATAAGTCACCAAGAGACTTGCGTTACAGGAGCTTCGAACATTAGACCTCCTCGATGGAAGTCTAGCGTCTACCCAGCTGAGCCACCGCGACGGGTGGTGAGTGAATTTGTTTGATTTGTGTTAAAACCTAAATTTTGTTTTTTTATTTATGAGTTAATTGTATGGAAAATCATGGATTAGTTTTTAAAAAAAAGTAAAATAAATAATTTTGATTAAAATGCAGGTGTATGTTTTTGTTAAGATGCATTGCACATAGGAGCATTTACCTTAGGATCACTACTTATTAAAATCTTATGAAAACAATAAAAAAATTTAAAAAAAAAAAAAGAGGAAAGGACCGGGCTAGGCCTAGTCCTTTCCTGTCCTCCTGTCCTCTGTCTCTTTTCGCCTGGGCCAAGCCTAGCCTTATTTCCCTTTCTCTAGGCCTAGCCCACGTGCTAGTCTCCTTCCTCCTCACGCTGGTCACGCCTCCACAAGAAAGGAGGGTTACAAGTCGGAGAGAGGAAGAAGATCGGGAGTGGTAGATTGCAACGTAATCTGCGGGTCGGGGCCAGGCCGGCCAACAATCTGGCGTTAGTCGGTGGCCCTCAAAAGGGAGAGAGGGTGAGCGAGAGAGAGCCGGAGAGGATCGGGAGTGGTATATTGCAACGTGATCTGCGGGTCGGGGCCAGGCCGGCCAGCAATCTAGCGTTAGTCAGTGGCCCTCAAAAGGGAGAGAGGGTGAGCGAAAGAGAGCCGGAGAGGGCGACCGAGAAAGAGGGACCAGAGAGAGCTTGGGTGGGCTTATTCTTGTAGAGAGAGAGAGAGAGAGGGGTGGGACGAGTGTCTATGTTCTCAAGATATCTGGCGGTGGTAGCGTTCCAGTGGTGAAGGAGGAGATGCTCGAAGTTCTGGGAAGAGATTGGCTCAAAAGTTTTTGGGGGTTCTCTGCAAGCTCTTCTCAGACAGAGAGGTGAGGGGGTCTTCAACGAGAGATAGAAAGGGAGAGAGACAGCGTGAAGAGAAGGCCGTTGGCCATAGAGAGGAAGGCGGGAGACAAAGACGACTCCTCCCGTTCTCAGTGAGTAACGGAGAACCCAGTTGCCGAAAGCTCGCCGGATTCTAAAACTCCGGTCAAGGGCTAACATTTGCTCATTCGGAGGACTTCCCACAGCCGTGGAAGACAGCCGAGGAAGAGCCCAGCTCGTTGCGTTCTGTCCTCGACCGATCGAGGCCTCGACTCGCACGACAAACCAAGTACGATCCTCCTCGAACCTCCTGCTTCGCCCACGTTTTTTTCGGCCAGAGGGCAACTCGCCTAGGTGGATGAATTTTCTTTTTTATTTGATGAAATCTTGTCAAACCAAAGTAAGTTCAAGTCGATTCATAATGTTTTGAAAGTAATGCATCATGTTTAGGCTGAGGAACGCTTTCGATTTAAATCCAGGACCCGAGTTTATAAACGCATACCAATTGTTTGATGTTTTGCCTGAATGAAATATGTGTAAAATTACCACCACTCTCAGCGGCGCAATGAAATATGTGTAAAATTGCTAAAGGGGAATAGAGATAAGTCTGAAAATTCATATTTCATTTAGAATCTCGAAGTCTTCTACAAAGACAAATACATAACGTAAAAACACCATTAAAATATGACCCATAACTACTCATATTATGGATAAAACACTTACTCCACTAATACCTAAAAACTAGGACAACTAACACACAAATTAGTTAAATGTGACTCCACTAACTCCTAAAGACTATAATAATTGAAAAACCAAATTAGCAAAACGTGTAGAAAGAAACAACTATTATTTCAACAATCCCTCCCTTTAAACTGATGCATGTTTAAAGCCTTAACTGTTTTCAACGTGCAAACACTTAGGCTGCGTTTAGTTTAACATTTTCAAGGGGCTTTTAAGTCTGAAAGCCCCTTGGAGAAATGCTGACCGTTTGGTTTTAACTTTGAATCTGACTTTTAACTTTTAATTTGCCTTTAAAATGCTGAAATTATTTTTTCCCTTCCAAAACTACCCTCACTTATTCTTCATATTCCCGATTTTTCCCCTGATTATTATTATTATTATTATTTTAACTCAAAAAGGAGGCAGCCCTTTGCCGGACCGGCGAAGGGCTATGGCCGTCAGCGGTCGCCTGTGGCCGCCTGGGTTGCGCGGCCCCTAGGTCGAGTGACCCTCGCCGAGGGTCGCCCGAGGTAGGGTGACCTTTGGCAGCCCTTGGCTAGGTCGCACGACCCTCGTCGGAGGTCGCCCGACCTCGAGTGACCTCAATCGACGACCGTTAGTGCTAGATCTGGCTCGTTGGCGACCATAGCCCTTCGCTGGATCGGCGAAGGGTTTAGTTCAATTTCAGTATATATCTATCAAAGCCCATTGCGAAAGTTTTTTTTTACCAAACGCACAGTTAACTCAAAGTCCATTTGCAAAATTTTTTTACCAAACATAATTGCATTTTCCCAAGTAGCTTTAGATTTTCAACATTTGCATTGGACTCAAAGCCCATTGCAAATGTTGAACCAAACGCAGCCCTAGTAACCTTCTGAGCTTCACAAATGACTCCATCTTAAGGGCCTTGGTGAATATATCAACAAGTTGATCTTCACTCTTGCAATAGATTAGATTAATTGTTCCATCATTGTTAGGATCTCTCAAGAAATAAAACTTCACATCAATGTGCTTGCTTTTTCTATATAGAACAGGATTCTTGGAGAGTTTGATTGCTGAGTTGTTGTCATAAAAAGTTTTAGTAGCTCCTAGTTACTTGAATTGCAGCTTTTCAAGAATTCTCTTTAGCTAAATAACTTGACAAGCACTAGTTGTTGCAGCAACAAATTCAACTTCTATACTTGATAATGTGACAATTGGTTTCTTCTTGGATAACCACAAAATAGCACCTATCCAAACATAAAAGCATAACTCAAAGTGCTCCTCCTATCATCTTGATCTCCTACATAATCACTATTAGTAAATCCCAACAAATTGGACTTTTCACTCTTCTTGTAAAATAGCCAAAAACCCTAGTTCATTGCAAGTAATGAAGGATTTTCTTGGCAGTTAACAAATGCATTTTTGTAGGATTCTCCATATATCTATTGATTAAACTCATAGAATACATCATGTCTAGTCTTGTTGCAGTTAGATACATCAAACTGCCTACAATTTGTTTGTAAAGTGTGCTGTCAAACTTCCTCCCTTCATAATCTTTGTATAGCTTTAAGCCAAATTCAACTAGAATGTTTACATGATTACAATCCTTTATCTGAAGCCTGTCCAAACTTTCTCTCATATATTTCTTTTGAGAAATAAATATCCCATCACTTGATTGTACCACTTTTATGCCAAGAAAGTAATGCATTATACCAAGATTAGACATATCAAACTCATCCATTATAGATTACTTGAATTCTTCAAACATGGTATCACAATTTCTAGTAAATATAAGATTGTCAACATACAAACAAACAATAAGCATTTTCCTTTTATATCCAATCTTGACAAAAAGTGTATGCTCATAAGGATATTTTGACAAACCAACTTTAAAAAAATAAGTTTCAATACGACTATACCAAACTCGAGGGGCTTGTTTTAGCCTATTAAGAGTTTTCTTCAATCTATAAACTTTTTGCTCATTTCCAATCTTGACATAACCAAGGGGTTGCTCGATAAATATCTATTCCTCCAAGTACCTATGCAAGAATGCCGATTTGACATCTAGCTGGAAAATATGCCAAGAATTTTGTGCCGCCAATGCAACCACCAATCTGATTGTGTCATGTCTCGCAATTGGAGAAAAAACTTATGTATAGTCGATCCCATATTGCTGCTTGTATCCCTTGGCTACCAAATGTGCTTTGTATTTGTCAACTTCACAATTTTCTTTTAGTTTTGTTTTAAAGACCCACTTTACACCAATGGTTTTTTGTCCATTCGGAAGATTGGATAGCTCCTAAGTATCATTTCTTTTGATGGCATTAATTTCATCATCCATCGGTTTTCACTAGTTTTCTTCTTTGATAGAACTCTCAAAAGTTGTAGGGTCATAGTATGAAAATAAGGCAAAATGAGTAATTGAATCTCCAATTCTAGTGACCTCATAATCTTCCATCCAAACAGGCTTTTTTCTAACGAGGTGAAGAGATTAAGCTTCTTTTTCATTGACTTTAGCGATTATTGGTGTAATTCTAGCAACTATAGAAGTCGTATTTGATGAATTTTAGGGCATACAAGGTGCTGAAATCTACTCCTATTTAGCATCATTGTCATAAAGGACTTGGGTAGGCTGCTGCCTATTCCAATCCCAAGTATTCTCTTCATCAAAAACATCCCTACTAGTCACAATCTTCTTTATTAGTAGATTGAATAATTTATATGCTTTGGATGCTTTACTTACACCAAGAAAGACACATTTTTCAGCATTGTCATCAAGTTTCTTCCTTTTCTCATTTGGGACATGGGCATATGCGATGCATCCAAAGATTCTAAAGTGATCTACATGCGGTCTTCTCCCACTCCAAGCCTCTTTTGGTGTCATATTTTAAACAACAAAAGTTGGACTTTTGTTCAAAACATGAATACTCCAATTTACTACTTTTGGCCGTAAAGTCTTTAGAATTCATTCTCTTGCCAATAAGCTTTTCACCATGTTGAGAATGGTTCTATTTTTTCTCTTAGATACACCATTTTGTTGTGGTGTATATGAGACTGTAAGCTCTCTTTGAATGTCATGCTCTGCACAAAAAGCTTCAAATTCTTTTGAACAATATTCACCACCACGATCTGTTTGATGGGTCTTAATGGTCTTTGCCGCTTCATTTTCCACACGAGCTTTAAAGCTTTTAAATGTGGAGAAAGCTTTTGATTTTTCTTGTAAAAAATAAACCCAGGTTTTTCTGAAAAAATAATCAATGGAGGTGAATAAGTATCTTTTACCTCTATTAGAAGATGGGCTTATAGGACCATAGATGTCCGAATGCACTAACTGCAAAACATCTCTTGCTCTCCATGACTTATCTTTTGAAAATTGAGAATAATGTTGTTTGCTAACAACATATTCTTCGTAGACTTGGGAAGGAGTAGTAATTTGAGGAAGACCTATCATCATGCTTTTCTATTGGAGGGTCTTTAATCCACAAAAACTCAAGTGACCATAGCAAACAAGCGACAGGCATGGGGGATCTTTCTTTTCAGCCATCAAACAAGATTGAATATTTTCAATCTTTAATGGAAACAATCTATTGAACTTATAGGAACAATTCAATAGCACCTCTAACAAAAATCATAAATTTCACAAGCACCCCTCTTAATGGTAATAACATAACCATTTCCTTCTAATTGACCAGTACTCAATAGGTTACTTTTTAGGTTAGGAACATACAACACATTAGAGATCATTTCCACAAAACCATTCTTGGTTCTTATCTTAATATCACATTTTCCCATCACTTTCACAGTAGAATAATGTCTAAACCTCGTAGTGGAATGAAAATCTTCATTTAGGCTCCGTTCGTTTCACGGAAAATATCATGTTTCCGGAAAACATTTTCCTGGAAGTTATTTTCCAGGAAAATGACTCTATTTTCCGGTGTTCGGCCAAAATCTAAAATTTGAGAGGAAAATATTTTCCACTGTTCGTTAGCTCAAATATTTTCCTGAAAAAATTATCAAAAATTGAATTTTAATATTTTTAATTAACCAAAAATTTTATTTTATTTATTTATATTTTCTTAAAAAATGATTTTTTAATTATTTATATTTTTAAAATAGAAATTTTTATTATTTATTATTTCTTTTTTTTTTTTTTCCTTCCTCCTTCCTCCTCCTTCTTCCTCCCGATTCCTCCCGAAAGCAAACTTCGTCCATCGTCCGCCGTCGCCTCCTTCCTCCTCCTTCTTCCTCCTCCTTCCGCCGCCGCCGCCCTTCTTCCTCCTCCTTCCGCCGCCTCCTCCTTCGGCCGATCTTACCCGAGCTCGCCGGATCGCGACAGAGCTCGAGCTCGCCGGATCCGGCGAGCCGCGAGCTCCGCCGCTAGATCCGGTGAGCCGCGAGCTCCGCCGCCCATCCGGCGAGCTCGAGGCTCGGCCGATCTCACCCGAGCTCGTCGGATGGGCGACGAGCTCGAGCTCGCCCGGATCCGGCGAGCCGCGAGCTCCGCCGCCCAGATCCGGCGAGCCGCGAGCTCCGCCGCCCGATCCGGCGAGTTCACGGCTCGCACCGCACGACGAGCGGCCTGGACGGCGGGCTCCCCGCGAGCCTCCCGGTGCCGCCGCGGTGCTCCCTCTTGAGCCGGATCCTCTCGAGTGGCTTCGAGCCGCCGGGGAAGCGGAGCGCGGCGGTGGCGGCGCCCCGGCCGGAGCGGGCGGGCGGGAGCGGCCGGGGAGGGCGGAGGCTGTCGTCGTCGAAGCCGACTTCGCGGCGGGGAGTTCGGCGGGGAGAGCAAGAGCAAGAGAGAGAGAGAGAGAGAGAGAGACCGAGTTCGGCGGGGAGAGCAAGAGAGAGAGAGAGAGACCGAGAACCGAAGGAAGAGAAGAAGCGAGAGGCTTGGAAAATGTTTTCCTCTTTTCAAAAGAGGAAAACATTTTCAAGCTGCAAAGAAGGAATTTTCCGGTCAATGGAAAATGTTTTCCGTTGACCGTGATTTTCCGCTCACCCGAACACCGGAAAATGTGGAAAATATTTTCCTGGAAGTTATTTTCCGCGAAACGAACGGAGCATTAGATAAGAAAAAGAAGACTTACTTCCACTCATGTGATTACTGTAGCCTGTATCCATATACCAAATATCTGACTCGAGTTTCTTTTCATCTTGAACAGTCATCAACAATGTTTTTGCTTCATTTTCTTCAACAAAATTTGAACTTTCTGCCTTTTCTTTATTATTAGGCAACCTAGTATAACATTCAAATGTATAATGACCAAATTTATGACATTTAAAACACTATATCTTGGATTTGTTAGGATTCCGTCCTCTACCTTTGCCTTGAAATTGGTCATTGTTGGCTTTGAAATTCCTGCTAACATCTCTATTTTCACGATCTCCCATTTCTTTATCTCTATCTCTATCTCTACCCCTTCTTTTGAAATTGTTGGAATGAGTATTCGTAGAAGCCTTCAACGCTTGCTCCTCTACTGTTGAACTTCTATTAATCTTCTGTTCATGGACCAATAATGAGCTTTGCAATTTATCAAGAGAGAGCGCATCTATGTCTTTTGACTCTTCAATTGAGCAGACAACATAATTAAACTTTGGTGTTAGGGAACGCAAAATTTTCTCCACCATGGTGACGTCTATCTTCTCGCAATGGAATCGCATCTTGTTGCTGATCTCCATTGTTCTAGCACAGTAGTTAGTAACAGATTATCCATTCTTCATTATTAATGTCTCAAAATCTCTTCTTAAGGTTTGAAACTATGCACGCTTCACCCTAATAGAGCATTGATATTTCTTCTTCATAGAATCCTAAATATTCTTAGTTTCTTTGCAAAGAATAGTCTTCAAGATGAGACAATCAATAGCTTGAAAGAGAGAATTCTTTTGCCTTTAGGTCCTTCAGCTTTCTAACTTCCAATTCCGCTTTTTGAGGATTTGTCAAAGCCGTGCCTGCTGGTGGCTCTTGAATTCCATATTCGACGACCGACTAATACTCCTTTGACCGTAAAAAATTCTCCATCAGCATGCTCCAATGGTCACAATGACCATCAAAGCGTGGAATTGCTGATAGCATTGTAAAATTACTAGTTGAACAAAATTGTCGGTGTTCATTGGAAATATTGTTGCTACAATTATCTCACACTTCTAAACCTTCTTTATCTTTTTAAAAAACTCTCTCACTCTTCTCACAAGAAATTGCTAAAAGGGAGGAGAGATGAGGTTGAAACTTCATCTTTCGTTCAGAACCTCGAAGTCTTTTATAAAGACAAATACATAATGCAAAAACACCACTAAAATAGGATCCATAACTACCCATGTTTTGCATAAAGCACTTAGGGTGCGTTTGGAATTGGCATTTCCAAGCCACTTTAGGCCTCCAAAGCCCTTTGGGCTAAAAATGAGTGTTTGGCAAAATGTTTTGTAAAGATACTTGGCTGAAAGTTTGCCTTATGAAGGCTGAAATGCTGAGTTGAGGGGAGAAAAAAAAAATTTCTTCACAAATTATCCTTGTGGATTTTTCGTTTTTCCGATTTTGCCCTCTCATCGTCTTCTTCTTCTTCCACGAGTGGGTACTATTCATCTTCTTCGCGGATACAACCTTGCCCGCACTAGTGCCGTGCCCGCATCGGTCACTGTGTCGGTAGCCCTCAACCGCGCCAGCACCACCCGCGCTAGCGACCCGCGAACCCTCTCTTCTCCACTACCATTCCACCGGCCTCGCCAGCCACCGTCGCTACGCCTCCACCAGATCTGAACCCGAGCGGACCGCTGCCCCTTTCGAACCGAAGCCCCTGCAGTAGATCACAAAGCTCGCCGCGCCAATCTCGCTCAACGACTGCGTCACCCTTGACTGCTGCTCGCCTCTGCCCAATGCCGTTGTCGCTCAGCAGCTTGTGACCCAGCGCCTGAGGCCCTCATTGCTCGACTACTGCTGTCCCGATCTCGCTGCTTGAGTGCCTCGACACTTGTAGATTTGAGCTCGCCTCTGCCCGATGCCGTCGCTGCCCGCCTTGTGCCCACGGCGCGGCCTGACTCCGTCGCGCCGCCGACGCTTCCACTCACCGTTTGCGGGACCTCCCCCTCGGCAGCTCGCCTCCGTCACGCCTCTACCCACCGTCCCGCTCGGTCGCCGACCCCCGCGCTCCGCTGTGACGTTGGTTTTCCCCCTTCGTCGGAGCCTGATGCCATCGCACCTTGGCATCATTGCTCACAAGCAGTCGCCGACGAGGTCCTCTTGCGACCTCGATGCCCTGGATCTAGGTTGCGGCGGGTTCGCCGAAGGTCGAGGTGGCGTCGCGCGACCTCGCCGCCCTAGATCCGGGGTTGTCGTAGGTCGTGGCGGTGTCGTGTGACCTCGAGCGGCCTTTACCAATGGTCTTCGGGGGTCGGCGGGGTCGTCGGAGGTCATGGCAGATTCGTGTGACCTCGGGTGGCCTTTGTCGGTGGTCTTCGAGAGTCACTAGACCCCGGGTGGCCCTCCTAGTCGTCTCTAGGGTTGCCTAAGTCGGATGTCGACTACTAGCGACAAATTTTGATCGCTGGTGGCCGCTTGCCGGTCAATTTTTTATTATTTTTTATTACAGAAAAGCCCTTTGTAAATGTAATTCTCCCAAACAACATTTTGCTTAAAGGTACTTCACAAAGGGCTTTCAAACTATAATTTATCAAACACAGTTTATATTTTGAAAAACAACTTTAACTCAAAGTCTTTGCATTTTCCTAAAGACTTTCCCCAAAAGCTTTCCCAAACGCACCCTTACTCCACTAACATCTAAAAACTTGACAACTACCACACAAATTAACTAAACGTGACTCCACTAACTCCTAAAGACTAGAATAATTGAAAAACCAAATTAGCAAAATGTATAGAAAGAAACAACTATTATTTCAACAATATGGAACGCTTAAGAGCATCGAACTTGAGTGCGAGATTTTGAACGAATCGCCACAAACTGAGACTGATTTGGCACAAAATATGTCATTCGGACTTCCATACATCATTTTGCTTCTAAAATTACTCTGAATCTTGCTATGGAATGCATCATTTAATCTGCATATTATGTGCTCGATAGAATGTTGGAGAGAAGGTCAAAATGTCTATGCATGTTAGAGCTCAAGATCAATTCATATTTTGTCCTATGTTGGTTGGATTTGATCTAATGTGAGTACTTTCTCTATTTTTCCACGCACTTGATGGAAAAATCTTGCTTGAGGCGGTCGCATATGCATTTTCTAGTGCCAAAAAGCTCCCCTTCAGAAACCCATCCTTCATGGTGTGCCTGCAATTTGAGGCCGCGTAGTTAGGCTATTCTTCCCTATTATTGTGAATTCATGCTTGCTATACATTGGATTGCTCGTTTTAAAATTTCATTTTGGTTTAGGTGGTTGTGAAATTTTGAGGCCGTCAGAGTAGGCGGCCAGCGGTGGTTAGCGATGGTTGAAATGGGTGACTGGCAAGAGGTTGTGCTTTTGTGGCGATGATGGACGGTGGTCGGTGGCCAGGGAGATGTTGTGTTGAGGTTTCCTTATTTGGTGGAATGAGTTGCATGTGAGGTTAGAGTTTGTATGGGAAGGTGCAGGGGAAGAAGACAAACTTGGTCCGAGCCCATTCCTTGAATATAATAATTAATAAAAAAATTTAAAAAAAGTTAAAAATTCGAAAAAATATTTTAAAAAATTATTATTAAAATTCAGAAAATGGAAAAAATTGGGAAATAATAAAAAATTTAAAAAATCCAAAAAATCAATGAAAAATTATAAAATTTAATCATTAAAAAATTACAAAATTAAAAAAATGCTAAAAAATTTTAAAAATGGAAAATCCATAAAAATATTTTTAGAAAATTCAGAAAAATATAAAAATATTTAAAAATTCTAAAATTCAATAAAATTTTCAAAAAATCTTAATTTCTCGGAAATAGCTTAAAAGTCTTTTTTTTTTTTTTTTTTTTTGGGAATCTTGTCATTAAATGTATGAAAATTCTTGGTAAAAATCGTGTTCAAAATTAAATAAACCTTTAAGGCTTTACCGTAGGATTCTGATTATCCTTAAAAATGAATGCCCTTGATTGTGTGCACTTTCATTATGTTGATTATGGCGTTCCTTTAGCTTAGTTAGAGTTGGCATACTCCCTATTTGATAATGTTAAATCTTTGTTCTTCCATGCAATTTATCTAACGCTTTTCTTGGTTGTTGATTGTTATTTTAATGATTGCGTATCCGCATAATCACTTCATGTATTAGTAGACTGGTGTAAAATTAATACAAACCGCTCGACAAAAATCTTTTTTTAAGATGAATAAGATTAGGTACCGAAAAGACACTAATATGTTAATTAGTGTAATTAAGTCTTTGACTCTAAATTCTCTGGTTATGTAGGAAGGGAGGTACACTTTCATGTCTCACTTGATTTCTAGCCGACCCCAATATGCTAATGACAACTCCTTATTATAGAATTATTGTGAACACCTTAATATTGCACGAGGTATTAGCTTAGGAGAGCTCATGTTTGATCATGAGTCGTAAGTTTGTCTTTTGAGCAATACCTCTTTTAAAATTCATTTACAATCGATCGGTTTTGCATCGGGTGGTAAATCAACTAATTTTCAAGTTTGATTTTGTAAGATAGAATTAACCTCAATTTTTATAGCTTCTTTCCAAAAATTGCTTTTCGAGGAAGATATTGCTTCAGAACAAGTCAAAGGATCATTATTAATAAAATAAGTATAAAAATCATTCCCAAAAGAAGTTGCTTTCCTTATTCTTTTGCTTCTTCTCAATTCATCATTTGAATTTTCGAAAACGTTTTTATGAAGAGGTGCGGGAGAAATAGTATCAACATCTAATGGAAAAATATGCTAAAATTTTTTTGCATTTTTTGTCTCAACTATAGTATTATTATCAAGCACGTCACTTTTTAATACAAGAAATCTATATACAACACTATGTTCAGCATAACCAATAAACATGCAGTCAGATGATTTAGAGCCTATTTTCCTTTTCTTAGAATTAGGAAGCATAATCTTAGCAAGACACCCCCACACTTTTAAATATTTTAAATTAGGATGATAACATTTCCAAAATTCATAGGATGTTTTAACTGTTTTCTTATGAGGTATTCTATTTTGGATGTGGCATGTAGATAAAATAGCTTCACCCCATAAATTATTTGTAGCATTAGAACTAACAAGCATAGAATTCATCATCTCTTTCAAAGTCCTATTTTTTTTCTTTCAGCTATGCCATTAGATTAAGGGGAATAAGGAGGCGTAGTTTCATGAATTATTCCTTTATTTTCACAAAATTCATTAAGCAATATATATTCTTCACCTCTATCCGATCTAATTCTTTTTATCCTTTTATTCAATTGGTTTTCTACCTCAGCTTTATACAAAAGGAACATATCAAAAGCTTCATCTTTATGCCTAAGTAAATAAACTTTAGTAAATCTAGAATAATTATCAATGAAAGTCACGTAATATTTTTTTACCTCATCTAGTCATAGTTTGTTTTAAATCTCCTAGATCAGTATGAATTAAACTCAACAAATCAGATTCTCTATTTACAGAAATACAAGGCTTTTTTGTTAATTTTGTTTCGGCACATATTATACATTTATTAAAACATGAGTTTTTAATTCTAGAAATTAAACCTTGTTTTTGCATTTTCTTAATATAAGAAATACTAACATGACCTAATTTACCATGCTATAAATCAACAGATTTAGCCAAGTAAGTGAAAGCAGTAGCATTTTCATTGATAACATTAGAAACATTAAGAACAAAAAGTCCTTGATTATAATAACCCTTTCCTACAAAGACGTTGTTTTTTGTCATCACAATCTTATCAGATTCGAATGACACCTTCATCCCAACCTTTCCTAAAAGCGCTATTGAGACTAGATTTGCCCTTATATTATGAACATGTAATACATCATTCAAGGCCAAAGTCTTGCCAGATGTGAGCTTGAGAAGAATGTTTCATTTCCCAAGAACTTGAGTTGTTCTTGAATCACTAAGATAAATAACTCCTTCTCCTTCACCTACTAGCTTGTAGGAGGAAAAGGCATTTTTGTTTGCACAAATATGCCTGGTAGCACCTGAGTCTACCACTCGCTCTTTCACATTGGCCACAATGTTGGCTTGGGAAATAACTGCAACAATTATATCATTAGAATCATCTGCTTTAACCAAATTGACTTTTGGTTTAGTAGGATTGTTATTTCCCATTATTCTTTTTCTGCAGTGCGCTACATGATGACCTAGTTTTCCACAAACAAAGCAAGAGCCTTTCTTTTTGAAGGTGGGGTGAGCAACCTTGGGTTTGTAATTAGGTTTTTTGTTATAATACATGTTTTGGCGATATTGAAATTTGCCTTGCACCAAATTTGCCTTAGTAGCTATTCCTTAGCTTTGGCAGCTCTGATCTCCTTGCGAGTTGTATTCTCAATGATAATATGCACGATTAGATCAGCTAGTGACTATTGCTTGTCCTTGTGCTTGAGTTGTTGCTTGTAGTTATTCCAAGACTTAGGCAACTTTTCAATCAGTAGGCTTGCGATAAATTTTTCTTGCAAATTGATGTTTTCTGCCTTCAAGTCCTCCACTAGCTTGTGATATTCATTGATTTGTGTCTTGATCTCCTTATCATCGGACATTTCCCATCAATAATAATTTCTGATTACAAATTTTTGTCTGCCCACATCTTCGGCAGTGTACTTTGCAGTCATGGAGTCCTATATTTGTTTCGCTTCCTTGTACGGACAATAGACATCAAACAATTCATTAGAAAGAGTACTAATAGTTGTGTGCCTACATACCTTATTAGCGTGTATCCATTGATCTTGAAGCTTGTTATCAGTTGGTTCGGCCTCCGTAAGTGCGAAAGCCACGCCGTGCACATCTAGGATAGATAAAACTCTTTCTTGCCACATTCTGAAATTGTTGCCATTGAAAACTTCGATCTTTGATATGTCGGGGAATGGTTTGGCATGGGACATATGTGGTGGTGGTGGTAGTGCAACTGGATTGATGGAGATTGAGGCATCAGTAGCAGTATCAACTTGATGCTCCATGGGACTTATCCTTAAGATTGTAGGAAAAAACTTATGAGAACAAATAAATTTGTCTGAGGTGTGCAAGTGTAAGCACTGTCCTTAAGGATAATTCCACCTCTCGGAGTACGAAATTCGGTGCGATAGACTTCTGACGGCTATCCTCCCAAGATACAACATACATTCTTCTATATTTCGCATTGAATATTAGAAGGAACAGAAACAACATTGTGTATAATCCAACAAAGAAAAGAAAATGAAAGATTTCAAAAGAAAAAATATTCTCTGTTTCATTCAGTGTGTAATTTTAATATTGCCTTATGAGATTTTATATTCAGACAAAATAGAGCCGTTGTAAAATAATGAAGGATTTATTTGAGAAATAAATTAAACGTTATAAAACGATTGAAAAGCCATTGTATGACCGTTAAAAAACCGTTATGTGACTATTAAAAATAATGATAGTCTTCAATGCGGTCATATCTATTATTGAAGTTATTATTGTAAATATTTCAAAATATTATTGAAATATCCAACACGATTTATGTATATGAGAACATATGTATTAACTCGTTTGTTTTTAGTGACTTGTTGTTTTATTAATAAGTATAAATCTATTATGAGACTAACACAAGCACATATATATATATCGTTGAAGGTATGTTGGCATGCAATGATTTGCTCATTCACATGAGCAATTACCTCAAATGCTATAGTTAGCATGTTAAGCTGAGACGTTATATATCTATAAATGTTGGAAAGCAAGTTTAGTACATAAAATAATTTTACGTCACCTTGATTAAAGTTGAGATGGGGTCTATGATTTGTTTGTGATAAGACCGAACATGATATTCTCATAATCATGTACACTTGAAGGATATCTGGATGCGAGTACTTATTTGGGCATTGTAGAAAGCAAGCTTATATAGTACTTGAGCTAAATAGTAGTACCTAAAAAGCACGTGACTATGTTTAGGTTAAGATTTATATTGTGGATGTGTTTAATAAATAGCATACGCTCTTATAGAAAGAAAATCCACTATAGCATGTAATTCAAATTACATGTGCATTGTATGACCGACAATGGAAGGTGAGTGAAATTATCCATATTTAATCATCGTGGTAGTTCTTGAGATAATTTATAATTTACCTCATTTAATGCCCTATGTTACTTTTGACTATATTCTTGAAGTGAGATATCAATGTTATTATTTTAGTATGTTACTAGTTGGTCATGAATAGATATGGTTTTATGGGAGGTATATAGGAAATTAGTTATTTTGAAATGGAGAGAGATATGAGTGCGAAGGAAGACTATTGTTGTTTTACATTTGTCACATGTATTTATCAATTGACTAATTATATCACCTTCTATGGTTTTAAATATAATTGTAAATATATGGTGTTATGAGAATAGTTAAGTATAGTTCTTAAGGGATACGTATACTTGAATTGATGTAGCAAAATATGTTTGGAATATTGTGAGACATCAATTTTTCATTTCTTTTTGGGTTGTAGTCACTATGTCATTTTATGTACATAATTTGAGCTCCAAGTGCAAGTGTACTCATTGATCGCACGACTTTCTTGTTAGTGTGAATTGTTTTTAAAGTAGATGAATATTGAATGCATTATATTCTTGATAGGGCACTATCAACCCTATCATATCCAAGTGGGATGCGATTAAGGCGCGCTGGTTTTTCTTGATATGATATAATGGAGAGACAACTTTTGAAATTTGTGATGGAACTTATATAAATAACTTCTAGAGATAACTGCAATAGCTAATTGTCAGAAAGAAAGTTCTAATAAATGGTTCTCTCTTCTTTTTCTCTCTCCATCAATGAACAAAGGCAATTTCATTACTGCTTTGAGAAGACAATCGGCATTCACGCTGTTGAACGTGAATACTATTGTCATGATTGTATTCAGATTATCGTGAAGTCATATCGTCTACGTTCGCTCGTAATTCAACGTATATTTTTAGGTAATTTGTTTGTTGCGCATCAAAGATGTTAGTCGTTTCTTTCACTGATATTCTTCCAACACACACAAAAATACATGATTGCATAGAGAGAGAGAGAGAGAGAGAGAGAGAGAGAGAGAGAGAAGTGGAGGTGGGGTGGGAGAGGTCAAGCGCCTCTTGAGCATCGAGGGTCCATGTCCCATGATATGGTGACTCCCAAGGGCTATTTTTAACTTAAGATAGCTCAATTCCTTTAGACCGAACATTGAGCATGGGGGCTTCGCCAATGGAGGAAGATAAAGAAAGAGAGGAAGAGTGGAGGGCTGCCGGAAAGGGTCCTACATCTCTCGTCGGGGTCGAATGAATCGGGCCATAGCCGAACAAAACAATTGCTAAAGCTGTACATTTTAGGCCTTGCCATGCTTCATCTAAGCTCATAAATCCATCCTCGCTCCACCTTATGCGTGCGGCGATTTCTTTGAACCGGTCTTGTCTCGAAATCTACACGTTGCGGGTTCTATCACTGCCATTAGGGCAGGGTGGTGCGGATATTTGCTAGGACGAGTCAAATTGCTATTCCTAAATGGACATAAATGCTAATAAATGTCGCTCATTTCAATGTCTACAAAGTCGGTATACTTTATTCCTTAGTCTTACATTTGGTAAACCTTAGGTCCTCTCTTTGTCATGTTTGAACTTCTTTTCCTAGGTGGTGGCGTATAAAAAAAGAGCTTCTATGCGGTATTTGAGGCAGCGTCAACCGTCAGTTATCGTTGATGCAACTTCTTCCTGTTTACTCATTATTTATATACCTTCCAGAATCTTTAAAAATTAAAGAAATAAGTTGACAAAAATTACAGGAAATTATAAATGATATTGCATGTCGATATACTTTTGAAAGATTGAACTTGTTTTTGTAAATTAGTTGTCAAACAATGAAACCGATAATCCTTGAAAAAAGGTCAAAAGGTATAATTTAAAAGGCTTTTTATCAGGCCCACTGTAGGTGTAAAAGATAAGTTACATATTCACCTTTGAATAGTTGACATATGAAAAATTTTGACAAAAAAATAACTACATAAATAACACTCATCTGACAGTGAATAAAGATTTTTCTACATTAGTAACAAGACCAAGTAATAATCCAAATTCAAAAGCCAAATCATTTCAAAATAGGCTTAATCGAATGAGGATGATGGGGGCTCTAGAAGTGTCCTCCTCAAGCTTTTGATTGAACGTGATCGGCTAGAACATGTGCACTCGGTCATCAAGTAAGTTGATTATATACATATACATCATATCATATGATAAAGACATTAATAGGACGTGCATGATCTTTGAACTAGCTTATTGGTCTAATTGATGGTTGACAGACGCTCGAATGGGCCTTGTGGTGTTGTCTTTGGATTCGATCAGTTGATTGGTCTAATTCCACCGACCCGGTAGTTCATGTGGACCATTCCTATGTATTTATATTAAAAGGTATGATATGAACCTAAAGACCATAATATAGGGATCTAATTGGACAGAGAGAAATAGGTTACGTGGAAAAAAAAAAGTTCAATGAGGCAGTTTTCTCTACTCAACCCCATTATTTTTGTCCTTGTATGCATTAAATCGACTAATTTAAATTCTATTAACATACAGGGCAAAATAATTGAGATATTTTAAACTCGGGGGTTCAGAAAGCTTAATATGAAATAAATCTAAACATACCCCCTCTCTCCCTGACCCCTTTGTGCCCGAAATGGCCATCCCATCCATGAGCAGCAACACTAGGTTTGAGTTGTTTAAGGTTCAAAATCTCATACTTCAAGTCGCACCCTACACTCATGGCCGATTTAGACACACACATTGGGGGTGGGAGTGGGGGTTGCGATGGGCATCAAGGATTTGCAAAGAGAGAGAATGTGTGTGTTGAAGGCACGAATGTACAAATGAAAAGAAGAAAAGGAAAGGAAAAAGAAAGAGAAATAAATCTAGGCCAAAGCATACATCTCTCTTTCACTTTAGAAGATCTCAATTTCATGAGGCAAGTTTTTCACTTAGGTTTTAAAAATTTAGAAGAGGTATCATCTGCCTAACGTTACTAAAATAAGTGCTGCTTTACTAAAATAAGTGCTGCTTGACCAAAAGGAAGTCCCCTTTAAATAAGTTCCTAATGAGCTCCACCACAATCAGCTTCGTGGAGAGAAAACACGTGTGTTGAAGGCAAAAATGTAAAAATGAAAGGAAGAAAAGGAAAGGAAAAAGGAGAAAAGTAAATCTAGGCCAAAGCACCCACCTCTTTATAACTTTAGAAGATCTCAATTTCACGAGGCAAGTTTTTGACTTGGGTTTTAAAAAATCAGTGCTGCTTGACAAAAAGGAAGTACCTTTTAAATAAGTTCCTAATGAGCTCCTTCCCAATCAGCTTCGTGGAGAGAGGGGTAAAATGAAAAGAAGAAAAGGAAAGGTCAAAGAAGTGAAATAAATCTAGAACGAAGCATCCATCCCTCTATAACTTTGTAGAATCTCAATTTCACGAGGCAAGTCCTTGACTTTGTTCCTCAAAATTTACAATAGGCATCCATCTGCCTAACGTTACTAAAGTAAGTCCTGCTTGACAAAAAAGGGAGTCCCTTTTAAAATAAGTCCCAAATGAGCTCCTCCACAATCAGCTTCGTGGAGCGTGAAAAAGAGAGGCACCAAGATCGAAACCCCATCTCCATTAATGAAAAGAAAGGCAACATTCTTTCCCCTCCCAACGCAGTCCCATCATCACTCCCCCAACTCAACTAAAGTGGCACCAGATCCAAAGCAAAGCCCTTTGCTTGGAGAGACCCACCCCCGCTCCCCCACTACACGTGCACGACCTCCTGTTCCTTGAATATCATATGGAATTCCTCGTTCTGGCGAGATTTGTTAAGGTATCCAACGTCCTTCGCCTACGGGAATTATCTACTTTATGTACGAGGCGCATCGACAATGAAAAGTGGAATTCAAAGAAAGACTTGAGATTAAAGACCGAGAGCAATCATATATATGTGAAGAGCATATAAATCTTGTAAATAAGTGAAATCATATGAACGATTTTTGATTTTAACAATTATATCCAACGTATCTTCAGTAAATGAATGTTTTATCTCATGATTGTTCGTATGAGATCTGACTTTACACACATGGTATTTTTAAATAAAATTTGAATTTTCATGTCCTGAACAAAGATCTAAAACATGAGTTTCCATTTGATGATCGTCAAGTGAATGGTCTGAATGGGGGAAGCAGTGTGAACATTAGTAAATTTAATTCAGAAAGCTCTGTCCATAAAGCACAGAACCAAAACACGTCCCCAAGATATAAAATTGCTTGCTTCTGGATCAGGCATGTGCCTGGTATAATCCCCACCTTCTTCACTAATTACAATGTTACAACTTTAATTATCTCCTTTGTTATAAGCCTTTATAAGTATCCAAAGCACTTGACATGCTAACTTACTAATAATAACATAAACATGCATAATTATACTATGGCAATTATATATACTTTGCGAAATATATTTAAGAAAACAACATTGATTATTTATCATTTCAAGTTCTATTGAAGTATCCTACATCACTCATTTATAGAATTTGTCTGTTCTTTATATACAAGCGTCACCCTCCACTTATAAGTGTAAGTTTTAGGGTCATATTTTCGACCATTCTGAAAAATGTTATGCTATGGTTTTAGCTACCACATGGGACTGTGGTAAAGCTCTAGGAGACAATTGAAGTATTTCATGTCACTTGTGTATGAAGTTCATGCCCCTTTGATATTTACAGAGCCTCCCTCACCTATGGACCTAAAGCTTTTGAATTGAACATTCTAATATGATATAGGGGCTAGATTCCGCTCCAACTCGATCTCCACGAGCTGTTCCTCAACCCGCCTTGCTTGCTTGCACGCGAGAGGGGGCATCAAGGTATCCTCACATCGCTTATCTATAAGATCTATGCTGTCTTTTATACACGTGTCGCCCCGTGTCGAGAGGCGTGTGTGCAAGAGGCGGGAGGGAAGAAAGAAGAAACAAGTTTTACGTACGTGTGTTTAACGCCGGGGACGAGTCAATGCACGAAGGACGGTCCCCCAGCCGAAAGACGTGCGCGCGCGGGGGGTCGTCCGTCGATATCATTAAGAAAGAAACACGAGAGGATTTTTGCCTCACCGCCCCCCTGCAAGAAAAATATTAGCAATGACCACCCCCAAAAAAAAAAAAAAGAAAAAAAAAAGGAGAGTATATTCTCGCTTTTAGCCTCCGTAATCAAGTACTCTTTCAGCAAGAATATTCCCCCTCCCCATTCCCTTTTGATATATAGAATTTTTGGAAAGCGGGCCGAAGATCGTAATTTCATATAAATCCGAGGACAGAAACGGAAAAAAAAGGATACCTTTTTGCACCTTGTGTGTAGAAACAAAGAAATTACACATATGTCCGTGTTTATTTGTAATTTTCCGGCCGGGGATTTTTTTTTGCATTTCCCGGCGAAAGCTGTACACGTCACTGAAAGTCAACAGTTCTCGTCTCTCTCTCTCTCTCGACGTCGCGACGAGCTGACCTCGGCGTCACCCTGGCGTCATCATCTCTCCTCCCTCGTCTCTCTCTCTGCTCACGGCTTCAAGCGGATCCACTCGTAGCGGCCTTCGAGGGGAGCGTCCATGGCGACGTCGTAGTTGTACCTGCAAGGAAGAAGAAGAAGAAGCAGAAGGAGGAGGAGGAGGAGGAGGAGGAGGAGGAAGGAGGAGGAGGAGGAGAAGAAGAGAAGAAGAGAAGGAGGAGGAGGAGGAGGAGGAGAAGAAGAGAAGAAGAAGAAGAGAAGAAGAAGGAGGAGGAGGAGGAGGAGAAGAAAAGGAGGCGAATGGAGTTTGTCATCAGTCACTTAGGGTTTTGATTCTCTCTCTCTATCTCTCTCTACGAATGAAGAGAAGCGTTCTTGTTCGACGGAGCAGTTAAGAGAGAATCACTCACTTCTCCGTGAACCGTTGCCGCTCGCGCTCCTCTGCCTCCGAGAAGAACGATTCCAGCTCCGCTCGCGACGGCTGAGATGCCGGAGGCCTCCGTTCGCTCGTCGTCGCCGATTCCGACGGCGCGCTTTCTCCGCTACAATTGGAGAGGATTGACAAAAAAATTCATCGGTGCAAAAGACGAAACAAAAAAAAAAAGAAAAACAAAATTCTTCGCCGACGGAGGAATTTAAGAGGGATCGAAATTGAAGGAGGAATGTGGAGTGTACCTGAAATCGCGGTTGCATGTCGATGCTTCGGTTTCGCAACTCTTCACCTGCGATCGCACCGTTAGAGATCTTCAGTTAATTCAGTAACCGAGGGTGGCGAAACGGCCAGAATTCTCTCTCGTGAACGCGCACGGACGATCGATTGCACAAGGAACCAGACAGAGAGAGCTAGAGAACGATCAAAGCTCGAAATTCACCTGTTGCTGTCGATCGTCGCCGACCATGTCGAACTTCTTTCCTTCCCGACGTCGACGGACTCCGCCTCACTCCTCGCCGAGGAACGAGGCGGTTCGAACGAACCGGAGCTCAAGCTCGGCGCGAGGTCGCCGGACGAGACCTCTCCGGACTCCGACGGGGCGCTGACCTTCTCCGGCGAGTCCGGATACGGAAGCGGAAGCGGCGGTGCGCCCTCGCGCTCCTCCGACCGCAGCTCCAACGGCGCTTCTCCAACGCAGGCTGTCCTCCGTCGCTTCGGCGCCGCCGGAGCCGTCGAAGCTCCGGCGAGCTCGGCTCGCTTGAGGTGTCGCGTCGAGCGGGTGTCTTCCATCGCAGCGCGCGCTCTCTCTCTCTCTCCCCCCTCTGCGGTGGCTATTTGGAGAAGAAACGGGGGAGAGGGCGAGGTGGAGATGGACGGCTGAGATGAGGGGTTATATATATCTCGGAGGGGAGGATGGTGTGGGTCCCAACAGGTGGGGTGTACATGTGGCTGCCGGCCGGGGCTAATCTGAGGCTGTGGGAGACTTATCTATTAGCACAGGTAGATCCATGTTAGGGTCAAATTTAGGATGCGATGGAAGGCGGGCCCCGCTTGGCACCGGCGCGACAGTTGTCTACTCCAGGTCGCTTCTCGCTCGTATAGTGAAGCACATTGTTGTGTTCGCAGCTAGTTTGAGATTAGGTGAGACATATTTAGGATTCAATCTTTGCTTGGTAAGGCTCTAGTATCAATTGGACTTACAATATGTGTGTATTTTTTTTTTTTTTTTGAGAATTGAAAAAATGTTTAAAAAGTATTTATTAAACCACAACTCGGAAGGATGTTATTGTACTTACCAAGATGCATAGATAATTACTAATCAATAAACAAGCAATATATAGTTATCTACTCATTCTTACCATGATTGGAGATTCTCAATCTTGCTCATTACCTCTGTCATCGTCCTGCCGGATCTTATCCATTTATGTGTTAAAAGTCATCTTCCTCCTCCTCAAAATTTCTCAACCTATTGTATTTGACACCTCCTCCTCCTCCTCCTCCTCATCATCATCAAGAAGAAGTATATAGGAAAATTCGGGATAGGAATCAACTAAAAAAATTGTCCAAAAAGTTCTCAATCTATTATATTTTTGTCAATTTAGTCATAAATATTTTAATTTTTTTAATTGAGTCCTAAAACTTTTCATATTTTGTTAATTAAGTTCATAGGCCAAAATGACGTGAATAATTTTTAATAATATTTTAATATTTTTCGAATTTATTTATTTATTTTTCCTTTTCCCTTTCCCTTTATTTTTTTTTATTCTCTTCCTCTTGCTCTAGTTGGTTGTCGAGCCTCAACGATCAACAAGAGATGAGAGATGGTGAGATCCGGCAAGGTCGACCTCGCCGCCCTTTAGCTAAGCTCACCCTTGCTAGCTATCCGCGAGGGTAAGCCTTGCGGACCTTGCCTAGCCACGATGATTTGCTAGAGCAATAAGTGGGTGTTAGCAAATATTTAGGATTAAATTGGTAAAAGTACAATAAGTTTAAGAATTTTGAACTAAATTAACGAGATTAGCAAGTGGGCATCATTGACTTTGATGGTTTTGTAAATTCACACGGACCCACAAAGCAAACAGAGAGCAATCAATGGTCCCCTCCTCCTTCTAACAGATTGGCAACATCCTTCCAAATTGGAAGTTTTGGGAAGGAAGGAAGGAAGGAAGGAAGGATCAGAAATGGGGCCTCTCCTTGAGTCAGACAACAAGGTCTTGCTCGAAGCTGGACAGTCTTCTTCTTCGGTTGTCGTTTTCTCTTGGTTTTTAGGGCCTGTGGTCCTAGGAACTCGCTTTCGATTCCGAGTAAGGTTTTCACTATAAAACGCTGTGAAGGACAAAAGTCTTCTCCCCCCTACAAAAGGCAACGCGTGAATGAGGCGACGTCGTTGTCGGGTTAAAAAAAGTTTCATGACATGCAGTCATCTTATTGTTCAGTAACTATAGAACGACGACGCGATAAACCATGAAAGGATTTTCATTCACTTCTTTTCGGTTTTCTTGAGGTCGAAAGGGTGATCGAGAAAGTTAGAACAACCTAGTTGAGAGAACGTTAGAGCATTCCTAAGCCGTCCCCAATCTTATCCGTGGGGAATGTGGACCCTCGAGTTGACATGCCCTTGGCGTGAAAACCCGCAAAGTGTTAGGTGATCGGCTGGTTTGAACCGAGGTTGGAGTTGAGAATCCTCAAAGAGGATGTATGTATGAAATGTCTACCGATTGGTGTCTATTTGAAACAATTACCCTCTTAGACCTCCACATGGTACCATTTAAGGTATGTTTGGAACCAATTATGTTTTTCTTAATAATTTATGCTTAGAAATTGTTTATTTATTTAATTATTTTTTTTGAACTAGTTTCAGAGCATTTGAAGGCATTTGATAATTTTGCAAATTTTCTATTCTCGAAATAGAAACATGTTGGTATGACTCTCACATTCTTTTGTGATTTAGAATTATTTTAATTTTTTAATAATTTTATTATATTTTTCTCTTTTTTTTTTTTTTCTTTTCCTTTAGTTGGTCGAGTGAGGATATCTTGCCTCCCCACACCTTTCCTTGATAACCCTACCTATGGGGCTCGCCGAGGAGGAGGAGGAGGAGGAGGAAAAGAAGAAAAAAAGAAGATGAAGAAAAGACTTGATTCTGGAGTTGTTCCAAGGAACAAAGAAGCAATTTTTTTTTTTTAATTTATTGATTCCGTTCCAAATCTATTCCTAGAATAAAATTTGTTTCAGAATTACCATACAGATTTCTATTATTTTTTTGTTTTGGAAAACAAAAAAAATAAAATCGAACACTGTTTGACACTATATGTATTTAAAATACAATGTTTATTGATATAATCTGAAGATGTTCGTTTGAGAAGCACATGCATACCCTAAGTATAACCCAAATCATAAGTACAAAATGCTGCAAAAATGAAGTAACAGAGAGATAAATTCCATCTTATCGAGCCGGTTCACGTTAGTTTTCATTTAAAAGCACGAGTCAAGCGTTCGTTGAATTCAGCCGTGCTGGTTACGGAATGAGTAGGTAAAGACGTAACGCTGTCTGTTTTGATGTTTCACACATGAAACGAACCTGACAAATGCGAACCGCATTGGGATGCCAGCTGGGGTTGTACTTTGCACGATCCTGATGCTTTTGTGGCATCAATCGTACGCCTAAAAATATTTCATAGTGTCTGCTTTCATGTTTCACACATGCAATGAACCTGAAGACCGTGATCCTGATGTCGGCGTGTTTACGCAAATGCGTACCGATTTCTGTCGCATTGGGATACCCAGCTGGAGGTTGTACTTTGCACAGCGACAACGATTCTCACGTAAGAGATCGAACTCTTTGTATTCCATTATCAATCATAAGCATTAATAAGTGATTCGATGCCTAGAGAAATATTTCATAGTAATTTGCCCCCCTGCAAGCCTGTCATCTCTCCCTTCTCCTACTATTCAAGTATGTCACGAGCATTTCTTTTATTGAAGTGAATGCCGATAAAATTATATATCTCTCTTCGCAAGTTCAACTTCGGCAAATCTCCCTTTCGGAATATCTAGGCCCGCCTTGCATATGTTCAGATAAAGCTGATAAAATTGGTAAGGAGAATTCGCAATCAGTTGTGTCAATGTCATAATACGCGGCTTTCCTTTCCTTTCCTTTCATTTCCTTGAGATATAAATACAAATTCACGTTATATTGACTCTCCTCGTTGCATTGCCTCTTGTAACTTGATTTCAAAATGGCAATAGAATCGCTGAAACAATCCTTCAAGCATTGCAAGTGTAACAATGGGGTAAAAACATACCCTGTCCTTTCCATCTTTGTCCCGCTTGTATCAATTAAAGCACATTCTTGACTTGAAAGAAGTTCGGACGCTCCTTATTTGCAGCTTCAACATCATCAGGAGATGCCTCTGAGGCCACAACTCCTTTATCTTTGACCGATTCAATTACATCAGTAAAATCTCTGAAAGCCCTCAAGCTGGCGAAACAAAAAGGGAAGGTTAAAAGGAAAATATTGGAAGAAGTGAGATTACTCCTGCCAAGCATAGGATGGTAGCGAGAAAATCAGCATAGTTTGGCCTCCTACATTAATAAACTATATGATAATTTTATCCTAGTTAATCACTTATAAAAACGGCGATGGTTTTTCCCGCTAGCTGATTCTTCAATTGTTTAAGCTTTGTGGCTATTGATTGTACTGAAACTATTTTATGCAAGTGCATGTATAGACCTCCAAAACTCATGACTGCAAATGTTTTCATGAATAGAACACCCGATTAGAGGATCTCTTCTGAATGAATGAAGCACTGGCTATGACTATGATCACTCTCCAGTCTGTAATTGTCCGCTCCATCGGTGGGAGATGGAAAAAAATCTTTACTGGTGAACAGCATTTCTTTGCACCGCCTTTGCCGCTCTTCCTCTGTAATTCCCAAGAGGGATCAATCACAAGTTACAACTATTGCTGTTCACTTAATACCCAGTTTCATGCACGAACCTCTGGGGATATGCCTATGTGACATCATAAGTATTCTGCTAACAAGATCCGATAAAAAGGGAGAAATGAAGGAAGCCAAATCGATGAAAGTAGTGAAATAGAAACTGGAAAAGGTGATATGCCTATGTGAGAATGCAAATGAGAGTTATTTACATGGTAGTAGTATCACATATCAAATACTGATACAAACATAGATAATATCATATACCGAATAAGTTAACTTACTCTTTTCTCCCCTGCGTCTTGAATGAAAGCAAACAAATACAAAAGGAAGCTGAATGTGCCATCAGCATACCTGCTATAACCTCTGGCATCAGGTAACTGGTAAGAGTCTACATCTCCAGTGGTCCCAACAATTGCTTTGGTTAGAGTATCACCATCCATTTCCAGCTCTCTTAGAAAAGCTCCAGTCACATCGTAAATGTCAAGTTTTTTAACTAGAAGTTTGGATCTCGATAAGATAAAAAGAAGACTCCTAGAAGGTAAACCATAAGTTCAATGTAAATCTCCAGCATAGATATATCTAATCGACAAGATAACAATGTAAAGCCTCACTTGAGTTAGTATCAAAGTTGAAGAAACCTTCTTCTCTAGGTTCGCATCATATTACCCTTTGGACCTCCTCTGCTTCATACCACTGACCTTCTGGTGGATTATAAAGCACTTCCAGAGTCCGTTAATGATGTGATTGCACTGTATGACCAAACTTCCTAGCATCATTATCATGAAATTCTTCCCTCCATCAGGAAGGAAAGACTTTATGAGGATAGGAAGGAGGAGGCACATAACTCACATAATAATCGGAACTTTCCACTAGACTCTCTCAATGTGCCTATGGTAGGATCCCCTTCTTCGTATCTCTATTTGAATGATTTATACGGCTTTCTACAAGGAGGAACATTCTCTGCATGAATAATTTCATCGTGGTCACAAGTCCCACAATATGGTGTGGAGGTTCTTGCACTTAAGTACTCGCTGAAAGTATGATCCTCCAGCAAGTATTCTTGTTCTCTTGGATATTGACGATCTTTGTTTTCAATTATTTGCCTACAATGAGTTCAAATGTGTAGTGATATATACCTTTTGCCTCAAGATCTTATTGAAACCATACTGGTTGTTATAGGAAAGGGTCTATACCCACCTTTATCGGGGATTTCCCTTTGTCATCAGCAAACTTTACTTTCCCTTGTCAAATTTCCTCTTGTATATTCTTCTTTAGGACTACACAATCTGAGGTGTTATGGCTCCACAAGTGATGTCAATTGCAATACTTCTTTCCCACTAGTTCATCTTTAGTGGGTATATCCTATCATTCTGTTAACTTTATTTGGCGATCGGCCAACAACATGTCAAAGATTTCTTCAGTCCTATTAAAATCAAAGGAGTAGTAGACCAACTATTTGCTTTAGCCATAATACTTGATTTATCCTTCATTTTAGCTTGTTTTTACGTTTGGCATGTATATGGCTTTTCAATGACCATCTTGGTGACAACTGCTTTTGCTAGCTCCATTTGTTCCTCATCAAAGTCATTTATCTCAACAAAGCTTACATCTCCCCTTCAACCATGCCTTTTGTCCTTTTCCCTAAGCAAACTTTCATGTTTAATTGTCATAGTAGACAAATGAAACAAGTTTGAATAGGGTTAGCCTACCATTCTTTCTTGAGTTTCAAACTTCATGCCATTGAAGGCTAAATCTACAAATGTTTTCTCAAGCAAATGGACTAAGCATTTGTTTCTTGCTCTTTTGCATCTTATTATAAATTGATCAATTGTTTCATTTTCCATTTATCTCATAGTTGACAAGTTAGCGACTGATAAGTCCTGGAAGTCGTTTCATTTGTTCTCATGAGAAAGCTGAATTGGCTGGCTAAGTAGCATCGATACGGACACACAACATTGCACGACACGACACGACAGCCGGCACGTTGTTTCTAAAAAAATAGAGAATTCCAATACGTCGGGCTACGTTGTATATTAAATATATATTTTTATATTATGATTATTTCAATTGAATTTATTTGATTCAAATTCATATATAAATAAATTATAAAAAAAAGAGCTCAAAATGAATTTAAAGTTAAAATATAAGTCTATCATTTGTTAATTTAATTCTTTGTTTCAATTTCATAAATTTAATTACATTCTATTTCAATAATTTTCATTGTTGGGAAATAATAAAGGAAGGGGATGCGCATTGCCCACCTTGTATCCAAGTCGGCTTCCTCCCCTTCTCTGTGTCTATCTCTGTTTCTCTCTATGGATAGGTGGGGGCGCGACGAACAAAACAATGGTTTAACTACGTTGATTGATTTTCACCATAATAAATGAATTTTTTATGTCCCCCTCCCCCTCAATCTCTCTCTCTCTCTCTCTCACATTTGACCCCCACCCCTAATACCACCTCAAATCTTGATCCAGTCACCTCCTCATGTGTTTGTAATGTACCCCCCTAGTGGGGCCCCCATCCCCCATCCTCCTTTTACCTTAATCTTTTTGCCCACCACCTTCTTCTTCCTCTTTCCATATTCTATCTTCTTTCTCCTTTGCATTTGCCATTGGTCCTCCTTCTCCTCGATGGGCGGTTCTTTGCTTCTTGTCCTTTGACTGGGTTCTCCTCGATTCTCTCTGCCCCCTTTTGCTTGTATTGGATTCCCCCATGTTCCTTGCTTCCTCTGAGGTCTAACATTCCAATGGGCTATTAGAATTTCCCCCTAAGGTTTGGTCCCCTTCCTAAAGCTCAAGTGTTTTTTGGCTTGCCTACTATCGGAAGTGAAATCAGACATGATCCTAGAGTTGTAGGTTACGATTTCGAGGCCCATTAGTGTTATCATGCAACTCCTTCCTTGAGTTGCTCCTTTCATTTTCTTTTTTGGGTTTGGTGGGTTTGAAGCGGTTGGAGCATGTCAAAATCCCGTGTTGAAATTTGGACTCACATGTCGGAACATGTTAGGGAGGGTTGACCACGTGTTGGATTTTCCGACGCTTATTGACCACGTATCAAACATGTGTTGGAGTGTCAGATGCTACACGAAGACTCTTGGAGAGTATCGGTGCTTCTTAGTTGGCTGGTAGTACCGTGTACCATGTGAAAGCTGTCATTGACAGTGAGAGTGGGAACAAGCACAATTTCCAATGATCACCATGAGTAGTATCGCCACATAGGGCTAAGAAGCGGGTAATGTGCTTGAAGGTCGAATGGATCATCTTCTCAAGGTAAATAATGAAAATTTTGGCATTTTAAAGCCCCTTGGATATGGAACTGTGTCAATCAAATTTAGGTAAGGCTTTCCTATAGACATTGCCCATGTAGATAGCATCACCACCATAACCTGTAATGGGTTCGATGGCCATCTGATTCTATCCTATAATGGCTATAGGTAACCTTGCCATTTGTTGAGCACCATAATTAGATGCAACATTGGATTCACATGTTGTTGCGAGAATTGACATGCTAGTTGCTTTGGAACCTGGTAAACTAGTTGTTGTGGGGCTTGGTACATTGGCTATTGTGGAGGTTGATATAGCAATTACTATGGAATCTGATATACCGGTTGTTGTGGAATTGGGGGAAATTGAGGAACATTCTAGATGACTAGTGGATTGTTTGATTATGGGTTAAGATGTATGGGTCAAAAGTCTTGATGAGGAATTTGTGGATTGCTATTTGGAATATTATTGGTTGAAAATGCTCATCCTACCCCCTGGTTGAAGGTAACTTTTCCTCCCCCTAGTTGGAGCTAACATCGTTCCTTGAGATCAACAGCTATGTGTGCAAGTGATATGAGTGACACATTAGACTATATTGTGGACATAACATTGGGGACATTAGTGACATGCTGGGCGTTCTCATTAAAAGTGAGCAGTGTATCTTGACAAGGCCGTTGCCCGACTATACCATTAAAATCAAAATGCCTTGGGGATTAGACCCATTAGCTTGGGTTGTCAAAATTGCTTCTCTCCTTTACAAAATCCTTATAGCTGCTAAGGGTGGTACATTGTGTCCTATAGTGCCAAAACTATCGCAAGAGCTGATGGCAAAAGGGCGTACCTTATTGTTATGGGAACATTACCAATCTATGGCTGGGCTAATCCTACTAGAATTCCATATTGCCCTCGAGCACATTCATGATATGTGTTAATTATTAACGGCCTGATGACATCAGTCATTCGTCTCACCATATAATCAGCGAATTCGTTTTGAATTTCCTCAATGATCTATCTCATTGATGAAAGCATGACAGGAGTAATTTCCGCTAATCTTCGTGGTTCCTTCACATGTTGCCTTACGACATTTGTGTTCTCACCTTGTATCTGATTTGGAATAAGTTGAGCAAATGACTACTCGGCACGTGAGATATCCTCTATTAAGGGCTTATCAATGACACTATCTAGATTGTTGCAACTTCTTGTGCATAGCATAACATTTTCTCATACTAACATTGTAGTTCCACCGAGCATGCCAAAAAAATGTTTCGTCAATTTTGTGTCTTGTAACGAAATATCTTTTAGCATGTGTTATATTTTGATTTTTATAAAAAGGATACTTTGGTTCTGTGCTAGTATTGGACATAGAGGGTCAAATGCTAATGAAAACATATATTTTATGGTTTCAAATCTTATAAGCCTCTTAATACGAGATCAAAATCAATGATAACCAATGTCGAAGTCCAATCAACAATTTGATCCAATCTCATTTTGATGTACTAGTGAAAGTCTATTAAAATCAAAGTGGTTTGTATAATATGAAGCTTATTTGACAACACTATATATTAACAACGGTACCCAAAAAACACTGCTTGCAATTGAGTTCGAGGACACAATGTTGAAACCTAATCAATGACATTGGACAATGGAAATAACACCTAGTAGACACTGCTTCTAGATGGATATGAGTACACAACGTCGGAATCTAATTGATGACGTTGAATGGTGGAAACAACATGTAGCCGACACTACTCTTAGATGGATACAAGGATACAACGTTGGAATTTGATCAATGATGCTAGACGGTGGAAACAACACCTAGTAGAGACTGCTCCTAGATGGATATGAGGACACAATGTTGAAATCTAATCAAACACTAGACAATAGGACAACATTGAAATCTAATCAACTGAACTACGCAACATATAGACACTTGCCGAAATTGAATCTTACGATAGGAATCTGAAACTATAGCTAAGCTAAACTATGCTAAGATAACTAAAGGGTAAGAAACAAGTTTTGTGTGTTGTTTGGAGGGCTTCTCTGTTGGATTGCCTATAGTATTTATAGGTCAATTTGGTAACCGTTGATGATCGCTTGCTTCCTTCTTAAAAGTTGCTCTACGTTCTTTGTTGAGCCGCTTTATCCATATCTTGTTGCCTTTTGGCCTATTCAATGATGTTCACATAACTTGTTCAACAAGTATTAACCATTCTTTTGATTTTTATGCCCTTTTTAAGTACCAACTGTTCCTACCCAAATTTTGCCATCAATTCCATATGAATTCTATGTCTTCAATAGCGTCTCTTGACTTGGACACATGGTGATCAACTACTTTATTGTCAAATCGTGTATTTTGCTTGTAGACCCATCGAAATCTAGCTCAAGGGCTCTTAAAATCCTTGGCCATCCTTTGTTTTCATGACTAACATAGGCTAAGTTGATCTAAATCACAGCCCATACATGGCAACAAGGAAGATTTCAAATGTTTTTCATCCCTTGTGACCAACACATGATAGTAGGGGTAATTTTGGGTGTCAACAAGTGGTAATTGCTTTTAGGCAGTTGCTAGTGGTTTTTAAGTGCCTCTTAGCTTAAAAATTCTAGCGCATGATATCATTCTTGAATGGTTAATTCTTTGCACTAACTATGACATGATCCTATAAATGTCCCATGCACCTATTCTTGAGTGATGATTAGTAACTGTTCATTGGTAATTGTCTCACAATTTTGCTACTCCATGTTCTCGTTCGCCACATCATGACATGTCCCATGATCTTTTTTTCAAATGGTAATTGTTTCCTTCAAACATGCACGTCCATTTCTCTTCAAATCCAACTACACTATTTTGTGGTTGCGTTTCTATGCTTTTTGAGTGAATCCCTATTGATTGTTCAAATGTTTCCCAATTGCTTCATCTCAAAATTGGTGCTCATAACCCTACGCTTCTCGTGCTTTCACAGAGCTCATATGGCATTCTATTAATTACCCACTGCCAATATCCATGTTGATCATCGTTGGTGGATTGTCATCATGTATTAGTAAATAAATACTTGCCACTAATGTATATTGATACAGACCAAAATATCAACTTTGTTGCGACCTAACTTTGGGTGCACCACCTATGATTTGGCTAATGGATTATTAAGTCTAAACTTAGCTCAAGCTATCCTAAGCCCATACTAATTTTCGACTTAGGTTCAGGTTTTTAGTCCCCACAAATCAGTTTATGGTAAGTCGATTAGACACCTAAGTAAAATGGGAGAATTATTTTACTCTTACGAATAAAAGAATTTGGGTACGGGGATTTGGTAACACTAGATTTCTCTAATACCTTTTCAATACCTTTTTTTCATGAAAAAATATTTTATTAGGCAGCTTAAATTCATTTTATTATTCCCTAACATATGAGTGTGACCATGTAGATATGCAATCCATCAATTTAACACCTAATAAAATAATAAATTGTAAGACTTACCTCATAGCAACAAAAATATTTGCAATGTTAGCTTAGAATTTACATCAATAGTCCAAGATATACCTAGGAACCGGACCGGGTATATCCAGGAATCGGATCGACCCACGCGAAAAACAAGGTTGAGAACCGATTCCCCTTGAAACCGGTTCCCGAAATTCAGAACGGGTTTAAATCGTTCCGGGAACCAGGTCCGATTGATTACCCACCCAAGAACCAGTTTTCGGATTGGTTTTGTAAGTATAGGTTCAAAACCTTATTTTTTCCCCTTATTTTTATTCTTACGCCCTTAATCACACGATGTTTTTCCTCTTGGCTCTCTCAAACACACATGGCACTCCTCCTTCGTCATTCATTTTCCTCACTTGCTTCCCTCCCTCATCAGCTCCCTCTCACACTGTCCGATGGACGGACAGTGTTCGTCGCCGCCAAATTCTTGTGTAATATGTGAATTGCCTTGCCTAATTTATCTTTTGTATGAGGAGTTATGCTTGCATAAATAAGTAGTTTCATTTAGTAGTTGTGGGAATAAAACTAATATTAGACCCATGTTTGTTGCTAATTCTTTACCTTATGATTTTATTTATTATAATTAGCCTTGTGGATCCTTAATTTTTTGTTTAGTCAAAAAGTTCATATATTTATTTATTACAGGTGCTTAATGTTTTGATACAAAGTAGGAAAATTACATTATTTTCTCGCATATTGATATAAAATTCGAAATCGTATAAGATATCGGGAGATTGCAAAATAGATTCGAGTGGAAACGGGGTTGACCTTGGAACCAGATCGGAAAAACAGGGTGGGTCGAGTACATGGTCCAATACAAATAGAGTCGGGTACAAAGTCCAGGTCTAGACCCTACCCACCTTAGACTTGATCACTCCTAGCCGGCTGGCTATTGACGATGCCCGTAAAGCGTTGGGCGAGGGTCGCCCTCGTCGACCGCAAGTGAGGGACAAACTTGCCTAAGCAAGGTGACCCTTGCCTTGGGGGAGGTCACCTCTTGGCCAGTGATGGCTAGGTGACCTTGTTGGCCACTAGTAAGGGCAGGTGAGGCCACCCTCCCAAATTTGGCAAGGGTTGGCCTTGCCTACCCCAGACGAGGCCTTGATAACCCTCACCAAAGGTAGATGAGGCCTCGCTTGCGGCTAGCAAGGGCTTGTAGGCCCTCATCGGCCCTTCCCAATGGTCGGTGAGGGTCGCATGGCTGGTGAGGGTTGCCGAGCCCTCCTTGAGCCTTTCCAGCCGCTGGTGAGGGTCGTCGAGCCCTCGCTAGCCCTTCCTAGCGGCCGACGCCAAAAAAGAAAAAAAGAAAAGAAAATTAAGATGAAAACATCCTTGATTGGTCAAAAAATTTAGCCGGCCGGTGAATGGCGAGGTCAGACCCTTATTTGAAACAACCAAAGCAATTTTAGGTTCTTATTTGAAACAACCAAGGCCCTCGCTAGCCCTTCCTAGAGGCCGACGCCAAAAAAGAAAAAAAGAAAAGAAAATTAAGATGAAAACATCCTTGATTGGTCAAAAAATTTAGCCGGCCGGTGAATGGCGAGGTCTTATTTGAAACAACCAAGGTCATTTTAGGTTCTTATTTGAAACAACCAAGGCCATTTCAGTTTCTTATTTGAATCAGAGTCTACTTCGGACCATTGTTTAAGACATTAAGGGCACTTTGGGTCCTTTTTTTTTGGAATTTTTCTCTTATTTTTATGCTTGTATGTATTAAATCAATCAATTTAAGTTCTATTCACATTCACGGAAAAATAATTGAGATCTTTTAAGACGGGGTTCAAGCTTAGTATGAAAGAAATCTAAACATACTTCCCCCCTCCTTCCGCCTCTGACACAATTGTGTTGCCAGCATTGCACTCAGCTCCGTTGAAAGCATGACTGTAAAAATAAAAAGAAGAAAAGGAAAGGAAAAAAGGGAAATAAATCTAGGCCGTTCTACACATATGGGGAAGCACCCATCTCTCTATAACTCTAGAAGATCTCAATTTCACGAGGCAAGTTCTTGACTTTGGTCCTAAAAATTTAGAATTAGGCATCCATCTGCCTAGCGTTACTAAAATAACTGCTTGACAAAAAGGACGCCCATTTTGAATGAGTTCCTAATGAGCTCCTCCACAATCAGCTTCGTGAAGCGTGAAAAAGAGAGGCATCAAGATCGAAACCCCATCTTCATTAATAAAAAGAAAGGCAACATTCTTTCCCCTCCCAACGCACTCTCTCATCATCACTCCCCCATCTCAACTAAAGTGGCACCAGATCCGAAGCAAAATTCTTGCCTGAAGAGACCCACCGCTCCCCCACTACACGTGCACCACCTACTCTCTCTTGAATGTGATGGAATTCCTCATTCTAGCGAGATTTGTTAAGGTATCCAACGTCCCTCGCCTCCGGGATTTATCTGCTTTTTGTACGAGGCGCATCGAGAATGATAAGTGGAATTTAAAGACGTACACAAAATAAATAAAAGTAGAACCCGACTTCGATATCACGTCAAAATATCCAATCGAGAAAGACTTGAGGTTCTAGGTCGTGAGTGACTTTATATATGTGAAGAGCATATAAATCTTGTGGATAAGCGAAATATTCAACCTAACAGCTTAAACATAGAAGTGGATATATATATAGACTCTGTGATACCTCAACAAAGTTGATGATCATACGAGAGAGAAGGGAAGCCATTCATCAATATATTCAAACTTCTTGATTTATTCTCTTTATGTCCTTTGTGCAATTGGTGTATTGATCCTTACTTCATGTCAAAGTCGTGATTTGCCTAATTCATCGTGAGGTTGATTAGCAAACAATGCATGGCAAAGCACTCGCTTATTTTGGGGCAGATTATTACCATTGCACTTTCCATCTAAAATATTTAGAAATAAAAAAAGTAATATCTTCAGTAGATGAATATTTCTATTTCACCATTGTTCATATTATATCTGATTTTACACACGGAGCATTTTTCAAATAAAAGTCGAATTTTGGTGTCCAGAAAAAAAAAAAAAATCTAGAACATGACATGAGTAGCCATTTGATGCTCACCAAGTGAACGGTCTGAATGGGGCAAGCAGTGTGAACTCAAGTAAATTTAATTCGGAAAGTTCTGTCTAAAAAGCACAGAACAAAACCATGTCCCTAATATATAAATTGGCTTGCTTCTGGGTCAGGCATGTGCCTGGTTTAATCCCTACCTTTTTCACTAATTACAATGTTACAGCTTTAATTATCTCCCTTTGTTATTAGCCTCTACAAGTATTCAAAGCGCTTGACATATCAACTTACTAATAATAACACAAACAAGCACAATTATACTCAAGCAATTACACATGCTCACTCTACAGAATGAGACAACAACATTGACCATGCAAGATTTCCAATCTTGTAAAATATCCCACATCACTTGTACACGGGATATATCAGTTCTTTATATGCATGTGTCACCCTTCACTTATATGTTCAAGTTTTTGGATTAAACTTTACAACACTCTCAAAAATGCAATGCTACTAACTGGGTCATAATTTTAGTTTTACCTACAACACGAGTATTCATCATCGCTTGCTCTTCGTATAAAAATAATCTCCCTCATCTATCGATCTAGAGCTTTTGGACTGAACATTCTAACCTGGATCCTGGCCTGGTTCCATTTCATTTTCGCTTGCGCAGCCTCCTCCCCCCATCCTCTGAACTCCAACACGCCGTTCCCAATCCGGCTCATACGTGAGAGGGGGCATCGGAGTAGTATCCCCCCGTCACATATTTAGGAGATTTATGCCGTCTTCGTACACGTATCGTCCGTCCGCGTGTCGGGAGGCGAGTGCAAGAGCCGGGGGGAAGAAGGAGGAGGAGGAGGAGGAAGTGACGTACGTGGTTTTAACGCCGGGGGGAAGTCAATTGCACGAAGGAACTGGTCCCCCAGCCGCGAGGCGCGCGCGGTTGTCTGTGGATATCGAAAGGAAAGAGAGACAGGAGAGGAGCATACGGATTCATGATGGACTTTTGCCTCACCGGCCCCTGCAACAATAATGTTAGTAATGACCACCCAAAAAAAAGGAAAAAGAAAAAAGAAGAAAAAAAGAAGGAGGGCATATTCTCGCTTTAAGCCTCCATAATCATAGTACTCTTTTAGCAAGAATATTCCCCCTCCCCCTTTTGGCATACAGAATTTTTGGAGAGCGGGCCGAAAATCGTAATTTCATATAAATCCAAGGACAGAAACGAGAAAATGTTTTTTTGGGACCTTGTAACCAAGGAAATTACAGATGTTACTTACCTTTTCACCAAAAAAAAGATAAAAATTACAGATGTTTTTGTATTTATTTGTAATTTTCCGGCCGGGGATTTTTTGCATTTCCCGGCGAAAGCTGTACACGTAACCGAAAGTCAACCGTCTTCGTTTCTCTCTCTCTCTCTCTGTGGACGTCGCGACGAGCTGACCTGGCGTCACCCTGGCGTCATCATCTCTGCTGCGTCGTCTCTCTCTCTCTCTTTCTGCTCACGGCTTCAAGCGGATCCACTCGTAGCGGCCTTCAAGGGGGGCGTCCATGGCGACGTCGTAGTTGTACCTGCGACGAAGAAGAAGAAGATGAAGAAGAAGCAGAAGAAGAAGCAGGCGAATGGAGTTTGTCATCAGTCACTTAGGGTTTTGATTCTCTCTCTATCTCTCTCACGAATGAAGTGAAGCGTTCTCGTTCGACGGAGCAGTTAAGAGGGAATCGCTTACTTCTCCGCGAACCGCCGCCGCTCGCGCTCCTCCGCCGCCGAGAAGAACGATTCCAGCTCCGCCCGGGACGGCGTCTCCGCCGCGGAAGGCCTCCGCACGCTCGTCGCCGCCGTCTGTTTGGCCCGCAGTGGCTTCATCGTGGCCGATTTAGCCGGCGACCTCGCTCGGTGGAGTGGTTTCTCTGCTACAATTGGAGACGATTGACAAAAAAATTCATCGGTGCAAAAGAACAAAAAAGAAATCTCGTGCGCGAGGGAGGAATAATTGAAGAATGAATGTGGAGTGTACCTGAAATCGCGGTTGCGTGTGGATGCTTCGGTTTCGAAACTCTTCGCCTGCGACCGCACCGTTAGAGATCTTGAGTTAATTTAGTAACCGAGGGTGGCGAAACGGCCAGAATCTCTCTCGCGAAAGCCCTCAGACGATCAATTCCACAGGGAAACAGACAGAGAGAGAACGATCAAAGCTCGAAATTCACCTGTCGCTGTCGATCGCCGACGATGTCGTACTTCTCCTCCTTCCCTACGTCGACGGACTCCGCCTCACTCCTCGCCAAGGAACGAGGCGGTTCGAACGAACCGGAGCTCAAGCTCGACGCGAGGTCGCCGGACGAGACCTCTCCGGACTCCGACGGGGCGCTGACCTTCTCCGGCGAGTCCGGATGCGGAAGCGGAAGCCACGGTCCGCCCTCGCCTCCTCCGACCGCAGCTCCAACGGCGCTTCTCCGACGAAGGCTATCCTCCGTCGCTTCGGCGCCGTCGAAGCCGTCGAAGCTCCGGCGAGCTCGGCTCGCTTGAGGTGTCGCGTCGAGCGGGGCTCTTCCATCGCAGCTCTCTCTCTCTCTCTCTCTCTCTCTCTCCCTCTCTCTCTCTCTGGTGGCGATTTGGAGTAGAAACGAGGGAGAGCGCGAAGCGGAGATGGACGGCTGAGATGAGGGGCTATATATTTCGAAGCAGGATGGTGTGGGTCCCGATCTTTTGGGGCGCAGTACGGCCCTAAGCTAAAGCTTAGCTCGCAGCGACAGGGGGCGGTACATGTGGCCGCCGGCCGGGGCTAATTTGAGGTTGTGCGAGATTTACCTACCAGCACAGGTAGATCCATGTTAGGGACGTATTTAGGATGCAATGGAAGGTGGGCCCCACTTGGCACCGGCATGACAGGTTATCGCAAGTATCGTGAAGTACAATGTTGTGTCGTGGTTAGTTTGAGATTACGCGAGATTTATACACCAATGTAGCAGTTCGTGATTAAGGAATGTTAGATCAAAGATATATCTGAATAGCTCATGAGACAGCAATGGTGGCCTTTGCGAGAGGTGGCCACAATCACCTAGATATCTAAAGTCAAAATCGCCCCATGACAATAGCCCTTTTTATAAGAAAGAGAAAATATCGATGTAATAACTAATTTTAAAAAGTGCATAGAATCATTTTAAATCAAGAAAAAGGTAGATGGTGAATGGGTTTATTGATATGCAATAAACTGAAGTAGCTCGCTTCAAAATTTCCTACTATGTCAAATGATGACCATTCAAGTGCATTCAATCTCTGCTTGGTAAGGCTCTAGTATCAATTGGACTTACAATATGTGTATTTTTTTTTTTTTTTGAGAATTGAAAAAATGTTTAAAATGTATTTATTAAACCACAACTCGGAAGGATATTATTGTACATACCAAGATGCATAGATAATTACTAATCAATAAACAAGCAATATATAGTTATCTACTCACTCTTACCACAATTGGAGATTCTCAATCTTGCACGTTGTCTCCTTTGTTGTCCCGCCGAATCTTAACCATTGATGTGTTAAAAGTCATTTTCCTCCTCCTCAAAATTTCTCAACCTATTGTATTTGACACCTCCTCCTCCTCCTCCTCCTCCTCCTCATCATCATCATCATCAAGAAGTATATAGGACAAATTCAGGATAGAAATCAACTAAAAAAATTGTCTAAAAAGTTCTCAATCTATTGTATTTTTGTCAATTCAGTCATAATCATTTTAATTTTGTTAATTGAATCTTAAATCTTTTCACATTCTATTAAATAAGTCTATACGCCAAAATGACGTGAATAATTTTTAATATTTTTCGAATTTATTTATTTATTTTTCATTTTTCCTTTCCCTTTATTTTTTCTTCTCTTCCTCTTGCTCTAGTTGGTTGCCGAGCCTCAATGATCAAAAAGAGATGAGAGCCAGTGAGGTCTGGCAAAGTCGACCTCGCCGCCCTTTAGCTAAGTTCACGCTTGCTAGCTATCCGCAAGGGTGAGCCTTGCAGACCTTGCCTAGCCACTGATATTTAGGATTAAATTGATAAAGTGTAATATGTTTAGGAATTTTGAACTAAATTAGCGAGATTAGCAAGTGGGCATCATTACCTTTGATGGTTTTGTAAATTCACACGGATCCACAAAGCAAAGAGAGAGCAATCAATGGCCCCCTCCTTCTTCTAACAGATTGGCAACATCCTTCCAAATTAGAAGGTTTGGGAAGGAAGGAATGAAGGAAGGATCAGAAACGGGGCCTCTCCTTGAGTCAGACAACAAGGTCTTGCTCGAAGCTGGACAGTCTTCTTCTTCGGTTGTCGTTTTCTCTTGGTTTTTAGGGCCTGTGGTCCTAGGAACTCGCTTTCGATTCCGAGTAAGGTTTTCACTATAAAACGCTATGAAGGACAAAAGTCTTCTCCCCCTACAAAAGGCAACGCGTGAATGAGGCGACGTCGTTGTCGGGTTAAAAAAAGTTTCATGACATGCAGTCATCTTATTGTTCAGTAACTATAGAACGACGACGCGATAAACCATGAAAGGATTTTCATTCACTTCTTTTCGGTTTTCTTGAGGTCGAAAGGGTGATCGAGAAAGTTAGAACAACCTAGTTGAGAGAACATTAGAGCATTCCTAAGCCATCCCCAATCTTATGCGTGGGGAATGTGGACCCTCGAGTTGACATGCCCTTGGCGTGAAAACCCGCAAAGTGTTAGGTGATCGGCTGGTTCGAACCGAGGTTGGAGTTGAGAATCCTCAAAGAGGATGTATGTATGAAATGTCTACCGATTGGTGTCTATTTGAAACAATCACCCTCTTAGACCTCCACATGGTACCATTTAAGGTATGTTTGGTAATTATTATGTTTTCGAGAATAATTTCTGCTTAGAAATTGTTTATTTATTTATTTATTTTTGGACTAGTTTCAGAGCGTTTGAAGGCATTTAATAACTTTGCAAATTTTCTATTCCCGAAATAAAAACATGTTGATACGACTCTCACATTCTTTTGTGATTTAAAATTATTTTAATTTGAAATAAAAACATGTTGGTACGACTCTCACATTCTTTTGTGATTTAGAATTATTTTAATTTTTTAATAGTTTTATTCTCTCTCTCTCTCTCTCTCTCTCTCTCTCTCTCTCTCTCTCTCTCTCTCATTTTTGCAACTCCCCAACGTCTCTCGCCTATGGAATTTATCTGCTTTTTGTACAAGGTGCATCGAGAATGATAAGTGGAATTCAAAGACATACACAAAATAAATGAGAGTAGAACCCGACTTCGATATCATGTCAAAATATCCAATCGAGAAAGACTCAGGTTCTAGGTCAAGAGCGACTATGTATGTGTGAAGAGCATATAAATCTTGTGGACGAGCAAAATATTCAACCCAACAACTTAAACATAGATGTGGAGGGAGATGATATATATACAATGAGTATATAGATCTGTAGACTCTGTAATACCTCAACAGAGTTGATGATCATATGAGAGAAAAGGGAAGCCATTCATTAATATATTCAAACTTCTTGATTTATTCTCTTTCTGTCCTTTGTGCAATTGGTGCATTGATCCTTATTTCATGTCAAAGTCGTGATTCGCCTAATTCATCGCGATGTTGATTAGCAAACAATGCATGGGAAAGCACTCGCTTGTTCTAGGGCAGATTATTACCATTGTACTTTCCACCTAAAATATTTAGAAACAAAAAAAAGTAGTACTTTACATTGTCTATATAATTCGAAAGTTCAGAGACATCTTGGCTAAACAAAAGTTAAATTGCAAAAGCGACGAGAAAAAAGATGCAAAAAAACAAATAACAAGAAATCGATTTTTCTAACTTTTATTGGGTGCAACGACAATGCAAAGGAATTTCTCAAGGCCTGTGTGCGATTTTCAATTTCGACAATTGTATATGACATATCTTCAGTAGATGAATATTTCTATTTCACCATTTTTCATATTATATCTGATTTTACACACATAGCATTTTTCAAATAAAAGTCGAATTTTGGTGTCCCAAAAAAAAAAAAAAAAAAAAAACCTAGAACATGACATGAGTTGCCATTTGATGCTCATCAAGTGAATGGTATGAATGGGGGAAGCAGTGCGAACTCTAGTAAATTTAATTCGGAAAGCTCTGTATAAAAAGCATAGAACAAAACCATGCCCCTAATATATAAATTTGATTGCTTCTGGGTCAGGCATGTGCCTGGTTTAATCCTTACCCTTTTCACTAATTACAATGTTACAGCTTTAATTATCTCCCTTTGTTATTAGCCTTTACAAGTATCCAAAGCACTTGACATATTAAATTACTAATAATAACACAAACATGCATAATTATACTCAGGCAATTATATATGCTCACTCTACATGATATAACTGAGACAACAACATTGACCATGCAAGACTTCCAATCTTGTAAAATATCCCACATCACTTGTACACGGGATATATTAGTTCCTTATATACATGTGTCACCCTTCATTTATAAGTTCAAGTTTTTGAGGTCAAATTTCCCAACACTCTCGAAAAAGCAATGCTGCTAACTGGGTTATAATATTAGTTTTAGCTACCACACGTGATCCATTTGCTCTTCATATAAAAATGATCTCCCTCATCTATCGATCTAGAGCTTTTGGACTGAACATTCTAACCTAACATCGAATTTGGATCCTAGCTCCATTCCAAGCGCCGTTCCTCAATCCAGCTCATACGTGAGAGGGGGCATCAGAGTACTATCCCCCGTCACATATTTAGGAGATTTATGCCGTCTTCGTGCATGTATTGTCCGCCCGCAGGCGGGTCCAGAGGCGTGTGCAAGAGCGGGGTGGAAGAAGGAGGAGGAAGTAACGTAGGTGGGTTTAACGCTGGGGGAAAAGTCAATTGCACAAAGGAACTGGTCCCCCGTGTCTGTCTATATCGAGAGGAAAGAAAGAGACACGAAAGGAGCAACGCATTCATGATGGATTTTTGCCTCACCGCCCCCCTGCAACAAAAATATTAGCAATGACCACCCAAAAAAAAAAAAAAAGAAAAAAAAAGAAAAAAGAAAAAGAGAGCATATTCTCGCTTTAAGCCTCCATAATCGAAGTGCTCTTTTAGCAAGAAGATTCCCCTTCCCCGTTTTGGCATACAGAATTTTTGGAGAGCGGGCCGAAAATCGTAATTTCATATAAATCCGAGGCCAGAAACAGGAAAATATATATTATTATTTTTTTGGGACCTTGTAGAACCAAAGAAATTACAGATGTTTTTGTATTTATTTCTAATTTTCCGGCCGGGGATTTTTTGCATTTCCCGGCGAAAGCTGTACACGTAACCGAAAGTCAACCGTCTTCGTTTCTCTCTCTCTCTCTCTCTGTGGACGTCGCGACGAGCTGACCTGGCGTCACCCTGGCGTCATCATCTCTGCTGCGTCGTCTCTCTCTCTCTCTTTCTGCTCACGGCTTCAAGCGGATCCACTCGTAGCGGCCTTCGAGGGGGGCGTCCATGGCGACGTCGTAGTTGTACCTGCGACGAAGAAGAAGAAGAAGAAGCAGGCGAATGGAGTTTGTCATCAGTCACTTAGGGTTTCGATTCTCTCTCTCCATCTCTCCCTACGAATGAAGAGAAGCGTTCTTGTTCGACGGAGCAGTTAAGAGAGAATCACTCACTTCTCCGTGAACCGTTGCCGCTCGCGCTCCTCTGCCTCCAAGAAGAACGATTCCAGCTCCGCTCGCGACGGCGGAGATGCCGGAGGCCTCCGTTCGCTCGTCGTCGCCGGTGACAGCTTCATCCTCGCCGATTTCGACGGGGTGGTTTCTCTGCTACGATTGGAGACAATTGACAAAAAATCATCGGTGCAAAAGACGAAACCAAAAAAAACAGAGAAAAAATTCTTCGCCGACGGAGGAATTTAAGAGGGATCGAAATTGAAGAAGGAATGTGGAGTGTACCTGAAATCGCGGTTGAATGTCGATGCTTCGGTTTCGCAACTCTTCACCTGCCACCGCACCGTTAGAGATCTTCAGTTAATTCAGTAACCGAGGGTGGCGAAACGGCCAGAATTCTCTCTCGTGAACGCGCACGGACGATCGATTGCACAAGGAAACGGAAGAGAGAGCGAGAGAACGATCAAAGCTCGAAATTCACCTGTTGCAGTCGATCGTCGCCGACGATGTCGGCGGAGTCCGCGTCACTCCTTGCCGAGGAATGAGGCGGCTCTGACGGACCGGAGCTCGAGCTCGACACGGAGTCTCCGGCCTCCGACGGAACGCTGATCTTCTCCGGCGAGTCCGAACACTGAAGCAGAAGCAGCGGTCCGCCCCCACGCTCCTCCGACAGCAGCTCGAACGATGCTTCTCCGACGAAGGCTATCCTCCGTCGCTTCGGCGCCGTCGGAGCCGTCAAAGCTCCGGCGAGCTCTGCTCTCTTGAGGTGTCGCGTCGAGCGGGGGTCTTCCATCGCAGCGCTCTCTCTCTCTCTCTTTTTCTCTGGTAGCGATTTGGAGTAGAAACGGGGGAGAGCGCGAGGCGGAGATGGACGGCTGAGATGAGGGGTTATATATATCTCGGAGGATGGTGTGGGTCCCCATCTTTTGGGGCGCAGTACGGCCCTAAGCTATAAAGCAGCTTAGCTCGCAGCGATGGTTGGGCGGTACACGTGGCCGCCGGCGGGTGCTAGTTTGAGGTCGTGCGAGATTTTACTACCGGCGCAAGGTAGATCCACCTTAGGGGACGTATTTAGGAAGCCATGGAAGGTGGGCCCCACTTAGTGCTGGCACGACAGTTGTCCGCTCCAGGTCGCTTCTCCCCAGTGTCGCGACGCACGTTGTTGTGCCGTGGCTGTTTGTAAGTTGCGCGAGGCTCGTGTAGCAGCGGAGCAACCTATGATTAAGTGATGTCGGATCGGAGATGGATCTGAACAGCTCGCGAGCCGACAACGGTGGCCTCTGCAAGGGAGGGTCGGGATCATGAACAGTCACTTTTCGTAAGATAGAGAAAGTACCGTCATAATCACTAATTTTACAAAGTATGTGTACCATTTTAAATCAAGAAAAAGATAGATGGTGAATGGGTTTAATAGTTTATAAAAATGTGTATATTCTACGATAAACTAAAGTAGCTCACTTCAAATTTTCCTACTATTTCAAATGGCGATCATTCAAGTATATTTTATCTCTGCTTGGTAAGGTTCTAGTATCAATTGAAGTTACAATGCGTGTGCATTTATTTTTCCCCTTAAGAATGGAAAAATGTGGGAAATGTATTTATTGAACCACGAGTCAGATGCATAGATGATTACTTATTAGTATGTGCAAAATTGTAGTTATCTACTCACTCTTAACATGATCGGAGACTCTTAATCTTGTTCACTACCTCCTTTGATGTTCCCACCGAATCTCGATCATCGATGTGTTGAAAGTGATTTTCAGAATCAACTCTCTCGTGTTGGATAAAAAATTTGAATTATCGTGACACGTTTGAAAGTACATATGAGGAATAGAGGACCCTCGTCCCTCTTATTGCCATGATGCCTCCAAGTTTTGAGCTTCCTAGCAAGAGTCTTAGAAGAAAAAAGATTTGATGTGTCGAAAGTCCTTCTATGCACTAGTGCATATCGCCTAAGTTTATCTGCTCTCCTCCTCCTACTCTTCACCATCATCATCATCATCATCATCATCATCATCATCATCAATGGACAAATTTGGGATAGGAATTAGAAATATTGTCCAAAAAGTTCTCAACCTATTACATTTTTATTAATTCAGTTATAAATTTTTTAATTTTGTTAATTGAGTTCTAAATTTTTTCAAATTTCGTTAAGTAAGTCCATCCAGCCAAATGACATGGACAGTTTTTAATATTTAATTAATTAATTAATTAATTATTCCTTTTTTTCCTTCTTTTTTTTTTTTCCTTTCTCTTCCTTCTGCTCTAGTCGGTTGTTAAGCCTTGACGACCAACTAAAGATGAGAGCTGTTGAGGTCCGGCGAGGTCGACCTCGCCGACCTCTAGCTAAGCTTGCTGCTATTGGCTATTGGTGAGGGTAAGTCTTGCAGACCTTGCCTATCCACTTGTGATCCACTAGAGCAACAAGTGGGTGTTAGCACATGTTTATGACTAAATTAATAAAAGTGTAATATGTTTAGGAATTTTGAACTAAATTAGCGAGATTAGCAAGTGGGCATCATAAACTTTGATGGTTTTGTAAATTCACACAGACCCACGAAGCAAAGAGAGAGCAATCAATGGCCCCCTCCTCCTCCTCCTCCCCCTAACGGATTGGCAAACATACTTCCAAACTGGAAGGTCTGGGAAGGAAGGATCAGAAATGGGTCCTCTCCTTGAGTCAGACAACAAGGTCTTCCTCGAAGCTGGGGCAATATTCTTCTTCGGTTGGCGTTTTCAATTGACTTTTAGGGCCTGTGGTCCTAGGAACTCGCTTTCGATTCCGAGTAAGTTTTTCATGTACAACGCTATGAAGAACAAGAAGTCTTCTCTACCTACAAAAGGCAACTCGTGAATGAGGCAACGTCGTTGTCGGGTGAAAAAGAGTTTTTTGACATGCAGTCATCTCATTGTTCAGTAACTATACAACGACCACGCGATAAACCATGAAAGGATTTTCATTCGCTTCTTTTTGGTTTTCTTGAACGTTAGAACTCCCGAGTTGAGAGAACATTAGAGCATTCCTAAGCCATCCCCGATTTTATGCATGGGGAAGGTGGACCTTCGAGTTGACACGCCCTCGGCGTGAAAATCCACAAAGTGTTCAGTGGTTGGCGGGTTCGAACGGAAGATTGGAGTTGAGAATCTTCAAAGAGGATGTATGTAGGAAATGTCTACCAATTGGTGCCTATTTGATACAATCACTTTCTTGAACCCCAACATGGTACCACTTAGGCCTTATTTGGTACTTTGATAATCAAACCGAACCGAACCAAAACCGAATCGAACCAAAAAATTCGATTTTTTTGGTTCGGTTCGGTTTTTATCGTTATAGAAGTGGAGAAATCTGAGTTTAACAAGAAAAAAAAAAACGAAAACCGAAAATCAAAAGTTGAAAACCAAAAACCAAAAACCGACTATTTCTATTCTTATATATAGGTTTATATTCTTTTATATAAAAAAAAAAGAAGGAAATTCATTTGGTAATATTAGCTAATTTTTTGTTCCTGAAAATAAATTTAGAACATAATCAAAAGTGGAAAAAAATTGCTTCTTTATTCTAAAAAATAATTCAAAAATCAAGTAATTTTTTTTTCTTTCTTTTCATTTTCTACTTCTTCTTCCTCTAGTTAGTCGGCGGCCTTGGTGATGACCAACAACTAGCTAGACAAGAGGCGGTGATCTTGTCGGCTCCCGACGAAAGTTTGACCTCACTCAGCCATCATGAGATTGAGCCTCGCCTAGCTGCTGTGAGGCTTGGGCCAATGAGGCTCCCCCAAGGTTGATGAGGTCGTCGGCTCTCGTATGGCTGGTCAAGGCTTGTGATTGGCTAGAGGAGGAGGAAGATGAAGAAAAGGAAAAAAGAAAAAGAAAAGAAAAAGAGAAAAATGTAATAAATTTATTAAAAATTAAAAGAAATTCTCAATAAAAAAAAACAATGGGGTTGTATCAAACACATTTCAATTTTGAGTACAGAAATTTTATGCAATTATTTCATGTCTTCGAATGCTTAGAAACCCATCTGAGGAACAAAATTAGAAAAATTATTTCTAAGCGTAAATTATTTCTAAAAACAAAATTATGACCAATCAAGCCCTTAATATCTGATATACAATGTCTATTGATACAATCTGAAGAAGTTCGTACGAGAAATCACATGAACATCCTAAGCATGACCCAAATCATAGGTGCAAAACCCCACAAAGATGAAGAGAGACGATTTTCATCTTTTTGAGCCCGGTTCAAGTCAGTTTTCATAGAAAAGCACCAGTCAATCGTTCCTTGAATTCGACCGCGCTGATTACGGAACGAGTTGGTTAAGACGTACCACTCTGTTTTGATGTTTCACAAATGCAATGAACCTGACGACCGAACCAACCGGGCCGCGATCCTGATGCGTGTTTAGGCAAAAGCTGTCTGTTTTCATGTTTCACACATGCAATGAACACCGAACTACCAGGGGCCATGATACACAGCTGGAAGTTGTACTTTGCTAGGTTGCACATACACTCTCTGGGATCCTTCGTGTCGTGTCCGACACTCCGACATGCTGTCAACTGCCTTCGACACGCTCTGATACGCGAGTCAGAAATTCCGACATGTGACTCCGACACGCACGAGTTATTTTTACAAATTTCCAAAACTTTTGGGGTCTAAACATAAATATATGAGAATAAAAAAGAAATAATAAAAGCTAAAACAAATTTTCAATACTCATTTGAAAATGTTGAGCTGTTTGAAGTTGCAAATTTTCATTTGATAAATTGGAGATGGAGCTTGTTTTTTTTTTTTTTTTTTTTTTTTTTTTTTTTTTTTTTTTTTTTCAAAAGAAGTAGATAATATGGATGAATGACTTTTTGTTATATTTGATGATGGAACATTGATTGATTTTTTTTTTCTTATTGCTAAATTTTAAATTTAATAGTGAAACGTGGATTACTTGTTTTTTCCTCCAAATTTGATGAATTATTACAATGAAATATAGTTGAATTTGTCAAATTAAAATAATTGAATGATATTAACAAATATAGGATTAATGTTTTTAGTATAGATTAATTATAGGCTCTTATTATTATTATTATTATTATTATTATTATTATTATTATTATTTATTATTTATTTATTTATATATTAAAATATTTATTTAATATATAACGTGTCGGAAACGTTCGAATTCTATTTTTGAGAAATAATATATGTGACATGTCCGTGTCGTAGGTACGTTGCACAGCGACAACGATTCTCATGTAAGAGGTCAAACTCTTTGTACTCCAGCACCAACCATAAGCATTAAGTGATTCAGTGTGCAGAGGAGTATTTCATAGCAATCCCACAAACACCGACACAAACACCCCCACCGCCCCCCGCCGCCCGCGCCACCCCCAGGCGGCCCCCTTCTCTCCTTCTTACTATTCAAGTCTGTCATAAGCATTTCTTTCATTGAATTGAATGGCAACAAAGTGTTAAATCTCTCTTTGCACGTCAAGTTCAGCTTCGTCTAATCTGCCTTTTGGAATATCTAGGCCCACCTTGCTTAAGTTCTTAAACTCAAAGATCACAATAATTATCAAGCAAAGCTGATAAAACCGGTAAGTAGAATTCGCGATCAGTTGTGTCAATGGCATAATACGCACTTTGCCTTTCCTTTCCTTTCCTTTCATTTCCTTTCCTTGAGATATGAATACAAAGTCACGTTACATTGACTCCTCGTTGCATTGCCTGTTATTACTTGATTTATAAATGCAATAGAATCGCTGAAACAATCCTACAAGCATTGCAAGTATAACCCTGGGGGTAAAAACATAGCCCTTCCTTTCCGTCTTTGTCCCACTTGTATCCATTTAAAGCACATTCTTCACTTGAAAAAAGTTCGGACGCTCCTTATTTGCAGCCTCGACATCATCAGGAGATGCCACCGATGCCACAACTCCCTTATCTTTGACCGATTCAATTACATCAGCAAAATTTCTGAAATCCTTCAAGCTGCGAAGCAAAAAGGGAAGGTTAAAAAGATATATCTAAAGAGAGGTGAGAATTACTCGTGCCAAGCATTGGATGGTAGCGAGAAAATCAGCAGAGTTTGGCCTCCTACATTAATAATCTATAGATGGTTTTATCCTAGTTTTATCACTCAGAAAAAGAACGATGGTTCTTCCCGTTAGCAAGTGATTGTACTGAAACTATTATATACAAGTGCATGTATAGACCTTTAAACTTATGAATGCAAAAGATTTTCATGAATAGAACGCCACCCAATTAAGAGGATCTATACCAAATGATAATGACGCACTGAGTATGATATGACTACGATCACTCTGCAGTCTGTTCATCTGAATCTTAAACAAGTATTGCCAGGACAGTAAATTAAAAATGTTCAGCTCAATTGGTGGGAGATGGAAAAAAAATCTTTACCTAGTGGACAGTATTTCTTCACGCCGCCTTTGCCGCTCTTCCTCTGTAATTCCCAAGAGGTACCGTAACAAGCTGAAAGAAAGGATCAATCACAAGTTACAACTATTATTGTTCACTTAATACCCAATTTCATGCATATGCCTCTGGGGGTAATAGCAAGGTGACATCATAAGAATTCTGCAAACAAGATCAATAAAAAAGGAGAAATGAAGGAAGCCATATCGATGAAAGTAGTGAAATAGAAACTGGAGAAGGTGATATGCCTATGTGGGAATGCAAATAAAAGTTATTTACATGGTCTTAGTATCACATATCAAATACCAATACAACATAGATAGTATCATATACTGAATAAGTTAAACTTACTCTTTTCTCCCCTTCATCTTGAATGAAAGCAAACAAATACGAAAGGAAGCAGAATGTGCCTTCAGCATACCTGCTATAACCTTTGGCATCAGGTAACTGGTAAGAGTCTACATCTCCAATGGTCCCAATAATTGCTTTGGTTAGAGCATCATCATCCATTTCCAGCTCTCTTAGAAAAGCTCCAGTTGCATCGTAAATGTCAAGTGTTTTCAACAAGTTTGGATCTCGATAAGATAAAAAGGAGAAGACTCCTGGGAAGGAAAACCATAAATTCAATGAAAATCTCCAGCAAAGATATATGTAGCCAACAAGATAACAATGTAAAGCCTCACCTGAGTGAGTATCGAAGTCGCAGAAACCACCGTAAGCCCCGCCACTGACACGCACACGGTCCCACAACCATGTATTACTAATGTATTTTGAGATGACATAGGCACTACCATCAAGTTGATATCCCGTTTCATAGACGTTAGCTGCTTTTCCAACATAATTAACCTACAGAGTGCCAGGCCATATGTTGGTGAATCAGAAAAGAAGCCAAGGCCAACAGAGTTACTCAAAGGAGTGATTTTAACCTGAGTGGGTATCACAATAGCTTCATTTTCCCGAGAAAGGCATGCCCTCCAGGTATTGGCCCCAACATTTGAATTGCTGGGAAGCATATCAAGAAATTTGCTGACAAACTTCTCTGAATTTTCCATGTTCCTCCTGTCAGCAGTCATATTTATCAAGCAACCATCCCTGGAAAGCAATGACTTGCGAATCTCCTCAAGAGATGAAGAAACTCCATCCCAGTTCTGATCAACTCTCTCTTCGAGATCTCGTAGAAATTCCAGGTAGCTACATGTATAATAAGAATGCCATAGCTACCATTAGATAATAGCTTTAACATCAAATTTCCTAGCAGCAATTGCGGCGACTACAAGATCCTTGATGCAGAAGGGAAGGAAAAAGAGTGTATTTGCAACTCGTGCATGCTTACTCCTTTTCTTTTTTTCCCCCTTCTTTGGGGACATCTTGGCAAAAAAGCGAAGGACACTTCCAACACAATAACAAATTAAAAGTTATAGATGATGCACACACAATCAAAGCTGCATGTCCATCCATGTTCAAGCAAAGAAACAGAAAAAAACGGAAAAAAAGCAGTTCAACAGTCAAGGCATATCTAGAATGGTAGCCACTTGTCAATAATCTAGAGAAGGCACAGATGATTCACACATAAGTTACGCTGCAGTCATGGGATTTTTGTGGTTCAGAAAGTCAAGAGGAGGGGCAATATACTGGTAGATTTGCAGCCAAAGCTTGATCTCCCATCCAAGGCCATGGAAGGGCTTATACCTAGCCTCACAGCCTCACAGGAAAGGACCGTAGCTCCTCAACTTTTATGAGCCAAGGCTCAAAGAAATGCAATCAGTGATCAGTCAGGATTTTGGCAAATGTGCACTAAACTCAACAAATGGAGTCTCTATCTGCATCAAACTCCTCAAAGTTAATTTATCTCTTATCCTTATGTTACTGCTCAATCTGCCATAGGATCATAATACCTTGCTTTGTATGAAATCATACAATTTCTTCTGTAAAAGGTGTTTTCTTATTGACTCAGATGCAGTTCTTAGATTGCTTTGTCTGTTCTATTATATATGTTCTCATCAACACTCCTCAATGTAGATTAAAAAATGGAAGAAACACAGCCGAATAAGAAGACAGCACTGCGGGATGGAAGTAAGTTAAAGAAAACTCCAAGTTGCACCACCTGACACCACCCATTTGCTCAGAAATCCACCCAGCAACATTCAGCTTTGCATCCATCCTAGCAGCTGCAATTCCGTGGCCACTGCCTCTCAGTCGATTCTGTGCATAAAAATTACCTCTGAGCAAACTCACAAATGGAGATATGTGTTGTCCATCAGGAAAAAAAAAAAAAATTTACCTCCATTCTTGCTTTGCTCTGGGACACAAACTGCTTGAACCTCTGCTGATCCGTAAATTGAACTTCTTGAAGAATGCAATTAACCTTAGAGGTAAATGGAAATATAAGCCATTTATCAAGATTACATACTAAACTGAAATGATAAAATTCTTTTTAGCAAAAGTCAAAGCCCAATAAGGAATGAGCATTAAAATAACAAAGTAAAGACGCATAAATTAAATCCATTCTTATCACATAAACAGGAAAACATTAAGGTTTCTTACTTAAGTTTTTAAGATAACAAGGCTTCCTCAGCATAAGTATAATCAAGTCCAGTCAATTGTAAATGTTAGAATCAAGTATAAAATGAAACGGACAACTTGTCATATATCCAGATTCAAAAAAGAGGGATAGATGGACAGATACTGTTCATAAATAAATAAATAAAAGGATTATTCTTGCATTTCTTGCATAGCCAGAAAACTCTTCAAGAAACCTACTGAACTAAAGACTCTCCAATCCCCTTAGGCAACAGGGTCCCCTCAGTGTTAATTCTATGATCTTAGGAGCAATCCCAAACCCAACTCTGATAGCTTGACCCTATGATATCCTCTGGAGGATGAGAATCAATATTAGAAAATCTGTATCCAGCATTAAATGTTTATATGCAATTAGTTTGGTCCTTTTGAAAAACTATCCTTTTTCCTTTTAGGCACTCCCTCCACTCTTCCCTCATACAGCTAAGAGTAAGAGAAAGGAGAAGGCGCATCACAAATTCACAATTGACTCCTTTTGTCCAATTGGTAGCATCAACGTCTACTATCATCTTTTTTGTTTGTCTTTATAGGTAAAGAGAAATCCCTCTAGGACACGAACAAGCTGCAAACCCATACGAAGAAGAGCTGAATTACAGGAGGAAGCATCTGCATTGTCAACCAATGAATGTACATCTACCAATAATTTTCCACTACACTGAGAGTAAGGCTCTGACTCTTGTTCCAAAATTACAAACACAGAAGAATCCTCTCAAATGAATCCACGCACTGTTGTCTAACTTAATAAGTACAAAATCATTTAAATTTCTGACCTCTTCAACAATTATCCTCCTCTTTGGCCTCACCCAAAAAGAGCTCTTATAAGTAACAAGAGAAAATGCATAGCTGTTAGATAATACAAAATGGCTAAGAGCCATAAAAATTTAAGAACTCTCCTCATGAGTGTCTGTATGCTACATATTTTGTAACTTTAGGACAACTCTTTTTTTGTGACCTTATTAATCAGGTAACCACACATCTTCCAACACCCAGAATACCTCATGGTGCGAGACCTTTCTAAGCAAAAACTAGACAAGCATTCAAAGCAACTATAAGCCAACCTAAAAGAGTACTTCAACCAGTAAAAATTATCTATTGCATGGAAGCAAAGCATATTGTCACAAAAAATAAAGAATGAGAACCAATATACCAGATTGAAAAGGTCTTCAGTGTGTCCAGCCATGGCTTTGCCACGGACAATGATATGGCTACAAGGGTCCTCCTTGCCACGAACTGATGATGTGAATGGATAAACGGATATGCCTCCAGTTTTCCTTCCAATTAACTGATTAAGTTGCACAAAACTCAAGTCCTTTGTCCCCATCTCCAACAACGACTGACTGTAAGAGTGTTAAGTAAAGTAAAAGAATCAAATTTAAATCCCATTCACTGACAAAGAAAGCACTTCAAAGAGAAATTGACGTGTATAATAGAGTGATCACTGCAGCCACCAAGATCAGCAGCATAGCAGAAAAATATTTTCTGTATTTGTGCTTCCAAGGCATATCTATCTGACAAATAATGATATCAGATTAGATGGAACCTTATCAAGCCTGAACACCTAACCTGAGTCTTCGCAGCTGTGTCCACTTTTACTATCTTTATGAAGTGAAGAGAATGATATGCAATCTCTTTAATAAAACTTACCAGAAAAGAGGTACCAATTGAAGAAGTTCTTGCTTCAGAGAACTCATATTGAACACAACCTCAGTGTAAAGAACATCATTTGTGAAGAGATCGTGTCGCAGAACTTTCACACCATTAATATCTCCAACCTGCATTACCATGTGAATGTTAAGAAGCCTGGCACTCTGATACATAGCTTGGCATCACAAAGTTAACATGTTAAATAGGTTGACCTCTGTAGGTACACGTATAGGCTCTTTAGGAATGTCATGCAGAGAAAGGCTTGGGACAGTTCTCAAAGCTTCTGGTGGATCTGGAGTTTCCTGCTTCAAACGTAGTTCCTGTGTGGCACGTGCTAACTCAGCTAAATCTTCTTCTGTCATACTTTGTCTGACTTTATCTAGGACTTCTTTCTCAGCAGCTTCATCACGGGAATCTTTCTCTGGATCAGGCTGAAATAAATGATGCTTGTCACAATCTGACATGTCAAAACACTGAAGCATTATGGCCTCTGTAAAGTTGCATACCTGCATTTCAACAGTAACAAGATGCGGATTGTTCAAGATGAACTTCTCTATCAGCGGAGAGAAAACAGCCTTGGAGCCTTCCTTGGCTATTCTTGCTTTCAAGGTCATCAAGGGCTCCTCATATTTTAGTGGCTGAAAAGGATCCATGTCGTATATCCATTTGCCCTATAAATATGGAAACAGGTTAAGTAATTGAAACAAGGAAAACAATGACTAAACATAATTGCAAAATTCAGCAGCAAGAAATGGAAAGTTAGGAGAGAATTAAGAAGCCTTCTTGCTTACAATGGACCGAAGCATCAAAGACAAACCACGGGGAAATGATCCGGTGTTGTTCTCTCTGAGAGAAAACTCAATGGTATTCATAGATGCCTCTACAGCATCTGTATCAAAACCTTCCTCTGCTAACTTTTTCAGGGTACTCATAATCAATTCTTCTACCTTTGGAATGTCATCTTCGGAAACACCCTTTAAGCCAATGCTGAACTGAGGCTGAAGGAGCTCATCCTCAATCCCACCTCCAACAATAGCATCCCCCAGACCACTTTCTAACAAAATTTTCCTCAGTGGAGAAGCAGGAAATCCCAGCATGAGATGATCCAAAAATCCAAGTGTAAGTTCAGTCTCCAAGTCTAAGGGTTTATCTGAGAGCAACCAATTAAGGCATACCATGTGCTTCTTCTTCAACTCACCACCTTCGCCAGCAGGGTATTTTTCAACAATCCTAACTGGCTTGGAAAACAATTTTTGGGTTTGCACTTTCGATTCATTCGCAGCAGGACTTGCATCAAACGTGTCGAGGTACTCTGAAATAAAGGGTTGTGAGATTCTCTGCTCATCATCATCCCTTTAAATAGACTAGCTAAGCATTATCATTTCTAGAAATGACCTACATAGACAAAATTCGGCACAATTTACTGAACAAATAACTGAAAGCACATACAAACAGAAACCACACACCAGATCTTTTCGTCAACAATAGACAAGATTAATCTATTTAGTGTGCATAACCTTTGCCTCATACCATTTTAAAACCAAATCCGGTTTCCATGACATATGCCAATGAGGTCAATGCTACTAAGTAATCTTCACAAACTTCTACTACCACATCATTCAGCAACAAAGAACTATTCTACTTATAGGATAGGAGATAGAAAAGTTGATATCTAATTCAAAGGTATATACATCACACATGCAGTAATAGCATGACTAAAATTGCCAATTACCGCTAAGGATGCGTAGACGCTCATTTGGATCATCATCACCATAAAACCATATCCTAGCGTTGCTGGGATGGTAATACTTGCGATGGAACTCCTGTACAGTTCAAGAAAGAAATAGTGAATTTAGGGACCAATAGAAGAAATCCTTCAGAATTATCATCATCAGAGCAATCACTACTGTGGTTATTTTCATTTATTTTCCACTTTTGGAGGTTGCACTATATTATGATGCTGACTCTCATGAAATAGTTAAATGTTTGTCACTAAAGAAGCTTACAAGCAGCAGCATTATGATTCCATTTGGTAAAAACAATAACCAGGTTGGAACAAATTCAATAGGAAACAAATAAAACGAACCTTGAATTCCTCAAATGTCAGTTTAGGAATATCTTGTGGATCACCTCCGCTGTCAACACCATAGGTATTGTCTGGAAAAAGAGCCTGCCATATAAAATGGTAAGGTAATAAATGTGGGGTAGATTTAGATGCAAAACTGTTAGGGAAGTTAGATCCACAATCAAGGGCCTTCAAACAAAGTAGATATTTAGCATGCTAGCGGCGTCATCCACATAGCCAAAATATGATGGTCTCAAAAGCAATGCTATCAATAACAGGATGAGGCAGTTTACAGAAGGAAGAATATCTATAGACATAGAATAAAGGATCATGCCAGATTCAGGAAATCAACTGGACTGAAAAAATTGTCATCTACTCTCCATAAGCAGGTCAAGCAGATTTTATTTTAGGGAAAAGAAATTGCGTCAATGGAACTTGGTGGATGTTGATGTCGATATAATGATGCGTTGAGTTGAGGACTTAAATGCCTTCTAGCCCAAAAACCAAACTAAGGAGAGTGCTAAAATTGACATCAGACACCAGGGATACATTAAGAAAAGAAATGACACAAGTATCAGGAAAAAAAGTTAATTAAATTCATTCAAATATCTCAAAGGATATACTGATTATTTTTTTATTAATTTTCACAGAGGTCTTTCAAATTAATCAGCTCTATACTACAGTCATACTCTTGGAAAAAGAAAAACTCAAGTTATATCAGAAAGTTCTACTATAATGGGGAAAAGAAGCCATCTCTGTAGAAAATCCTAGCATGTATAGAATCTGCCAGGCTATTTAAATCATGAATTACATTCCATAAAAGTCAAAAACCATTCTTTAGTTTTGCTCTATCTCTCAGCACAGGAAAATGAGTCTGAACTCAAAACAGCCAAACGAGTGCATCTCTGGTCATCTTAAAATGAAAGTGGACAAAAAGTGAATAATGGAAGGAGAGACTACACACTGGTCTGTTAGAATGAATATGTTTGTTAGATGTTTCATTTTATAATCAGACTTGGAGAACCTGGCAGAAAAATGAAAAGACAGTAGGATATGCAAAACTCAAACCAAAATACCAGCATGTACCAAGACGTTCTATGCCTCAGATTGAAGATTGACTAGTCTACTGAATTTACAGGTATACAACGCACGAAATAAACTTGCCTGCTGTGAAGCTCGACCCAAAATACTATCAGGCTGGGAATAGACACCTTTCATCTCATTGAAGACGACGCCTGATATTCAGCATACCATCAATCAGTTACCAAGAAGGCGCATTAGTAAATACCTATACTATCTGTAAGAATATATTCAAATGAGTTTCACTAGCACATCATGTATAGATACCTTTATAAGAAATTTCTTCTGAAGGATTGTTGAGTTCATAATGCCAGCCCTCCTGTTGAAACGTTTGAATGTCGTCTATGCATTTAGGGAAGAAGACAGCATCTAAGTACACATCAACCAAATTATAGAAATCCTGTTTCAATCACATCAGTCAAGTATCAGAATCAGCACTAGGTTCATTTGAATAGATCTCAAGTTTCAACCTACTCTTCACCTTCGTATTAGTAGAAGCAACGGGGTAGCAGGTCCTATCAGGATATGTAAATGCATTCAGGAAAGTGTTTAAGCTGCCTTTCAGCAACTCAACAAATGGCTCCTTCAAAGGATACTTCCGGGACCCACATAGGACACTGTGTTCAAGAATATGTGGAATACCAGTGGAATTGTTTCTGTAGAAAGAATTCATTAAAGCAAAGGCTATAAGAGATTGAGCACTGTTAGGGGATAAAGGAAAAGACAATCTACATATGACAATCATCCAGAACCTTGAACTTAAAGAATATATTAGATCTCAACTGAAATGATTCAAAAACAGAAAAAGAACTTATTTCTCTTCTTTGGTAGTGCTTCCCAATAAAATAAAGAAAAATGGTACCCTTGGTTAAGCCTCAATTGAAAGATATGGCATATTAAAACCGTTTTCTTCATTATCCACTACATCTTTCCACCAATGGCTTATGGCCCAGAGAAGTATCTACTTCTATAAGCTTCTTTCTAGATTTTCTTACGCCATACCATGTCTAGCAAGGTCAGAATCTCAGCAAATCAAAAAAAGGCACCACAAAATGGGCAACTAAAGGGGATTCTATCGCGAAGTAGTGACCTAAGAGAATCTTGATGAGAAGCCTTCCATAGCATTATATGAGAAAAATGTAGTTTAGCTCATGCCATCCTCCCTTAGTTAATTAAAAATAGTTTTGTGACAAATCTTAAAAATAGTTAAATATCATCAAGCAATACTCCCTTCTGGTTGGAAACACCACAAAACTAAGAAAAAATATGTTCAAAGGCAACCCCTGGTCCAAACATGACAGCAGAGGAGATTTTGACAAGTATGATCACAACAACAGGAAATCTCAACCAGTCACTATACTCTTCTACCTATATCCTGTAGCATTATCCAGGAGGTGCTGGAATAGGACTGACAGTATGAAAATGAGTGATCCATCAACTTACCATAATTTTGATACACTAACCAAGACTTCAGCCAAAAAAAAAAACAACACTCTTTCTGGGTGATATTTGAAGAAGATAGCACACAGAGACAAATACACATTAACTGATAATCCAGTTCACCAGTTAACCTGACAAGTTTGTATCTGCTAACATTTATATTACACAATTTCATGCAAGCATAAATCAAGAAGATATAAAGGAGTCCATCTAGAGTTTACGCCTAATTTATATGTAAAAGATCATTCTTTACATATCCACCTTTTCATGTATCAAGCTATTCTTGTCTACAACATAAGTAAGGCATGTGATGATGAAAAGAGGTGGATGAAATAATAGCCAGATATGAGAAAATGCACATAAATTAGAAGGCAACCACTCCACACAACTCAAAAAGAAAGGCGAAGAAGGTCGCAGAATCATCAAGGCAATCTTCTCAGATTAAGTCCATATAACAACTCAACCACTGGAGTAAAACGGCTACCCACTCCGAAGCACCACCTCCCTCTGCAAATGCCAAATATTACTCGACATAAAGAGTACTCACGGTGGTGTCCGGAAAACGATCCCGAAGACTTTGTTCTCGTCGTCGTTCGACACGGACATCACTTCGGCACCAGTCTTCTTATGTCTGAAGAGAGTCGCTCTGGATTTACATTCATTAATGAACTCCTCCGACACCTTCTCGAACCCGTACTTCTCGGCAACCCCATCCTGAACACCAAGCGCCTCTGCAATCCCCAAAACGCCAATCAGAATCTAAAAACAAATCAAACCCCGTCCCAATCGCCGACACACGAAACGGCAAATTCCAAATGCCAATCCGACCACAGATTAAGCACACGAGGTCGCTACAGCAGCTCACGAAGCAAGAGCGAGCGGCTCGAGAGGAGCGGGCGCGGCGAAGCGGAAGTCACCTGGAGAAGGCTGAGTCGGAGTAGTCGCGATGGCGCGAGGAGCGAGCGACGAAGAGAAGCTCCGGCCGAACCTGAGCGAAGAAGAAGAAGAAGAAGAGGACGAGGACCGGGGGAGCAGCCGGGAGCGGCGGAGGTGCAGGGGACGCCGGGAGGCGCCGTTGGCCGCTCGGCCGCCGCAAGGGCGGAGAAGGCGGCGGGGGTGAGAGGAGGAGGAGGAGCGGGAGAAGAAGAGTCGGGTGGTGCAGGCGAGGGAGGAGCAGGAGAGGGAGCGGAGGAGAGCCGCTCGCTCCATCGACGGCGGAGGCCTTCTCGCGAGGGAGGAATGGAGTTGCAGAGGAGCGGGAGTAGTGACGACGACGACGAGGACGACGGAGGATAAAAACCTAAAATATCAGCGGAGGCATTCTCGCCGTTGCGTGTTCGTGTCGGACGTTGGATTGGAAATGCGCGAGAGAACTGGTGGCTTGGGAGTTGGTTCAGCCGCGTAGCTTGATTTTTGCCCAGAAAAAAAACTGAGGAAAAATCTGGAAAAAAGGAAATTGGTATATTTTTTGAAAAAATAAATAAAAGGATTAATATTATGAAAATTTTCGAATTGATATGTCCATGATAAATTAATTATAAATTTATACATTCATGATAAATCTATCATTCATTAGTTTTTATTAAATTTTGTTATCTAATTACTAAGTTGGAAATACGTGGCAATTAATAAGCATATCAATTTGGGATTTTTACTCTCCATTTGTCACTGGTTTATAGTTTTTCGTGGTATTAATATAATTTAACGGAAACTAATGAAAGGTAAATTTGTCACAAATATATTCGTTTGGGAGTTTTTTGTAATTAAAAATTTAGTATTGAAAGTAAATTCATCACAAGTGTACTAATTTTGATATTTTTCCAATCGAAAAATTAGTTTAACGTAAATTTATCACATATACACTAATTTTGGGTTATTCGTAGTATTAACCCTAAATAAAATTTGTATATTTGGATTTTTTAGCAAGTTAAGGACAAAGAAAAATATGACCCTTGTAAATTTTTTTACTAAGGTGCCTCTATTGGCCATTTTGCTAAGTCTTCAAAATATGTCTAAGATCATCCCTGATATTAGGGGTGAGCGGTTCTAAGTTTCGATTTGATTTTGTCTGGAACTTGGAATCTACTATCGGATATAGGTTCCTCATTTTTTGGAACCTGAAACCTACTCGTTAAAATCAAGAACCTAGAACCTACCCTGTCACAGGTTCCAGGATCGGTTCAAGGTTCCTACACGTTTTTTTTTTTTATTTTTTTTAATTTTCATATTTGAACTATAACGTATGCGCATACTCTACGGTAACTACCCACGTCTTAGTAAACATACCAGTGCCAAGAATCTTGACATACATAATCAAAACCAATAAGAAGTTTGATGAAGATTTAGAATGTCATTATGGACCGACTAGATACTTTGATGAGCACCAAACAAAAAGATCAATTACTTTTGACAAATAACTGTGCCAAACCACTGGAAAATTCAATCATGCAGTTACCAATTTTTTGTGCGTAATGATGATTGGGTCTTTATAGAGTCTTGTCTATCAAAAACAGATCTTTTTTGAATAGTGAGACCAACCTGAACATTTCGGTATATCCCACACAGCTATGGATGAGGACATACACTTTGGTTGACATAGCTCTTTGTTATTCTCATGGTGGACATTCATTGCAAGCATCCATGCACCAATTGTGACGTCCTCATTGCTGAACATCCGGACACTGTCATTCAAACAGAATAAACATCTGATAAAATGACTAATTGAGAGAAGTGTTGGTTCACTCGATTGCATTGTCCTTTCATAACTCGGGTTAAATCACATAAAGAACAGTCTAGGTTTGCAAGATTTCATCATGATACAAACCGTAGATCAGCAAAAGATATGACTGGTCCAGCATTCAATGGCAAATGTAAATTATTAGGCTTTTTGATGACCTAAAACAAAGTGTTGAAGTTGTGCAAGTGCTTGAGCATTGCATTAGACTCAATCGACTTCTCAACAATGAATTAGACATGGAAGGATCAAAGCAATTTACACAACAATAAATTAAGCCTCATGCCACTAGCCAGGTCTGGCTATATGATTTCTTTTAGATCATTGCGCCAAATTCTGTATCAAGTCTTCTATAAGGTCTAAATGCTCCACATCTCACCTTAATTTGCATGTAATTATATAAGATACGCTATTTTAATAAATGTATAGCTCTTTAAGCAAAGGTCTCAGTCAAGGCCACCTAAGGAGCAAGATATCATTGGCTGAATCTAACACGAGAGCATGATTTTTCACCCCAAGTATCTATCCTATGATGAAATGAACACAAGCACATGCCACACTGCGTGAGTGCAGCAGCCATCACGGGTCAAATTGCTGGATGTGAATGTTGGCTATTGACGAGGAACTCATATATGCAGAACGCAATTTGCTTAGCTAGTCTGTTCTCTCTTCTTAAATTAGGAACCGCATGATTAAGCAATATAAGAACTAAAGCATAATTTGGTGTAGCTAAGCAAATTAGATTGATCCAACTAAAATCAGATCTTTGTAATCATGAATTCCAGTAGAAGTCTGATGTGACAAAGGATAAGCACTCACAGCATTGGGAAAAAGTTGGAAACTTCCTTAATGACACCCAGAAATAAAACAGCCATATGCCGATATTTCTATAAGGCTATTTAAGCTAGTCAGAAGACATTGATCAAGAAAGCATGCCTGTTGTTTCTGAGAACCACCAAACTTGCACCTACTTCTGCTGAAAGGGCATAGATTGGACCATAAGCATGGAAGAAGTATTCTTTCCCTAGCAAATAGGTTAATGGCTCGTACCTGCACATGGAGAATGGTCCAACCACATATAAACAAAAAGAAAGACAAAATATGAGAAGGGACACTAATTACTGGTTATAAGCAAGCACCCTCAAACATCTCTACCCGAGCTACTTCCCAACTTTCTTTAGTAATTTTCTGCCAAACTACATGACCACTCCATCAGTTTCGCTCTAGAGAGAAAACTTGTGAAGGTTTCGACTCAAAGATGAAGTTATCCAGATAGATCGAACTTCAAAGGAAGCTTAAGAAACTTGTGCGGCATGGCCTGCGGTGTCCGGTGGCGATGTCGAGGGTGAGCGGCGTCAACAATGGGCAGAGGTAGTGCACGAGAGAGACTAAGAGATTTGGGGCAACGACTGGCGTCGAGCGGCGAGGGTTCGGGTGAGCGGCGTCGGCGACTAGCGTCCGGCGGTGTCCAGCGGCAGCAGCCTTGAGGGCAAGTGGCATCTAGCGGCGAGACTCAGAGTGGCATCTCGCAGCGTGAAAGTTCCAGGTCTGAATGAAGGGAAATTGTATTTGGGGCTCCTTTTGGAGCCCTAACTGGTTCCAAAACCGGTTCCGGTTCCCTGAAAAAAGGAACGAGGAATCGAAACCGGTCCTTTAAGAACTAGGGACCGAACCGGAACCTCCAGTTTGGTTCTCTGGTTCCCAGTTCTGCCTGAGAACCGTGCTCACCCCTACCTAATATCACCAAAAAAATCACGTTATAGAATGCCCGGGCCACCTTTATTGGCCTTTTTACCATATCTATACCATTAAAAATTTTAGTAACGTATCTGAGAATAAGTGCAATATCATGGAAAAGTCCCCGTATTGGGATCTTTGTCGTTCTTCAAATTATAATTTCGTCCCATAACACGTTATAAGATTAGGGTTCATTTTAAGAACACACGAGAATTTTGTGGATTTATTTGTAGAATTTAAGATGTTAAAATTGGTTTTGAGTTTGCTGTACACATAGTGTAGAGAGATAGGGATTTACATGTGTATGTTCATGTCAAAATGACATTAAGCCCAAATCAAGAAAAATGGCGTAGAAGTTTTCTCCGCAATAATTCATGATAATTTGCTTGTTTTGAGAATTCCTTTGGTTTTATAATTTTCCATCATAGTTTACTTAAGATCTCGCTTCTTTCAAAAAGAAAATTAAGACCTCTCCATTTTATTTTTTCCTTTTTATTTTTCCATTTCTTAGCTTTTTCTTGAAGAATAAGCCAGAGAGAGGACAACGAAAGCATGTTCCATTGTAATTGGCTCATTTGGTAATAAGAAGTTGACTGGCGACTTGTTGGCCCAGTTGATATTTTAATAATTTCTCACTAAAATAATTATTATACCGCTCATCCTAATGATAGATTACGAAAATGCTTACATACTATTATAACTTACCAACAACGGAATTATGTTACCCCCTATGAAGTCCATTATTAGATTGTTACCCATATTTTCATTTATTAATTTCCTGATTTATTTGTCGGCAACATAGTAACAAATTAATGATATATACCAGATTTAAATGCCTCGTAAATTAAGGAGAGTAGCTCAACTTCATTAGCGGTTGCATTCATCAATTAGTAACTTATGATATGATGAAATTACTACTATGAAAGTATTATCAATTATTTTTGAGTTTTAACAGTTTCAAAGTTACCAAAGATATAATGAATCATGTTACTAACTATCTCTAAGTTTAATAGAGAAAATTCTTAATAAGGATATGAAGTGAGGTTATTTTCTCAAAAAGTGGTCTACAGTAGACATTGTTTCAAATAGATAAAATACTCAAATCAGTCTCAAATAAAGGTCTGAACTCGCCAGCCGACAAGCATATGACTTTTCCAGCGATCAGTTGTAGGATATTTATATCCAATAAAATTTTGAATAAAAAGAATATCCAAATTTATGAAGGTAAAAACCTAAATTTACTTCTCTCTTTCTCCCAACACACTTAAAAAATGAAGGCTAAGAACTGAACAATTGAGTGACCGACAGTGTACAACCAACGATGGTGTTCGATCGGACGACGTTGATGGGAGAGTAAACAAACAAGAAAAGCCCAAACGATATTCACTAGACCTTTGCTGATAGGAGTGTGAAACGAGCTTGAGAATTCTTGAGGCAGTGCGCGACCGTGTGTGGTGTGTGATCGGCGACATGTGACTAGATGGCAATTTGCGACCGGCGGCAACGGCGGTGGTGTGCGAAGGTGAGGGATTTTGAACGAAACCAGCATTTCCTTTGCAGCCCTCATTTCCAAATTGGAGCTTTGATTCACGGCCCTAATTTTCCTAAATTTTCTTATTTCTTTCGTTTTCATGGATGTTAGATTCCTAATTTGATTTAACTTACATTTCCTTTGCTCAAGAGAAGCAATTGCACTTGTTGAAGTAATATGTTGACAAGGCTTGGGCATGTGATGGAATACCACAAAAATGGCAGTGATGGTAGTGAGTTGATTATTTATTATGCATTTTCTAATTGTGGAGCAAGGACCCGTTTGGTTTGGCTTTGGGGGAATACCCTTGGGGAAATGCAAATCCCTTTAGCTTAAATGGATTTCGCGAAATGCAAATACTATTTGGCAAAATGTAATTGAAAAGTGTCTTGAGATGCAACTTTGGAGAAAATGCTATATGATAAATATACATTTGAAAAGTCCTTTTGTGTGTCAATTTAAAGTTTTTAAATTTAATTTATTTAAAAATGAAAAATAATGATGATAATTTTATATTTTTGCATTGAGAGTGATGTAAAAGAACCATATTAAGAAATTTACAAATAAATGGATCTTTCTCAATTGAAAAGAGAGTTATTTCATTATAATAAACATAATCACATACATCCCGAAGAAAGGAATAAGTTATCCTTAAATATTGCAATCTTCTTTAACTATTTCTCAAACTCATGGCTATTTGATCCAGAGATGTATTTTCATTTGAAGCACTCGCCCCACATTGAGAGGTATTCATTCCTTCCTTCATTTCTCCATTGAAGATTGACCCCCCAAAGAGAAAGGAATATGGAGGAATGGGGCATCAGATGAATCAAGAAGATGAACGACTTGCCAATTGTGCAGATTGTGATTGCAAGATGGGAGATAAGATCTGAATTTGCCCGAGCAAAAAGAACTGGATTTGAATCCATGTCAAGAAAAATCTCACCATCACTTATATATGTCAAGATTTTTCTTGTGATCAGATTTGCTCCGTCACACTCAACTCCTTTTTAATACGAAAGAAGTTCGACGAACAAAACAAGAATTAGATGAACAAGTATGGCTCTGTTAAGATCAATTACATTTATTGGTAGATAAAATTGGCTCCCAACATATTAACAGATGGACATTGCAATCACAACACCTTCACCCAGACACCAGAGGACACCGCCATGTCTATAGATCGATCAGATTTCTAATTCAATGAAGGGTTCTTCTAAATTCCTAAGCTGGTCACGGATAAATAAAAAGAACAAATCATCAACAACCCTGATCTTAGCCACCAAAAGCAAAAGAAAAACAAATGAAATTGAAAAAAAAAATGAAAAATTTCACATCTTCAGACAAAAAAATGAAGGGTTCTTCTAAGTTCCAAAGCGACCGGTAGTGGCCGGCAACCGCGACCAGTGCAGCGATCGGCGGACGATGGTTGGTGGCGACAGATGGATGACCGGTTCGTAGTAAGGACAAACAATGAGAAGAATTTTTATTTTTCATTTTCGTTCCAGAAATAGAAAAGTAGAAAATTTTTACTTCTGATTTCTATTCCTAATCTATTTTTGGAACAAAAATCAATTTCAGAATTAGAAAATGAAATAATTTTATCAAACAGATTTTTATTCCAAAAACAAGTTTGGAATAGAAAAATTGTTTCTGGAACAAAAATTGAAGTTTGTCATGCATCCCCGTAGTATCCTAAAATACTATTTTCTAAGGCATTTCAAACCCTCCATTCCCTTAAAGGCCTTTGGGCCCTCCAAAAAATGTACCAAATACCATTTGTATTTGGTTAAACTCCTTTAGAGCCCTAAAGCCATTTCTAAATGGTAAACTAATGAGGCCTAAGTCATGGTCTCTTCATGTCATTTGTAATCCATGCCTTCCAATTTTTTTTTTTTTTCCATTTTCATATTTTGTAGGCAAAAGTACACTTGAAGTACTAAAACTTAACACGATGGGATACTTAAGTGTCAAAAGTTACGAAAGTTACACTTAAGTGTCATCTTTTTTTACACTTATTTATTTTTAAAATGAGACACTTGAGTGTCAAGTTTGGTGAAGGTGACCGGAAATCCTACGTAACAACTTTTTAATAATATAACTCGCCTATGTGGCATGCTGAAAAGTTGAGTTAACGATAAAGAATCAAAACGATATCGTTTTGTCTTTTTTTTTTTAAAATTTTAATATATTAAATAAAATTATTTGTATTTAAATAATAATTAAATATATATTTAATTATTTAAAAAAAAAAAAAAGAGGAGGAAGAGGAAACAAAATGCGCAGCCCTCCCCCACTGTCATTGGCCCTTCTTGGCGATGGCGGGGAGCGGCGAAAGGGCTCAACCTTCGCCTTATGTCTCCTCTTTCTCCTCCTTTTTTTTTTGAAAAAAAAATAAATAAAATTAGTTTTAAATTTAATTTAATTAATTTTTATACTAATTATCTACCCATGTTAGCAGCAAAATGACATAGTTTTTGCATTTGTTTAGCCACGTTAGCATGCAAAACGACGTCGTTTTGTACTTGTGTCGTCGAAAAATCGTCACGTTAGTATTTTGGCCGGATTTTTTCGCTGTTGGCACTTAAATGATTCATTCTGCTCTATTTTGTGTATTTAAGTGTCACTTTCTTAACTTTTGGCACCCAAGTATTCTTCCGTACCAAATTTTGGCACTCTAGAGTCTGGCACTCATTTTTTGTGTGTATGTTTTGTTGTTAACAATTAATCCATTAACTCATGTTTTGTTGTTTATTGCATAAACCCTATTTTTAATTGCAGAAGTAGACTAAAGATTTTTTTATACTAGATTTCATGCAAACCCAATCCTTAAATTTTGCGAGACTTTATTTTGTTGCTTCTAAATTTTACATTCTTGATTTTAAGTTTTCAATCAAAGAGTAATCAAATTTAAAATTTTCAATCAAAGTCGTTTCAAAATGTTGCAAATGACAACAATTTTCTTTCTTACCTTACTTCATATAAGGCTTTTGTCTGTGCGCTATAAGTTCTTTTCAATTAAATTGTTATTGGAACCTCTCCAAATATAATATATTGTAGTTCTAACTTGTGTTTCTCCTTGTGTAGGTTTGTTTTATTCAGGAAACATATTGACTTTTTTTTTTTTTTTTTTTGCTTCCATTTTGCATTAGGTGAGGGATGTGAAGAAGTAAACTATACCATGTTTGACAGTAGGTGTAATGACGGTATTGAATAGGTTTGCTATTATTTATCTTGATGAGTTATACAAAAGAAATGTATGATGTCTAGAGATTGAAAGTTCAATAGAGAGGGGTATGGAAGAACTAGTTTGCATGGAGATACATTATGTGATAATGTAAATCTCCCGAACATTAATAGTCAAGTTGGGTATACACATCCCAAGTTCATTGTGGAGGTTGATATGGAGAATCATGTTTTTAAGTTGGGGATGTGCTTTAGCAATGCTAGATGGTTTAGAGAAGTGGCTAGAAATTATGAGATAAAAAAAGGGAGATGGGTAAAGTTCACTAATAATGCACTGAATAAGTTAAAAATAGTGTGTTATGAAGGTTATGATTGGCCCATATATGTTTCCACAGTGCAAAAGGAGCATATTTTACAAGTTAAAACCTTTAACATGGTACATACATATAATAGAGCTCTACATATTCCTCAAGTAAACTTTATATGGGCGGCAAATAAGTATTTTGATAGGTTGAGGAATAATCCAACATGCCCAAGTGCTTCATTAAAGAAAACAATTGAGAGTGAGAATGTTTTAAAGCTATCCAAAACAATAGTCTTCAGAACTAGGGCTTAAGTAATGAGTATGATTACAGGGAATGAAGATGAGCAATTTTGATGCTAAGAAGTTATTAATAAGTATTTCTTGATTCTGACCCAAGATCCACTTGTGTAATAAAGAGTGAGCGATGTCAAGATTAACTCAATTCTAGAGGAGTTTACATATGTCTAGATGTGTTAAGGAGGGGCTTTTTTTATTTATAAGGATGTGGGAACTTTGTGCAGTTTGATGGTTGTCACTTGTCATCAAGCTACAAGGGTATACTTCTATTAGCCATAGCCACATATGAAAATGATTAAATGTATCCATTTGCATGGGCAGTCGTAGTATAAGAAACATACAAGATATGATAGTGGTTTATTACTATGATTGTAGATATGGGAATTATAGACCTTGCAAATTTAATATACTGGACTTTTTTGTGTGACAAGCAAAAATGATTATTACAAGCACTAGCAAATCTAACGAGTAAAATAGAACATAGATTTTGCTTAATGCATCTTTACAAGAACTTTGCATCACAAAGGACTAGAACTTAAAATTTTGGTTTGGAAGGTTGTTATGGTAATTAGAGTATGTACTTTTGATCTGGCAATGGAAGAGTTTAAAGCAGTTGATAGAAAAGCTTATAATTGGTAGTCCCAAAGGCTACTAGTGCAATGGAGGAAGTCTCATTTCAAGACAAGTTCAAAATGCAATGCTTCCTTGAACAACTAGTGTGAAAGTTTCAACAAGAGCATAATTGATACTAAGGAAAAGCCTATAATCACATTGTTTGAAACTATAAGAGTGCAACTCATGGAGATGATTCATAAGTGAATGGATTGCTTGGCTAAGTACATTGATGCAATTTGCCCTAAGATCCAAGAGATATTGAATCTTCAAAAAGAGCATTTAATGTTATGGATTCCTGAATGGGCGAGTGGGCCATATGGAGACAAGAGGGTTGTTGACATTAGACATAGAACTTGTAGCCATAGAAAATGGGACATTAGTGGAATCCCCTGCTGCCATACTATGACAACTCTTTTATGCTTGAGGGAACTATTTAATTAATGTCTTGAGTTTGAATTCAAATAATGATTTGTTAAACCAAATTTGTCGATAAAGTTTTTCTTCGAAGGATTGGAAGTTGGATGAAGAAAGAAGAAACAATTTCCTTTCTTGGACTTTCTCTTTTGGATGTGCAAAACAAGACAAAAGAGGAAATAAGAGATAAAAGAAAAAGGAAGAAAAAAAAAAGGAGGGGTTCTTCAGCTTACCTGCAGTCCCAGACGTCACTGAAGAAGGAATCAATTGGTGTGGGCCCAGAGTCAAAGTTTGACTCTGGGCACATTTATATAAGGACAAAATACAAGTTTCCTTTTTCGGGTGTGTGTGTATTGACCGAAACCCTAGGAGAAAAAGGAGGAGCCGCACATCCACGCTGCTTCTGAGGAGCTGCAAGTTTCCTTGAAGCCACGCGAAGCTTTCCAAAGGAATACGAAGATTTACGTAAAGCTGAAGTTCTTGATTTTGGCGTACGTAAAACATTTGTTTTGAGCTTGAATGCGCGGTAATTTTGTGCCGTGAGTTTATGTCCAAGTGAATTGTTTATTTATAAACACTTTGGGTTTGAGATTAAATTTAGGTGTGGGAAACACTTGAGCGTGTGAGTGATTGTAAACTCTGATTCTTCGATTATAATGGATTATTTGCTGCTGGCTCTACCCGTGGACGTAGATACCGATACTTGAATTGAACCATGTAAATTTCTGGTGTTCTTATTTTTCTCATTTATTTCTCTGGCGATTTCGCGTTGACGTAAATTACAAGATCTTGTCGTTTCCGCGTATAATATTCCAACAATTGGTATCAGAGCTTAGGATCATATTTATTGATTGTGATTTGGAGCTTTTGCTTGTCTGATTATTATCTGGAAATTCTGTTATTGCAATTATGTCTGAGAGGAAATTTGAAATTGAGAAGTTTAACGGGAGCAATAACTTTGTGTTATGGAGTATCAAGATGAGGGCTTTATTGACAACCCAAGGTTTGGCCAAGGCATTGGATGGTGAAGATGAGTTGCCTATTATAATGAAAGCCTTAGAGAGAGTAGAGCTAATGGAAAAAGCAAAGATCACAATCCTGTTAAATTTGTCGAATGAGGTCTTAATAGAGGTTGTTGAGGAGAAGGATGTCGCAGCATTATGGGCAAAACTTCAAACACTCTATGTGAAGAAAGGTTTGAACAATTGCTTGTACATGTTGAATAAGATGTTTCAATTTAGTTATACTAAAGGTACGTCTATTAGAACCCACCTAGATGAATTTAATAAACTCATAATGGATTTGAAGAACATTGGTAAGATACTTGATGATGAAGAACAAGGCATGATGTTGTTAGCCTATTTACCAGAGTCATGGAAGCACTTTACTAATTCACTGTTGCAGGGGCTGTACTACTATTACCTCAAAAGAGGTAAAGTCCGCCTTATTCTCTAATGAGTGGCAGAAAAAGTTGTGAGATGATAGTTTGGCGCAAGGAGTAACGCAAACACTGACGATTCGGGGTAGAGAACAACATCGAGAGTCTAGTAGCAGTAGAGGTAAAAACATATCAAAATCATGTCATAGAAAGTCCAAGGGACATGTGAAGTGTTTTGAGTGTCACGAGGAGGAGCACATCAAGAGAGATTGTCTAAAGTGGAGGAATAAAGCTAATAGGCAGAACGCCATAAGCAGTGTGTCAAACATTATTGAAGGGAGCAATAGTGATGTAGAAGTTGTTTTATGTGTGACTGCTACTTCGTTAGGAGACGAATGGGTGCTAGATTTGGGGTGTTCTTATCACATGACACCTCATAAGAACTGGTTTACTACTTACTAGGCTGCAGATGGTGGTAGGGTTCTTTTGGGAAATAATGCAGTCTGTAAGGCTGTGGGGATAGAGACAATTCGGATTCAGATGCACGATGGGGGTGGTGCGCACATTGATAGATGTGAGGCATTTACCTGAGCTCAAGAAGAACCTTATTTCTCTAGGGACACTCGATGACATCGGGTGTAGGTACACCGTTGAAGGTGGAATACTGAAGATCTCTCGAAATGCCATGGCAATGATAAAAGTGAAGAAAGTGAATACTCTCTATCATCTACTGGGAGAGACCATGTGACATCCCGATTTTCCAATTCTGGTTTCAATTAAATAAGTCGGGCATTTCATCTTTGCGTCTATAGCTCTCTTCTCGAGTTGGCCACTCACGAGATAACTAGTCTATCGGTGTGAGCCGTTAAGGAATCTAAACGCAATAGACTTGAGAATTCGACCGGGATACGACTTGCTCGACCGTACTAATCTGCAAGGGTCATTACGGCACGGACGATTAGAGACCGGAGATAGGTCGATTCAACGAGAATCATGTAATTCGGTGTGGGTGATTCCACCTAATTGCACAATTCTTGTTGATCGGCACTAGGCCGATTTCTCTATCGTTTTGGTACCCTGTGTCCGTATTTGAAACATCGAGATTTCTACGACAATCGAGAGTCGCAAATGTGTCGAAGATGCACTTTGTGGCTTGAAAATAATCAACCACGGTCAATTGCACGAAAAAATTCCTAAAGGCTACCCGGTAGATTAGGACGCGCTAAAGTCGCGCCCGATTGAATTTAACCGTGAAATTGAACCCGATTACAAAGTGGAAGTTCTGTCATGTCACAATTCATTTTAGGAATGTCGACTCATCTCCAGAAGATTTTTCTACAAACCGAGATTTTTGGCAGAAAAGCAAAGTAAAGCCGTTTATGTTCGGGATTGTCAGAGGGCCGTTTTTAATCGAATCTTCGGGATGCAAGTTGGATCATTTGATGGGGAAATGTCATGAGAAGGCCGAGGACACATGGGTTAATTTAATTGAGCTTCAATTGGATGGAATTGATTGAGAATTGATTGAATTAAGTGTACGAGATTTTATGCCACGGAAAATAAAATTGAACCCATTGGAATGAGGTTGTGGGAGATAATGGAAGGTGACATCAGCCATGAGGTCATGGTGGGGCCAAAGAGAGAGAGAAAGAGAAAGAGAAAGAGAGAGAGAGAGAGAGAGAGAGAGAGAGAGAGCTGGTCTTCTTCTTCCTCCCCTCCTCTCCCGTCGCCGCTCTCCCCCCTCGTGTTCTTCTTTGTGCGAAGAACCCAAAAGTCGAAGAAGACCTCGGCTGCTCCCTCTTCCGTCGTGCCGCGGCGGAACAAAGACCCGAAGCGCCGCTCGTCTCCGCGCGCCGCCGCGACGCTGTCGCCCTACCCGCGTGCATCTCCGTCTCTCTCCTCCGTCCCCTTGCTGTTCGACGCCTTGCAAGTTGAAGACCGAAGCCAGCTCGCCGTTGAGGCCTCACCGCCGTGCACCGCAGCCGGAGTCGCCACCGCTGCACGCCGTCGTCTCACCGTTGCTCCGCCTGTCTCAGTCTCCATCTCGCCGGCTCCTTTGTTCCAGCGGCCATTTCAGATCTGGGAAGCTCGGCGGAGCCGTCCGGCCCACCTCCGGCCACCGTGAAGCCTCGCCTAGGTCCGGTTCAACTCCTCCGCCCATTCTCGACCCCAACCAGCCCCGGATCTGCTCATTTTCGGCCTCAACCAGCGGCGGACGAGAGAGTTGGAAAATGGGTATCGCAGCGAAGGTTTGGCCCGTTTTGGCCGGCTTCCCGACCCCGGAAGCTAGGCCCGCCTTGGAGACTATTGATCCTCGCATCGTCCCCGTCGTTTTGAGCCGTTCGACTCGTTAATCGGGTGAGTTTATCCTCTAATTCTTGCTTAGTGAGTTAATGACGCTTAAGGGGTGTTTAGATTAGTCTAATTAGGTTTATGTGATTAAATTAGATTATTTTAATGTAAATTAGATTAGTTGTATGATTAGTTTAATGGATGTTTAATTAGGGCTAATTGTATGTTTAAATTAGTGTAATATAGTTTAAGCCCTAATTAATTATTTTTAATTAAATAATTATTTCGAATTTATAAATATTATTTTATTAAATTATATTATTATAATATAATATTTAATTATTTAATTTTCGGAATTAAATTTAATTATTTAATAATTTCGAAAATTATGCCAGATGGTCGGTCGTTAGAATTTCGCGGCGATCGCGCGGTGTGGTCGGTTTGTGTTAATTGTATGTTTAAATTGAGAAATTGAGTGATTGATGATTATGGTTAATTATTCCAAAAGTGTGGAATTGAGTGATATTGATGAAGTTGTGGTATTTAACTTGAAAATACCCTGTTGGCTTTTAGCACCGTAATTGGTTTGTATGACCAGTTTGAATTGATTGGATTGATTGATTGATTTAATTGAAGTATGGATTGGTTTATTATTGAATGATCAGCTTTGGCGAGCATTGGTATATATATATATATATATATATAGTATCCGCTTAGGCGAGCAATTATGATATACATATATATATGGCAGCTTCTGGTGAGCTAAGATCGTTTTATCAGCTTGTGCGAGCACGATCTATATATATATCAGCTTGTGAGAGCAATGATCGTTTATCAGCTTGTGAGAGCAACGATCCATATATCAGCTTGTGCGAGCTATCATCTATGTATATATCAGCTTGTGCGAGCTACCATCTATATCAGCTTGTGAGAGCATTGCATCCATTTCAGCTTGTGTGAGCCGTAATTGTATTGATGGATGAATAGATGGTATGGTTTAATAGATGATACGAATTGATAGATATGTGGATCGTATGATATCAATTGGATTGATTGAATTGATAGACCGATGGCTATGTCGGTAGTTTCATCAATTGTTTGAATTAGATTCCCTCTATCCTATTTGACTCCCTAATTGAGTTTTAGAGGGTAGGACTCGGCGATGGCATCCCGGTTGTGGGATAATATTTCAGTTTAAGGCACATCCCGAGTTCGGAAGGTGGAGGCATGGTGACATCCCAAATTTCATAGGACGGTTCCCTTTTGTTGAGCTTTTTTATTAATCCGTGTAATAAACCTAGATAATTATTGATTGAACTTAGAAATTAATTAGAATGGGTGGGCGTGTCTGGAAAGTCGCATTTCTATCGACCCGATGGATGTGCGTGGAGGAATGTGTGAGCTTGAGAAATGAATTAGATTCTAACTTGACTCAATTATGGCATATGCGTTTAAGGCACATGAGTGAGGCATGTGACATCCCAAATTTCACCGACCTTTATTAGTGTAATTAGATCATTAGGAACTTAGATTAATTAGATTGGGCCAGAAAGTAAACCCGATGGATCTTGAGAAATGTGTGAGCTTGAGAAATAAGTGGGCCAAGGTTGAAAAGTCGAATGAGAGATTATTTGAACTTTTTTCGGAATTATTAAAAATTTAGTTTAGTGGGCCGGATTGTTATAGATTAAGCCTGTTGTGCTAGAGATGAATATTTAGGCCCGAATGATTTTATTTTATAGATTATAGTTATGATAATTTGATTAATGTTTATAATGATAATATCAATTTCTAACTTTAGCATTTTTGTGATAAATTCTTTATAGACTAACATTGACTAGTCGATATGTTATATATGTCATGACTTTGTATAATTATAAAAGGATTGAAATCAAGTAGAAACAAAAGGAAATTAATTGAAAAACATTAGAAACTAATGAACCGACTAATGACATGGATTGGAGACAAATTGAGTTTGAGAGATCAAACCTGGAGGCCACGACATCTCTCTCTCGTTTCTCCTTGCACTCGACACCCATGGTTTCATTCCCATAAACCGAGACATGCAAACTCAAGAGACATAATCAACAGCAAATTTCATCATTAGTCTAGCCTAGGGATTAGCCTGGTAGACCTATTTCCCTCTTAAGTTTCGTAACCCTCTCTCTCTCTTCAAGACCGAAACCCATCTTCAATCTTCTTCTTTTATGTTTCTCTCGGTCGAGTGGTGAAACCAAAAGCAAACCAGCAACCTTCCTCCTCTTGCATGCGGAATTTTGGTGTTGATCTTGAAGCATCTTTGTGTTGTCTAATAGCTGAACAAGGTAAGGAAAGATACAACTCTAAATTAAAAGTTATCCAATGTTTTGTCAAGAAAGCTTGCGGGTCTAACCAAACAGTGAAGGATTTGGTTTATAGTTGCTGTTTTGTGATTAACCTAAGCTTAGTAAGTGTTAGATTAAAGGTAGAAGCCATTGCATGTTGTTTTTTAGCCTTGCATATTTCGAAAACTTGATGAGAGTTGGCTGTTTTGATTGAGCAAAGTGAAGAGATGTTTGCCGAGTGAAGAAATGAGCTGAATGTTGTGATGTGTGAGTTGAAGTGTGGATATATGCTTTGAGCCGAGCTGCAAAAGGACTCTTTGTTGAGAAAACTTGCTGAAGTTACTCTTAGTTGCTGTGATTAAGTAATGAAGTGTTGTAGAAGAGACTTGTGGAAAAATAAATGGTTTGGTCGGGCTAGGAGTGAAGGAATTGTGTAAAACTATTTTGTTCTAGGAGGATACAGTTAGGGAGTCTTCTATTTTGTATTATTTTCTTTATGTATGTTAATGAAAATAAGAAAGGAACCATTCTACATGATAAAACATCCATTAGATTGAATTAGAAACCTAGCTATGAGTATATGAATATAAAAACGTAGAGATAGAAGTGAATTTAGTAAAACTAGTAAACTGTTCTTGCGAGAAATGATTTGACCTTTATTGATTATACGAATTTTCTGTATTTACCTAGTTAGAATTTGACTTTGAATCCTTTATTGATTATACGAAAATTGTAGAACACATCTTAAGGAATGACGTGTCAAAATTTGAGATTAAATGGATAAGAGTTGGCTAGTGAAACAATTTTCTTTGTAGATAAAGAATCTGGACATCGATACAGGGTGCTAGTAAAGATTATGGCAATTCTTACTTTTAATATAGTGAGAATCAGACTTAAGTTTCTTCACGGGAATTGTCAGTTTATGTCTTAAAATATAACATACTAAAATTTGGTAGTATTTCAACAAGAATTGATATACCTTATGTGTCCAAAAACGAAACTGTACATTTAATTAGTAAACTATCTGGACCCGAGAACATACACTAGATGTTGTGTCTTTTATATTAGACTTGTATGACACATGTAGAGCCTAATAAACCTCATAATAGATGTTATTCATATAAGAGTAAGTCTCATATCTTATTTGAGATATATAAGTACATATAGTATCATGTGTGTGCAATGAGTGTGGTGCATAGTGCTTGATTATGGGGTAAATATCTGTTCGCCATGGAATGTGACATGACGTAATGGGTTTTATCTTATAATTTGGACACGCACATGTGCTAGGTTCATGAGATTAAGATATATAGTTAGATACTTTGGAGTCTTTTCTTTTGCATACGATAAATGAATTAATCAAAGGTGTGGTGGTGTGAAATGTGTGCATAAGTGAGTGAATGAACCCATCGGTACAGTGATATCGGTGATGCCCCCGGAAGTTTGGGATGCCCTTGCTGAGTGATCTTGGATGCCTCGGTAGAGAGATACTAAGATGCCTCGGAGTGAGATGCCCTTGTGTGTGATCAATGATGCCTTGGTTGTGTGATACTGAGATGCCTCGGAGTGAGATGCCCTTGTGTGTGATCAAGGATGCCTTGGTTGTGTGATGTCGGGATGCCTCGGAGTAAGATGCCCATGATAGAAATATTGTGGAAGTTCGAATGAGGTAACTTCCGGAATTGACTCAATCAGGCCGGTAGAGTTCCGATTAGTGATTGATTGAGGGTGGATCATATGCTCACTAAATATAATTCTACTTGGCGAGTGAGTCCATTTACTATTGATGCATTGCATCTTGATATGAGATTTAGCTTGAGAAAGGTAAGCATATAAATGGATGCTCATAAGGTAATTATATACATAATGTGTTAATATCCAATTGTTTATGCTTGTGATATACTTCCTCTAATATCCTAAATTGTTTGATGATTCTCTTGCAATATTGATGGCTATGGATTGTTTAAGTTAGAATTTTATCATTCTTTACTAGGCAAGGTTGTTTGCTCATACCTTACATTTTCAGATTGATAGCATGGATGTACCGCCAGTAGCTCGATACGGGGCGGTAGTGCATCTTGATGTTTCTCTTCTTGACGTGTATTATCCCGACATTGACATGATTTTCTCCAAAGATGAGGCTACTTTATGGCTGGATGACGGTAGAGCCGACTTGACACCGATGACGTTCGTTGCATGGTTTATCAACCATGAAGGGGAGATATTTGGCCCTTTACCCTTTGGTGTAGGAGGACTTGGAGCGAGTATGGACAGCGCCTAGACGCCTTGGATCATGTAGAAGCTGACTATCTTTTGTTTTTCTTTTGTTAGATGTGGGCTAGTGTGGGAACTCATAGAGTAGATACCCTCACCCTTTATCCCTGACTTTTGTTACGCCTGACTTTTGTTATGTATATGTTGTATATATAGGCGATGAACATGGAAAGAGTCCAGGTTGATAAATTTTGTAAGCCTTGATGATGATAAGAAGAAATGAAGCTTCTCGTGTTCTTGTTTATGTGCATAAATGAATTGGCCAATACTTAAATTGAAGGTAGAGTGTTTGCAGGATAACCTCATAATATAAACTTGAGATTTTAAATAATCCATGTTATACATGCTAACCTTCAATGGTAAACACTATAGATTATCTAAAGGAGATTACAAGTTAGGCAAGAAGATAATAATAATTATAATTCCGCTTGCGCTTAGCACGTAACGCCCTAGGACGTCACAAGGCAAGTATGACAATGCTGAGTAAAAGGGGATTTTTGAAGGGTCAAAAGATGGGGAAGCTAGACTTATGTGAGCATTACATCTTTGGGAAGTAGCACTGAGTTAAGTTTACTACATCTATTCATTTGACCAAATGACCAGTTGAAATAATTCATTTAGACGTTTGAGGCCCGTCTTCAGTTCCTTCGAAAGGAGGTGCCTGATATATGCTGACATTTATCGATGACTATTTGAGGAAGGTATGTGTATATTTTTGAAGTACAAATATGATGTGTTTGATTGGTTCAAGAAATTTAAGACATTGATTGAGAAGCAGTCAAATAAACAAATCAAGTGCTTGAGAACTGATAATGGCATGGAGTTTTGTGGTAAAAATTTTACCGAGTTCTGTGAGAAAGAAGGTATTGTGAAACACCGCACAGTACCTAGGACACCACAGCAGATGGCATGGCAGAACGGAAGAATATAACTTTACTTAAGCGAGCTTGATGCATACTTTCGCATGCAGGACTTGGCAATGAATTTTGGGCCGAAGCAGTAAACATGGCATGCTATCTGGTTAATCAATCTTCATCATTTGTTATTGAATGGAAGACTTCTGAGGAAGTATGGTTGGGAAAACCTATTGGTTATTCCGGATTACGTATATCCGAATGTCCTGCATATGCTCATGCGAGTGATGGTAAGCTTGAGCCAAGGGTGAAGAAGTGCATATTTTTGGGTTATGCACATGGGGTGAAAGGCTACTAGCTATGGTGCACTGATCCCATATCACCCAGTTTTCTAATTAGCAGAGACGTGATCTTTGATGAGACTGCAATGTCTCAAGAGAGGAGTTTTGAGACACAACTAGTAGAGAAGATAGATCGTGGTGTCATTAGTGAGGTGGAGCTTCAGGTGGAGACTCTAGAGACCTTGAAGGTAACTGAAGTTGAGACTGTAGATGAAGCCGCAATTTCGGAAGTCGGTGATAGTGAACAACCAGCAAAGCCGCAGCACACTATAGCTAAAAATAGAAAAAGAAGGCAAATTAAATCATCGGTATGTTATGGTTATACAAATATTTCTTATGCATTGACTGTGGGTGATGAGGTGGAGACAGATGATCATTCGTCTTACTTTGAGGTGATGGCTAGTTCGAAGTCGTCGCAGTGACTAGGGGCTATGAGTGAAGAGATGGAATCACTCCATAAAAATCAGACATGGGAGCTGGTCAAAGTACCTAAGAGCCAAAAGATTGTTGGAAGTAAATGGGTTTTCAAACAGAAAGAGGGCATTCTCGGTGTCGAGGCAGCAAGGTATAAGGTGAGACTTGTGGTGAAGGAGTATACACAGCGTGAGGGCATTGACTACAATAAGGTGTTGATCTCTTGTGATAAAACATACTTCTATTCGTGTTTTACTTGCCTTAGTTGTTTCGCAGGATCTCGAGTTAGAGTAGCTAGATGTAAAAATTGCGTTTCTTCACGGTGAGTTGGAGGAGCAGATTTACATGAGACAACCAGAGGGATTTGCTATTTCGGATAAAGAAGATCATAGGAAGATCATGTTTGCTTGTTGAAGAAATCATTGTATGGGCTAAAACAGTCTTCTAGGCAGTGGTATAAATGTTTTGATACTTTCATGGCTAGTCAAGACTACTCAAAAGTCATATAGATAACTATGTCTACTTTAGGAGATTGGAGGATGGTTCTTTGATTTATCTACTTTTATATGTTGATGATATGCCGATATCAACTAAGAATATGTTTGATATTGATGTGCTGAAGAAGCGGTTAAATGTTGAATTTGAGATGAAAGATTTAAGTGCTACAAAGAAAATATTGGGTATGAAGATTTTGCGTGATAGGATTGTAGGAGTTTTACGTTTATCTCAGAAGAAATATATTGAGAAGATTGTGGCACGTTTTGATATGCAATCAGCAAAATCTGTAAGTACACATTTAGCGAAACACTTTAAACTTTCAGATAAATTATTACCGCAGACTAAGGAGGAGAAGGAGCATATGTCCCGTGTTCCTTATTTTAGTGCCGTAGGTAGTCTTATGTATGTTATGGTGTGCATTAGGCCTGATATTTCACAAACTGCGAGCGTGGTTAATCGCTATATAGAGTGTCCTAGTAAAGCTCATTGGGAAGCTGTGAAGTGGATTCTCAGATATTTGAAGGAGATTACAGACATGGGTATAGTGTATCAAAGGGACAACAATGGCAGTAAGACCACTGGTTTTATGGATTCTAATAAACGCCGGTGACTTAGATGATTGCAGGTCTTTAGCAGAGTACGTGTTTACGCTAGCGGATGGTGCAGTTAGTTGGAAAGCGTCCTTACAACATTACATTGCCTTGTCTTTGATTGAGGCAGAGTACATGGCATTAACCTTTGTAGCGAAGGAGGCGATATGGTTACAAAGTTTGCTCTCGGACTTTGGATTAGAACAGAGAAGTGTGGATATACACTATGATAACCAAGGTACGATATATTTGGCGTATAATCTAGTTTATCACAAGCGAACGAAGCATATCAACATCAGGTACCACTTCATCTGATATATCTTAGCTAAGGGTAATGTTATTATCAGAAAGATTGTTACAGTAGATAACTCGGCAGACATGATGACTAAGTCTGTTCCTTTTGGCGAAACTCAAGCTCTGCTTGAGCTCTATTGGTGTCTATGGAGAGTGAGCGCCCGTCGGGGCATTAGGGGAGCAGCATGGATGCTAATCACTATAATTTGGCTTCAAACATCGAGCTAAGGTGGAGAATTGTTAAATTAATGTATCGAGTTTGAATTCGGATAATGATTTGTTAAATCGAATTTGTTGATAAAGTTTTTCTTCGAAGGATTGGAAATTGGATGAAGAAAGAAGAAAGAACAAACAATTTCCTTTCTTGGACTTTCTCTTTTGGATGTGCAAAACAAGACAAAAGATGAAATAAGAGATAAAAGAAAAGGAAGAAAAAAAAGGAGGGGTTCTTCAGCTTACCTGTAGTGTCCCAAACATCACTAAAGAAGGAATCAATTGGTGTGGGGTCCAAAGTCAAAGTTTGACTCTAGGCACATTTATATAAGAACAAAATACAAGTTTACCAAACATGTCTCTGTTCTTTTTCTATTCCAAGAACATAAATTTTGTGTAGTTTCTAAACGCGTTCTTCTATTCAAAAATTGTTCTTAGGAATAGAAATAGAATCTATGAACAATTTTTGAATAGAAACGTTACCAAACGCGCCCTAAGCGAGTAAGGTAAAGTATTGATTACCGACCCAAAAAAAAGGTAAGGTTTTGATTATCGACCAACAATAAAATAAAAAAGAAAACATTTTGATTAGAGAAATAATTAGGTGATATTTTTTTTTTTATGTATTATGAGAATAATAATCTATTGTGAATTATAAAAAAATCAAATAATAAATAATTATAAAATGTAGTGAGTCCACTCTTTTAAGAATTTGTGACTAATAAAAATTATTTTTCTCACAGTATCTTAAAAACTGTTGTGCTAGTAAAATCCTTTTGATTAACCCAATTGGCATACGCCAATTCGAATCTAGATAAGAAATTCCCCAATCCATGACTGTGTAGATTTTAACATTGGACTTGAGTATCGAATTTCAAAGCCCTTCCTCATAGTCAAGGCTATTAATCATCTGTCAAATAATCTCCTCCATGTTCATGATTGTTTATGCGTCTAGACAATTTATGGTAGGGAGTAGTATTGAAGTATAGTTAAATTTTCTGGATTGCATTGGTTTTGAAACTTCTACTGCCTCTCCAAAATCTGAATTAGGGTTTGCACTATGGTCAAAAACCAACATAAGAAATTCACAAAGGATAATTTTTTGTGGCAAAATATGCGACTTGTTCATTTAATTATGAAAAATTTAATTCTTACCAAAACACATGTATGGAGCTATTTCGAAATATATATTTTTGTGTCAATTCCCTATTCTAATTTGTTGGAATTGGGGTTCACTATGTAGGTTCTTAGTTCAAGATCAAGCACTGATCATCCCTCTTTGGTGAGATATAGTTAGAACAATGCTAGCTAGGCATCCCCATTTGAACAATGGATATAGTAAATTGATACCACAAATTCTTAGTAATTATTGAATATGACTCACTTGCACTTAGCCAAATCTCTTGGTTAGCTACTTATGTATGGTGGTCATAACATACCTAGTGTTACTCTTTTTAACAGTTTTTGTATGGTTGTCACAATGTGCCTAGTATTGCTCTTTTTAACCGAGAGTTAGACTTCATTGACTAACTATTTATCTAAGTCAATCACTAGATACTTAGATTTGTGATTTTCCTTTTCTTATGAGCAAATAGGATGGGAAGGGACAACCAATTAAGCTATCCTTCTTGGATGTTAGGATACGACTCACACATCAACAACTTCATATTCAGTTTGAGTCATTATAACTCTGTCCCCTGTAGGTTTTACATGCTCATCACAACTTTATTAACATGCCGTAAATTAGAAAGTCTTTTCACATAAGGGAGTGGATGTCCATGGCGCGAGGTAGCAAAGGTTTACTCACAAAATTACTTGAACTAAGACAGTACGGTATCACTAAGTTATCATGCTCGGCAATAGCTTTTATGAAATTAGTTGTTCGCTTTCAATATAATTATTCTTTTCACGTTGTGTCTAAATGGATTGAACACAACACAAACGCTCCTGTTTAGAAATCATATTAATTTTTTTTTTCATTCGGAGACGTAATTAGGCTTAAAGCAATTTAAGAGTTCTCACCAAGTTAGAACATAGGGGACATCGAGAACCCACGCTTAAAAAACAAAAAGGGTACCAAGGTTTTAGATTTGGATCAATACTAATGCATTCTCTCAAGAATAATCATGAAAGAAAATATAGTCGCTCATAAAAGCTTTAGTCATAGCTCAATAAAAGATAAGTCCATCTGATATTGAACTATTCGAGAACAAATTCATGATCGAATGGGTCAATGTATGTAATGAGAAATTCACCACGATGACCACATTCTGCCTCATTGAAAATTTTAAAAACATGAAATTTCACTGTAGTTTCTTTGATTTTCCATGAGTTCAATGTGGATGACAGAAAACATCACAATTTTTTTAAATTTGAATATTCTCTGAATATCCATAGATGCGAGAAATATCAATGGATTTGATTTCGTAATTAGTATCTAATTTTCTTTCTGATGCAGTTAGCGTTTAGCTAACCCTTAACCAATCCTCAAAATCGGACCTACTTTTCCGTCCCCACAAGTATCTCTCAACATGCAACTACGGTGGTGGACTGAAAAAAATTAAAATTATAAAGATAACCATTAGTAAATATACTTCTACGTAATAAACATATGAAATAAACTCCAAAACCAAAAACGAACTTGGTCATGCAGCAAAACTCAGTTGGCAACATTAGGCCAAAAAATCCAAAAACAAAGAAGAGAGATGTTTAAAACTGAAAGGCAGACCTGATGATCAATGCCAAATTTACAGAATTATATCTAAGGAGATTAATGTAAATTATTCTCGTTGCTCTAGACGATTGCAGGACCGTTCTTGGCTTGATTCTCAGCCTCTTCACAATTCTCCTGCGACATTTCCTCGAGTGATTTTCCTTTGGATTCAGGCACGAGAAGAGTCAAGAACAAACCCAGCAGATTGATCACCGCGAGCACGATCAATGAGTTCCTCATCCCGATCCCAGCGGGGAACCCCGGGTCGGCCTTGGCCTTGTCCTGGTTCTGCGATGCGTACAGGAACCCGAAGGCGCCCACGATGGCGCCGGCCTTCCCCGAGGCTGCTGAGATCCCATGGCACGTCGACCTGAACCGGGCCGGGAAGATCTCAGCAGGGACGACAAAGGTCGTGCTGTTGGGCCCGAAGTTGGCGAAGAAGAAGGTCAGCCCGTACGTGACCACGAACCCGATGTTGTTCTCCTTGAGGGTCCAGTGGTGGTACGGTATGGCTAGGGCAAACATGAACATCGACATGAAGAAGAACCCGATGGACTGGATGGTGAACCGGCCGATGCGGTCAATGAGGAAGACCGTGAACCAGTAGCCCGGGACGGTGCCGCAGAGCGCGATTAGGGTTTGGGCCCGGGCGATCTTGTAGAGCTCGCCGAGGGCGCTCATGGATTTTGCCGCGGGGAGCCATCCGACCGCGCTGAATATGTCCTTCTGGAAGAGGTTTTGGCTGTAGTAGGCAATGTCCAGCAAGAACCAGGTGCTTGTCGTGCCCAGCAGGTGCAAGCCATGCCTACGGAGGAACTCTTTGGAAAAGAGCCCGAAACCGGCGGTTTCAACCCGGTCTTGGCTCTCGATGGTTTGCTTCTCGACCTGGATATCGACTTGCAAGACCTTCGACATGTCCGCGCAGGTCTTCTCGGCGTTCTTCGCCACCAGGGCGGTGTAGCGCGGCGTCTCTGGCATCTTCATCCGCCAGTAGTAGGTGAGGGCCGCTGGCAGGGCACCGAACATCAGGATTATCCTCCACACGTAGTCTGCCTGGGGAACGGTGGATCCCACGTGATCATGGGCGAACGGCGGCGCGGGGTAAAGAGCGCGGAAGATGGAGGAGACGATGATGGCGACTGTCCCGCCTGCGAGGATCCCGAACCCTTGCATCGCGAACACCGCCGCCATGAAACTGCCCCGGGTCTTCTTGTTGGAGTACTCTGCCATGATCGTCGCGGACAATGGATAGTCCCCTCCGATGCCGAAACCTAGCGAATCAGCACAACGGTGAACCTCCGCATAATGTGAAACTCGTTATACTTTCAATCAACATTATAGCGAAACTCACCTAGCCAGAATCTGAAGAAGCAAAGGGTCGCCATGACAGCCCCCGGCGAGCTCCCGAAGGAGAGCCCGGAGGCAACGGAACACCCCACCATGAGCATAAGGGTGATGCCGTAGACGCGCTTGCGGCCTAACTTGTCCCCGAGCCACCCGAAGAAGAGCTGCCCGGCCAGGGTCCCACACAAGGCGACCCCGTTCACGGCGGCCGCCACGTTTGGGGGCAAGCTACCGGGCCTTGAGGATCCGGGCACGTAGTAATAGATCCGGCCAAGGAGCTTGGTCACCAGGGAGATGCAGAAGAGGTCGTACGCGTCGGTGAAGAAGCCCATCCCCGCGATCACCGCCGCGGTGAAGTGGTAGAGCTGAGTTTTGGCCTGGTCCAACACGTTGAGGACCTCCAGCTGATCCTTCGCCATGGCGGGTCGCGCCTCTCTCTCTCTCTTCTCTCCCTCCCTCTTCACTCCTGAACGATGAAGCTATCAGGGCGTATGAAGGGTTCGACGCCAATGCGGTCGATATAAATACGGTTTGATTTCAGGGAATTGCTGGGAATATTCTCTTCACGATATTAGTTCCACAGCAAAGAAGGAAATACTTGAACGAGTAGTAGTAGTGATAGGAGGAGAAAAGATTATTTTTGTTGCGTTTTAAAAGTTTTGCCTCGACCTAAATAGTTAGGTCTTCCATGTATATGTAGTCTTAGATGAACAGGAAACTTCCACTTTCGGTATGAAATTCAATATGTCATGACAAACGAGTTAAAAATTTATTTCGATTGTTTTTTTTTTTTTTACATGCTTTATTTTTTAAAGAAAAATTATCAAAAAAAAAGTCATAAATCTATTATATGGCAATCAAGTCAATTCTAAAATTTTAAATTATGCCAATTTCATCATAAATTTTTCAATTATATTAATTTAGTCCAAAACTTTTTAATGATTTGCCAAAATAATTTTAAACACTTTAACAAATTGTTAATTCAATCATTTTGGCTAGTTTTTGTAGGATATCGCTGATGTTGCGATTTAGTCAATGTCAACTGTCTTACATGAAGTAGTTGACACTAATATTGTCCTAAGCGAAGTGACCGATGCTAATGTGGATAATATTTTTACTTTTTTTTAAGTGAATTTTTTATTTTATGTTTTTTTTTCCTCTTCTTACTTGGGTTCAGTTTGGGCTTGGTCAACCCTCATTGGATTTGGCAAGGGCTGTGACCCTCACCTAAGGGCTCATGGGGCAATGATCCTTGCTTAGTTGTTGGTGAAGGTTGTCGGCCTTGTGTAAAAAGAGGAAAAAAACTAAAAAGGAAAAGAAAATTTTGAAAAATTGAATTTTTTTAAATTTAAAATTATTTGCATCAGTATAGGCTGCGTTACAGTAGGTGGTCGACACTGACTGAACTACAATATCAGCAATATTTGATCTAAATTAGCTAGAATTATTAATTTGACATTTCATCAAAATGTTTATGATTAGTTGGGCATGTTGTTAAAACATCTAGGATTAAATCAGTATAATTAAAACGTTTATTAACTGAATTGGTGAGTTATCAAAAGGTTTGTGATTGAATTTTCACAATTAAAAAATTTTAGAATTTAATTGATTACTATATAATAGGTTTATGTTTTTTTTAAAAACAATTTTCCCTTATTTTGAAGAATCACCCATCAAAATTTGTGAAATTTCCTTTGTATTCATCATCTTCACTACCTATTAAAAAAATTTAACATCCAGTCAAACTTATTAATTGCGTTTCATTCTTAAACTACTTTACAATAAGATATAAATGTAATTGTTATTTCCCGTGATTTCGAGCTTCTCAAATCTCAGTACCACCAATTTTTTTGCATGAAGCAAAATTCCTGAGCTACTCTTTATAATATGTCTCCCTAATCTTTAATTATCTAATCCGGTAAAATCGGCCCCTATTTCTTTAAGTTTTCAAATAAAATTCCAAGGCACTCTTTATGAAAAAAATTGAATAATCTGAAAGATATTATTTTAGAAATAATTATTTATATCGCTTACAAATATGAAGAAGAAAATATTTTCATAGACTAGGAAAATATTTAAATATAAATTATATCTATAATGAAAATATTTTTATTGATAAATTATTTGAAAATATAAACTATCTTTTTATTTATTTTTTCGTGAAATAAATATACCCTAAATCATTTCATATATTTTTGTTCGGATATTTTGGTACATTTCGATAATTGGAATTTGGAAAAGTTCTCAAAAGTATTTTTGGCACGCGTTGCACCATGGCTACTAAAGAAAGTTCATGTGAACTGTGAAGGGCATGTGCAAGTACAAGGAGCAGGAGGTCTAGAGACTAGAGTTGCTTCGTGTTGCTAGCAAGTCACGTTCTATCCACCTGAAAGTAAGTTGGAAACGATTTATTAATTTTTGAAACTTGAAATTACTTTGCATAAATGAAATTTAAAACTTACCTGTGTCAATTGATTCCAATTGATCAATTTTTTTTATTTCGTTTTTAGTTAATCAAAATGATTATTTGTCAAAAGCAATAATTCATAAAAAAATAAGCACATACACTAAAATAAATAATAAAGAGTTCAAAATACATAATTACATTTTATCGATTTGTTATTTTGGATCTGATTTTTCAGTTCTCAATTTGATTCTTACTCAGAATCTGAGAATTGAATTAATAAAAGCAGGAACTTGAAACCGATTCCTATGGCTGGTTCAATCTTGTTCCTACCTCTAATATAAGGGATTAACTTTTAGTATGACCATCAATTAAGGGCCCAAAGAGAAATAACAACAACAAAAAAAAGAAAAAAGAAAAAGAAAAAACAGAGCATCAATATCAAAATGGGCAGCTCCCGCATTTACAATCAGTACTGGTTCCAACGCGAAATGACACGATTGCCCTCAGCAAGAAATGATCGGGATATCCGTCGATGTGAAAAGATCAGGCCGGCGCCCTGCGGGGAAACGCAAACGCCACGACGGGGACAAAAGAGTAAAATTAATCGGATGGAGTAGATAATTTCTATATTAAAATACGTAACAAATTTCCTTCCCCAAACAGCTTTCCCTATGTATACATCGAAAACTTAATGTCTTCCCTAGAAAGACTCATAAGAGAAATAGAATATTCAGTCGATCAACCCTAACTTAACTCTTACTATATAAATATTTCATAAAAAAATGAATGAATTTTTTTTTTTGTTATCTCTTCATTATTTAGGGATAATTTACATTTCCATGATCTCATAGACAATCATTCATAATTGACTAGATTATTGAAGAAGTTCGAGACAATAGTTCCAATTATTCCTCTAATTGAATCATTGTCTAAAGCGAATTTTTGTGACATATTTGGGCATTCTATTAGTAAACTGACCCGGGCTAATTCATTAGATTCTGATATTATCGACCGTTTTTTGTGTATATCTAGAAATCTTTCTCATTATCACAGTATATCCTTAAAAAAATTAAGTTTATATCGAGTAAAATATATAATTCCCATTTCTTGTGTTAAATCTTTGGCTCGTAAACACAAAAAGACTGTATGCACTCACGCCCCACGCGCCTCTCCGTACGTAGGGGCTGAGGACTCGTTTCAAGCGAAGGCGGGGCTCGTTGCGCGCCTCGTTTTGCTTTTCCCACTTCCGCCACCATTTTTTGAAAACTTGTCTCTCGCTCTCGCCCTCTCCCTCTCCCTCTGCCTGCTTTTGAGCTTCAGTGCAAGCTCACAGGCTTTCTTCATTCGCGGTCGCTCGTCGAAGCGTCAGGGTTCTCTCGGTGCCGCTTTCGCTCGCTCAAAACGGACTCGCTGATCGGCGATTTTCTTTAGGTGTAGATTTTCTCTTCTTTTTTTCTTTTTTCGGTTCCGGTTTCGCGTCTTGCGAAGTTGAAGCGAATTGAGGTTGACGCTGCCGATGTTCATGCCGCCTTGCCTTCGTTTGTTTCGATGAACGATCGCCTCGAGCGGTTCTGGTGCGTTGCCATTTCGTGCTGTACTTATGCGGAGGCGAAAGGATCTTTTCTTTCTCGAGGCGTCCGCTCGTCTCGTCTGTCATTTCGAGGTTTTTCGAGTCGTTCGGCCGTGCGCGATCCGCTTAGGTTTTTTGTCGGTTTGTTTCCCTCTCGAGCGAGACGACGTGTCGCGAGAGTCGGTCGAGTCTGTTGCGAGACTATCTCGTAAATCCGTTTCGCGTTTTTCGATCGAGGTCTGATTGGAAGGCGAAGCGGTTTCCTGATTCTTCTGCTGGTACTAGAAACACTCCCGCGATCGCCTGCGTTTTCGAGGCGTTCGTTCGTTCGGAGAGTGTAATCGGAAGGAAGTTAACGAAGATTGCTGTCCTTTGAAAGACGTGAGATGAGAAAGTGTTTCCTTTTTTGTCGGCGTTCCTCTTCTTTGTCTTCATCACTAGCAAAATAGTAGAGGCGCATGCGTGTGCCGAATGGCAAAGATTTTTGCTGTGGATAGGGAGAATGATCGAAGATTTTTGAGTCCTCTTGGAATAAATTCTGTTGAATGAGGGAGATAATGTGGATTGTATGTGGAAAGAGTTGAACCGAAAATATGGGAGAAAAATATTGTAGTTATGTTGTTGAATCAAATCATGCTATTCGTTTGGAAATTACAATTTTTTTTTTTTTTGGTCGATTTTGTAGATGTGTACTATCATAATTTGTCTTATATGTTTGGGGCAGGTCTTCATGGAAGTTTTGTCGTACGAGTTTGAGGTTTGAAAGGTTTCATTGAACGTGCTTTATATATATCATTAGATTATCGAGTGAAGGAACCGGTGAGGAAAGAGAATATCTTTTTAATCCAACTGCTGTTATGGTCTTCAAGTGAGATTTTCATGCCAAGAAATTGAGTCCTATGAAGCGCAATGAATGTCCCATGGTGAAAAGTGATCTACTGTTTTACTAGGAAAGAAAGATGGAGACTATTTTGATGAAAATCTGATATAGAAAGTGGAAAACATACTTGTGTTGGGCCCCAATAGAATAAAGTATATATGTATATTTTGTACTATTCTCAAACTTCTCAATGTAATCTGGGAGGCCAAGTTTGTAAAAAATACTTATGGACAATCCATATTTGTTCTGTGAATCGATTCATATATATGATTTTGTGACTTTTGACTGAATGGACTCGTGTGTTCTGATGCATTTTATTAAATTTCTCGTTCATGGATGTGTAATGACTGCGGCACCTAAAGAAAATCTAAATCACTATTGGTATCCCCCGAGAGAAATGCTTCACGTAGTTGTTATTTGCATGAAATTCTAATACTTGCTGTGGCATTCCTACTGAGTGCTTTTGGTCATACTCATTACATTATCCCTTCATGTAACATGTTAAACTTGCTGGATAAATTTAAACATTGGTCTTGCAACATGTGGAAATTAAGTTCCAGGCCATGGCCTTGTACTTGTTTGGCACAATGTCTTACATGGTAGGAACATCCTGAAGAATTTATTGGGTTCACCTTTGAAAACCTACTTGCTTTGTGTGTTTCCAAGGTAAAAGCGAGGAGTTTGTAACAATCTTAAGTCCCATATGGACTAAAAGAGCTCTCGTGAAGTGATATCTATGTAATTATTTACATCAAATATTACTATCCTTATTTATTAAAGCAAAGGGTCCGATAGAGCACAAAGTCCCATGTTCACTTATAACCTCATTTATCTCCAATTGTGATAAGTTTTCAAGCTTCACTGTTGGACCAAATATCAACATGGATCCATTGAGTATTAAATCATGCAATCATGTAATATTTTATAGCTGGAGTCCTATATTTTCCTATCTTCCTCTCCTTAACCTAGTTGGTGTAAAGGGACATGTGGAAATCGTTGATTCGCACGCTGTCTAGCTTAGCATTCATTTTGTCATGTTGCCACTGCTTGAATTAAATCAATAGTGCTTATAATTTTGGATAGCAGAATGGGTGGAAAGGCCAAGAAAAATAATCACTTCTTGGAGGAAGCGTGCCACCAAAACGGGATATCCAATCGCAGCACATCTGCAAAGAATCTGTGTAGAAAGGATCTCGGCGGAGTAATTTTGGGGTGCACTCACCATACCATTAAGGAGTGTTATGCAAAGAAGCTACTTGGTCAGTTGGATGTTTCTAATGCGTGCCATGCAAAACTTGTTTTGGATTTCGTTGCGCACAATGGGCTGCCTTTGAGTTTGAGGAACTCCTAAAATGCTTGAACAGGTCTGCCTCGTCTACATTATGCATATATTAAGAAGATTGAACCTGGCTTGGCGCTTTTCTTATTCAACTACAGCGATAGGAAATTACATGGCGTGTTTGAAGCCACTAGCAGAGGCCAAATGAATATAGACATACGTGCATGGACAAAGGAACCCTCTGAAGAAACCCCCTATCCTGCGCAGGTATGTGCCATGATTTGTTGACTGTTCATTTTTTACATGCTCTCATATTGTGGCTTGTGATGATTACTTGGTTGATGCTCGTGTTAAAGGTTAAGGTGAAAAGGCGTATTGACTGCCAGCCTTTGGTGGAAGAGCAGTTCCAACCAGTAATAATTTCCAACTACTATAGTACAACGCACTTCTGGTTTGAACTTGATCAAGAACAGACAACAAAATTGATATGCCTGTTTACGTCGAATCGAATTGGTGCAACTATTCCAAGGGCAAAATATCCAGACAGACGGATCACTGTGGAGAAAGATTTGCTTGCTTTTAACAGTAGGATAGGAGGTGAAAGAGCCAAGACACCTGCCAGTGGATGGGATCTTGCTAAGCCAAATCAGGTTATTGGAGACTGGAGGTCTAATGAGAGTCCTAGGCCTGAGAAAGAGAGACTGCTATTGGGATCTGATACCAATGAGCTTGCAGCGCCGGAGCATGATGAAGCTGATCAGAGTCGAAGTTATGCCAATGCAAATAATATTCCTCGAAAGTTGTGGAGCTCTCTATTCAGGTCTGATTCAACTTCTAATGCTGGGGAGCAACCTCAAAGTTCCAAGTCTCTAGCTACAGGAGCAAAAGGATTTGATGACCTAACGGGGGAAGAAACTGATGACATAGCGGGATTTGCAGCTGAAGTTGGAGTTATTGCTTCAGGTCAATGCAATCCTGAGGGCTCTGTGCCTGCTGCAGCTTGTATAAATGCATCTACACGTCCTCCTCCACCTGAGAGTAGGGAGGAGTTTGAAGAGCATGCAAGCTCGGAACCAAGTTATGAAGCTGCTAAGGAGGTTTAGATACGGAGAAGACTACTTGGAGTAAGACTCCAGTTGTGAATTCATATGTTCGATGGAGTAACATTAACTTTCCTGGAGTCAATTGTTTTCTGAGTAGGAGTTGAACTTTAGACCAAAAACCCATAAGGAGAACATAGTTCTCTTTTCATATTTGGCTTAAAATGGGACAAGAAAAATCCAAGAGGGCCAAGCCTAGGCTGAATTTGGCATCCATAAACCCAAAAGCATAAAAAAAAAAAAATAAAAATAAAAATAAAAACCCAAAAGCATAAGCTGATTGGACAAAAGAAAATAAAGAATTGGGTTCCACTGTCTTTGCAGAAAAGTCATTGATTCGGACTAATGAAGTCCTTCTAATGGCCAAAAGACAAGTACTTGATCCATACCGTGATGACTTAAACGCGAACGGTTGCACAAGATCTTAACATCGTGTTTTCAACCGACCGTGTATTTCATACTCCAAAATCTGAGGCCAATTTCTAATTTAAGCATTTCTTTGTGAGATCACCAATTTCAGGATAAAGAACACTAGGACTTCGTTCATTTCACAGAAAATGTGGTGTTTTTTGGAAAATATTTTCCAGGAAGTCATTTTCCAGGAAAATATAATTATTTTTCGTTATTCAGTAAGGAAAATATTTTCCTACATATACTTTTTTTCATTTATTTTATTTTTAAAATGGATTTTTAATATTTTTAAAATTGATTTTTAATTATTTTTAATTTTTAAAATTTATTATTAATTTTTTTCATTTTCATTTTTCTTTTCATTTTTCTTTGTTTTTCATCTTCTTCTTTCTTGGCCGGTCCCCGGCATGGCGATGGCCTGCGACCGGCCACCGGCAAGTCTCAAGCTCGTCGACAAGCACAAGGCTTGCCGCTCCCCAAATTGGCGAGCGTGAGCATCAAGCTCAAGGCTCACTAGATCTAGACGAGCGCGAGCATGAGATCAATGAGCTTGAGGTTCGCTTGGCGACGGCCGATGACCGACCAAGAAAGATGAAGATGGGAAACAAAGAAAAGAAAAAAAAGAAAAAAAAAGAAAAAAAAGAAAAAAAAGAAAAAAAGAAAAGAAAAGAAATAGAAAAGAAAAAGGAAAATAAATAAATCAAATTAAAAAGAAAAAGAAAAATTAAAAAATAATTCAAATTAAAAAAGAAAAGAAGAAGAAGAAAGGGGAGGAGAAAGTGAGAATTCGTAGAGTTGTGAGATAAGAGAGATCAAGTGAGGAAAATGTTTTCCATTTTTCAAAAATGGAAAACATTTTCTCGTAATTTAGAAGACTTTTTTCTTTTCATGGAAAACATTTTCCCCAAAGAATTCATTTTCCGTGAAACGAATGCCAGAAAATTCGGAAAATGTTTTTCAGGAAATTATTTTCCACGAAACGAATGGAGCCTAGAAGTGCAAAAACTTTTATACAACTTTTACTTTAATGCCAAAAATTTTCGCCGAACCATTTAAGTGTCAGATTGAAAAAAAGAAGATCATTTAAGTGTTAACAACGAGAAATTCAAGCAAAAAATAATACGTGGCTTTTATAATTAAAACTTTTAGATGACTTGGTATATTATTTTAAAAAATCAGTCCATGAAGCATTTTTATGTGGTGTGCTTGGCACTGAAATAATCATTTTTTAATAATGAGATCATTTGGTGAAAATTGCACATTATCCACGCACTATTCACATACTTGAGAGCAATTAATACTAAGATATGGCAATGATAAACCTAATAAGCTAGAAAAGCTCATGGCCCTCCCTTGGGCCGCCAAACTCATGGGCGCATGGCCCTTGGGCTGCCCAACATGGGCATGGGCCCATTTGGACCTAGCTATGTAGGTTTGTGTAACATTTTCGATTTCAACCCTTATTTTGGTCCCAATTAGGAGGCTAAGCTAGATAGGCCTTAGATTAGTCAAACCTTCCTAAAAAATAAGTGTGAATAAGTGTGAAAAGCATTAAATGGGAGTGATGAGTATGGAGGCTTAGGTGTCTTAAGTAATTAAAGAGAGAAAATGACTCATAAGCTTAGGTGTATAGTCATCATGACAAGCCATTAATGAATGAGGTGAATCACATGTCCATGCGTCCCTATTAGATTAGGGTCATCATTTCCTCTACTTTGAGACTTTGAAGATAAGTTATTTACAACTTTAAATGCTTGATGAGTCATCGGTCAAGTAATTAATGAAGGATGGTCTTGGAAGACTATTAGGGGTGCCACCTCTCCCCCATAGACTTGCCACCTTGAGTTTCATGGATTTTGACGCTCGTTTGTCATCCTTCAGTTTGTATTCGAATCACCTAACATGCATAATTGAACAATTAAATCACTAATCAAAACTAACTAACCACTTAATCCACACTTAGCCTAAACTAATTATCCACTAAGCGTCATTAACTCCCTAAGCAAAGTTTAGCAAGTAAACTCACCAGTTTGGCGGGCTGGTGAGTCCATGGCGATGGTGACGCGGAGATGAGCAACACTCAAGCCTACAGCAACACCGATGGAGGTTCGGACGGGCCTTAAAATGGGCCACAAAGCCTTAGTTAGGGTCTAAGCTTTGGCTTCTGCTTCTTGGGTTGAGAAGGCTAGTCAAGGCTTGGCTCGGGTTGAAATGGCACGGGACGGGTGGTGGTGGCTGCAGCGGGCGATGGCGGCGACTCCGGATGGCTAGGCGGTGACGGACGGCGGCCTGGTGAGCTACGATGGTGAGTTAAGGTGGCTCGGGGACGGCAAAAGACGGCTGGTTGGTGTGAGCGCGAGGGATGCGCGGACGAGCTTGCAGGCGCGAGTGAGCAGCTCCGGCAACTTCGGGCGGCGGTCGACATCGAAGGGGGATGGTTGGCCGGTTTCTCTGGTTCTTTCAAGCTCTCAAATGCTTTAATAATGGATAAAGTGAGCTGCAAAGAGAAAGAAGGAGGCTGCTGAAGCTTGAGGGAGCCACAAAATATCTAGAACACTCAAGTTCATGCCCCACCAGCCCTTGGCTATCATCCTCAGTCAAATTGTAGCCTTCAAGCTTCCTTAGCAAGCCATCCAAGGGTTCAAATGTTTCACACCCAATGACCTACGAATTTTGGACAATTTCCATCCAATTTGATTCAATTTCTTCTTCAATTGAGCTCAGTTCGGTCCCCATAAATTCAGCTAAGGTGCTGACATTAAATTATTGTAATTCCCTTGCATAATAGTCTAACTTGACGGCAAAAAATGCGACCAAAAATGGTCCATTGAATTTCCTGGTCCAAAATAACCCAATTTTGATTTTTCGCTGGAATCTTGGGTTTGCAAAAAAATCTTCAGAAGATGGGTCGACGTTCCTAAAATGAATGGTGACATAATAGAACTTTTAATTTATGAAATTAGGTTCAAATTCGCAGTTAATTTTAACCGGGCGCGATTTTAGCATGACTTAACTTATTTGGTAGTTTTTAGGAATTTTTAGTACAATTGACCTATTGTCAATTATTTTCGAGCCACATTGTGCATCTTCAACTCATTGGCAACTCTCAGTTGTCGTGAAAATTTCGAGATTTCAAATACGGGCACATGGTACAAAAATGACATAAAAATTGGTCTAGTGTCGTTTGATAGAAATTTTGCAATTAGGTGGAATCACATACACATTAATCACATACCTCTGTCGAATCGACTTATCTCCAGTCTCTGATCAATTCTGACGGTGCTGTAATAACTATTGTAGATTAGCACGGTCGAGCAGTTGATTTCTGGTCGAATTCTCAAGCCTATTACGTTAAAATCCCTTAACGGCTTTACCAAATAGATTAGTTATCTCGTGAGTGATCAGCTCAAAGAAAGAACTATAGGTGCGTTGATGAAAAGCTCAACTCATTCAATTGAAAATAGAATCAGAAAATCAGAATGCCACAACAATTCTCTCTATCAATGCTTCCAAAGGCACATCTAACAAGACCCTAATCCCTTGTCTCATGTATCTCCTTAGCAACATGTGAAAAATGCATACTAACTTAAAACATTTCACCAAGAAAAAAACAATGTTGAAGACATGTATGGGATGGAATGTTCTCAGCAATTGTTTGTGCTAATGCTTCCATAGGCATTTTGTAATTTACAACTTTTCATCTGACTTTTGCATCTTTCACACAAGTAAACAAATTTCCAGCAATTCCCTATGCATCTAAACATGTTCATCTTACTTTTGCATCTTACTTCCTAGCAATTCTCTGTGCTAATGCTTCCACACACATGCTTATACTAACTAGCAAATAAATTCACTCATATACATTTGTATCTCACTTCATATAAACACCACTATAAAATAAAATGATGTTAGATTACTAGTACCACACCTATGGCTTTAGTCAGGCAAACAAAAGATAAGATTTAGTACCTTCAAAAATCAAGGCTTCATTAAAAGGAAAGTTGAAACTTCTAGTTGCAATCTTGGAATTGCAAAATTGGTCATTGATATCACTGCTAATGCTCAACAAGTCGGACAAATAGAAGAAGATGATGCAAGGAGCCCAAAAAAAGGCTTTATTCCATTAAGTTCACCCATGAAGAAAACAAAAGTAGAATTTGATGACACCCCATATGGATAGTTACTTTAGAGAATCCGAACTTCGGTAAAAGCAAACAAAAGAAAAGTGTAAAAACTCAAAGGATGACATTTTACTACAAAATCTGCCTCTTGCCTATACAATTGGAGAAAAAATGAAAACCTTAATTGCATCACGTGGATACAAGTAAGCAAGACTAATCAATCCATTATACATTAATAGATAACCTCAAAGCTCTCCACCCAACCAAATCTTGAGTGTGAAAATAGTTGAAAAGAAATCAATAGAAGAGCCACTACCTCTTGGAAACTTTTGGTGCGAACACGGCACTTCTAAAGAACTTGGTGTATGCGAATTGAAACTTCTTCTCATAATTTTTGGGAAACCCACAACGAGCTGCCTAATTTACTTCCAACCTTGTCCCAATCAATCCACACCCTTGATCGTTTACTCTCCCATCAATGTCACCTGGTCAGATGCTATCACTAGTCACACGCGTTAGTCGCATGCCGTCGGTCACTCAATCGTTAAAATCTCAACCTTTGATCTCTTAAGTGCGTTGAGGGAAAGAAAGAAGCAAGTGTGACTTTCTACTTTCATAAAATTGGCATTTCTTTTTGTTCAAAATTTTTTGGACAAAGATGTCCTTGTTCCAGTAGTCGGAAAAGTTACTTTGTTGCTAGCCGGCAAGCATTTTGATCAGCTTGCGAGTGCAGGCCTTATTTGAGACTAATTTGGACACTTCAGGCTTTGATTTGAAATAATGTCCATTTTAAGCCTTTTTTTTTTTTTTTGAGAAAATGACTCAATTTCAGGTTCTTATTTAGAATTTTCCCAATCTAATAGGTCAGCTCTCTTATTTCTAGGTAAATTATTGATGATTTTTTTTTTTTTTACCACTTTCAAATAAAGCAAGATTGCTACCGGCTACTAAGGCCTTGTTTGGTAACCATCCAAATAGGGCCAAATTTTGATTCTTTGTTCCCGGAATTAGTTTGGGAATATAATCGCATTTGGTAAAATTTTTGTTCTCGGGAATAGATTGAGAGTAAAATCAAGAATAAAAAAAAAATATATATATATATGATTCTTGTTCCAGAATCAGAAAAAAGAATCAAACTTAACTATTCTTCTCTTTTCTTCTTCTTCGCTTTTCTTCTTCTTCTTCTTCAATAGCGTGCCACCATCCGCCCCCATCCCTCGTCGTTCGCCGCCGTCTCGCGCCACCTACCGCCGCCGTTGGTTGTCGGCAATCGGTCCGGCGAGCTCACCGAAGGCTCGCCAAGCCAGGGCAAGGTCCGACGAGCTCGCCGGAGGCTCGCCAGGCTAGGGCGAGGTCCGGCGAGCTTGTTGGAGGTAAGCCCAACCATTGGCGAGGCTCGGCCTCGCCGGGTTTGGGCAAGCCTCCCGATGCCTAGCCCCACCGGTGGCCGGGCGGGCCTCGTCTAGCCCCGACGAGGCTCGCCCGGCCCGCAAGGCCGGCCCGGCCACCGGCGAGGCTCGACCTTGCTGATCTAGCGAGGCCGAGCCTCAGCAGGGTTGGGTGAGCCTCACCTAGCTACTGACGAGGCTCGACTGACGAGGGCCGGCCTTGCCGAGGGCTGACGACACTCCGATGAGGTCGCTGGCCCTCGTCGGCCTCGCCGCGATCCTTGGTGACACTCGGTGAGATCGCCGACCCTCGTCGGCCGGTCGCCGGATTGGCGACGGCTCGAAGAAGAAGAAGAAGATTAGGAGAAAAAAAGGAAAAAGGAAAAAGGAAAAAAAAAAAAAAAAAAAAAAAAGGAAAGAAGAAAAGAAAAAATTATAAAAATTATTTTAAAAATTAAAAGAAATTAATTTGGAACAGAATTAATGAGCACGGTACCAAACGCAATTTTATTCTAGAATAAAAATTTTGGACAGTTATAATACGGCTTAAAATGCTTAGAATCGGTTCTTGGGAATAGAATAAAAAAATCATTTTTGATCGAATTTACTCCTAGAATGAATCGTTATCAAATGTAGCTCTAAGTTTTATAAATGGGGCATTGTAGTCATTAGTAAAGAGAAAATTCCAAATAAAGACTTGAGTAAAGTCCATTTCTCAAATGAAAACCCATATTAGACAAACTCAATTTCAAATAAGAGTTTGAAATGGCTAATTTAATCTCAAATAAGGTTCCAAGCTCATTGGTTGGCCAAATTTTAAATAACACCAAGGGCATGTTTGTCCAAGGGTATTTTTATATAATTTTCTTTTCTTTTCTTTTTCTTATTTTCTCTCTTTTTATTTTATTTCTTCTTTTCTTTCATCTTCTTCAGCCTCTTTCTTGGCTTTGCATGACCTCTATCTTAATTTACAATCGCTAAATGGTTGATACCTAAGCTGAGATCCAATGACTAGAAATTTATAAAATACTTTAACCACCAAAAACACCACTCAAACCTTGAGTCAAAAAATTCTCAATCTCTCTCTCATCTGTCAGTGCTTTGTATGGTTTGGATTGGATGATTCATGACATTCATAGATGCAGTTTGTATGAAGATGAAGGTTGAATTAAATGATCAGTTGAATATGAGTTCAAGCATTGATGACGACAGGCAGGAGATTGGATTTATTAGCGTCTTGTGGTAAATTGGTAATTTCTCCCATACATTGTTATCTTTTATTCTATCGTTGCTCTTGGAATATGTTGAGACTAACAATGCATCTTAGAGTGGGTTGAATAAGTTGATATGTAAAACTAACAATTTTTCGAGGAATAAGTCAAGTTCAAGAGATGCGGGAACAATTTGATAATATCATATGCAATATACTTCCGTTAGTTAAGTAATGTAATAAGTAAAGAGATAGAAGACGACACGTGCAGATCTTTACGGTGATTCGCTTAAATCAAGTTTGCGTCCACTTTCTTAAACTAACAACCATCAATATACTTGTTGACACCTAAATTTTGGCGACCCATTTAATCATTTATCATATTAAAAATTAGGGATTAATTTTAACCCCTAAACAAAAATACTAAATTGCATAGCATATAGTTTTTAAGAGTATTAAATGCATTTTGCATATAAATTGAACTGGCGAAGGTGGATTTAGGTAGATGAGCTTGAGCAAATAGTTCTGAGCTTATTGAAATAATTGGACCGGTGTAGGTATGGTTTCGGGCCCAATTACCATGTTTGAGTCCATGAAATGAGATTAATTGAGCTGAGTCCATAACTGAAAATTACATTGTGCTCAACTTGGAAATCAATTAGGCTATCATCAGCATAATATTTCATATGGCCATAATTCTTCGAATATTGCAGCGACCGATTCTCTTGTTTGTAGGAAAGAAAAAAAAAAAGGAAAGAAAAGGATGCGGATGGGTTACATATGGCCTGACTACGTAAGGCCAAAAAGGAGAATATATTTTGCATGGTCAAAGGTGGAAAGAAATAGAGGGGAATCGTGCATAATTCAGTAAAGGAAAGTGGAAGTTCAATTTTTGTCTTGGAGCTCAATCTTCTCATGAATATAAAGGAAAGACAATGGGACGTCTTGGAGCGGTGTGGCAATCCAGAATCTCAGAAGGCAAACACACGTGAGAATCGAGACGAGAGAGAGAAAGCACGAAGGATGGTCTTCTTCTTCGGTGCTTGACCTGATCGTCCAATTTGCTTGCTCGCCACCACTCTACGAAGATACTGGATTGGTAAACGTCCAGGCTTGTTGCACTTCTTCGCTCTTTGTTCCGAGTGCATCAAAACGCGCCACCCTTGACCAAACACCGTGACGAATTGCTGTTCCGTTGATCTTTGTCCCGTGATCCTGTTGTTCTGTGGCAAAAAATTACTCCACGTTGTCTTGGATGTTGCAGGTATGATTCGTGAGTGACATGAGAAGAAACAAAGAGAGATCGTGGGTGCGAGCCAGAAAAAATAAATATTGCAATGCCCTCGAAGATTGAAGATGGTGATCCAGTGGTGTCTTTCGTCAGAGTAGTTAGACAATTTAGTCAATCATCCACTCACGGTCAAACGCAACAGAAGCAAAAATTCTTGAAAGCCACAAGTCGAAACAGACAAGGCTAGAGAGAGGGAGGCGGCAATGTACAGAGAGGAAATTTTTCACTCCCCGCTGGTTTTTGCTCACACGTCCAGGGACAACACCGCCTCCACCCCTTTATTGGCGCCTGTCATGTTGTGCGCCTTGTCCCTGTAATTTTATTACTTTCTGCAGATTTTCCACACTAGCCTGGTTCTTCGTCTTCGACCACCATTGCTCCTTGGCATCCTAGCGAGTTCGGAGCCCACCGCCGTTGACGTTCTAACCCATTTCCATCGAGACCATGGAGCAATAAGCCATTGTTGATGCCACCATCATCCGTCCAAATTTGAAAGCGTCACTCGCGAGACATCATGAATTAGGTAAGACCCTCGAATAATCTTATTTTCATATATGTCGCTGCCTAATTCGTAATATTTCACTATTTCTTTGAATGTTTGATCGATATTGCCACATCCAAGAGATCTCTTGATCTCTCATGAATTAGGAAATTTTCCTAATTTCACAACGTGCATACGATTGACAGTCCGATTTCACGCTCGAAATACGACTCGCAATCGCACGGAAAATCGCCAATCCGATCTCACGCTCGAGATATGATTCGCGATTTTATTTGAAATTTGCCAATCCGATCTCATGGGCGAGATATGATTCGTCAATTTATTTCCAAAATGGACATGGATGATATCTTGCTTGATTTGTTGCTGTGTTGTTCTCGATGCCTTTATTTGATTGCTCCCGTAAAGGAAAAACCCAAAAAAATAATTGAGTTAGGTTAAATGCATGTTAGGATGTTACTGGTTTTAGGGTTATCTTGCATGTTTAGAATAGGAAATTTATTTATTTCGAATTTTTGAAAAAATGAAAAATCCAAAAAAATGCATTCATTTAGGATGTTAGTTTTTTTAACATTTGAATTGCATGTTTAATTATTTGGTAGTTTAATTTCGAATTTCATAATAAAAAAGAAAAAAATTAGAATGATGGCATTCTTTGCACGTCATTGCATATTAGAATAAATTACATGCTTATTTAGAATAAAAGCCATGTGCACGTCATATAGAATTAGGTTCATACAATGCACGTCATTTAGTGATTTTTGTTAGGCTCATTTAATTAGAAATTCCCCATCATTAGAATTATGTCATTAGATTAATTTAGATTGCATATTTAAGTGTTGCATTTCTTTAATTTCGAATTTCATGGAAAATACAAAAAATTATTTTTTAGAATAAATCCATCTCATGCTTCAGGATAGACTACATGCTTATTTATGTCATATCGCTTAGGTCATATAGCTAAGTCATGTTACCATGTCATATCATTTCATGTTAAATTAGTGACATGCATTGCATAAAGCATGATTCTCATTAATTAAGTGAAAAAAAAAAGAAATTGCGTGTTAATTAGAAATCATATCTAGGGTTGTTGATGTGAATTCTGATCTAACAACGCAGATGCTTTCGTTGCTTTGAGGTAAGTTCCTGTAATTTATTCATTGCTTTATCTGGGTGTTAAATTGGTGGTTTGCGCACCCGTATGTTCACCTTACATGTTAGGGAAATAGTTTAAAATCAATTCAAACTGCCTACGAAAACATTTTATGAAATTAAAAGAATGGTACCGAAAGGGCATTAGAGAAATCTAGTGTAACCAAGTCCCCGTACCCATAATCTCTGGTTCGTAGGAGTAAAGTAAATCTCCCATTACTTTACTTGGGTTTCTAATCGACCCACCAAAAATAGATTAGTTGCGACTCCTAGTTAAAAAATTGCATGTTAAGAACTTGAACCTAAGTCGCGAATTGGTATGGGCTTGGGAGAGCCCGAGTTAAGTCTAGGCTTAACAATCCATTAGCCAAACCCTAGGTGGTTCATACCTCGAAAAAATTGGTTGCGACAGCTTGGCGACTCCGCTGGTGACTTTTGTTAAAACACTTAGTGGACTTAGGCCAATTTTCTTCTTTTTGAAAAATGTTTTTGTTTGGCAGCAAGGATTCTAGGTACGTCCCTAACATTTAGGTGTTAAATGTTCTTGCAGATTGTGAGGTATAAGGGGAAGTGTTTGTTAACTTTTGTTTTGCAGGGAGGCGTAGGAATGTATGATTTATTTTCATGAACGAAGTGTTGCTTGATATAAACTGTTGTGCATGCCTTGCATTTGCATTACACTATTGCACACACAACCTGCCGCCGGACCTGGGCCGCATTAGGATCATCTAGGATGGTATTGAGATGTTTGCCAATCCGACCGCATGCTCGCGGTATGAGTCGCCCATCTCAATCCCGAAATTTCTTTCATGGTGTCAAGAGTACCCACCTCGGTCTGCATGCTCGCGACCCGGGTCGGCTCTTTGACCAAGCCGGAGTCATGAGGACCCGACATAGTCCACAAGCCCGTGGCTAGTCTGATCATCCTTATGGCTCCACCTTGATAAGCCTTATAGAGTAGAAATCGAGCCACTTACCATGCGCATGTCTATGTGATTGCCTTTGATTCTCCTTGGTGAAGTAAGTCTTCTTTCCCTATACCATGCAATTTATTTTGTTGTGCTTTTGGTCTGTCCATGACAATCTAGGTTAGTCGTTTGATCTAATTGATTTGTCAATTATCAATGAAATGAGGAAATTGCCATGCAATGAATCATTTGCCAAAAAAACTTTTGAGAATTTGTTTTCAATTTATCTCTAGGAAATTTGGTCTTGTTAGGTTGTTTATCTTTATTTTCCTAATCCATTTTTAGGAAATGCCCTTCTTGTACGAACTTTTCATGAATAAATGAAAAAAAATGGAAAAATTAATTAGATCATTGTCATGGATTGACTCTCCATTCACACCTCATGCTTACATGTTCCCGTTTATTTCCTTTAGGTGATTATGGGGCGCTCCCGCTCACCCATCCGTACACAGTTGGAAGCTAAAATGGCGGATCGAAACGATGTGCTAGACCGTATCATTGACAATATGAACAAGCAAATTGCACAACACCAAAGTCAAGTCGATAAATTGTTTGCTACTGTGGCTTTTCTCATCAAACAAAAGAGCTGCGATGACATAGGTACTCTATCTTCAGTGAGAACCTGCGACTCGAAGAAGAGAGCCAAAAGAACTTTTGAACCGTCTCCTTTTCCTGAGGTAGCTGAATTTGATGCCACCATGAAGAGACTAGCGACATATCTAGATGGAAGAATATCTGACCTGAAAGGTTTGCATCACAAGATCAAGAAGGGTGAATAATTCAAGTACACATGATTCATGGTCTTAAGTTGTTCCATTTCCTCATTTAATTAGGGGCATACACCTTCCCCTGCGTAGGAATTCTTATCAGGGATTGGTTTCAATTTCTTCTGTGCTTGAGCATTACATTCCAATAAATGTAATTTGATTGATGAATATCAATAGAATTACAAGTTCTTTTTAGGACATGATGGGGTACGCCAAACTAGCCCGGTGACGATATCCAACAATGAAAAGAAAATATCATTCAAGGAGAATTCTGAGGACTAGGCTTCTTCATGCTTCCTCATCAAAAAAAAAATTCCAAAAGAACTTAAAAGAAAAAAAAAAGGATCATTTTTCAAGCCATTTCCAAAAAGCATGCATTAGATTAGCCTTGTTTAATTTTCTGACTCATTTACTTCATGTTTCAGAGCATTACTTTCTTGACCCGATAAGAAAGCATATGAAAAAGGCACATCAGGTTGCAATTGGTTCAATTGTTACTCAACAAGTTTCTAAAGAGTTAATGTCAGTCACATCTCGATATTACTTGAAATATCCATCTTGAAGGGCCAAACAAAGTGTGTTCCATTTCCATGCTTGACGGAATTTTCATTCTCGCCCATTAAATGAGGGGCAAGTTAAAAGAGGATCATCTATCTTTGGTGAAAGAGGTACATCTCGTTTTTGAACATAAATAATTTTGGGAGATGACGCTTTGTTCTTTTCCTTGCAGATGACGAATTGGGGGCACTACAGATTCTAGTAGTGACATGACTAAGACAAAATCTCGATCCAAGCCAAAATGGTTGTGCAATTTGAATTTACTTTGAGTTGCATAATATCCCATTCATGCACGTTCTCTTGTGCAGGGGCAAAAGCAAGAACGGAGTATTCATCAAATCAAAAGAGCGAATTTTCAATCTTGATTGATAGGGACAGTCCAATGACATCCATTGTTAAGGCAGTCCCTTTGTGGAGCAATCCCCTGAATGAATGCTTAAAACCATATTTTGAGTGTGAAAAATTTTATGTTTTGAGATCACAAAAGCTTTTCATGCTTAAATTGTCATACTCTTTTTGAAAAGAGAATTTCGATAGTGGTTTTGCCTAATTAACTCACCCATTTTATATGGAGATTTGTCAAGATAGACAATTCAATGAAGTGATGTCAAATGCTTAAGAATGCAAAATGAGATGTGTCAGGATGATGAAGGGCAAGCCTTATCCTATACACAGTCCCTTACTTATACACTTGTGAGATGAGTGTAGAAAATTCCATATCTACAAGGTAAAGAGTTCTCTCGCAAAAGGTACGATAACCGAAATGATGAGGGGCAATTCATTTCTCTATCCCAAACACAACTCGTACAGGAAGGAATCTCTTTCTGTCTGTAGGGAATCATTTTCTCTCAATCCATCAATATGTTTGAAAAATTTCCACCTTTTGTCAAAATTTGGAAAAGTGTCATTTTCTGGTTACCAATTCCAATTGCTCTTTGTGGGGTATTCCTCACTTGTGATGTATTCCTCAGAAGGAGCTATTGTGATGCAGCGAAACCATGGCAATTAGGATCTCAAGACGCAGCAACAGGTGATCCATTGCTTAACCACTTTGAGCTCCATACACTTGTAAAAATTCTTTCAAATTACCCCTGTCAAGAACCACCCCACATTGGGGCAGGTTGGAGGTAAGACAACATCATAAGGTGAGGAAAATGAATTGAAATTTTCTTGCTCTCACTTGCATCAATCTTCTAGTCATGCTATTACGTTGAATTCATATGGTAATTTAAGTGCCTTAGGATGACGAAGAGCATTTCTTTCTCTATCCTACACACTTATATCCTTTGCATAGCCCACTTGAGCCTGCAATTTCATTTCTTTTAAACCCAGTTGGTGATCATCCCCCACACTGGGGCAAGGCAAGAGACAAATGAAGACCTTTGAAAGTTTGAATATCATTCAAAGTGTAATTGCTTGACACATGCATAAAAATCAAAATAGAATTAAGGGGCATGAAAAAAGCAATGTGCCTGGTAAAAGCAAGGCCAATGCCCATGAATGAAAAAAAAAAGTGAAAAAAAATGAATAAGAACTAGGGGCATGAAAAGCGGTGTGCCTAGTAAAAGCAAGGCCAATGCCCATAGATGAAAAGAGAGTCAAGATAAGGTGACTCTCAATTGCAAGAATTGAATCCTGATGGAGCAATACTCAAAGAACTCGAAAGTTGAGTTTTTACAATCAATGGGGCACTTCATTAAGACAATCCCCGATGGTGAAAAAGAAAACTGGTGACAATGCCAATATGATCACCAACTCTCACCCTTTACACACATTTTGAGCTTAATGATCCTTTCATTTCTCAACCCATGAACCTAACCTATGTTATGTCCCTTACAAAGTCTCTTCAGATTATGGCACTTGAATTAGCATAGGGATTCACATGTTTTAAGCATCGCTTGAAGGAGTGCGAGCAAGACTATTTCTTTCTCATTTTGCAGGGTTCTTGACTTGTAAACCCGGAGACGATTGCGAAGCTATTCTTTCAATAGCCTTGACTCAAAGAGTCCCTTTGTTAAGCCATTTACCAAGCCTACATTACAGTCCTTATTAAAGACCTCTCAGATTGGTAAGGTCGTACCGCTTGCAAGAATACTTAGACCCTTGTTGGTATGATGATAGTGAGATTGAGTAATTCTCATAAAATAGCCCTTCTGAATGAGAGGGAGTGAAAGTCATTTCTAACTGAAAGTCTCTCATTTAGCATTTTTAAGAAATCCATGTCATTATCTTGAACGACAATTATCTCGTGTTGAAATTTGGGTGATGCAAATATAGTAAAGTCATTATGCATGAACCCTTGAATTTTGAAAAGTGTATTCTAGAGTAGCTTAGATTGTCTATCTCTTTGATGAATGCATATTAGTTTTTGCTCTAAATTATGTCTGACAGGTAGTTCAAGTTCCTTTCAGAATATTTTGTGATATTAGGAGATGAGAAACCTCTACCAGGAGATGAAAGACCTCCACAGGATATCTAAATTTCAGAAGACATATCAAAGATATCACCAGGTAAGTATATCTCTACCTATACTCTAAAATACTTGTCATTGTGCAGGTATTCTCTCTCAAGTGCATCGACGTTTAACTTGGTCAAGCTGTCCAGTCATTTTCATCGACTCGGCGTGCTTCCGTAGCCCAGAGTCCTTTACACCGACACTTAATAGAGTTGTCCCCCAAAGATTTTTCCTCCAGATTCAATCTGATTAAGGCGACCGAAGAATGGTTCGGGTCCTGGTCGGATGATTTCTGTCGCAAGGCTGGACGACCGAAGAATGGTTCGGGTCCTAGCTAGGCAAAATCTCAGTCTAGGTGACCGTAGAATGGTACGGGTCCTAGACAACATTTATTGCTCTAACAGGCGACCGTAGAATGGTACGGGTCCTGGAAAAATAATTCTCTTCGTCGAGGCAACCGTAGAATGGTACGGGTCCTTGACAACACCTATTCCTTATTCAGGCGACCGAAGAATGGTACGGGTCCTAGACAAAACCTTTCTGCTGTACTGGGCGACCGTAGAATGGTACGGGTCCTGGGAAAGCAGTTCCTTACAAAACATTTCTGCCGTACTGGGCGACCGTAGAATGGTACGAGTCCTGGGAAAGCATTTCCTTACAAAACATTTCTGCCATACTGGGCGACCGTAGAATGGTACGGGTCCTGGAAAAGCAGTTCCTTACAAAACCTTTCTGCCGTATTGGGCGACCGTAGAATGGTATGGGTCCTGAGAAAGCAGCTCTTTTCTGCCATACTGGACGACCGTAGAATGGTACGGGTCCTAGGAAAGCAGCATTTTCACAAAGTCATGTTACTATTCTAGGCGACCGTAGAATGGTACGGGTCCTGGACAGGTAACACCCACTACCTCGAATTACTCTATCATCCTCGAAGGTAAGTTATTCCAGGTAGGTTCATCAATCATTTGTATTAGCATTTCCATACATCATACAAATTGCATTAAAAATGGAATTCATGTTCCGACAAAAAAAAAATCATTCACTGCATGTGCATGGCCAAAATTTAGGTCTCAATTTGTCTTTGAAGGCAACCTCTACGAGCTCACCTTCAAAGAAGGGCAGCTGTTGACACCTAAATTTTGGCGACCCATTTAGACATTTATCGTATTAAAAAATTAGGGGTTAATTTTATCCCTGAAAAAAATAAAATCACATGGCATATAGTTTAGGAACATTTTTGTTTATTGGACCGACGGCGAGTGCAAAATTTTTCACATATTCCGTTGGGATTTTCATATATCACCGAGTGATGTATTTTTGATAGAAAGGAAATTCTCGAATGAAATATTGGAAAAAAAAACACAAAAAATATTGCGCGTGGTGGGATGATATATTCGATAGTATTTTGCACGAGCAAAGTTGGCAATGAAATATACCATGGAGATACAATTTTTCGGTGTATAAAAGGAGTCACGTACGGTGGGGAGGAGAGGAGGCCACACAATACATTGAATACACGGCCACACGTTCAGAGAGTGAGAGAGAGAGCGCAGTGAACGCTCAAAGAGTAAGAGACGTGAAGATCCTATGACTCTTGCCTGCTGCGGTGAGTCCCTACTGCTGGGATCGCGCCTCCTTGTTCCGGTGTTCATCGCTTCAACCTAGCGAACCCCACATGACGATGGTGCCGTTGCTGCTTCCTTCCGAGTCCCTCCAACGACGACTTTCTCTGAATCTAACCGAGCCTTGCACCAACGACGTTGATTCCCAGTTCAACCTCCCACGTTCCTCCTAGCGTGCTTATCTTGTCATTGCGTCCCTGGTGTTATCCTTGGTGTCTCCTGCACATCCGGACGTGTTGCAGCTTCTCATTGATGATGATGCCAGCTCAAGCAACACACATATAATTCTTTCAATTGTCCTTTTACACCTGTCTAATGCAGAAATTTCCCGTGTGCAGATTCCCCGGTGTTTGAGAACGCTCACAGTGTGGTCTTGTTCTTATTGCCAATTACTCATCGCAGTTGTAGACACTTCGCGGAACTGGCCACGCCACTCATTGACACCATCACCGCACGAGTCTCATCGTGCGCCGACCCGAGAGTCACCTGCTGGAGCCAATCTCACAAGGCGCCGCCATGCCGAGGCCCCTTAATACTCGACCAGTTTTGAATCAGCCCCTGGTCGAGTTTGACTTTGCTTTCGCAGATCTTCTCGATGTGCCCAACGTAGACAGTCCCCAATAAAAAGACAACAGTCAACTCTGAGGGGATTGACCGCGTTATATTGTATTTTTATTGTAGTGGGTCCATGTATTACTCGGCAATACATTGCTGTTTTGCTTTCCTCTTCGTTGGATCCAACGAAATCAACAGAATTCGTTGGGTCCAATTTGGATTATTTGCAGATTTCTTTAATTTTGTTGAGAAGTACAAAGTTCCTGGAGCCAGAATCCATCGACGGTGGACGTCCATCATCATTATTCATCGCAAGCTAACCCACTACCGATCTACCACCCGTTGATTGTGGTTCACAAGTTGCCAAATTTGAAAGCTGATATTTGAATTAGAGCCCATTGTGACGATCCTCCGCTGCATTCAGCGCGGTCTTCCAGTCCCAAGCATCAGCTAATGAGTATCCAGCATCCTCGGCGAGTCTCCCTGAAGGTTACGGGTTCCTATCGAAGTTGCCATTGTCCCGTGGTTTGTGGTCCTATCCAGCCACCATCCAACGCATTCTAACTTGGAAGCATTGTCCGCGTGATATTGTGGATCAGGTAAGAATTTTGATTAATTCGTTATAGTTGCCCAATCCGTAGAATTGTGATGTTGTTTGAATATTTGATCGATATTGCCATATCCAAGAGGTTTCTTGATCCCTCATAAATTAGGAAATTTTCCTAATTTCGCAACGTGCATATGATTGACGGTCCGATTTCATGCTCGAAATACGACCCGCAATCGTACGGAAAAGTCACCAATCCGATCTCATGCTCGAGATATGATTCGTGATTTTATTTAAAAATTGGCCAATCCGATCTCATGCGCGAGATACGATTAGTCAATTTATTTCCAAAATGAACATGGATGATATCTTGCCTGATTTGTAGCCGAGCCGTTCTTGATGTCTATTTTGATTGCTACCACAAAGGAAAAACCCCAAAAAAAAAAAAAATGTCTGAGTTAGATTAGATGCATTTTAGAATATTTCTTGTTTTAGGGCTATCTTGCATATTTAGGATAGAGATTTTATTCCGAATTTTTTAAAGTAAAAATTCAAAAAGAATGCATTCATTTAGGATGTTAGTTTTAAATTTGAATTACACGTTTAATTATTTGGCAATTTTAATTTCGAATTTCATAAAAAATTAAAATTAGAGCATTCTTTGCACGTCATTGTATATTATGATAGATTGCATGCCTATTCGGAAAATAAAAATCATGTGCACATCATATAGAATTAGGTTCATACAATGCACGTTATTTAGTGATTTTTGTTAGGTTCATTTAATTAGAAATTACATGTCATTAGAATTAGGTCATTTAGTGGCATGCATTGCTTATTGCATGATTTTCATTAATTAAGTGAAAACAAAACAAAAATTGCGTGTTAATTAGAAATCATATTTAGGACTGCTGATGTAAATTCTAAACTAACAACGCAGACGCTTTCGTTGCTATGAGGTAAGTCCTGCAATTTATTCATTTGCTTTTTTGAGTGTTAAATTGGTGGTTTGCGTACCTGCATGGTCACCTCACATGTTAAGGAATTAAAATCAATTCAAGTTGCTTGCCAAACAATTTTTTTCAAAATAAAAGATAAAGGTACCGAAAGGGCGTTAGAGAAATCTAACGTAACCAAGTCCCCGTACCCTTAGTCTCTAGTTCGTAGGAGTAAAGTAAATCTCCCGTTACTTTACTAGGGTTTCTAATCGACCCACAAAAATAGATTAGTGACGACTCCTAGATAAAATTCAAGTGCATGTTAACAATTCAAACCTAAGTCGCGAATTGGTATGGGTTTGGGAGAGCTCGAGTTAAGTTTAGGCTTAACAATCCATTAGCCAAACCCTAGGTGGTTCACACCCGAAAAATTGGTCGCGACAATACTATAATCTACTAGTAATCTTTTGAGTAGTTAAAATGAAGCATGTGATACTTCTACCCAAAATTGACAGATCCCACTATCAAAACAAAGACTACAATGAGTAATAACAACTATCAACAAAGAAGAACAAAAGTGAATAAAATCACACCCTAACACAGTAACTATGTGACTATATCAGCATTTGTAGCTTTCCGAAAATTTCATCTTATATCATCCGATGTGACTTGTGAGTTAATCTCTTATATAGGGTTAGTCTTCAAATTAGCCATTGGACAACTTTCAAGAGCATCAATTTGTCGTTAGAAAGGATGGACATAATTATTGAAGATTTGGTCTTCCACACAATCAAATCTCCCTTATTACGGTGAGGTGTTTCCAAATAAAGTCAAATATTCTCGGTAGTAGCCCTTTCCACAAAGTAGGTAACAATCGATTAGATTTTGCTTCAACTATTCTTTCTGGAATTCCAAGCCTGAAGCTAGTTGTTAGTTCCTACTAACCTACAAGATTCGTAAAACGAAAATCTAGGTCCTCCTATCCAGATTACGTAAATACGTGAAAAATATTTTTTTTTCTGCAGTTGATATAGTGAGCAGCTTCTACTAGTAATCTAGTAAGTCCATATAATCTTGTTCATTTGGTCATCAGTCCCTCCAAGTCTCTAAGAACTTTGTATTCTTCCTAACTTGTTCTCCTTCTATCAAGGTCCATCTAGCTTCTAGTAGTCTTCTTACTTTGTACTACAGATTCCATTTATAGACTATAGAGTATCCCTTACACCAACATTACCTAAAATAGGAAAATATCTGTATTTATTAAGTAATAATGATAGACAGATGGTTGTGCCAACTTCAAAATATCATTGGAAGTTTCTCAACAAATTGGTCAGTTTAACTTGTCAATTAAACACTGAAATGTGATTTTCGGCTAACAAACTAAGTCTTGAACTACTCAACCAACTATCTGGTTGGCCAATACATTAGTAACTGCAATGGCAGTATCATATTTCCAATGATAAATTTTTAAACAGCTTGATAACTTATCATTGAATATGGTGTTCGCAAATTCCTCAAAGTGTGGGTAATTTACTAAAGTAAAAACGGGCCAATGTTGGTAAGTTACTTATTAGAATGACAAAAAGTTCCTTACTATGTTGATAACTAAGGGCGCGTTTGGTAACGTCTTTGTTCAAAATCGTTAGGGAACGAAATAGAAAAAAAGTGTTTACGTTCTAGGGAACAATTTTTGACCGAAAGATGCGTTTAGTAAACTTGTTAGGGAATAAAAAATGAATAGAAACACGTTTGGTAAATTTATATATATATATATATTTTGTTTCTTTTAATTTTTTAATATTTTTATTTTATTTTTCCTTTTTTCCTTTCTTTTTTATTTTTTTCTTCTTTCGGCCGCGACCGGCCGACGGACCAAGCAGCCTCGCCCCCACCGGCAAGGCTCGGCTGCCGGATTTGGGCGAGCCCGAGCTCGCCCGGCCACCGGCGAGGCTCGGCTTGCCGGATTTGGGCGAGCCCGAGCTCGCCCGGCCACCGGCGAGGCTCGGCCTCGCCGGATCTAGGCGAGCCCGAGCTTGCCCGGCCAAGGCGAGGCCGAGCCTCGGCTGGCATGGGTGAGGCCGAGCCTCGCCAACGCGGGTGAGGCTCGGCCTCGCCTTGGCTAGGCAAGCTTGGCCTCGCCCGGATCCGGCGAGGCCAAGCGTCGCCGGCCCCGGCGAGGCTTGGCCTTGCCGGGGGCCGGCAACGCTTCGGCTAGGTGGCCGACCCTCGATGGCGTCGCCAGCCCTCGACGGCCGGTCGCCGGCCATGGCCGAGGCCGGCGACCGGCCAAAGAAAAAAGAAGAAGAAAAGAAAAGAGAGAGAAGAAGTGTTTCTTCAAAAATGTTTAACAACAAACAATTTTTTTTTTGTTTCTCATTTCTGTTCTTTTTGTGTTCCGGAAAAAAAATCAGATTTTGAACAAAAACGCAAATAAACGTGTTTTTGTTCTTTTTTTGTTCCCGGGAAAAAAAAAATTATGTTCTTAAACAGAAAAAGAAACGAAAACATGCAGCCCCTAACTAACCGCTAGGTTTTTATTTTGAGTGGTAAATTCCTACATAAGTAGAACTTATATTTGACTTGAAATTGATAATTTTGATAACGTACTATTGCATTTGACGTTTGTGAGTAGTGAATATTATCGGTAAATTAGCATCTGTGTACCCAACCAACAATTCGCCAGTTAAACGATTTTACCAACGAGATTTTAAACTTACAAACCACATACGAAAATTACATACACCGAACATAGCTCCTGGCAAATGGAAAAGCAGACTTTGTTTTCCAGTACAAATAGAGGCAGAGATAACAAGAATTGGACCCGCACACGACGGAAGCTACTTATTGACAGTAATACCTTTGATCCTATTTATCCTCGTTCATGAAGGAGACCAATTTCTTCATCATCTTCTCAGCATTCTCACAGCCAGGTTTCATCAAATGAAACACATGATCCTCCTCCGGTGCTTCCATCACTTCCACATCTCCCTTCCATCCGCTCTTACTCAACACCTCCTTGTAATACCAACCCCTCTGTCTCAACATATCCTTTTCAGCGACACAAATTAGGACCCTGCTGACACCAAAACCCGAGAGCCTTGGATCGGTCGCTGGGTTCATTAGGGGGTCGTCGAGCCCGGTGGTTGTCGGTTTTGCCGCGTGCCAAATGTCCCTGATCTTGGACCACTTCTCGGGTTCGGTGGTCTCCAAAGGCAATGGTTCTTCGCCCCAAAAATAAGGATGTACCATAACAACGCCCGGAATTTCAATTCCATTTAGCTTTTCCTCTCCTAGTCGGATGCCCATGTTGTGGACTATGTTGGCCCCGGCGCTATCTCCAGACATGAAGACCTATGAAGAGTTTAGAGAATTTAGTATAATTTGTGTATACATATTGCTGAGCATGTTTAAGGCTGCTATAACGAACAGTTCACAACAGAAAATCATTTGACCATGATAGACATCAAACGTTGTTGTTGAAACCACCAAAATTGAATGACACTTCCAAGTATTCGTCCAACTGTTTGCAACTATTTGTGAAAACTCACGAGACGGTTGATCGCTAATTAGCGATAAATTTGAAATATCCACTGCGCAACCAAAACCACTTCGGAAATTTGAACAAACAATCTGGCGCCTATGATAGAACTATTAGTCATTGTTTCATTAAAAGTATATATTAAGAACAATTCTAGCAACCAATTTTTAGTATCGCTTTATTTTTCGCCTTTTGGCTTATTCTTCTAACTTTAGAGTTTGAAATAGATTTTCTTATCGTTTCGGTGTTGAGAACCTCAAACCTTACTCTTTTTTGTTTTGTTTTGTTTTGTTTTGTTTTGTTTTTTTTTGGAGGGGGGCGAGGAGAAAGGATAAGTGCATTGAAAGTTCTAAAAACTTATCACAAAATGCAATTAAGTCCTTAAACTTTTACAAAGTGTAATTAGAGGATTGATTGTACTTTGTAAAAGTTTTATGATTCAATTGTATTTTGTGAAAATTTTAGGACTCGAGGATTTTTAATGCACTTATTCTCCCTTTTTTCTATAGTATTCTACAATTGAAGCCAACCTAGTTGTAATATTTATTTTGGAGGGAAATTCAAACGTTTTTTTTTTTTTTAAATTGCGCTCCAAGCTCTCTAAATAGTATGAAGGCAAAGATAATGGACCGATTATCAAAAGTCATTAAAAGTTTGCTTGGAACAATTTCCTCACAATAACTATTTATGTGTAAAGGGGTGTTGTAACTTTTAAAAGATGTTTGACAAACTTCTCACGGCTATGGTACCCTCGAGGCTGTAGCAATCTATACTAGAGATGAGCACAAGGCCGAATGGGGAAAAAATTTCTCTACAAAGTAAAATCACGAGTCATGAGGCAGGCCAAGGGACGCAGAGGGTTAGGGCTGCTATTAGCCGGCGCCGACCTACTAATCCACACCTTATACACTTTAACTTTAATTTCTTTTAAATTATGTGTTTATATTATCTGCTTCAAACATAAGAGATAATTTTAATACAACCCTACGAAAAATCTCCTTTCCTCACAAGTCGAGTCTTGCTTTCGTAGAAAATGCAATCTTGGAAAGTGGGTAAGCAAATATGGGACAATTGTTTTCCATGCGTTTCATCTTCACAAGTGTCCCCCATTGACTGACCGGTGAACATGGGAGCTTAGTTGGCCACGTAAAACCAACCCATGACGCCATCCTTTTTAATAAAATCTACTGATGGGCCCATTCTTTCTTTAAAAAAATATATAAAAATGAGAAAAAGAAAATCTAATAACCATCTAGCAAGTGGTTTTAGTTCTTTTTGCGAAAAAAGAAATGATTTTATCGCGGGGCTCGCGAAGTCAGACTTGCCCACCGAGCACGATGTGATGACAGAGCAATGACGGGACAAGTTTTTATTTCACGGGGTGGGGATGGGGGACATGATCCCAGTTCCCCACCCCGCCCCGCTTCTTCTCCATAACTAGCATACCATAGCTTTTAATTAATTGCCTCACTCGACTTTACTGGATTGTAATTCTAAATCACATATCACCAAAAGCGCCAGATATAACTGTTTACAGCGTAACACCACTATGTATCAGTCACACCTATACTAGACACATGTCAGATCTATATTGTGATTTTGGATGGCATGTCTATGATGCATCTGTCAATACGTGATCCAAATAAAAAAATGAAGAACGATTAGGATTACCTTCTTGAGATTGGCATGAGAATTCAACCACTCCTCGGGGCCGTTTCCAGCAGAATGAGAGGCCACCCATTTGAGGGCAGTCCAAGAATCATCATAGGCTGCCGGAAGGGGATCCTCAGGTGCCCTTCTATATTCAACGGAGACAGCAATGATGTTAGCCTCTGCAACGAGGGGATTGAGATAGTTGTGGTAAGTCGGTGACCACGCCGTTTCAATTATGAAGCCTCCCCCGTGGAAGTACACGAGTACAGGGAGCTTTTGGAGAGAGCCGACCGCTGCTTTGGGGATGTAAAGTCTTGCCGACACGGTGGAGTCCGATGAAATGGCAACGTCTTTCGATTGGACGCCAGTTTTCTCATCGAGCGATGGAGGAACAGTGGCCGTGCTCATGAGTCTCTCCACTCGGCCATCCTTGTAAACCTTTGCCAACGGAGACAAATCATTGGCCACTTCTGTTTCCATGAAGTTTTTGAGTGAAAGAGAAGCAAGATTAATATTGAGGAGAAGAAGCAAGACAGTGAATCAGGAGTTCATGGTGCCTTCTTGCATTATTTGCTGTTTTTTTATATGCCTCGACATCATCGTCAGTCTTCTTTGTCAGATGCGGAAAGGAAGAATTTGCGAGAGGTGGTTTCGTTCATTGAATTTTCAACGGTAGTGACGCTGTAAGAAATCTGATAAGATATTTATTGGGGAAGGTGATGTTGACCGGTGATCGGGTATCTTGAGTGGATGAGAAATTTGACAGCTCAGCATTGAATTTTTTTGTTTGTCCTTTGTGACTAATTAATATGGGATATTTTCTGGTTTCGTTGTCTTTGCAAGATACGGGCTTATTGATTCGGACGCATGCCAATTTCAGTGAAACTTCCATTAATGCTTGCCATGAGAAGCCGATTGTCATTTTCCTTCTCTGGACATATCCGAAAGATTTCGAGTCATGCTGTCCGTATATTAAGTAATATATATGGTATAATGTAATATGGCCAATATCCTATAAAAAATCTAAACATTGGGTTTTATTCCAATTCTATATAAAAATATTTTCAACTTTAGCTCCAGCTTCAATTTCCCCATAAACCACAAACTTTTACTTGAATTCCAAATTTGGCACCTTGAACCTTCTCTCCCAAATTTCCCTTGACAACTAAGAGATGAAAAAACTCTCCAATGCGAGCTATTTAAGCGTTCTGAGTGCGAGCTTTACAACTGCAAGAGATGGAAGACTTCCGAGTATGAGAGATTGAATACTAAGCACGAAATTCAAAGATCCTTGAGTGAGATGGAAGGAGAACTCTTATAAGAGTAAGAGTAATTGAAGAAGGCTAACCCTAATTGCTTTAATTTTTACCCAAATTTCATACTCAAGAGACAATGTTTGGGCCGACGAAGAAATTCATCTTCAAAAGATGTCTTTTTGGATTTTAAATTTGGGAAAAAAAACTAGAGCAATGATGTGGAAATGCCATATCGCTATGGACGATTTTGGACAGAAAGTTAACAGAGGCAGATATGAGATGAACAAGAAAAGTTTGTGGTTTTTATGAAACAAGAAAAGTTTAGAATAGAATTGGAACTGTATCTAAAGTTAGTGATCTTTACTAAGATGAACAAATGTTTAGGGTAAAATTGGGATTGAACCAAAAGTTAAGAGTTTTTTTATGAAATGCAAAAAGTTTGGAGTAGAATTGGAATTGGATCTAAAGTTGAGAATTTTTTTTTTTTTTTTGGTATTAGGTCAATATAATTTAATATAAATAAAGTAATTAAAGTAATTCATAAAGCGATTAATAATTTATGATTTTAATTATGGTTAAGTGTTAATAAAATATGTTTCGAGTTTGGAGGCATAAAGGTAACTTGATTCAAGTAGCTCGATTGAATAGGCTTCCTAATTTGAGTAGATTCCTTGCCCAAAGCTTCCTATTTGGATCCAATATTTATGGGTCTTTGTGCCTCATGTCGAGAAGTGAGAGGTGCATCGTGAGTTACTCCATGAAACAATCTAAAAGTGTTAAAGTTGATTAAATTTGTGGTAAGATTGTGAATCTTTTGTGAAATTGAGAGATTAATTTGAGGGAGTTGTGAGGGCCTAGCATTATTTGAGTTATTTAGGTAATTAGGGGTTAGGAAATAGTAAGAGTGTTTAAGTCACTTGAGTTGTGTTGTAGTTTCCATTGTGTTTTCATTAATATATAACGTTATGCTTATTTTATTACTCTCTCTCTCTCTCTCAACAATTGGTGACTTGAAGCTAATTGATGATGACGACAAAAAAAGAAAAGTGAAAAGTCAACAGATTTGATAAGAATAATTTTAGTTTCTAAAGGATGCAGATCTCTCTTTCTCAACAATTGATGACTTGAAGCTAATTGATGATGACGACAAAAAAAGAAAAGTGAAAAGTCAACAGATTTGATAAGAATAATTTTAGTTTTTAAAGGATGTAGACTAAAAATTATCTAATTGAACTTGTCTAGTAATAAATCAAAGTCAATGAAGCTAGCTAATTGACATTTGTTGGATAGACAGCTTTGGATGTTATTCGGTTGAGGTTAGCTTTTAATGTCACTTTTAACATCGTGAGAGAGGAGAATACTACAAATTTGTTGAATGCTCAATCAAACATGTATAAGAAGCCCTCTACAATCAATAATGTTTATTTGATGCAATATTTGATTCACTTAAAGATGGGTAAATGTGTGTCAGTTACTTAGAGTATCAATGAATTCAATGTGGTCTTTATTTAATAGTTCAATTTATATTGACTTTAAGGATAAGTTACATGCTTTGATTTTGTTATCATCATAGCTTGATAATTGGGATTATACTATTACTATTGTTAGTATCATTTGGGTCTAAAAGCTTGATGTTTGATGAGGTTTGTGATTTGATTACGAGTGAGGATATTCGTCAAAGAAAATCAAGTGAACTTATTTCTGCTAAGGTGAAGGGAAAGGAAAATTAGTACTCATGCTAGCGGGAGTAATGCGAATCTAAATAAACATAATCAATCTAGGATTGGTGGTATTATTTGTTGGAATTGCAGCTAGTATGGACATTTTAGAAGGGATTGCCTAAGTTGAAGAACAAAAAAGGCAAGGGAATTAAAGTTGAGTTTATAGATGATGTTGCAGGTCTAGTTGATAGTAATTTGGATAGTACTAATTATGTTTTGTTTTTCATTGAGAATTCGTTATTTGATGGATGGGTTATTGATTTTTTTGGTTATTTGTTTCACAACTTATCAATACAGAGATAGTGGCATAGTTCATTTGGGGAACTACTTCAATGCAACATTTTGGGGGTGTCGATGATGTTAGAATCATAATGCACGATGGTATAGTGAGGTCCCTGACTTGATTGAGCCATGTTTTGAAATTGAAGAAGAACCCGATTTCCTTGAGTACTTTGGATCTAATTAGGTGCCAATAAACTTCAAAAGGTGAAGTTATGAAGATCACTTGAGGTGTCCTAATGATAATGAGAGGAAGCATAGTGGTATGTGCTATGGCATAGTGGTCGTTGGAGGTGTCCTAGTCCTCATATTTGCTCTGTATAAGAATTAATAATTTTTCATAGGTAATGTCTTTTTGTTCTTTACTTTGACAAAATAAAGTTAGAAGTTTTAAGTTCTATGGCACTTAATTTTGTTGTATTCAATGCAGGTATGGAGAACAAGCGGCTCATGCAACAAACGAAGGCCCTAGATGTTGCAGGACATGCTATCGCAATTGCTTGGGTTATCTATAAGGCTTTGTTTGTTTCGCGAAAATGTGACGTTTAAAATATATTTTCAAGAAGTCATTTTCTAAGAAAATAACAATATTATTCAATATTTGACTGAAACTCAAAATTAATTAGAAAATATTTTTTGTTGTTTGGTAAAAAAATCTGATTCAATTTTTCCGTGCACCCCCTTTATTTTCTTCTCTTTTATTTTTTTTCCTTTTATTTTATTTTTCCCTTTTTCTCTCCACCAAGCCTCAGGCGAGGGCTGCCCAGCTGATGCATCCAATGGCAGGACCACTTTCATAAAAAAAAAAAATAGTCCTCCTCACCACCATTAAAATTACAGGTGAGGCATCTCCATCTTCTTCCACACTCAACGCGGTAACATCGTATTCTCTTGGGGCATTTATAGGAAAATTTTCGATGAAAAAGTCAGAAATTGACTCAACGCCCATCACCATTATCTAGAAGTTTGTACTGTCTTACCTTGCTCTGGAACCCCTATTTCAGGAACACTACTGGGTGGGCAAGGGCCACACGGCAACCCTTGCTTAAGGCTGACGGAGGGAAAGAGGGAAAAAAAATATAAAAAAGAAAAAGAAAAAGAAAAAAAAGAGAAAAGAAAAAGAAAAAAAAAATGAAAAACTAGAAAAGAAAAATTTGAAAAATGGAAATTTTGAAAAATATTAAAATATTAAAAATTTTCTGTATTTAGCACTAGTCATGATACATAAAAAGGCCAGCATCCACGTCTCTGGGTGTAATTATTTTTGGCAAAATGTAAAATTTTTAGGATTTAATTAACAAAATTTTAGACCAAAAAATTAAAAGTTTTACAATTGAATTAGTAAAAATGTAATAAATTTAGGACATTTTGGATAATTGTTCTCAGTTTTAACAATAGGATTTCAATCTTACAAGCCAAATAAGAATATTAACACGCACCGAACACGGTTCCTGGCAAATGGAAACCCAGACTCAAGTCTTTTAGTACAAATAGACATCGAGATAACAAGAATCAGCCCCGCACAGAAAGGAAGCTACTTATTTGACAGTAATACCTCTGACCCTACTTATCATCATTCATGAAGGAAACCAATTTCTTCATCATCTTCGCAGCATTCTCACAGCCAGGATTTAGCAAATGAAACACATGATCCTCCCCGGTGCTTCCATCACTTCCACAACGCCACTCCATCCGCTCTTACTCAACACCTCCTTGTAATACCAACCCCTCTGTCTCAACATATCCTTCTCAGCAACACAAATTAGGATCCTATCGATTCCCAAGCCTGATAGCCTTGGGTCGGTTGCCGGGTTCAATAGGGGGTCGTCGCACCCTGTGGTCGTCGGGTTCACCATGCGCCAGATGTCCCTTACCAGGGACCTCTTCTCGGGTTCGGTGGTCTCTAAAGGCAATGGCTCGTCGCCCCAAAAATAAGGATGCGCCATCATAATGCCGGAAAATTCAACTCCATTTTGCTTTTCCTCTCCCAGTCGGATGCCCATGTTGTGAACTATGTTGGCCCCGGCGCTATCTCCAGACATGAAGACCTATGGAGAGTTTAGAAAATGTTGTATTATTTGTGGGTACTCGTTGGTGAGCATGTTTAAGGATGCTGTAATGAACAGTTTTCCAACAGAGTATTTTTGACCATGATAGACAGCAAACGTCGTTTTTGAAATCACCAAAATGAATGACAGTTCCAAGCATTCGTCCAACTGTTTTCAACTATTTGAGAAAACACATGGGACCGATCGATCGCTAGATAGAATAGTAGAAAATATTATACCCAGTAGATGATAAATTTGAAATCTCCACTGTCCAGCCAAAAACATTTCAATATTTTAACATACAGTCTAACGCTTATGATAAATCAAACAACCATTGTTTCATTAGAAATATATTTTAAGAATAATTCTAGCAACCAATTTTTGTTATGGCTTTATTTTTGCCTTTTGGCTTATTCTTCCCACTTCGAGTTTGAAATATATTTTCTCATCCTTTCAGAGTTGGGAACCTCAAATCTTTAAAATTTTTAAAGAATATCATCTGCAGTCACCTTCTTTTTGTCGATAGTATTCTATAATTGAAGCTGACCTTTTTGTAATATCTGTTTTGGAGGCAAATTCAAAAGGGCTTTTGATTTGGCTGCAAGTTCTCTTAATAGTATGAAGGCAAAGATAATGGACCGATTATTAGAAATCATCGACTATATTTTTGGGACAATTTCCCCGGAATAACTACTTCGGTGAAAATATGTGCCACGACTTTTAGAAGATGTTTGACAAATTTCACGATTGTAGTACTTTCAAAGCTATAGCAATCTATAATAGAGATGAGCACGGGGGCGGGGGCACCGGCCTGAATGGGGCAAATTTTCTCCAAATAAGAGGCCTGAGGTGGGGGCAATAGGCGCAGAGGGGTGGGCTGGTATTGGCCTGGCCCGCCCTACTCACCCACCCCTTATCACTTCAAGAAAAAAAATATATTCTAATTTCTTTTGACTTATGTGCTTATATTGTTTACTTTAAACATAATGAAATAATTTTAATAGAACCTACGAACAATCTCTTTTCCTTACAAGTCTTGCTTTCATAGAAAATGCAATCTTGGAAAGTAGATAAGGAGATGTAGGATAATTGTTTCCATGTGTTTCGTCTTCACAATTGTCCCGCATTTACTAATTTGTGAAGATTGGATGTTGGTTGGCAATGTAAAACCAATCCAGAACGCTAACTTTTATTTATTTATAATATCTAACGATGAGTCCTTTCTTTCTTATAAAAATAATAAAAATGAGAAAAATATCTAATAACCATCTAGCAAGTGGTTTTAGTTCTTTTTGCAGTAAAAACAATGATTTTATAGCGGGGCCTAATAACTTTTAGATAATTGCCTCACTCAAATCTGCGGTGTTGTAACTCTAAAATATATCACCAAAAGCACAGAAGTAAACAATTCACAGTGCAACATCGCTATTTTACAGCCACAGCTGTACCAAGCACATGTTAGATCTGAATTGTGAATTTGGCCGCATATCTATTATATATCTGCAATTACAAGATCTAAATAGAAAATGAAGAACAATTACGATTACCTTCTTGAAATTGGCATGAGAATTCAACCATTCCTCGGGGCCATTTCCGGCAGAATGAGAGGCCACCCATTTGAGGGCAGTCCACGAATCATCATAAGCTGCCGGGAGAGGATGCTCTGGTGCCCTCCTATATTCAACGGAGACAGCAATGATGTTAGCCTCTGCGACGAGGGCATTGAGATAGTTGTGGTAAGTCGGTGACCACGCCGTTTCAATTATGAAGCCTCCCCCGTGAAAATACACGAGTACAGGGAGCTTTTGGAGAGAATCAACCGCTGCTTTAGGGATGTAAAGTCTTGCCGACACGGCGGAATCCGATGGAATGGCGACATCTTTCGATTGGATGCCAGTTTTCTCATCGAGAGATGGAGAGACAGTGGCCGTGCCCAGGAGTCTCTCCACTCGGCCATCCTTGTAAATTCTTACCAACGGAGACAAATCCTTGGCCACTTCTGTTTCCATGCGGTTTTTGAGTGACAGAGAAGCGAGATTAATATTGAGGAGAAGCAGCAAGAGAGTTACCCAGGACTTCTTCTTGTGTTTTTACATCATGTTGGTTTTTATATACCTCGATATCGTCATTAGTCTTCTTTGTCAGGAAGGAAGAATTTTAATGCAGCGGCGTCGTCCAAAATTCATTTAATGGGATGTTGGCGGGCAAGAAATTTGGTGGGATATTTATTGGGAACCATGATATTGACCGGGTGAAAAATTTTGATTAGAAATATTGGGCGAAGAAATTTAATAGCCTCAGCATTAAAATTTTTTGTTTGTCTTTTGACTGGCCGGTATGTAAGTCTCTGCAATATATGGGGTCATAGATTTCCACGCCCACCGATTTCAATGAAAGTTCCATTTATTCTTGTCATAAGAAGCCGACTGTTATTTCCGTTCTCTGGACATATCGTTCCCTGGACATATAGTATAATGTAGTATAATGTAATATAATATAAATATATTAGAATAATTCATAAAGTAATTAATTATTTAGGAGTATAATTAAGGTTAAGTATTGAAAATAAGTCTCGATTGTAATTTATGAGTATAACATTTTCTTGATGCAATGTCTAATTCACTCAAAAATGGGAGATGGTGCAGATTTCAAGGAAAGTTCCATTTATTCTTGTATAAAAGCCGAATTCATTGTTGTTGTTATTCAATTGAATTCAATTTAGATTGACTTTGCAAATAATGTATGTGCTTTAATTCTATTATCATCATAGCTTGACAATTGGAATATTACCATTACTATTCCTTTAGGTCTAAAAGCTTGATGTTTGATGAGGTTCATGATTTGATTCTAAGTGAGGACATTCATAGAAAAGAATTTAGTGAACTTGTTTATGCTACTTTAGTAGGTGAAGGTAGAAGAACTAGTACTCATGCCAGCAAGAGTAATGTGAACATGAATAGACATTGTCAATCTAGGACCGATATTGTTGTATGCTGGAATTGTGGCAAGTTGGGGCATTTAAGAAAGGATTGCTTGCTTCAAAAGAAGAAGAAGAAGAAGAAGAAGAAACAAGAGATTGCTTAAGCTGAAGAAATGAGAAGGGTTAAAAGAATTAGAGTTGAGTTTATAGATGATACTACAACTCTAGCCGATAGTAATTTGGATAGTGCTGACTATAATTTATTTGTCCCTAAGATTCGTTATTTGATAGAAGAGTTATTGATTTTGGTGCTTCACACTACACCAAACAAGAATTGGTTTATAACTTACTAATACACGGATGGTGATATAGTACAATTGGGCAAACACTTGAGTGCAATGTTTTGATTATTGGTGATGTTAGAATCAAAATGCATGATGGTATCATGAGGACATTGACTAGATTGAGCCATCTTTTGGAATTGAAGAAGAACTTGATTTCCTTAAGTGCTTTGGATTCAGTCAAGTGTCAATATATTTCATAATGTGGATTTTTGATGGTCATTCAAGCATAATGGTCTGTTTGAACTTTAAGGGAGATAATGACAAACTTTGACGTGGATACATCATATGCATATGTTCAACAATCTGAATTGTGGCATGTGCATTGTAGGCACATTGATAAGGGAAGCTTGAAGATTCCAAGTAAATGAGTTTGTTATGTATTATGTGGCTAAGGAACTAAAAGTAAGTAGGTGTTGTAACTTAGGCAAACAACGGAAAGTGCAATTTAGTATGATTGTTAGAGAAATCATGGAGATTATAATTGATTTATTGGATGTTCATAGGTTGTTGGATTTTCTTCAAGAATTAATATTAGATTTATGTTAATGGATGTGAACTATTTCTCAAGGAGGACATACAAATTTGTGCTAAGGCATGAGTTTAATGTTGTTATCAAGATCAGACATTTGAGTGATTTGATTTAAAAAAAAAAAGGGTCACTAGTAACAAGATCAAGCATGTGCAAACTGACAGTAGTATAGAATTTTGCTCAAAGTTGTTGAATAAATTATGCATAAAGAAATGCATACCACAACAAGTCATAGAGTTGATGAGTAGAACATTACTAGATATGATTATATAAAAAGCTTTTTAATGCTTGGATTCCTAGAGGATATGTTTAGGATGGCAAACAACTTGGTGAATAAATTCCCACAAGCTATAAGTGGATGTTGAACTATCGAAAAAATGTGGTCAAATGAAATTGTTGATTATTATGTTATTAGAATTTATGATTGTCCATATTATGTTTGAATGAGTGATGATAAGCTCGATGCCCTTAGGCCAGAGGAAGGGGCAAAGGTGCAAGAAAGTGCATATTCCAATGCTATGCATGAGGTGAGAAGGACTATTGATTGTGGTGCCTAGAATTAATTACTAGTTGATAGTAAAAAAAGTTACATTTGATGAGTCTTTGATATTTCTGATTTGAAGTGATTATGGTAATAATTATATGAATCTAGATAGTGTTTAGCTTGAGGTAAAATTGCAACTAAAAAGTTCTAAAGTAGCACTTGCGTAGTAATTGACACAGATGGTGCTTATGGCAAGGTGGAGCCTATAGAGTTAATGGTGCTATAGCTATTGAGTTTGACAAGGTTTGTGTTTGATGTTTTTATAGAGATGTTTACAGTAGTTGTTTTGCTTTATCCATTGTGTGTGAGGTTTTATCATATGAGTACCATGGTTATGGGGAGTTCGAGTGCAACTTTGAGTCGAAAGATGTTTGTGGAGTTGAAACCAAGAGAGACTGTAGGAAAATAATAGTAAAGTTCATGATTTAGTGAAGTGATTGTCATTTAACTCACATGTTGAGCCAATGTGGAGAATGTTGAAAAATGCCTAGAGTTTGAACCCATAAAGGAAGGCCAATCTAGTAGGTTTCCAGATTAAATAAGTTTCATAGTTTGACTATGTTTCCTAATTAAGATTTCCTATTTTGGATCATTTACATAAGAGTGGGTAATCATCCCATATGTGAAGAAGTGAGATGCAGCTTTTTCATGAATCACACCCTAAGTAATCTGAGTGTTAAAATCTAATAACTCTTTAGGTTGGATTTTGTTAGATTATATAAATTATTTTGTGGGCAATTGTGATGATCTAACATTGTACAAGTTATGAGTGTAACTAGGAGTTGAGAAACATTGAGTGTTTGAGTGACTCAAGTATGTTGGTAATATTGTTGTAGGTGCTTGATTCATAGTGGAATTTTTGTTGCTTTCCCATGAAATAAGCCCCTCCATCTAAGTTACATAAATCTAGTGTTCGATTAATTTCCATGTTATGTTTATTTTATTATTAAATCGCTTATTTGTTGCAACAATAAATGAGCCAAGTGAGAATTGAATTGTGCTTAAAGCTTGATTTGACAAACTAAATTAAGGAACTTACTAATATGTCGTCACGAGAGTTCCAATAATCAAAGAATTTGTTGTTTACTTGCACTATATTTTCTAATATGTCAACAGTGCACAAACCCAAATGGAGCTTAACTCTACTACGATCTTCATTTGGGGGGGGCAGGGGAACGATTTAAATAGAGAGATAATTTATGATTTAGTTTATAATATATGGATTTTGACTAAGTCAAAGTGGAAATGTAAAAAAGAAAAAGAAAAAAGAAAAGCTTTGAAAAGTCAACAAGATAGAATGGTGGAATTCAGTTCCTTTTAATAATCAAGAGTAATGCATGGGGAGAGACAAGGAAAGTAGAAAAAGAAGGAAGAAAAAGAAGAAAGAAGAAGAAGAAACAAGAAAGAAGGAAGAGAGGACTCACCACGAATGCTTCGTCAAGCCGATTTAACTCCAATTCGCAATGTTCGATGAGTGTTTGCGCCTCCCAATCTTCCAATAGAATATTTTTGGAATGAGGGTTCAAATTTGAAATTAAGTGGAATTTGAGTTGCCATATCCGATTTTGGAGTTGCTAAGTTGAGAATTGATAGGAGAATGATAGTTTAGAGTGCTATGGAGGAGTAGGATTTTATGGAATTTGATTTGTCCTTGTGTTTTGTCTGAAACGAATTTTTGGAATTTCCCATGTGTGATGAATGGTGTATGCCCAGCAACTTTCGAGCCAAATTTGTTGATTTTCCACATGATTTTGGGTTGTCCAAGTTGTGGGTCTTCTAGTGCTTGGAAAGATTTTCATTTTGACTATAAGATCACTAGAAACAAGGTTCAAGTGAGAGACTTATAGTGCGACTAAGTTTTTTGCTCAAGCCCCATGTTGCAAATGGCTTTGAATAATCGCATCGAGTAAGCGGTTTGTGAGCGTGTAGGAGTCGTTTTGTTAGCATTTAGGGATAGTTAAGCCGTTTCACAGTTGAGGTTGCATTTTCCTTGGTTTTAACGTCGATTCTCATTTGATTGCAAGGAATACAAGATCATCAGCTTGTTTAATTTTTCATTCTTTGCTTTTCGGGCTTTCTAGGTAATGATACTATCTCTTTTTTGAATTTGTAGACTCATACTTTGAAAATGAAAAGTATGAGGTATATTTGATGTTCACCGCATATTTGATGCATAATTTTGCATAGCGCATTTACTACTTATTATTCATTTGAAAATGGTTTGAGAATTATGTTTTGGAAGGTGTCGCAAAGTTTAAATGTATGTATTATATTGAGAACTAATTTATGGAATAGGTTCTTTAATGATTTGGAAAAAGTTTAATGAGAAAGAGTTTTGAAGTGTTCCTGGTTTATGGAAACGAATTCCAAAATGGCGTGAGAAATGTATTGTTTAAAATATATATTCTATTTGATGAATGTAGTTGGGATAGATGACATATTTTGGGTTTGCAAACCTTTTTGTGAAAGAATTATGCTGACTTTGAATATATTTTATGAAAGGTGATTTGATTCGATATGTGAAACTAATTTATATGTGAATTTTGATTGGTATTATGGAAAGAATCGATTTGTGAAAGGCTATGTTATGACTTGTGAAACAAATTGTGATATGGATTGCTAAAGGACTAAATGTTATATGATAAAGTAATTTTGTGATAGTTACCTCTAGAGTTTTGTGCTATTGATATGTGTAAGTCGAGGACTAAGTGTTACACAATAATGTAATTTCATGGGAGACATCTCTAGAGTCTTGTACTATTGATATAAGGTGGTTAAGGATTAAGTGATACACAATAACGTAACTTCTTGGGAGCCACCTCTAAAACTTTGTAGTTGAAGACTAAGCATTATACAATAACGTAATTTTGTGGGAGTCACCTCTAGAGCTTTATACTATTGATATGTGTTGGTTAAGGGCTAAGTGCTATACGATGATACGATCTCATGGAAGCCACCTCAAGGTCCTTGAGATGTGATGTTGTATGAGTTTGGACAATGGAATGGATCATTGATATATTTTTTTGATATAGATTAACCAATGAATTTGACCATTGATATCTGAATTGTATAAAACTTGTTGAAATGAAATTTTTTTTATATGATTTGATATGTATATTAAAAAGTTTATTATGAGTTTTTGGTAGTGCTCTATATTTATGCATGTTTGTAATTATGTATGTATGTATAAGGGTTGCTTGATTTGCTTGAAAGAAATATATTACTCACTAAGCTTTGGTTACTCACCCTCTTTCCCAATCTTTTCAAGTCTCTTGATTAGCAAATAATAGAGCAATTGATATCAATGGAGACTTTTGGGTGCTGGATTTTGGGTGGTTAAGGGCCTGTTTGTTTATTTTTGTTTCTATTCCCCAAAACACAAATTTCTATTCTTTTGTTCAGGGGAACAAAAAAGGAACAGAAATCCATTTGTTTAGACTCTTGTTCCAGGAAAAAATTTAGAACAGAAACAATAAACTAATTTCCCGGGAAAACTTTTTGAAGAAACAAAAGAACAAAAACACAAAACTTGTTTCTTTATTTTCTCCTTTTTCTTCTTCTTTTTTCTTTGGCTGCTTGCTGGCCTTGGCCATGGCCAACGACCGGCCGTTGAGGGCCGGCGACCTCACTGGAGTGTTGTCGGCCCCCGGCGAGGCTGACTTCGCCTTGACCAGTGAGGCTCAACCTTGCCCAGCCACTGGCGATGCCAAGCCTCACGTGGTCACAGTGAGACTCGGCCTCCCCGCCGGCGAGGTCGGGCCTCGCCGAGCCGGGCGAGGCCGACCTCACGTCGCCTAGGTGAGGTCGAAGCCTCCGCCCGGTGAGGCTTGCTAGGGCCAGAGGCTTTGGTGAGCTTGCCGGATGTCGCATAGCCGGTTGCCGGCCACGGTGGCCGGCGATGGCCAAAGAGAAAAAGAAAAAGGAAAAAGAAAAAAGAAAAACAAGAAAAATATAATAAAAATATTTAAAAATTAAAAGAAACAAAAAATTATACAAGTTTACTAAACGTGTTTTTTTTTTTTTTCAATTCTAGAAACAAAATTTTGTACAATTACCAAACGCATTCTTTTGTTCAAAAATTGTCCCGGAAACAAAAATAGTTTTTTCTATTTTATTCTCAGAAATAATTTTTGAACAAAAGTATTACCAAACATGCCCTAATAGGTTGTGTCATTCAAGTGGAAGGATGGCCATGTCATTCCCCTTTTTGCTAGGATTCGGGGTGTGACATAGTCATCCCTCGAGCCACCTACTTTGACCTTCTACCTGGCATAACTTGCTTAAAATTACAGGGCTGTAATAACAATAGAGACCTTAAATTTCACCTACCATGCACATATGAAGGGACGAGGCTTGGTTGGATCCTTACTTGATGATCTTGATCATAACAAAGCTGCATTCTGAGTGTTTGAAAGAATTGAAGACATAACAGCTAGTCGAGGGCTTAACTGATGTTTCTAATAACTATGTGCATAAGCCCAAGAAGTCAAATCTAGATGAGAAGAAGCATACAACTAGAATCAAAACCCAAGAGGTTATTGTGCTCATTAATTTCCCCTTTTTGCTTAGACTCATGAATGTTTTGCGAGAGTTTCTATCGCTGTATTTAGAGGCGTTTTGTCTTTTGTGAGCGCAAAGTTTTGGGAGTTTTTTAAGAGAGAGGCTGTAAGCATTTGCTATTGTTTAGTAGGTGTGACATCCTGAAATTTGACCTCGTCCCGAATATATGAAATGGTTGTTTCATCGACGCGTTTATAGTTAATTTACTTGGAACTGATCACTCACGAGTTAACTAATCTATGAAGTGAGGCTGTTAAGGGATATGAACGCGACATACTAGAGAATTCGATCAGAAATTGATTGCTAAACCATAATAATCGGTAATGGTCAATATGACACTGTTAGAATCAAATTGTGATCAGGTATAAGTCGATTCGATGGAATTGCGTAGTCAAATTGTGGATGATTCCACATGATTGCGAAATTCGCGTCAAATGACAATAACCCGGTTTTCTATCAATATTACACTTAAGACACGTAATTGAAGCCTTGCGATCTTTACGACGACCAAGAGTTGCCTACGAGTTGAAGATACACAAACGTGAATCGAAAATTATCGACCACGAGTCAAACACGCTAAAAACCTTGAAAGCTACCCGATAGGTTAGGTCGCACTAAAATTGCGTTCGGTTGATTTTAACCATGAAATTGAATTTTGTTTCGGGAATCGGACATTTGAGCATGTCATGATTCATTTATAGGACGTCATCTCATCTTTCAGAAAAAGTTCGTTAAGTTCAAAATTTTGGGAAAAATCGATTTTGGACAAAATAAATTAAGGAAATTCGGATGGGCTGAGCAAAAGGGGTTTTCTACCCCTAATTTGGCTTTGTTTGGAGAAATTGAAGCTAAATTCTCATTAGAGGAGCACTTGACTTTGGGCATGAAGACTTTAGGGGTATTATATTTAGATATTTCCCTAGGCATTTTATTGGTTGCAGCTTTGACTTCCATTCCCCCTCTCTCTCTCTCTCTCTCTCTCTCTCTCTCTCTCACATTCACCCCCTGCAGCCAACTCTCTTCTTCTGCCATCCCCTTCTCCCTCACATTCCTTTTTCCCTCTCTTCATGTTTCTTTCCCCTTTTCTTTTGTCAACGTCTCACCCTTACACCCACCATCCCTCATCAACCAGCAGACTCCTACCTCACACCAGCAACATCACGCTTCCACCACTTCACCCCATCATCTCCCCATCTTCATCATCCCATCTCCATCATCTATCACCACCTTCTTCACCATCCCTTCCCTTCCACTTCTACCAACAGCCGCACGCTCAGCCACCTCATACCAGCCCACACGTCCACCACCCTAACGCCCCTCACCAGCTCACCGCTTCACCATTTCCACTGAACAACCACCCACCAACCTTAACTCCAACATCCAACCGCTGTCCACCATTGTCCAACAAGAGCCCCAAGCTATGAGCTTCACCTTGCCGTAACAGCTGCCGATTGAGCTCCGTTCGAGACACGGTAGTCTTGGGTTTTCACCACCATCACGTTGCTGTTGCCATGAGCTTGCTGCCATCCTAAACCAGTGAGTTAACTCCATAATCTTTGATTAGGTTGTTAATTGCGCTTAGGGGGTTATATTAGTATTAATTAGCTTGGTTATATTAGTGTTAAGATGGATTAGCTTAATCTTTCAATCGGTTTACTAGAATACTCGTCATTTGCCATTTTTGTGGTTAAAACGTGCTATGATTTTGAGGTTGCTTCCTTCTTGAAAAATGTTTTAAACATCTTCAGCTATGACATATATTTTACTCAAGATTTTATGGATTTAAAAGAACAAGATTTTAGCTTTGTTACATGCAAAATAGAATCTCAGTTGTGTTGGAACCAATGACCTTTTGGTGTTTAAATGATTTTTATTAACTCTTAGGGTTCTATTTTCGAAAGAGTTCCTTCACAAAATTTTTTAATCACATCTTGTAGTTTAACATAGTCAAATTTTAGATCAAATGGACGACTTTTGGATGTCAAACCAAATTGATTTTGGAAAACGTAATTTTTGGACCCGGACATAGTTTTGGCAATGATTTGAGCGATTTACTTATCTTATTTTGGGAAGATCTGGATCAAGGTGTATTAATAAGAAGATTTTGTTTAAGTGTCATTTATAACATATTCAAATTTAAGAATTTTCTGAACTCTTTTGGATATATTTCTATAACTAATCTTGGAGACGTGCAAGTGGACTAGATTTCTGCTATGAGGGCCGGTTATGGTCTTGTGGTTGTTCTTATTGTCTTGCTTGTAGGAAAATGTATATGTAGTGATTTCATTGATTTTTGGCATGCTGAGAACTTATGCATGATATTTTGTGAATGGTTGTTTAGTGGTGATGGTCTATTATTATTGTAAAAGATGGCCATATGGTCAATTAATTAGAAAAACAATGAGGTGTTGGGTTTGGACACCAAAACTTATTTGCTTAATAAAATAATGAGGTTTTAAATTAGGTGCATGCAAAATTTGACGGATTAATTTTGAGTACGTGAGTACCTACAAATTTATTTCGGAAAGCTTTGAAGAAAAAAAAAGAGTTGCAAGGTTTATTATTTGAAAAAGGAATTTGGTGTTTTGGGCTAATTGACAGAAGATAAGAATTGGTTTGATTGATGGTGTGCTCGTGTGATCACCTAAATGCCATGATGTGTATGAATATGCGGGGTAATGAACCCCGTCTTGATGCGTATAAATATGTGGGACGATGCTTGATTAAGTTCGGATGCCTCACGTCAACGAATGCCAAGTCGTGGTAGAGGCTAGACTGATGCTCCTTAGTGGAATGCCATCTTGATGCGTATGAATATGCGAGATGATGCCGTGCCTAACGGGGTGGGATGATGTTCGGTTATGCCGGATGATCGCTGACTGTTGAGTTGGTTGTGGCCGTTGGTTTGTAATAACTGGAACATGCTTGACTAGTTGTGATAGTTGCGCTTGATTATGGGGCAAAATTGTGTGACACGGTATGGGACGTGTTATAACAGTTTTACCTTATAATCATGACCCATGTGAACATTTGAAGGATGAAAATGATGTGTTCTAGTAATTAATTACGCTTGTTATGTTTATACTGGCACATGTGATGCACTAATATGCAGGGACATGCCGAGGTGAGGGGAGTTTGTTGTGGTGCCTGTTTAGGTTGCCTCTAGGCAAATTGTGTCCTAACTGGGGTTAGGGTTTTGACTCACTGAGATTTATCTTACCCCGTCATGGTTAACCTTTTTTAGGGCCATAGTGTGGAGATTTGCCAAGTGCAGATGTGGTGAGCGCGAGATGCGACACCTTTTTGGCTAGTCTTGCCGTTAGTGAAGTAGGTTGACCTTAATCCCTAAAGATTTTGAGAGGGTCAATAGGAAGTGGCCATAAAAATGCTCGTGCTATTAAACTTCATAGGGGTAACATTTGATAAATGGATATGTTGTTTTCTACAATGGTTATTGTGTTTTACTATCCCTATATTTGATTGTTGGTCGGTGTATATTTAATTCGCTTCCGCATGTGCTTAATTGAAAGATAAAAAGAATGGGTTGGTGACGCATCTTGGCACGTCGCATTTTTAATTGACCGCCGAGGGATGTGGGCGTGCCCAGGGTTCGGGGCATGACAGTAGGTTCTTCTAAGAGTATTTGACACTAAAAGAGAGAACTAGATTGTGGATGGGCAAACCTTTGTAATTCAAATCTTGTTGTTCCTTGACTTTTTACATGCTGTGTTTGACTTTTCAGTTTCTCTAATGTCTTCTGCATAACATTAGCTGACATGCTTCATTTCATCGTCGATGCAACGATATTGATTATGATGTCTTTGAGTCCATGCATCGGTGCATGGCAAATACAACCTTAGAACCCTAACTCCATAAACCATGCTTCAACTCACTAGAGCCTTGTCAAGGTTCATTGATGGAATTTTATTTTCTCTAACTTTTAATTTTTTTTTTTTGTGAGAGAACGGGATCAAGGAGACTAGTGGTGAATTTGTAAGTTATTAACTTCATAATACAAGTTTTTATTTTCAACAGGTAATATGGTAACTTGCTATTAAATTAAACTTTGGTAAAATCCTTGCTTGATCGGTAACTTATTGCCCTATATGCGAGCCTACATTGGTATGCTAAGTTAGTAATTTCCTTGGTAAATTACTAAATTTTGTTGCAAAAAAAAGAAGAAAAAAAAAGAGAGCTTGGATGGGATGAGAATAAAAAAAAGAAGAAAAAAAAAGAGAGCTTGGATGGGATGAGAATCTATCTCATGTGTTGTTAAAATGTTCAATATCAGGCTCTAATGAAGCACCGATTGTCCACTAAGTGAGCTTGTCACCATGTCTACATTAGGTGTGAGTAGGGAAGCCCAAGACCAACATCACACCTATGTTTATGCTGGCCCCTTGCAACCAAGTCATGGACCCCTTGGTAGCTACTAACTTAAATGCCAAGATTCCATTTTCAATGGCAAATTTTTAAGCAACTTGATAATTAACCATTAAAGTTGACATTTGTAAATTCCTCAAAGTGTTGATAACTTACAAAGTAAAAAAGGCCTATGTTGGTAAGTTATTTCAATGACAAGTTACAAAATCTCAATTTCACTTATATTGATAGATTCCTTACTTTGTTGGTAACTTAGCTAACTTGTAAATGGACCTACTAATATAAGTAACCAATTTCACTACAGAGTTTTTCTTTTGAGTGTTAAATTTCTACAAAAGTGAATAACTTACATTCCACTTGAAGTTGGTGAATTCCTTACTATAGGTGGTCAGTTACCACATTAAAATCGGAGCTATGTTGGGCAGCTATTAATATTGCAAGTAAATTACTATTTTCACCGTCAAGTTAATACTTGTTGATACCTAAATTTTAATCAAATTTTTATAATTAAATTGCATAAAAAATTAGGGACCAATTTGGCCCTAACAAAAAATAAAATAAAATAAAGGATCTTCACATCACATAGCCATTAACATTATTTGCATTAACTAAATTTTATTTTCATTTTTCCCTTATTTTACTTTATTTCAGATAAATATAAAAATAAAAAATAATAAAAATATTATTAATTAAAATAAAGAGAGGTGGGCTCGAGGCTTGGGCTTTCCCCCGAAGATCCGATTTAGGTCCTCCTTTTATAATAATACAATATTATATAATTATGTCAATTAAAAAATATAAATTAAAAAAAATATAAAATAGTACGAAGATATTTTACTTTTTCTAAAATCAGGAAAAAGCTAACAAATAGCTTTTTTTTTCTTTTTCTTTTTTTAAAGTATTTTTCATGAAAAATCCTTTAAAAAAAATTGAACCTTAAATACTGAAAAGGTATTTGTTGATTAACTAGTATAATCAAGTCCCTGATCTTAATTTTTCTAATTGCGCAGAGTAAAGTATTTCTCTAAATATTTTAGTTGAGTTTCTAATTGACCCATCACAAATTGATTAGTGATGATTTCTAAATAAAAATGACTTGCAAGTTAAAAACTCGGACCATAAGCCGTGAATTGATGGGTTTGGGAGAGCTTAGACTTAGTTGAGCCATTAGCCTTTGTGTCTAGGAGGGTTCGAAAAGGTCGCAACAATACTTACTATTGCATTCCATGTTTGTAAGTAGCTAAAATTATCGGTAAATTACCATTATCATCCACTCAAGTGATTGCCCGTTACACGATTTGTCAATAAGATTTAACACTTACAAGCCAAATAAGAGAATTATCACGCACATAACATGGTTTTTGGTAAATGAAAACCTAATAGACATAGAGACAACAAGAAATAGCCTTACACACAAAGGAAGCTACTTATTGATAGTAATAACTCAGTTCCTAATTGGCCTTGCTTATGAAGGAAGCCAATTTCTTCATCATCCTCTCAGCATTATCATAGCTAGGGTTTAACAAATGAAACAAATGATCCTCCCTTGGTGCTTCCATCACATCCATAGCACCACTCCATTCACTCTCACTCAACAACTCCTTGTAGTACCAATCCCTTTATCTCAACGGATCCTTTTAAGCAACAAAAATCAGGACCTTATCAACACCAAAACTCAAGAGCTTGGGTCGGTTGTCGGGTTTATTAGTGGGTCATCGCACTCGATGGTCATTAGGTTTGTTGCGAGCTAGAACTTCTTGGCAAAGTTGTAAGAGTTTTCCTAATGTGGGCTACATTAATTGATATTATAATTAACCGTTTTATGGTATTGGTCTAAGTGAGATAGAATGTTTTTTAATTAATCTAATATGGAGCTGGTTAGGGTGGACCGAGTTGAACTTGGCTCGTAATGAGAGGATCTAGTTGGAAACTCTATAAATAGTGCTCAAAGTCTCTCCTTAAACCCTAATTCTCACAATTAACCTCATAAATGAGTGTTTACCTAGTGTTAAAGAGTGAAGAGGCCGCCTCATTAAGTCAGTGATACAGAGGGCAATATATGACTTATACTTAGATCATCATTTTTTTACTTACACATGAAGAATGATGGATTCCAAAACAAGTACGTTATTCTTTCTACTCAATATATAGACTCATCCTACAACTAGGGGAGTTTTCTTCTTCCTATTCTATTTTTCGCATTGAGAACACTGCTTCATTCAAGTTTGGGGGGAAACAAATTTTTTGCTAAATTTTTTTTTATCATGATTGCATTATTGGTTGTGAATTTTTGTGATTCTTAGGAAAATTTAAATTTTATTTAAACTTGCAATTGATGTGTGAGTTAATCTTAATTTTGATTATGTTGATCCACTTACTGAGCACTAAAAGTCCTTAATTTTTGAATTATGTGTAAATCTAGAGAACATTCATGTGAAGTATATGATTTTCTTAAATTTCACCCAAATCTTAGAATTTGTTTGATTTTCTCTTGAGGAGAAATCCTAAGCTAAATCTAATTGAGAAAATGATTTAGGCAATTTTTGGATCGGTTGAGCCTTTCAAACTAACCTTGTTTATTTATCTCTAGTCATCCCGTTGAGCCTTAATTACTACTCAATTTTTCATTGGCACCCATATATATTTAGCCTAACTGTTATCAAATTATATCCTTGTCCCATGCCCTATGAACATGTTGATTTTCTTTTGGGATAAAAAATTATTTGAGCTTGATAGAAATTTGGAAGGAATGATGGAGTATGAAAAAAAAAAAAGCAAAAAAAAAAAAAGTGATTGCTATGGTTGTTTGGGGTGTATTGTCAAAAAAAAAAATTGTTTTTATGGTTCCCTATCTAACTTTCAATTGAGTGAGCCTTTTGGATACTCAATGGGTTGGAAATTTTCATGTTATATTAGGAGGGATTTTGGGAGAAACTCCACCATAAAGTAATTCAAAAAAAAAAAAAAGAGAGAGAGAGAGAGAAAGAAGAAGAAAAAAAGGAAAAAAAATGGTGCTATATGGCGGTAGAAAAATTATCTTGAAGGAGTGAAATTGGACAAAGTGACATTGGCTCTAATTAAATCCTAGAAATCAACGTGTTAATGGGTGATTTGAGCTTAAAAATTCTGTTATCTCACCTTTTAGCCCAGCCTTACATTACAACCCGAGAAAAGTCCTATTAATTTTTAGTTGGATGATTAGCTTAAATTAGTAGAGAGAGGAATGAAAAGCAAACTTATGAGATTTGGTCATAATTATTGAGATTTTTGAGAGGTTACATGTTAATGTGAATTTATCTGGATTGCATATAATTCGAAAAGATATTTAGAATTGGTCTTAACTTATAAATCGATTTCAATGTTTGGATGAAATTTGTGTTTTCTTTGAATTATGAATTTGAGCAATTATGGAAAGATGTCATGGAGAAGGCTGTTAGGTTGAGTATGTGTTATATCTTACTTTTGCTCGAGGACTAGCAAAATGTTAAGTTTGGGGGTTTGATAACTCTATAAAAATAGAGTTATTTTACCTATTTTAGGCAACAATTAATGCATTATCTAAAAAATATTTGAACTTGATTATTTGAATTTTTCTTGTTTATGCAAAATAATGAGATATAGAGAAGATAAGGAAAAGAATGACAAATTTTCACTCGATTTTCGTGGTATTTTATGCAGCAAAATTTGATTTCACCCCCATAAACAGAAAGAACCAACAAGACGACCGCTATGGATGGCGTGCGAGCATGCCCCATGCGCCCACATGCTCCCATGCACACTCAGCATGCGCCCACACGCTCCTTTATGCGCGCTCACATGCAGGCGTGGCACGTGCTAGGGGTGATGTCAACAAAAACACAACTTGCGAGACCCGATCCGATCCAGTGACTTGACCCATTGACCCCAAGACCCAACCCAAGATCCGACTTGTTGAGCCACTTGAACCGAGTTACCATTGAACGAACCGGTCAACTGGTCAGACCATACAGTTGAGCCAAGAATTGGTCAGACCGCTACCGGTTGGACTAAATTGTAGAGAAGTATGTCCACACATGTGCTCCACTCACTACACACTTAGGCGGCATGTGCGGGCATGTGGAGCCTCCAATGGGAGCGTGGTTGGTGGCTAAATGCTTGTATGGTCATGCTTTACCTTGTGGTGTATTTATTTTATATGTTTGATGATTTTGTGAATGTGAAGATACATACAAAATCATAAATATGTGTATTTTTAATATATTTTCACGTATTTTCTTGTGTTTTTCTATGATTTTGGAAATATAGGTGTTGATTTATAAGTATATTATCACACATATATTATAAAGAGTGTGATTCATTGAATATATATATATATATATATATATAAATAGTTTAGATTGTATTAATGAATAAAAAAAATATAATTAGCATGATATGTGATTTTAGTAATAAATTACCCTTATCACTAAAGTTAAAATCATATCGGTCTCGTATAATGATTTAAATAATTCAATTAAGGGATGTCAAATTAGCACACTATTTGGTTTGAAAAATATCTAATGATGAGATGTCATACTCCTACAAAGGAGATGATTGTGTCTTAATTAATGGAGGGATACACGATAGCGTGATGGAGGAGTGACTAATCCTAATGGTTCATATACCCAAAAGTGATTAATTTATGAATGTTAGAATATATTCTCATAGCTGTTATTATGTGGAGAGTGTACAACTACATGTCATGTATTTTGCACAAAGATAATTATGTGATTTTGCATGTAATACTCTTAATGTATACTTGTACGTCAAGTTACACAATATTCACATGATGTTAATTATAGACATTGTTTATTTTTCAGTCACATTTTTTATAAATGGTAATTCCGTCATTATTGAAATTCTTGTTGGTTCAAATTTTAAGAGATGAAGAGAAGATTTTTTTGTTTGTTATGGATATGGCAGATGTTCATATGGCTCTTATTGCCGATAAGTCGATAGACCTTCTTGTCAAGAGTATAGAAGCTCAGAAAGCATATTTTGCTACTTGAGAAAAGAGTAACTGAATTTGCTTGCTGTCTATGAAACGTTTTATTTAAAAACATTTGAAAAGTAGTTTGCCTATAGACTGCATTGCTAGACAAATAATGGAAGCCTTAGTGGTTATAAACCATATCTCATCTAATGCTGAGATAAGGACACACTTGCAAACACTATTTCATATGAAATATGATAGTTGTGATGGAGTTAGGGATTATGTTTTAAAAATGATAGATTTGCAAACAAAACCTCAAACTCTCAATGTTTTTATTCCTACGGCTTGCATTGGGCATCAAGCTCTAAATACTCTTCCTCCTAATTTTATGATTGTAAAGATCAATTATAGTTTTCAAGATGAGACTTGGTCAATTAACGACCTGATTGCAAGGGTGGTGGCAAATGAAGAAAAATTGACGAAAGATAAAAATCACATTGCCCTTTATGCTTCTAGTTCTAGTGATGACAAAGATAAGAAGTTCAAAAATTATACTCAGAAAGATAATTATGAAGTTGCTAGTCCTTCCAATAATAAAGGAAATTATGAAGCTGTTAGTCCTTCTAACAGTTTGGGTCCTAAGAAAACATCATTCAAGAAAGATGGTGTTTTTTGCTACTTTTGTAGGGATATAGGACACGTAAAGAAATGCTGTAATAAATATAAAGCTTGATTGTCTAAAAGAACCAAAAGTGAGACTAAAGATAATGATTTTTGGCATTTTTTTTGTGAATCCAATTTATTTGAAGCCCCATCCGGTTTTTGGTGGTTAGATAACGGTGCAACTAATCATATTGCGTTTACCATACATGGGTTCATAAATGGAAGGATGCTAAATCAGGATAAATTAAAGCTTATTGTACAAAACAACATTAATGTTGACGTCAAGTTTGTGAAAGATTTTATTTTGATTTTAGATTCTAGTTTTAGGATGACACTAACACTTTTTATGTACATTCTTTTAAGTGGAACTTAGTTTCTATGTCTTGTTTGGACATGTGTGAATACTTCTTTAAAATAAAGAGTAATAGTATTTTTAGGTTTTATAATTCAAATAAGGTTGGGTGTTGCAATTTATCCAATAGATTGTATTGTTTGTGTTTATCTTCTAACAATATGTACGTCGTTTATTCATCTAAAATATTGTTTCCAAAAGGCCTCTACCTAGGGAACAATCATATGCATTATGACATAAACGTCTTGGTTACATCTCTAGAAAAAGAGTAGAAATGCTAATAAAGACTAACATCCTACTTATTCTTAAAAGTGATCTAGAGACTTGCGTAGATTGTTGTAGAAGTAAGATGATTAAGATAAAAAAAAAAATCACAGCTCGAAGTTTTAATTTGTTGGAAGTTATTAGTGGACTATACATGACAAATTTGTGTAGAAATTTTTATTTTATCACATTTATTGATGATTATTTCTGATATGGATACCTATACTTTATTAAAGAAAAGTTTGAGTCTTTGACTAATTCAAGATTCTTTGGACAGAAGTAAAGAAATAGTTGGGAAAAATCATAAAGATTGTTAAATTTGATCGTAGTGATGAGTATTTTTGGCAGACATGATAATGTTGAACTACTTAAAGGGTTGTTTGTCAAATACTTGAAGGATTCTAGGATAATAGCTCAATTTACTATGCCTAGGAGTTCTAAACAAAATGGTGTGGATGAAAGGTGCAATCGCACTCTTATGGATATGATGAGAAATATGATTAGTAGAACTTATTTACCTAGTTTTCTGTGGGGTGAAGCTTTGAAACAATGCTTTACATTCTAAATTGTGTTTCTATTAAAGCGGTTCCATCGACTTCTTTGAGTTGTGGACTGGACGTAAACCTAACTTGAATCATTTTAAAGTTTTAGGATGTCATGTAAAAGTGAAGTTATATAATTAATCATTGAGTAAGTTAGATTTTAAAACTATTCGGTGTTACTTCGTATCTTACCTAGATCATTCAAAGGAGTATCGGTTTTATAACTCTAATGGAGATACAAGAATTGTGGAATTTCAGATAACAAAGTTTTTGGAATTTAATGTAGCCAAAAATCATAGTTGCTCACAAACTATTGAAGATGACAGTATGGTGTGGATTATCGAATCCTTGTCTCTTCTTGAGTAGACAATTATGGAGCTTCCTACGCCACAAACTGAGCCTATTATGGCTTAAGATCTTGTTGTTGAGGCAGTTTATGATGAAATTCCTCAAGTCCCTCAGATTCATAATGAGGTTGTAGTAGTTTTACTCAGGAGATCGATTAGGGAAAGATGTTTAGCTACACCACCAGACTATATAGTCTACCTAAGAGAGTATGATTATAATATCGGCTGTTGTTGATCCAATGACTTATACATATGCTATTTTATGTTCTTAATCAGATTTATGGCTAGATATGATGAAAGATAAGATGCAATCTATGAAATACAATGGTGTTTGGGAGTTTGTTGAATTGCTTGAAGGTTATAAGCCCATCGGATACAAATGGGTATATAAGACTAAAAGTGATTTCAAAGAAAAAATTGAAAATTTTAAAACTAAACTAATAGTTAAGGGTTTCATTTAAAGAGAAGTAATAGATTATGAAGCAACTTTTTCTCTAATTTCTTCTAAAGATTCTTTAGAGTGATTTTGGCTTTGGTAGCGTATTTTGATACGTGGAGTTACACTCAATGGATATTAAAGCTGCTTTTCCAAATGGAGACCCTAATGAGGAGGTCTATATGGTGCAACCTAAAGGTTTGGCGGCAAATGATTTAGCTAAGCTTGTATGTAGATTGGAAAAGTCTATTTATGGCCTTAAGCAAGCTTCTAGAAAATAATATTTAAAGTTTTATTGTGTTGTCACTTTATTTAAATTTATTGAGAACAAAGTAGATTAATATATATACTACAAGATTAGTGGGAAGAAATATATTTTTCTCATATTTATGTAGATGATATCTTACTTGCAAGTAATGACATTGGATTTTGCATGAGACAAAGTGGATGTTATCAAAAAAATTTGACATGAAAGACCTTGGTGATGCATTTTTTATTCTTGGCATTAAGGTTCATAGGGATCGTTCTTGCAATTTATTAGGTTTGTCTCAGAGGGCATATGTTGATCGTATTTTAGAAACATTCAATATGCAACATTGTAATACAAGAAATGCTCATGTTATTAGCGTGATAAATTGAACCTCTCACAATGCCCTAATTCAAATTTTGAGAAAGTTCAAATGAATGATGTATCTTATACTAGTGTGCTTGGAAGTATCATGTATGTTCAAGTTTGCACTAAACCAAATATTGTTTTTGCAATAGAACTTCTAGGCATATATTAGTTAAATCAAAGATGTGATCACATGATTGCTTGCAAATTTTTTAAGGTATTTAAAGAGGACAATAGATTATATGCTGATTTATAAATATGTTTCGGACTTGCAGCTAGTAGGGTATTCGGATGCTAATTTTGCTGGCTGTCAAAATAATATAAAGTTGACAATAGGATACATATTTATGTTGGCAAGAGGTGCAATATCATGAAAGAGTGATAAACATAAATCTATATCTTCGACTATGCAATCGAAGTTTATAACATGCTTTTCAGCTGCTATTCATGCTATTTGGTTGTGGAATGTCATTAAGGAGTTGGCCATTTTTTATTTTGTTGATAGGCCAATACAGTTATATTGTGATAATAACTCTAACAATGTTATTTATCAATAACAATAGAAGTTTCAAGGGGTATAAACACATGGAAGTCAAGTTTTCAATGATAAATGAATCAATACAAAATGATGACGTTGCAATAGATCATATTCAACAGATTATATATTTGAGTGACATGTCATTAGCATGGGCTTAGGAGCATCTTAGGATATTGTTATTTAGTGGGAGTTATTTTTGTTTTTCTCTAATAAAGTTTATATATGTGTTTGTTGCATTTAGTAATGTTTTGATAAATATATCAACTTTTACATTCAATAAAATATTTTTAAATGAATTGTTATTATGTTAAATATATATTGATAAAAGTATCAAGGTATTGTATAAATCTTGAGTGAAGATTAAGGGCATCTGGTTATTAGCCTTGAGCATATGTCTTATTACACGTAAAAAAAAAAGGTTAATCATAAAGACAAAACATATGTGGGTTCATGGAAACCATAAAGATGTTCTCTAATGGCATAGGTTTTTGTGATATTTAATGTAAGAGAATAGTGATTGACAAATGGGATCTCTCTATGAGAGATGTTATCCATTTGCCATACTATCATATTGAATTCATATCAATCAAGTTGAAAATACTCGTGACTATGGAAGTCTCTATGTGTATATATGCAATTACCGCCAAGATTTTATGTTTGAGACTTTATGGGATGTGATTGACTATTAAAAATTATCTCTAGACTAATGTGTGCATATACAATACATTTTCAATTAATATAGCCCAAGGGGGATAAAGTAAGAGTTTTCCTAATGTGGGCAACATTAATTGATATTATAATTTACTATTTTATGGTGTTGGTCTAAGGTGAAATAAAAAATTTTTAATTAATCTAATATGAGGCAAGCTAGTTTGGGTTGAGTTAAACATGGCTCGTAATGAGATAGTCTGGTTGGAAACTCTATAAATAATGCTCAAGTCTCTTCTCTAACCCTAATTTTCACAATTATTCTCAGAAATGAGTGTTTATCTAGTGTTAAAGAGTGAATGGGCCATCTCATTAAGCTAGTGATACATAAGGTAATAAAGAGAAAAACTTGCGCTTGAATCATTACTTTTCTGCTTTTGCATCAAGAATGATGGATTTTAAAACATGTGCGTTTATCTTTCTTCTTGATTGTATATGTGTTCTTCTTTTAACTATGAAGATCATGGGATTGTGCATTTTAGCATCTATCAGAAGTATGTCTTCTCGGGCTCAGTGGTCACCAAGGTGGTGGTTTGTTGCCAAAGAAAAAAGGATGCACCATAATAGCACCTGCAATTTCAACTCCATTTATTTCTCCCCTCCCAATCGAATGCCCATGTTGTGATCTATGGTACCACCGGCACTATCACCAACCATAAACAGCTATGAAGAACTTCAGGAAAGTTGTAAGGATGTCGTAATGAAAAGCTCTCAAAAGACAATTAAGTTATTTGTGAAAATGAAAAAAAATGATTTTATAACCACCAAAATTGAATGATGATTTCCAAGTACTTGTTGAGCTATTTTCAACTATTTGGGGAAAAAGAAAAAGAAGACAATACAAGAGTTATAACTTTTGAATGGTGTTCACTTGAGGGCTATGATTTGTTTTTTCTGATCACTTGAATGTTTTAAACTTTCATATGACACTCATATAAGGGCCATAACTTTTTTTACTATTGCTTGAATGCCATAAAACTTTTCTATTGAGCACTTAAGGGTCATACAAAACTTAGAGCACTCAAGTGAGCATTGTATAAAAGTCATGGATTTTTGCGATATCTTGATCTCCACTCCCACCCAAAACCTTTTGAAATTTGATCATAGAAACTAGCAAAATTTTTTGAGGGTGGCTTTACTTTTGGCTTTTGGCTTATTCTTCCAAGTTTAGACTTTGAAATCATCTTTTCAGTATTGAGAACGTAAAAACTTTCAAATTCGTGAACAACATTTTCTTAAGTCACCATAAGTTTTTTGATAGAATTCTACCATTTAAGATGACTTTTTGTTAATGTATTTTGGAGGCAAATTCAAACAAGTTATTCCCCACAAAAAATGCCCCACGGGGCATGGGGCGGACAATAGGCACGGTGGGTCAAGGCTGCCGTTAGCCTTGGCCCGCCTTGCTAATTCGCCCATTGCACACTTTAAGAAAAAAAGCATATTTTATTTAAAAAAAACATGAAATAATATTATTACCCCATTAAATACGATATCTTCTCCCTACAAGTCTTGCCTTTGTAAAGAATGCAAGCTTGGAAAGTCTAGGTGACCAATATGGGACAACTGTTTTCCATGGGCTTTTATCTTCACGATTGTCCTACGCTGACTAATTTGTGAAGTTGGAGCTCGATCAGCTCTATAAAACCAACCCATGACGCTAATCTTATTGATAAAATCTACCAATGAGGCCATTTTTTAAGGGAAAAATACCAAAAAAGTTCTAAACCAATTACATTTATATAAATTCAGTTCTAAACTTTTCAATTAGACCAATTTAGTTTTAAATATTTTCACAAAAATAATAATTTAGTTTATCTCGTCAATTTTGGCTAGCCAATGCTAACATGGACACCGGTCGGTGGCTGGATGCTGATGTTACAATTTTTGTACTAATTTTGTACTTTTTCAATTTTTTTATTAATTTTTATTTTCTTTTTATTTTCTTTATCCTTTTCTTTTCTCTCTTCTTCCTCTTTGGGAAAGTCCTTGTAGTGGCCAGCGAGCCTCCTTAGCTGGCTAATGGGCAAGGGCGCAAAGCCCTTACCAGCCGTTGGTGCGGGTTGCCGCCCTTGCCGGACCTCGCCTAGGGCCGCATTCCTTGTTGGCAGTCGGTGAGGGCTTCACGGCCCTCTCCTAGTGGCCGGTAGTGGCTGTGAGCCTCTTGTGAGGCTTGCCGATCATTGCAAGGAAAGTCCAAGGAGGAAGAAGAGAAAAAGAAAAGAAAAAAGAAAAGAAAAAGGAAAAAGAGAAAACAAAAAAGTTAATATAAAATTCCAAAAAAAATTATTATAAAATTGTCACATCAGCATCCAGCCACCAGTCATTGTTCACGTTAGCGCCAACCGGCTAAAATTAGCTGGACATATTGAATTGATATAAATGTGAAAATGCTTAAGTTTATCATTAAATTGGTACAAATATAATAAATTTAGGATTTTTTCGGTATTTTTCCCCATTTTTTTTATTAAAAATATTATAAAAATAAGAAAAAATGTCAAATAACCATCTACTAAATGGTGCTAATTGTATTTAAGTAAAAGTCGATTCTTTGGCGGGGCCTTGCGTGGCTAACCATCCCGCATAGGACTCGGGACAGCGATATTCGTTCCCGCCCCACTTCGTGCCCATCCCTAGAAAATACTAGCTTTTAACAAATTGCCTCACTCAATTTGAAGGTGTCGTCACTTTCGAACATACATCACCAAAGACAGCATATGCACAACTCTTTATAGCATGGTGATAGCGAAACATTGTTATATTGCAACCGTAACTATACCGAACAGATATATTTTATGAGTTTGAATGTAATATCTATCAGTGTATTATAGGCCAATAAGTGATCTCGATAGAAAGTGAAAAGCATTTTCAGATTACCTTGCTGAACTTGGCACGAGAATTCAACCACTCCTCGGGGCCGTTTCCCGCAAAATGAGAGGCCACCCATTTGAAGGAAGTCCATGAATCATTGTAAGCCGTCGGAAGAGGATGCTTTGGTCTGTCCTATAATCGACAGAGATGGCGGTGATGTTAGCCTCCGCGACTAGTGCATTTAGATAGTTGTGGTAAGTTGGAGATTGCGCTGTTTCGAATATGAAGCCTCCTCGATAGGGGTGAGCAGCGGTCTAGGGTCGACCCTGGACCGACCTTGGACCGGCCCAACCCTGCCGGTCCTGGTCCGGTTCCCAAGGGGATTGGGTCGGTCCTTGGTCCTGAAATTCCAGGACCGACACTGTGCGGGTTGGTCCTCGGTCCTGAGAGTTTTGGGTCGGTCCAACCCTGGACCAACCCTGTATATTATATTATTTATAATTCTTTTATATATTCAAACTTAAGTAAAATTTCTATTATATTATATTATATTATATTATTTATAATTCTTATATATATTCAAACCTAAGTAAAATGATGCTAAAGCTATTGACTCCTTAGGCTCACAGTCATGGACAGACGACATCTAATTCCAAAAGGCGTGAAGTTTACACTGTAAAGGTCTTCACGGTCTCCTCCTCCACAGTCCAGAGTATGTTCTTCACCGTGAGGACCAAGGACTCCTCACAATCACGGACTCGCGACGTCCAAAACGGCGTGAAGTTTACGCCGTAAATCTCCTCACGGCTTCCTTCCCCAAAGTACATTCTCTTCCATTATGTCTTCTTTGTTCTTCAATTTGCCAAAATCAAAAATAGCAACATCCCGCTCGCCGCATTGTGGACCCTATCTTGTCCCATATCTCGATGAGCAGTTAGTAGGTACGAAATTTTTATTATTGTGTCATCTTAAATTTACTGAATATGTATTGATATTTATAGTTTAGTTACATAATGCCGCATTGTGGATGGATGTGTAATTTGAATTTGTAGGTTTACTTTTTTAGGGAGTATAAAAAACAAGACGAAAAAAATTATCGATCGGTCCCGGGTTGACCCTGGAACCGGACCGAACCCATTGGGTCGGTCCGGTCCTTGGTCCCAAGCTCAATAGGGTCGGTCCTCGGTCCTAAAAATTGAGGACCGACACTGTATGGGTTGGTCCTAGGGTTAGGGGGTGGCCCGGACCAACCCGGACCATGCTCACCCCTACTCCTCGATGAAAGTACACGGTACGGGGAGCTTGTGGAGAGAGCCGATCGCTGCTTTTGGGATGTAAAGTCTTGCCGACACGCTAGAATCCGATGAAGTGGCGACGTACTTTGATTGGACGCCAGTTTTCTCATCAAGTGATGGAGAGACGGTTGCCGCGCCCATGAGTCTCTCCACTCGGCCATCCTTGTAAATCCTTACCGCTGGAAGCAAATCATGGGCCACTTCTGTTTCCATTATTAGGTTTTTCACTGAAGTAGAAGCAAGACTGCTGTTGAGGGAAGAACAAGGAGAGTTAAACAGGACTTTTTGTTGTGTTCTTGCATTATGTAGCTGTTTTTATATACCCAGACATCGTCGATAGTCTTTGAGCTGGAAAGAAGAATTTTCTTGCGATTAGCGTAGTGTAAATTTTTGTTCGGTGCAATATAAACTATGATGAAACCCTCATTTTTTTATTTGGAATGATGATATTGACTGGATAAGAAATTTGATAGCCAGCCGGATGAGGCACACAATTTTTTTCTGTTTAGGCTTGCGAGCAAAGATTCAATGCATCGTGTTTAGGCTTGCAAGCGAAGATTCAGTTTGATTCTGAGATGATGATCATGATTTTCTGATCAGCTAGGCGATTATGGACTTCGCTAATTTGTGGGATTCAATTTCATTCGCCTGATCCTCTGATTTACATCAAAATGAGTTCAAGGGCACTTTCTCGTCGTTGAAGTGAGCTTTTTTAGTCGACCTAGTTTGTTTGGTCTCTCTGCTCTGAAGTTATAATAGAATGCGAATCGTTCCACGCAGCTATAGCTGCAAATCGCTCTAAATATTGATGTTAAAGTGACTCGGAATACTGCTCAGCAGATTAACTCGATTTCGGTTTAGGTCTCTTAGTTTAGATCGATTTTCCCTGAACATCACAGCGAATCCATTAGTATCTTACATCTCAACCTTTCTGGTGAAATCCGTCATGATTTTCTGTGCGTAAGATAGAGGAGTTATTTTCTCCACTGTTGAGCATGATATGTCTTATCCACCTCTTTGACGCATGTATTCTGATCATCCAAGAGCAATTCAGCTTTCGTTTATGTTACGTGACATTCAAAATCGCCCCGTTGCATGTCTGTTTTCCATGTATTTGTGATATAGATGAATCAACACCGAATATTCGAAGCTAAATTCGTCAACAATCACTATTGGAACACTAGATTGTCATTAATCTAGCAAATGCTTTTGTCTTGACATTCTACATCCACAAACGTATGGAATGTTCAATTCTAAGTGCCGAGAAAGTACTAGCTTCCCAGTGAGCCCATCACCACAGCCACTTCAAGCAAGCGGGGAAGCCCAAGTTGACAATACAAGTAAGTCTAGGCCCGTCATTCACAAACTAATCAAGGTTTCTTGAGATCCATGATGGATTGGGAATCGAATTTGTGACTTTCAACTTGCAAGCCAAGTCTTGAACCACTTAGTAATTACTAGCTTCAAAAGTCAAGATTCTATTTCCAATGGAAAATTTCTAAACAACTTGATAATTAGTCATTAAATTTGGTGTTAGAACTTACTAAAGTAAATGGCCTATGTTGATAAGTTACTAAATTTTAACGACAAGTTACTAAATTTCAATTTCATTTATAATGACGAATTCCATATTTTGTTGGTAAACTAGCTATTGACACCTTACTTTTGTTAAACAAAAGCATAAAAATCGAAAAAGAGTTAAAAAAGAAGAAGGACGAATTATATAGTAATGAAAAATGAATGAAAATGAATAAAAAAGATAACAAAAATGGACGAGACTTCCTGGCCGAGTTGGATAGGGAAGGGAAGGGAATTGGAGTCTCAAATCCGCCTCTTTTTCGGAAGATGATTTGCGATTAGTTGCCGTTGAGTTAGATCTCTATAGTTTTCCCTCAAGCATATGTGTTTCGTTTTGTTGGAGATTGTTGTGTGTGATTGTCGATCTAGAAGGAAAGATCGTTTAGGTAGAGGATGCGAGTTGAATTGTAGTCGCGTCGGCATAGGTCATCGTCAGCATCAGTGAACGATCAATGGCGAGGAATGATTTGGAAGCCATTAGAGCTTTGCCGAGAGCTTGGTAGAATGGCTGGAGTTTTCAGTGAAGAAAACGTTGCTGAAGAAGGCTGTCACCGGGAAGAACACTTAGGCAAGGAGACGACGTGGAAAAGAAAAAGAAATAAATAATAAAGAATAGAGAAAAATTAGAAAATAGAATATAATAGAAAGGAATAAGGAGTCAGGAAAGGAAAAGATAAGATTCGGATAATAAGTCACTTGGGTCATATCCGGTTATCTGGTCGGGTCTGGTCGATCTGAATTTTTAAAAATAATAAAATTGGACCTGGCCTCAAGACTGGACCAATTCAATCCCAACCCGGACCATTAAGATACGGGTCAGCTAGGCGGGCCGGATCCTTTGACCCGGTCCGAATTTCCTTTTCTTAATAATGAAAAAACAATAAAAAATTATAAAGTATTAAAATTCATAAAAATAATAAAAACAAGAAAATTCTTAAAAAATTTCAAAATTCTGAAAATTCATAAAAAGGAAAATCAGAAAATTCAGAAAAAAAGTTTTAAAATAATAAAAAATTTAGAAAAATTAGAAATCCTTGGAAAAAGCTTTTAAAAATTATCTTTTCGAGTATTTTTAAGAGAAAATCCTTGAAAAGTTAAGATCCGAAATTGAGTAAGCCTTTAGAGTTTTACAATAGAGTTTTTTGAATGCCATTTTTTTTCAGAGATAATATTATGTTGTTTGTATGTTTATTTTGATTACATTTGGTTGTGCAATTTAATATCTTGAATGCTATTTTTATTTTTAGAGTGGTCAGGATGAACCCTCATAGTCTATAGGTGGCATTTTAATTAGCTCGAAATCAAGTTTAGGTACCCAAAGGACATTAATTCAAAAACTAACATAATTAAGTCCCAATTTACAGATATCTGGCTGCGTGGAAAGTGAAATATTTTCCCATATATCTCTTGGTTTTTAGCTGACTTTAATAGGTTAGTGGTGATTCCTTATATAGGATTTACACATGATGAATCGAACGAAAATCGGACGTTCAATGTTACGCTAGGTAAGGTATGGAAGAACCCAAGTCAAATGAAGGCAATACTCTAAACCTATTTTTCTCCCTATCAAGGGGTAGGTTTGCGACACTAACTAACTTGTGAAAGTTGTACCAACTTATGAAAGTCACCAATTTGCTGCTCAGTTTTTGTTTTAAAGGATACTTTAACTTACATACCGCTTGAAGTTGATAAATTCTTTACCACGGGTGGCAAGTTACTACCACACTAAAATCGATGCTATGTTGGTCTGTTATTAATATTGCAGGTGAATTACTATTTTCACCTCAAATTTTTGTTTTGAGTGGTAATTATATATATATATATAAAATATAAGCTGATAACTTAGCATTGCATCTGATAGTTGTAAGTAGCTAAAATTTATTAGCAATTACTATTAGCATACCAACCGAGAGACTGCCCATTACAAGATTTTACCAATAGGGTTTAAAACTTACAAACCATATGAGAAAATTACCACGCAAGGAACATATTTCCTGGCAAATGAAAACCTAGACTCATGTTTTATTACAAATCGACACTGAGATGACAAGAACTAGCCCCGCATCAAAAGGAAGCCACTCATTCGTGAAGGAGGCCAATTTCTTCATCATCTTCACAGCATTATCACGGTGCTTCCCCGTGATAAAACGTATGGTCCTTCCCCGGTGCTTCCTTCACTTCCACAGCCCCACTCCATCCGCTCTCTCTCAACAACTCCTTGTAATACCAACCCCTCTGTCTCAACATATCCTTTTCAGCAACACATATTAGGACCCTTTTGCAGCCCAATTTTGAGAGCCTCGGATCCATTGCCGGGTGTATTGGCGGGTCATCGCATCCGGTGGTCATTGGGTTCGCCGCGAGCCAGAAATTCTCAGCCAAGGACCTCTTCTGGGGTTCGGTCGTCTCTGAAGGCAATGGCTTGTATATTGTACAATATAATTCAAGGTAAAGCAATAAAGTAGACCCGACAAAAAAGAAGAAGGAGAATTGAGAATTGAGAATTGGTAGAGTCATCAATGATTCCGGGGCTAGTTGAGGTTACGTAAGCGAAGTGAGAATTGAGTTGTGCTTGAAGTTTGATTTGACAAAGTACATTGAGAAATCTGTTGGTATGTCGTCATCAGGATTCCTGTGAGAGAGACAGAGTTGGGGAGAGAGTCCACGTCTAAAAACTAGAATGTTTGTTATATTTGATTGAGGCTAATTCCCTGTAAAATTGTAAACTTAGGTCCAATACTAATCGTGCTCCTATTTTTTGTCTAAAAATAAATTCAAATTTTCATTTTAGTCCAAAATCTGCTCGCTAGTCCAAAAATTGGCACTGATTTCTTTAAAATTATCAGCATTAGAAGGCTGCTGTTGTTCCAAAAGAAGGTAAGAATCTTGATGAAGATGACATTTCTAATAATGAACCTCTAATTGGCCCAATATTGATAATTTTGAAGAAATTAGCCTCAAATAGTTTCCATATAGATTTGAAAAGTAAAATAGTTTCTATATGTATTAGTCAATCCTTGAGCCACCGTCTTTCATCTGCCTCCTAGCACACCTAACTTAAAATTTAAGGCTGTAAATAACAGCAAAGACATCATTTTACGACACTTGCTAGCATTGCAGCATGGTTACCTTTCATTAGTGACGGTGCGACCATGATCACACGTTCTAATTTGTGAAAGGTGGGCAACCAGACAAATATGTTCTGCAGTTTCAAGCATAAAAAGAGTGGTGGATAGGGGTCCGCCGCTCCTGCGAGACTGATCGAGCCGTCATCCAGTCTTTTCCCTTATTTTACCTGCCACGCGCATTCCATGACCGTATGAAGGGACAAGGCTTTGTTGGATCTCCTCCTCGATGATTTGACTATAACAGAAAGCTACATGCTTGACAATTGACATGTTTGTTTCAGTGGATGCAAGGAAATAAAGGCATGTCTCAAAGTGTCGCAAATGTAATGTTATAGTCCATATCAATATCACAGTCTTGGATACATACAATGAATCGATTACATATGAAAAGTAATGTTATATTACCATATCGATATGGATGTAATGTTATAGTAACTTAACGATATCATAGTCTCAAATACATATGATGAATCGACTACATATGGAAAGTAATACATGACAATGGCTATCAACCTAGTGCAGATTACAGCCATATTCAGCCTATCTTCAAATGAGGACTATAAGATTTACAATCTAATTGGTTGAAGACGAATACGGAGGAATCGAGCTGATTCGTACTGATATGGAAAGTAATATCATGCAAAACTCACTGAGTTTGGAAGAATTGAAGACATAATGGCTATTTAAGGATTTATCCAACATTTATAATAAGTACGTGTATAAGCTTAAGAAGTCGAAATCAGATGACAAGAAGCATACGACCAGAATCGAGAAAACCGAGAGCTTATTGTTCATTTCTAAAAAAACTTGAAGACTTATCATAAACAAAAACTCTGCACTGAACTCTTATTTGAGAAAGATAGCACGCTTAGTACAAAATAAAAGAAAGTCTTTTGTTGAGTAAGGATCATTTAAAAATTAGTTGAAATTAACAAGATTCCATCTCAACATGCAAATTCTTGTTTAGTGATTAATAAAGGACAATATAATCTCAAGAAGTAGGAGTAGACATCTGGCTACTCACGTTAGTGTATGAACAATAAGTTTACATCCCTTCTAATAAACTCAGGGTTTACTAGTTTGGTAAAAGTGTTAGTCCCTCTTGCTCAATGCTTAGATTTCAATTTATTACGCTTGCGCATTTTTTTGGGGTCACCTCTAGGAGAATGAATCTCTGTCTTTGGTAATTACCCAGTGTGTGTGGAATGGAGAGACTGTCACACTCAAGGGGGATTAACTAGATGATCAAAGAGTCAGAGACTCATTGATAAAAAAGAAAATACGCCAAGTTTACTAATTTATTACATTTCATCTAAAGGTAAATGGGAAAAGTTTTTATTGGTAAAATCATGAGATCCAGAACAAAGGAATGACTTATAAAGACAGGTTGTACATAAATGCGATTTCACATTGCCTCGAAATAGTGTTTGAAAATTTAATATAAGTCGGTAACCATTTCTCATAATCGATATATTTAAGGGGAAATCACACAAAGCCCCATAGAACTTTGGAGGTAGTACAAGTTTGTCCTCAAACTTTTAATTATTGCACTGTACCCTTAGAACTTTTATTTTATTACATTCATCAACTCTCTGTTACTTTTTTGGCTAACATTTGCAATGCACATTCTTTGAAGGTGTAAAAGTAAATTTTACATCTTTTTTTTTTAAAAGGAAATATCTCTTTTACCTATAACTGCTATAAAAAAAAAAAAAGTTATAGAAAATAGGAGAAAACTAAATAAACTATGATGCTAATAATAATAATAAAAAAAAGTATCCACAATAATATTTAACTAGAAAGAGTTGATAAATATAGATGAATATATTAATAGAACTAATAAGGTATTTTAAGAAGAAAATAAACAATTGAGTAAAAATGAAAAAAAAAGCCTAAATAATAGAAAGGCCATATTTAAAAATAAGTATTCATAATGTATTTATTTAATGGTTGTTACTGGAAAAAAAAAAAAAAAAAAAAAAAAAAAAAAAAAAAAGATTGATAAATAAAAAATATATTTAAAATATCACCTTAAATCTTGGTTAATCATTTTCTTTTATGAACCGAGGAAATCATTCTCTTTTATGATTTTTAAAATATTTTTATTAACCATCAATTTTTACCTTAGTTAACCTTTAAATATATATAATAAGAAATCATTTTTGTCGTTTTGACCTTTTATTATAGTCATTTTCCTTTTTTTTTTTTTATCAAATTAGTATTTATTATTTTTCTCAAAATGCCTTATTTAATTCTACTAAAGTGGCCATATTTACCAAAGATTTATTTTAAATATTTTTATGGATATTCTAGTGGATTTATTTTTGAATTATTGTAAAAATTAAAGGACAAAGGAGAGATTTCCATCACATGAAATGAAAATATACTTTTACCCCTAAAAGGTCGTGCATTGCACATACTAGTGGAAATATAATGGAAGGATAGCAATTATGGTAAAATAAATTTAAAGGCAAAACGGGTTGTTGGAGGTTAATAGTATTACCTAGAGAAGGGTTGAATAGGTGATTTTAATAAATTTTGACAAATATAAAGCGAAAGTAAAGAAGTCAAAATTTAAGTTTGAACAATCACTAGAAGTATGATGATGCTCACTAGAGCACAATCACTAAGTGTACAAAAGTCTATGACTGATGCTCATATTAAGCCTAGAGCTAACAAACTATTAGCTGAATTCTACTAGATAATCAATAAGTTAAAATTTGAATAGAGACTTTTATTCAAAGCTAGTATTGCTTGTACTCAAATTTCAGGGCCATTTTAGAATTGCAACTCATGAAGACAAGTGTGTGAGGTGGAAACTCTCTTGAACTTTGGAATTTCGTATTCACGATCTTGATTTCTTTTTTAGTGCTAGAATCTCCCATTGATTCAATCGCCCATACAAATAAAGTTAGGTTTCCATAAGCAGAGCTCTTTGTTTGTAAAGACTATATTGTCTTTGAATGATTGTCAATCAATTTATGAATCCTTGCTTTGAGTAAGTTTGTTGTAGAACAGTCTTCAAGGTTGAGAAACAATCAACACTTTCTACAAAAGAAATCCGAGCTAGATTACTAGCCATTGCGATATATATTTTTGAATTTCCTGAGTCTGAATAGTCCTTTTGATCATAAGATATTGTTTGAGTTTGAATACTCCCGGGTCTGAATAGACTTCTCATAGAGTCTAAAGATCCCAAATGTATTGACAATACTCGTGTACAAGGTTTGTTGATATCCTCATATGGGTCTAATGACATTCATGACATATATTTATGTCATTGACAAGAATATTTAGAACTTTAGATGTATATCCGGATGGTAATAATTAGAGTTTGACCATCATTTCTTCGTGAATATCTCCTGAAAATACTTTCATTAGATTCATTGAACACTTATGAAAGGTTTTGTTAATTTTCAAAACAAATTAGGGAGTTTTCTGAACACAAGTAACGGTGGAAAATTTAGGGATAAATGTATTACTAGAAAGTTGGGAGAAGTTTGGAACTTCCCCTATATTTAACATCGGGATCAATAATTATTGTCAAGACAATCAAAACATTGGAGAAGGGTTTAGAGCATGCAATATGGAAACGAAGATCATGTTTCCAGAAGAAAAAAAATTCCCGAAAAATTCATTATTTTAGTACGAATAGAGACAGAGATCACAACTATTAACCCACACACAAACACACACAAAGGAAGTTACCAACAACAATACGTCCAACCCTATTTATCCTCATCCTCATTCATGAAGGAGACCAATCTCTTCATCAACTTCACAGCATTCTCGCAAGTAGGATTCATCAAATGGAACACATGATCCTCCCCTGGCGATTCCATCTCTTCCAACACTCCATACCATCCAAGCGCCCTCAATATCGTCTTGTAAAACAACCCTCTATATCTCAACACATCCTTTCCAGCAACACATACCAGGACCTTCTTCCAATACAGGCTCGAGATCCTTGGGTCCTTCCCCGGGTTTATCAGCGGGTCGTCGCACCCGGTTGTCTTGGGATTCGCCGCGTGCCAGAACATCTCGTAGAAGGACCTCGTCTTGGGATCACAGGTCTCCGAAGGCAACGCGTGGTTTCCCCAGAAATAAGGGTGCACCATCATGACCCCGGAACTTCGATTCCATTAAGCCTTTTTATATCCAATCGGGTGCCAATGTAGTTGATTATGTTAGCGCCCGCGCTGTCTCCGGCTAGAAACACCTATTAATTTATTATTGAAAGGGGTTACTTAAATTAAATAACAAGAGAAGAAAATTTTTCTTAGTTGTGCATACTCATTGCTTGAGGAACCTGTCATGAACAGTTCACAAGAGAAAGAAATGTCAAAAGTTCGGAGATATCAAACACGTTTCTGAGCCACCAGAAATGAATGACGATTTCCAAATTTTGGTCCAACTGTTTTTCAACTATTCGAGAAAACTCATGCCGCCGATCACTATATACATGATAGATTTATAAAAAATTATTATATTTAATTAATGACAAATTTTAAATCTCTACCGCCCAGCCAAAAGGCCATTTTGCAATCTGAACATACAATCTAGCGCCCTTGATGAAACAAATAATTTTTACAACGAAACTCATCTTAAGAATTTCTATCAAACAAGTTTTTATGTGACTTTAACTTTACCTTGAAGTTTTTTGTTCTGACTTTGAAGTTTTCAGTTGAAATTTTTGCTTCTTTTCAATATTGAGAATCTTAATATATTAAGTCACCTTTATTTTTCTTTTTTCTATAGTATTCAATATCAAGTAACTGTTTTTTTTTTAAAGAAAAAATTTGGAGACAAATTCAAACAGATTTTTTTTTTTTTGGTAATTGGCTTCAACCTATCTTAGTAGAATGAGGCGATGAAAATGAACCTATTTTCAAGAGTCATCGAGGTCAGTCCATTTCATACAGCAACTGCAATAGCTTTTAGTCACTCAATTTTGAAGGGCTATAACTTTAAAACGTATCGCCAAATATAGAAGATATAGTACTTCACAAGTACATAGCGCAATATAAATATATCAAACCTGCAGCTATTCCAGACAAACGCTAAATATACTATGAACTAATGAGTTTCATCCCCAGATTTACTATTTTATGTAAGCCAATTAGAGAGATCACCTTCTTGAGATCGGCACAAGAATTCAGCCACTCCTCAGGCCCGTTTCCAGCAGAATGAGAGGCCACCCACTCGAGGGCGAACAACGAATCTTCATAAGCTACTGGAAGAGGATGCTCGGGCGCCCTTCTATAGTCGACGGAGATGGCAACGACGTTAGCCTCGGCGACTAGGGCATTGAGATAGTTGTGATAAGTCGGTGACCATGCGGTCTCGACTATGAAGCCTCCTCCGTGATAGTACACAAGTACAGGCAGCTTTTGGAGAGAACCGATTGCATCTCTTGGGATGTAAAGTCTCCCGGAGACGACGGGGTACCAGGGTTCCGGTGGAATGATGGCATCCTTAGATTCAACGCCGGTTTTCTTCTCGAACGATGGATCGACGGTTTTGGTGCCCAGGAGTCCATGGTACCACGGTGTGGGGCCCCATAAAATGGTGACATCCTTAGATTCAACGCCAGTTTTCTCATCGAACGACGGATCGACGGTTTCGGTGCCCACGAGTCTCTCCACTCGGCCATTCTTGTAAATCCTTACCAATGGGGACAAATCATAGAGAATCTCTGATCCCATTAAGTCTTGAAATAGAATAGAAGCAGGTTCGATATGGGGAGAGAGTTGATCAGAAGTTTTTATTGTGTTCTTGCATCACTTTGCTGGCTTTTATATGCCCTTCGTACTTGCCTAGACATCATCGTATGCGGAAAATATTAACGCTTGATGGTGATGTTTGGTGAGATACAATTTTCTTCCATCTGGAACGACGATGTTGACTGGATCAAAATTATGAGAAACAATTCACACGTTCACACGTGCCCGATCAGGCACGTGTGAATTGATTCTTTGCCTTCTTTTTTGACCTACCAATAAGCGACAAAATCTACTGGTTGCATTGATAACTCCTTGCGATGTATGGAATTGATTTTATATTATTATTATCTATTAATTTCCACATCCAATTTCAATGAAAGTTATATTCTTATTATAAAAAGCCGATTGATTTTTCCCTCTTGTAGACATATGCAAGAGTCATGAATCATGATATCTGTGGATCAACGTATATATCTTATTGAATTGTGCTTGGAAAGTTCAATTTGACTAAACACATTCAAGAGTTTGCTAATATGGATTATGGAGGTTCTACAAATTAAATATTATGTTATTGACAGGCGTAATTTAATAATCCAGGCTAATTGATAGGATTTTTCTATTTAACTAATGGTCTTTCAGAGGCTGCAACTGCCGGCCATTTTCGAATCAGGCCAACGATAGTTTGATGTTACCGTTCTCAAACCAACTAATATTAAGTTATCCAAGTGGGCTGGCTTAAAATTTAGTAAACTATCAACGAGGTAATGACTTTACCATTCTCAAATTCAATAGCAGATTAGTAGCTTCATTTAAATTTTTAGAATTGGCCCTTTCTGTCATTTGCAACTTAGCAATGAAACAAATAATGCAATATTTATGAGAAAATATTTGGATTTTCTTCTAATTATTCAGATTTTTCTTATTTATGTAGCATAAAAATATATATCGAGAAGATAAGAAAAAGAATGGCAAAAATTAGGAATTCAAAACAGAAAGCACTGGAAAATGGATATCAAATTAGAGAATTCTTGATTTTGTTCCCTAATTTAGTGGATTAATAAACTGAATATGTTTATTGTACCTAGAGATAGGATAGTAAATAGACTAGGAAATTCCACTATCACTTGTTTGATATTGCACTTGTCAGTGTAACAATATGAAATTCATATCTAGTGGTTATGGTGAAATTGGATGCTTTAACATATTTATTTGATTAATTTACTGCATTTGGTCTCCAAATTTTGCTTTTAAGATTTTTACATTTAATTTATTCTTAATTATATTTTGATCTGTTAGATAAATTTTAGAATTAATCTATTTTTAGTATTTAATTAGTTTATTAATCATCAGTCTTTGTGGGATAATATTCTTTCACATCATCATATTACTTGTTCGAAATGTTCACTTGTGTTAAAAATTTTATAAACAGAAACCATGATTTTGACTCTTTTGAAATCAAATAGTACATTAATTGGAAAAGTTATCTAAAAAATCATATGTTTATTGTTATTTTTTATTAAGTCTAAACCTTTTAATTGCACCAATTGAGTTCGAAACATTTTCATGATTTGTTAATTGAGTCTATCTAGCCAATTTTAGTTAGAAATCTCTAACGTTGATACAAATTGTTCTACATGGTATGACTTATGCTAAAATGGACTTTTTTAATAAGATTTTAGATATTTTTAGATATTTTATTTCTTTTATTTGCATTTATTTTTTATTTTCCTTTTCCCACTCTAGTCGGCAAGGTCACCAGCCACAAGCAAGGGCCTCTACACCCTCATTGGCCAAAGGCGAGAGTGTCAGACCCTCACTCAAATCTAGGCCAAGTCTGACACCCTCACTTGTTGGCTGGTGATGGTCGTGATGCCCTCGTCGGCTAGAGTTGAAAAAAAAATAATAAATTCGAAAAACTATTACTAAAATTTTCTATGTCAGTGTTGATATCCATATTAATGATTTCTAGCTAAAATTAGCCGAATAAACTCAATTAACAAAATATGAAAGGTTTTTAGGTCTCAATTGGCAACATTAAAATGTTTATAACTGAATTGGTAAAAATGTAATAGGCTTATAACTTTTTTTAGTTTTTTCATATTAATATAGGAACTTACTAAGGTCAAAACAATATTGTTTTAAAACATTAGCAATGTTCTGGCATTCTATTACTGTTCCATCCAAGAAGAAGATAGAGTCATGTGTAAACAATAAGTGAGATAGAGTTGGGCAATATTTGTTCAGCTTTATCCCTTTGATTCTACCATCTCTCATTGCTTTCTTCATTAACAGTGAGAGGATATTAGCAAGTATGATGAATAGATAGGCAGAGAGAGGATCATCTTGCCTAATGCCATGCAACGGCTAAAAGTAGTGCAGTGATTTATGATTGAATTGACTTAACTGACCTATTTTTCATCTCCTGCCTAAGGAGTGGGACAAAATACTATCCTTGAGCTTTTCCCCTCTACTTTTTCTTTTCTGTGATTTTGAAACTCTAGCACAAAATCTATTTAGCGATTGATGTAAATAATTCATAATGATATTTTCATCCTTTTATTTATTTAGAATTTTAAAACTAGTTTTCTACTAGAACCGTCTTATTTTATTCTACTAATTATAGATAAAATGTTAAAGAATACATTTGATTTTGGAATAATATCCATCGCCTCAAAGTTGCAGTTTATGTCCCATGGCTTTTTTTTTGGCTTGAATAATATCCTTGGATTTGTTTCTTTAAATGCATCAAACTATCTCGAAGCCACGTTCCAGTTGCCTATCTTTTCCAAATTGCAATATGTGGCCAATATTCCACTGTCGCTAGTGTAATGTTTCAGTACCGTCCTACTAGCAACGCTCATTAACGTTCCCATTAGTTAATCAATTATCTTCTATTAATAAGTTAATAACTTCGATATACAAGAATTTATTTCCAATTTTACGACTTACTATTGAACTGAACTTTTCTTACTGGGTCAATAACTTACCACCCTAGGTGCGAGCCTACATCGGTAGGGTAAGCCATTAATTTCTCCAATACATTACTAACTCTTGTTATGGACAAAAATGACTGGACGAAGTTCGGACTTCCCTCATGCAATGCCGAAATGTTCTGTTTAAGCCCTAATAAAATACCAACTGCCCATTGGGTAAGCCCATCACCACAACCCAATCTTATGCGCAGTTAAAATCTTTGGTTTAAGGCCCTAATAAAATGCCAACCGCCCATTGCATAAATCCATCACCACAATCCCACTAGGTGCAAGCCGAGAAGTGCAAGACTGGTGAAACATCTAAGTTAAGGCGCCTCCTTTGCATAGTAACCAAGGTTTTCTAAGACCAAAGATAGATTGAATAATCAAACTTGTGACCTTCAAACCTATAAAGCAAGTCTTGGATGACTCATCCGACCACCTAGTTTATTAGTATAATACTAATTCCAATAGTAAAATTCCACTGGCAATGATAAATTAGTAAACAACTTAAATAGCTTACCATTGAATTTGGTATTTGTAGATTCCTAAAAAAGTGTTTGTCACTTACTAAAGTAATAAAAGGCCTATGTGGGTGAGTTGCTTATTTCAAAGTTCATTTACAATGATGAATTCATTACTTGACTGGTAACTAATAACTTTTAATTGGACCTGCGTTGGGAAGCTCCCAATTTTAATTATAAGCTTTGTTTTTAGCGATACGTGAGTAGATAACTTACATTCCACTTGTAATTGGTAAATTCCTTTTTCCAGGTAAACGCTTACTCCATCAATAGTGGCCCTATGTTGGTCCCTTATTAATGCAAGTAAACTACTATTTTCACTTTTAAGTTTTTGTTTTGAGTGGTAAACTTTCATAGAAGGTTGATAATTGCATTTGATGTTCCTACGTAGCTAACATTATTGGAGAAGTACCATCAAGGTACCCAACGAACAAGTTGCCAATCCCACGATTTTACTAACAAGATTCAAAGTTTGCAGAGCATATAAGAAAAATATCCCGCTCGGAACAAGAATTGGCCCCGGACACATACGAAGCTACGCACAAATAAGCTACTAATTAACAATAATACCTCTGACCCTAGTTTTCCTCATTCATGAAGGTAACCAATTTCTTCATCATCTTCGCAGCATTATCACTGCTAGGTTTGGACATATGAAACATATGATCCTCCCCCGATGCTTCCATCACTTCCACAGCTCCACTCCATCCACTCTTACTCAACACTTCCTTGTAATACCAACCCCTCTGTCTAAACATATCTATTTCAGCAACACAAATCAGGACCCTATTGACATTGAAACTCGAGAGCCTCGGGTCGGTTGCCGGGTTCATTAGCGGGTCATCGCACCCAGTGGTCGTCGGGCTCGCCGCGCGCCAAAAGTCCCTGATCAGGGACCTCTTCTTGGGCTCGGTGGTCTCCAAAGGCAATGGTTCTTCGCCCCAGAAATAAGGATGCACCATAATACCGCCTCGAAGTTCGATTCCATTTAGCTTTTCCTCTCCCAATCGGATGCCCATGTTGTTAACTATGTTGGCCCCGGCGCTATCTCCAGCCATAAACACCTATGAAGTATTTAGAGAATGTTGTATTAGTGTGTACAGTCATTGCTGAGCATGTTCAAGGATACTTTAATAAACAGGTCCCAACAGAAAATTATATTACGTAAATACCAAACATTGTTTCTGAACCGCCAACGGTTTGCAATTATTTAAGAAGACTCGAGCGACCGATCGATCACTGGAAAGAATAGCAAAACATTATTTTATCTCGTCAATAACAAAGGAAATCCTCACGGCCCAGCCAAAACCATTTTGAAATTCGAACAATCCAGTGCCTAATGATGAAACAAATAACGCTCATTAAAAAATATATTCTAAGAACAATTCTTGCAATCAATTTTTGGTGTGGCTTTAATTTTTCTTTTTGGCTTATTCTCCTAAATTTAGAGTATGAAATTATCTTTTCTGTATTGAGAACCTCCAATATTTTAAATTCGTATAGAACTTTATCTTAAGTCACCTTAACTTTTGGATTGTATCCTACAATCTAAGCTGACCTTTTTTCTATATTTTGGAGGCAAATTGAAACGGCTTTTCTATATTGGCTTCAACCTCTCTTAATAGTCAGAAGGCTAAGACAATGGACCTATTTTTCTAAAAGTGAACAAGAGTCTTTATGGCATAATTTCCCCAAAAGCTATTTTGTGAAAATCGTTACTGCAAATTTTAAAAGGTGCTCGACAAACTTCAAACAACTGTAGCACCCTCGAAGCTGTAGCTACATATAGTAGAGATAAGCATGGTGCGCCACTCCGAGTGCGGCAAATTCCCCCCCAAAAGAAGCCCCGCAGGGCATGGGGCAGGCAATAAACACGAAGGGGCTAATTTGCCCGTTGTGCACTTTAATGAATATATATATTTATTTTATTCTATTTGTTGAAACAATATAAAATATTTTAAATACAATCCTAAGAACCATCTCTTCTCCTTACAAATCGCTTTTGTAGAAGATGAATCTAGGAAAGCAATATGGGCCAATAATTTTCCGTGTGTTTCATCTTCACAATTGTCCCATATTGACCAATTTTTGAAAAGGAGCTTGATTAGTTCTTTAGAACCAACCCACGACGCTATTCTTTTTTATAAAATCCACCCATGAGGCCATCTTTCTTATAATACTAATAAGAATAAAAACAATGTCAAATAATCATCTAGAATTTGGAATTATTTCTTTTTGATTAATTATACGGTGGGGCCCCACAAGCCCACAAGGCAAAACCGACCCGTAGGGCACACGGCGGTGACGGGACGGGTTTGGGGACCAGGATCTCCGTCCCCGCCTCGCTTCCTTCTCATCCTTAGCATATAATCGCATTCAAGAAACAGCCTATCCCACCCTTAAGATGTGTTACTTAAAACATGTCACCAAAAGATACTAGAGACTACACTTCATAGCACAATCATAAAGCAACACCGCAATATTACAGCCACAACTACACCAGACAAAAGACGAATCTAATATTGTGAGTTTGGACGGTGTAACTATTAGCATATATATACCAGCAGGTGATCGAAATAGAAAATGAAGAACGTTCAGGATCACCTTCTCGAGATTGGCATGAGAATTCAGCCAGTCCTCGGGGCCATTTTTGGTAGAATGAGAGGCCACCCATTTGAGGGCAGTCCACGAATCATCATAAGCTGCTGGAATCGGATGCTCTGGTGCACTTCTATAATCGACAGAGATGGCGATGATGTTGGCCTCCGCAACTAGGGCATTGAGATAGTTGTGGTAAGTCGGCGACTGTGCCGATTCAATTATGAAGCCTCCTCCGTGAAAGTATACAAGCACAGGGAGCTTTTGTAGAGAATCGGTCGCAGCTTTTGGGATGTAAAGTCTCGCGGAGACGGCAGAATCCGGTGAAATGGCAACATCTTTCGATTGGACACCGGTTTTCTCGTGAAGTGACGGAGGGACAGTTTCCGTGCCCAGAAATCTCTCCACTCGGCCATCCTTGTAGATCCTTGCGTAGGGAGACATATCATAGAGCAGTTCTGTGTCCATTGAGTTTTGAAGTGATATAGAAGCGAGTTCACTATAGAGGATGAAAAGAAAGAGAGTCGATCAGAAGTTTATATTGAGTTTTTGCATTAATATGCTGGTTTTTATATGCCCTACGCACGTGCCTTGTCTTGTTGATATACACCGTCATACGTGGAAAGCAAGAATTTTCCTGCGATTGGTGCATGATAAATGCGTTTCATGAGATACAATTTTGTTTTATATGGAACGATGACATTGACTGGGTTATAAAATTTGGATAGCCGGCCAGATCACTGAGGTGAGCATTCAATCACGGAGGTGAGCATTCATTCTTTACTTGTTAGTTTTACCAACCAAATAAACTATAAAATCTTCTGGTAGCACTAATAACTCAGTCGAGATATGGGGTTTAATTATATGGTTATCATCTGTCAATTTCCACACTCTAACTTCAATAATTTTCCATTATTGTCATAATAAGCCGATTGATGTTTGTCTTTTGTAGACATATACAAAAGATAAAATGGATTCGTGAATCATGATGTCTATGTATCAACCAATATAATAAGATATAGCATAATATAACATGGAGCATTAGTCATGATGTCTGTGTACCAACCGACATATAGTATGACATTTTATAATTAGGTCTGTCAATCTCCACACGTCAACTTCAATTTTTTTCCATTCTTGTTATAAGAAGCTGATTGATGTTTGTCTTTTCTAGACATATACAAAAGGTAAAATGGATTCGTGAATCATGATGTCTATGTATCAACCAATATAATAAGATATAGCATAATATAAAATGGAGCATTAGTCATGATGTCTGTGTACCAACTGACATATAGTATATGACATTTTATAATTAGGTGTAGCATAATATAATATGAAGTCGGTACAGAAGCATGAATATGGGTGCCATCGATAACGCCTATATAGCCCTATCATTTTATCAAAGATTAGTATTTTACAAGATTAGCAACAAAATAAAATTGATGGTGTAAAGGAATATATGAGAATTTTACCTTGGAGTAATGCATATGGTTAAGATCCATAAGATGTAAGAATTATTGTGGCCCATATTATGTGATTTATTATATGGCTTAATAATTATTGAAATGCTATAAATAATTATTGGTTACGAGAAGGTACGACTCTAATAAAACGAAAGGGTATATCGCTTTGATGGATGGCACCTTTTCAATGAACGTATAAATAGAGTCCGGTCCTCTCTCCACCCACAATGAACAACAATAACAGAAACAATTTGGTATTCTCTCCTCCATCAATTGAATACATTAAGGTTTAGTGGGTTAAGGGAGAGAAATCGAATTTCTTCATTTGGTTCGAGTTCTTTTGGTTTTCTACAACGATCAAGTGTAGCGCTATGGATAAAGGTATGTCTTCATCTATTTGTGAAAATCATGAAGATCAAACAATCACTGATTTGTTATGAATTTCCGCATCAGAGAATTATATGAATTATCTAACAGTTGGTATCAGAGCATTTGGTTTATGATCTCATGATTTTTCCGTTTAAAGAAATATTATGATTTATGTTTGATGATTCGTTGAACGATCCTGTTCGTATTATTTATTGTTGTTAAAATGTTTTCGGATGATTATGGATAAAGAAAATCCGAATGATGGAACGTTCTTCATGGGACGAAAATGGTGAAGAAAAGTTACTGTGCGCGAGTGGAAAATGACGAAAATGGAAAAATTCGGAATTTTGAGGGCAAGTAAGGCTGCGCATGACAACCATTCTCTTCCCGGGAAGAGTTTTTTTTCAGAAATGGTTCTTTTCTATTTCTATTCCTAACAATTTCTATGTAAAAAAACCCGTTTGTTAACGACACAAAATTTCTATTCTTGGAATAGAAAAAGAATAGAAATGCGTTTGATAACGCAACAATTTCTTTTATTTATTTATTCATTTTTTATTCTTGTCGACGGATCGCCGCCGCCCGCCCGCCGGTCACGGCCGCCGCTCGCCGGCCGCCGCCACCGCACGACCGCCGGCCACGGCCGTCACCGCCGCCCTCGCCGGAAGCCCATCGGCGCCCCCCTCCCGCGGCCGCACGCCGCCTCCGGCGGCCGGCAGCCGACGACCGCCGGCGCGCCGGAGGCGCTGGCGGCCGCGGGAGGGGGCCGCCGATGGGCTTCCGGCGAGGGCGGCGGTGACGGCGGGCGGGCGGTCGTGGCGGCGGCGCGGCTGGCGAGCCGGCGGCCGTGGCCGGCGGGCGGGCGGCTGGCGGCGACGGCGGCGGCCGGCCGGTGACCGGCGACCGACGGCGGCGACCGGCGGCGGGGACGGCTGGTCGGCCTCCCGCGACCGGTGGCGGCGACGGCCGGTCGGCCTCGGCGGCGACGGCCGATCGGGCCTCCGCGACATGGCGGTCGGCCGGCGGGCGGCGGGCGGCGGCGGCGGAGGCGGCGGTCGGCCGGCGGCGGAGGCGGCGGTCGCCCGGCGGCGATCGGCCTCCGGCTACCGGGCGGTCGACCGCGGCGGTCGGCCGGCGGCGGAGGCGGCGGTCGGCCGGCGGCAATCGGCCTCCGGCGGGTCGGCCGGCGGCGGCGGAGGCGGCGGCGGTCGGCCGGCGGCGGCGGCGGCGGTCGGCCGGCGGCGGCGGCGGGTGGTGGTCAATGGCGGTCAATGGCGGTTAGCAAGAAAAGAATAAAAGAAAAAGAAAATTTACTTATTTCTTAAACTTGTTCCCGGGAACAAGAAGCAACTTTTTTTTACTTCTCATTTCTATTCCAAAACCATTCCCGGGCTAACTTTTTGTTCCCGGGAACAAAAAATTGACTTGCCGTTATCATGCTAGTTTCTATTCCCTTTTTGTTCCGGGGAAGAGAAGAATAGAAATTTCTTGGCTGGGGAAAGTTATCATGCGGAGCCTAAGAAACTCGCCGATTCCAGGCAAAATCTGGCAATCCACTGCCATACGGTCGCACTGCCATGAGAAACATTAGGCATGAGTTTTTCCGGTATATTGGTGTTTGCCGGAGGCGAATCGGGCGGCGCAAGTTGTGGTGGTTAGGGTTTGCATTTTGGGGAAATTTTGGTTTGATTTGGGGCCAATTTCTTGGTCATTTTCGCCGAAACTTAAACCCATGTGGTCGTGCCAGCATACTCTAGAAAATCCATTATTTTATTTGTGTCTAGGATGGGCTACCGGAGAAGAAATGTCGGCGAAATCGCGGATGAAAACGGCAAAAACCGGCGAAAAATCGCGTTTGTCCATGAGGAAGAAGGCGTGTGGGCTCCACGCGTGCGCTGTAGTTGCAGGCGCGTGGAACCCACACGCCACGCATAGACGCGCGCGCGCAAGCGTTGCGCGCGTGGACGTATGCGCCTGTGCATTGGATGCGCGCGTCCAGGGCACGAGCCCGCTGCGGATGAAGGCGCGTGCTCGGCACGCGTCTGACGTCCCTGCACGCCCTTTTTACGTTTTTGCCCCTATGTCATTTTTAAAATTCCCATTTTGTCCTTCTTGCAATTTATTTACTGTTCTGCCCCGTTTAATTTATAATTACGATTTTGCCATTGCTGATTATTTACCATTTTGCCCATGGATTTTAAATTTATGATTCTGACCTTATGGAATTATGATTTAACGATTTTGCCCTTATGCTTTGATTGCATTTTGTCCTTGTGTGCAATTTGGTAAATATTTGTATTTTACAATATTAAAAATTCATATTATGAATGGTTTGTTAGTCACCAAAGTGGCCAAACCTTGAAGTCTTTTGAATTTTTTATATTGTAAATCATTTTATTCAATTACCCATGATTAATTGATGCTATATATGAAATTGATATGTTTTATATCATTGTTGGAGTTATGGGTATATTGAAGTTCATTTATTATAAGAACTTAGGATTAACCCAAAGGTTAATTATTTTCTTATAATTCATGAACATGATGATTGATAATTAATATAACTTGTTAAATTTGTTTGTATGTCCAAAGATAGCAAATAAATTTTAATAAAATATATTTACAATTATCAAATAAAAGTTATTAGCATCATTATGGTATATATATATTTCTATATCATAGGATCGCCCAAAGGAGAACTATGATGTACATGTGTCGTTTAGTTTGAATCTAATTATGTGATATTTTCAAAGCATTAATGTATGAGTATTTTCTTGCACATTTGCAATATTTGTACCTGTTTCACTCCATTCGCACGCCTCATCTATTCCATTATTCAATGGGATAAATTTTCCTGATTAAAGTGAACAAGTCCAGTTTCACTTAGGTGTCATGGATCTTGATTTAGCACTTCAAGCTGAGAAACCAGCTGCTATTACTGATGAAAGTAGCAATGATGAAAAGTCTTTCCATAAAGCTTGGGAAATATCGAATAGACTGAATTTAATGTTCATGCGAATGACAGTTGCAAACAACTTAAAGACTTCTCTTCCCAAGACTAACAATGCTAAGGAATTTATGAAATTTGTAGAAGAGCATTCTCAAACTGCTGATAAATCACTTGTCGATACATTGATAAGTACACTAACCATCATGAAATATGATGGTTCGCGTACCATGCATGAGCATATACTTGAGATGACGAATTTAACAACAAAGTTAAGGACTTTGGGAATGAACGTGGATAAGTACTTTTTAGTACAATTTATACTTAATTCCTTGCCTCATGAGAAATATGAGCCATTTCAAATGAATTACGACACTATAAAGGATAAGTGGAATGTAAATGAATTGGCCAGTATGCTAGTTCAAGAGGAAACGAGGATAAAGAATCAAAAGGCTCATTCTGTTCATCTCTCAAGTCATCAAGAAGTTCGAAAGAATTTCAAGAGGAAAGGTGGAAGGAGCAAGAAGAAAGGACTACACGTCCTAAATGACTCTTCAAAGGCTTCTCAAATCCACAAGAAGAAACATAATCTTATTAAGTGTCATTTTTGCAACAAAATTGGACACTTGAAGAAAGATTGTCTGAAATGTAAGGCTTGATTCGAAAAGAAATGTAAGCCTTATGCTTTAGTATGTTTTGAATCAAAATTTACTGAAATTCCTCATAATACTTAGTGGATTGATTCTGGTGCCACCATTCATGTGTCAAATATGATGCGGGGATTTCTTACGGTCCAAATTATAAAACCAAATGAAAGTTATGTGATTACGGGGAACAGAAACAAAGCTCCAGTTGAAGGCATTGGCACTTATCGTTTGATTTTAGATACAGGGCATTATTTGGATTTGTTTCAAACCCTTTATGTACCTACATTTTCTCGCAATTTAGTTTCTTTATCAAGACTTGATGTGATGAGATTTTATTATAAGTTTGGATCTGAATTTTTCAGTCTATTTAAGAGTGATACTCTTATTGAAACTGGAATTTTATATGATGGTCTCTACAAATTTAGACTTGATAATACTTTTGTTGAGACATTAATGACCTTGTATCATAATGTTGGCACTAAACGAAGTTTGGTGAATGAAAATTCTGCTTACTTGTGGCATAAACGTTTGGGTCATATATCCAAAGAAAGAATGCAAAGATTAGTGAAGAATGAAATTCTTATAAATTTGGATTTTACTGACCTTGGAGTGTGTATTGATTGTATTAAAGGTAAACAAACAAAAACAGTAAGAAAAGTGCCACAAGAAGCAAAGAGCTTCTTGAGATTATACATACTGACATATGTGGTCCTTTTGATGTTCCATTTTTTGGTAAGGAAAGCTATTTCATAACCTTTATTGATGATTTTTCACGTTATGGTTACATTTATCTATTGCATGATAAGTTTCAATCAGTGAATGCACTTGAAGTGTATATTAAAGAGGTTGAGAGGCAATTAGATAGAAATGTGAAAATAGTAAAATCGGATAGAGGTAGTGAATATTATGGAAAGTATGATGAATCGGGACAATGTTCAAGTCCATTTGCTAAATACCTTGAAAGACATGGCATTTGTGCTCAATACACAATGCCAGGTACACCACAACAAAATGATGTAGCAGAAAGGCGTAACCATACTTTAATGGAAATTGTTAGGAGTATGATGAGTCATTCATCTTTACCCTTGTCTTTGTGGATGTATACTTCTATGTACTTATTAAATAGGGTTCCTAGTAAGGCAATTCCAAAGACTCCTTTTGAACTGTGGACGGGAAAGAAACCTAGTTTACGACACCTGCATGTTTGGGGTTGTCAAACAGAAGTAAGAAATTACAATCCACATGAAAGGAAATTGGATTCAAGAACGGCTAGTGGTTATTTTATTGGTTATGTAGAGAAATCCAATGGGTATAAATTTTATTATCTTAATCATAGTACAAGAATTGTCGAATCTGGAAATGTTAGGTTCATTGAGAATGGTGACATTAGTGGGAGTGAAAGAATGCGTGATGCTTGCATTCAAGAAGTAAGGGTAAAAGTTCCTACACCCAAAGCTTCTAAAGTTGTTGTTCCTGATATTATAGTACAATCTAACAATAATCAAGAACAACAAATTAATGAACAAACACTCGATAATAGAGATGTCAATAATGAACCTCCAATAGCCGAGTCACAATAAATAGCATTAAGGAGATCTCAAAGAGAAAAGAGGTCGGCTATTTCTGATGATTATATGATTTATCTACAAGATTTAGAAATTGACTTAGGAATTGTAAATGATCTAAATTCATTTTCCCAAGTCATGGAATGTGAAAATTCTAATGAATGGTTTAATGCCATAGAAGAAGAGTTAAAATCCATGCATCAAAATCAAGTTTGGGATATAGTTGAATTGTCTAAAGGATATAAGAAGATCGGGTGTAAATGGGTCTTTAAGACCAAGCGTGACTTAAAATGCAATATTGAACAACATAAAGCCAGACTTGTTGCAAAAGGTTTTACTCAAAAAGAAGGCATTGACTATAAAGAGACATTTTCACCAGTCTCTAAGAATGACTCACTTAGAATTATTATGGCTTTGGTGGCTTATTATGACTTGGAGTTACACCAAATGGATGTAAAAACCGCATTTCTTAATGGGAATTTAGAAGAAGAGGTTTATATGGATCAACCCGAAGGCTTTTCAGTTAAAGGAAAGGAACACATGGTATGTAAATTAAAGAAGTCAATATATGGACTTAAACAAGCTTCCCGACAATGGCATCTTAAGTTTAACGATACCATAACTTCATTTGGATTTAAGGAAAATACCGTTGATCGGTGTATATATATGAAGATTAGTGGGAGCAAAAATTATTTTTCTAGTTCTGTATGTTGATGATTTTGCTTGCTGCTAATGATCTTAGTTTGTTACATGAAACCAAGAAATTTCTCTCTAAGAATTTTGAAATGAAAGATATGGGAGATGCAACATATGTGATAGGAATAGAAATATTTCATGATAGATGACAAGGATTATTAGGATTGTCTCAGAAAGCCTACATTGAGAAAATTTTAGAGAGATTTAATATGAGTAAATGTTCAGCAGGAATAGTTCCAATTCAGAAATGTGATAAATTTAGCCTTATGCAATGTCCGAAAAGTGAATTGGAATGAGAACAAATGAATAATATTCCTTATCCATCTGTTGTAGGTAGCTTAATGTATGCACAAACTTGCATCAGACCAGACATCACTTTTGTTGTCGGAATGCTGGGCAGGTATCAAAATAATCCTGGAATGGATCATTGGAAAGTTGCAAAGAAAGTTCTTAGATATTTGCAAGGAACGAAGAATCATATGCTCACTTATAAAAGATCTAATCATCTCGAGGTGATTGGATATTCAGATTCAGACTTAGCCGGATATTCAGATTCAGACTTAGCCGGATGTGTCGATACAAGAAAATCAACGTTTGGTTACTTGTTTCTTCTGGCTGGAGTGGCAATTTCATGGAAGAGTGCGAAGCAGTCAGTTATTGCTGCATCCACTATGAAAGCTGAATTTATGGCATGCTTTGAGGCCACAATTCATGGATTATGGCTGCGGAATTTTATTTCAGGGCTTGTGATTGTCGACAGTATTGTCAAGCTGCTGAAAATTTATTGTGATAACTCTGCAGCAGTTTTCTTCTCTAAGAACGACAAGTATTCTAAGGGTGCTAAGCATATGTAGATTAAATACTTGTTTGTCAAATAAGAAGTTCAGAAACAAAGAGTGTCAATTGAGCACATTAGCACCAATCTTATGATAGAAGATCCCTTAACAAAAGGACTGCCGCCCAAAACATTTAATGAGCATGTTGAAATGATGGGCATTATTGAACGCCATTAATATTTGTATTATGATTGTATTAAGTTTATGTATTTGACACTTTGAGCTCATTTACGTGTTTCTGATATTTATTGTTTTCTATTTAGTATACATTATGGAAATAGATAAATGTTAAACAGGATAGTTTCTAAAGAAACATTATAGTTGGACTATTACTGTACTTCTCATTTATGGATCATGTTAAGTAAAGTGCTATAGTTGTAGTACATAGAAGGGATTATGTCAATTAATGACATACAACAGCTATGACTCACATTAGTTTTCTTTACTTAATTGTGATTATTATGTGATTGCCAATTTAATGAAATTTTATAGCATAATCTTATTGTGCACATTACAGTCTTTATTAAACCATGAAAGGAACATCATATGGGCCAAGTGGGAGAATGTAAGAATTATTGTGGCCAATATTATGTGATTTATTATATGGTTTAATAATTATTGAAATGCTATAAATAATTATTGGTTACGAGAAGGTACGACTCTAATAAAACGAAATGGTATATCGCTTTGATGGAAGGCACATTTTCAATAAACGTATAAATAGAGTTCGATTCTCTCTCCACCCACAATGAACAACAATAATAGAAAGAATTTGGTATTCTCTCCTCCATCAATTGAATACATTAAGGTTTAATGGGTTAAGGGAGAGAAATCGGATTTCTTCATTTGGTTTGAGTTCTTTTGGTTTTCTACAATGATCAAGTGTAGCGCTATGGATAAAGGTATGTTTTCATCTATTTGTGAAAATCATGAAGATCAAATGATCACTGATTTGTTATGAATTTCTGCATCAAAGAATTATATGAATTATCTAACATAAGAATCTCTTGTGGGACAATATCAAAGGAATGTGGTATGATAACCTCTCTTGCCAATTTATTTACAATACTTTAGTCAAGTACTTGCTAATAATTTGTCCCGAACGTTGGAATCTCTCACATAAATCTCTATTTGAGTATTTGTAACAAATCATAGATAAGAAAACCTCGACTTGTTCATCTACTCTAATATATTGGCTATCTTCCAACCAATCTCTTTACCTTCATTAGATCACAAAGGTTGAGAAAGACTTGTCTCTCAATTCCAAAAACCTTATATACTCTATCTAAATGCCCAAAAAGAACCTTCCTTACCCATTGGGTTTCCGACAATAAGCTGTCTCTAATAAGTTCTCTCGTGTGCATGATATCTTTTGTAACAGTAGACAACCATGCTATTAGTATATCAAGATCAAAATCGTCAAAATCCTGCTTAATTGATTCAACTGGTGCTAGTTGACCATTATACATGCTATTTTCACCTCCATCCATATTACCTATGCTATCACACAAAATAAGAACATAAACCCATTAGATAAGGACTCCAATAATAATCAACAATAGCAATAATGTCATCAAAATTGCTACTTAAAAAAAAAAAAAAAAAGTCTCAAATACATAAGTCATATAATGAAATTAAGCCATATATAAATCCATATCATATTTTTTAACAACCATTTAAAGAGATTCAAGAAGTCCACGTCTCCTTTTAGTTAGAGAGATGATGATGGCCTTTCTTCAAGTGGCATTATGACATGTCTAGCTCACAACTTTGTTATAAAGATTCTACTCTAAGTCAGACATGCCATTTAGGACAGCAACCACAGCTCCTATGAAGTAGGGGTCTATAGGAGGCGGGGCCTATAAGGGCACGGAGCCATTTATTGATTGACCCGTTTTGATTTTGATCATTTCTTGAATGGCTTTGTAGGTGCCACTAATATCATAGGTGTTATTCTTTCTTCTCCTCCTGGAATTTGGAGTCATATTCAACTTGTGCTTCTTAGGAACTAGGATGGTAGTTGCATCAAGTATAAAGACTCTCTCATCAACATGGTGTTCATTAAATTCCTCCAAATCACCTATCGTAGCACCACCACCGTTGTCATCACTAACAACGTTGTCTCCTCCCTCCAACACCACTAAGTCTTTTGTATTTCCTACTGCATACTCCCTAGTAGCATATGTATAACCAAATACAATACAAAGGTCGGGGTACTAAGGAAACCCATCATTCCTGAATTTTGCCCTTTCAATATTATCTTGTAATTTTCATAGTAATGACATACGTCAACAATATAATTGAAGCTTACATTCATAATAAGAACAAATGGACTCAAGTAAAGTGACACCTTGATGTGAGACTCCCATACACTTGGATCCTCCACAGTAACCTCTCTCTTTTTTTTTTTTTTTTTTTTTTTTTTTCACATTTTCCCACCCAAGTCTATATTGTGAAAAAAGCTTCTTAAAACTACTATGCTATCTCTTTAGTTTGTTTACCCTATTCTTCAACTGAATTACATTAAATTGGAGTCATGTTTGTTCATTGAACTCAGTATGTATGTTATTCCACCATACTTTGTTATAGGTATAGGTGAGGCGATTTCTCTTTTTCATATCTTCTACCAATAAACTTATAGGCAAATTGGTCAAAGGCTCGGTCTACTTTGCCATAAATGCCTCTTTGTGAGGTGCCATTTAACCTTAACTGGTTAAGTATCTAATGAGCCATATCAATTGATGTACTAATTTTAGAACATAAACTTTGATGTCAAGATCATATCAATGTAATGTTCTAGGACTGTTAATCAAAATACACGAAGAAAATTCAAAGAGAACATCATCGTATCAAATTATACAAGCAAGCATATATCACAAGCATACATGTACAACCCATACACATCCTAAGATCACTTCTACTACTATGTAAATACATTTTATTGCATAAAATGTGGAAAATGGCAGCAACCATACTTGGTTTGTGGTAACCACAATTTAAGACCATGGCAGTAATAGGTTTGTGGTAACCGTACTCATTAAATTTTAAAATGGCAGCAACACTATGAGAATTAATAACAAAATGGTAGGCACACTACGAGAATTAAAACGACCCGGGTTGGATCCTCGGGTTGGGTCCGACTCGGTTCGGTGAAAAGGACTTAGGATCGGGCCAAAGGGCCCAAACCTAGACCGAATCGGGCCAGGCGGCTTGAGCCTAGATCGAGCTGGGCCATGTGACCCAAATTAACAGAAATCAGCTAGGCCGGGCCTGATGTATAGGCCCAATCTAGTCAAATTTCTTGAAATAAAGCCCACATGCAAAAATAGCGCAAATCCGGCCCGAATTGATCAAAAACCCTACTCGGTTCACGACTCGTGCCTGACCCATTTTTTGGCCAAAACCCTACCCGGTTCTGCCTCTTCTCTCCCCTACTCCTTCGTGGCGCTAACGAGGGATGGTCGAGGATGGCGGCGACGCGGTGAGAAGTGGTAGTGTCGATGGCGGCGGCGACACGATGGGTGATTGTGATAGCGGGCAGCAGCATTGGCGGGTGTCGTAGGTCACGTGGTGAGGGGGCTCAATGACCGGTTCGGCTGCTGGCGTCATGGGTTCAGACTGGTGTTGCAGTGGCGCAGAGGAGGCAAGCAATGCTCAATGATGGACAACAACGTCGGCAAAGTTGGGCAAAGAGGAGGCGGAGGTGCGCGGTGGCTCGGCGGCCGATTTTGGCGTTGCGGGAGGGTATTCGTGCAAAGGTGCTATTGCGGCGGTAGTCTGACAGAGGGGAGTGGCGAACTAGCAGTGGCACGGGCGTCGATGCTCGGAGGCAGCAGTGTGCGGGCGGTGGCTCGAACGACATCGAGCAGGAGGGCGGTGCCTTGGTGAATGGTTTTGGTGTCGCGACTCCTGGACAGCAGCGACGACACAGACAGGGTCGCAAGCAGCAGTGGCTCAGGGTCCGTGTTCCGGTGTGGCAAAGTGGGCGGTGATGACGACGGTTTGGCTAGGAAGGAGGCGGCGAGTGGCAGGCGAGTCACGGTGGCTCGGACGGCGTCGAGCAAGAGGGTAGCGACTTGGGTGGCATCGGTTTGAGGCGGCAAGGCCTCCTCTCTCCTTGGCCGTCGCCTTCCTCCCCCCCATTTTTTTTTCTCTCTCCCTCTAAAGACTCTGTTCTCCCTGCCCCCCTCCTCTGTTATGCCTCTCCTCTCTCTAGGGTTTCACGCGCGAAGATGGAGGAGGGAGAAGGTGACATGAGTTGGGCCAAGGTGAGATCCGACCCAGCCCCTTCCATGTTTTCTTTTTCTCTTTTGTTTTGGGTGTTTTTGCTTTTGTTTTTGTTTTCTTTTTTTGTTTTGTTTGTTTTTGTTGACACCTAAATTTTTGCAATCCGGTCATTTATTTATTGCATAAAAAATTAAGGGTTAATTTTATCCTTGAAAAAAAAAATATTAATTGCATAGCATATAAATCTAGGTGCATTTGTTTTTAATTTACATTTTGTGCATTGGACTAGTGGCAGGTGGATTTGAATTAGTGGTTTTGAGTTTTAAATTGACAAGCTGGATTAAGCCCACGAAGCAAGCAAATTAGCCCAAGGCCCCCCTTTTTTTTTTGATCGAAAATTATCTCATGAGAAAATGAGAATTTGAAATTTTTCTGGGATATGAATTTTTTTGGATAGGGCGGATGTGTGAAAAAATATTGCGGTTTATCTTTGCAAGATTGAGAATTAGAGAATAATTCTATCTTAATCTTGAATCCTTATCAATATATGAAAAATTTGTGAAGAAATATTGTGGATGCTGATTTGAAGAAGAAGTTGAAATCCTCATATAGGGAGTGCATGGAGATTTATGGGGGGGGGGTGCTTTCTCTCGGTTTTCGAAGGAAAAAATTCACCAAAAGTTTTCTTGATTTAAAGGGAGAAAAGGCAAAAGGATTTCTTCCTTCTTGGGGCGAAAAAGCAAAAAAGAATCTAACAATAGAGAGAGAAGCGTGAAAAAGAGACGTGAAAGTAGAGGAAAGAGGAAAAAAGGTGGAAAGAGGGAAAAAGCAGAAAAAACGAGGAGACTATATGTCTTCTTCGTGGTCCTTGGCTCCGTAACTGCTTCGCCTTGCAGCCACTCGGGATCTCTGTTGGTAAGCTGCCCGCCGAACGCCGCCTACACTCGCACACCTCCGCCTTTGCTTCGATGACTTGACGTCTCTTGCCCTATTCATTGTAGTTGTCCTAGTGCTGATCTCCTTCACCATCATCTGCTGAAGCCGCGCTATTAGTTGTGCAAGCCGCGACACTGGCAGCTCAACGAAGCTACCGTCGCTGTGACCCTGCGATGCCGCTACTCTGCCTGTTGTCTTCACCTATAGCACCGAAGATCTTGGGCCCCCTACTCCTGTGCCGGACCATCGCCGCAGCAGCCACCTCCGTGCCGCACCACCACACTGCTCATCGTTCTACCTCACCGCACACCTGAGCGACACTTGCTGGACCGCTTTGCTCGCTGTTAGCCTGTCGAGCCAGTCTACCTGCACTCCGGTTGCCGCCCTTTGTTGGAGCTCTAAATGTCGGCAACTTCGACCATCGCGACAACTTGGCGACTCTGCTGGGGACTTGAGTTAAAACTCTTAATGGACTTTGGCCAATTTTATCTTCTATTTGGAAAAAAGATGTTTTTGTTTGGCAACGAGGATCCCGGGTATGTCCCTAATGTTTAAGGTGTTAAATGTTCTTACAGGATGGGAGGTATAAGAGGAAGTGTTTACTAACTTTTGTTTTGTAGGGAGGTGTAAGAATGTATGGTTTACTGTCACGTATGAAGTGTTGCTTGATATAAAACTGTGTGCATGCCTTGCATTTATCACTATACTATTGCACACACAACCTGTTGCCGAACCTGGGCCGCACTAGGATACATAGGATGGTATTGAGTTGGATACGATTTCGACCGCGAGGTCGTGTAATAGAGATTGCCCAACTCAATCCCGAAAGCTTTTTCTTAGTGTGAAGAATGTTTACCTCTGCCCGCGAGACTGCGTCGCATTGGGGTATCATTCTTGACTTAGCTTGAGTTAGGAGGACTTGACTCAGTATGTGAGGCTACAACTAGTCATCCCACCCTACTAACTTCACTTTGCTAAGCCTATCTAGAGTAGAAATTGAACCCCACATTTCATGTGCTTGTCTATGTGGTTGCCGTTGATTTTTCTTGGTGAAGTAAGTATTTTATCCCTAAACCATGCAATTTATTTTGTTGTGCTTTTGGTCGATTCATGACAATTTAAATCAATCATTGATTTAACTCCTTTGTCAATTAGAGATGAAATGAGGAAATTGCCATGCAATGGATCATTTGAAAAAAACTTTAGAGAATTTGTTTTCAATTCATGTCTAGGAAATTTGGTTCTTGCTACGATGTCCTATTTTTATTTTTCTAGTTATTTTTAGGAAATTCCCTTCTTGCGCGAACTTTTCACGAAAAAGTGAAAATCCAAAAATATTCATTCATTTAGGATGTTAGTTTTTTTTTTTATTGCACGTTTAATTATGTGTCAATTTTAATTTTGAATTAAAAAAAAACATTTTCCAAAGCTTGTAGCAGATTAAACCTATTTGTTTGTTTGACTCATTGATTTCTTGTCTCGGAGCCATAATTCTATAACTTGTTATGACAAGGGACATCTGAAAATAGCGATCAACAAGCTTAGAATGCACTTGCAATGAAAAAAAAAAAAAAAACAAATCTATTTTCCTTGTGCATTGATGAGACAGTTGGGGCAAGTAAAAGAGGACCATCATTCTCCAGTGGAAGATCTTGGGGGTAAGTTCGCTCCAAATTACAACAGCCCATATGTGATGAAGAAGGTACTTCCTAGATGTGTCTTGATCTTGGTGGAAATGGATGTTCGTGAGTTTTCCACTCTAGTTAATTTTGATGCTATCAAAAGTATTACCCATGAAAGAATTTGACATGTCATGTTTTAAACTGCAAACATTTATATGATGAATAAATTGCTTTAATGAGTTTTAAATTCAATAGTCCAAATTTGTTACAAATCTTGCATGTTCTCTGTGATGAATTGTGTGAGATAAATTAAATATGTCAAATGGGATACTTTGAAATGATGAAAGGCAAGCCTTATTCCATACACCGTTTCATACACTAATCCCTAGTAATTTGTGTAGAAAAATTCCATGCTTACAAGGAAAAGGGTGATCTTGCAAAAGGTACATCAACCGAGGTGATGAGAGGCAGTTTCTTCTTCTACCTGAAACACTACAGGTATACCCGTTGTTTAGCCCTTTGAGCCCATACACATGAAGAGCATCTTAAATTATCCCTGTCAAGAATCATCCCATACTGGGACAAAATTTGAAATGGATGATAGGAATTTTCTTATTCACACTTGCATCAATTTTCGAGTATTGCTTTCGCAGTGTAACTTATGCGGTGATTGAAGTGCCTTAGGATGATGAAGAGTAGTTTTTCTCTATCCCACACACTTTTATCCATTACATAGCCCATTTGAGCCTATAAATTCATTTCATATTAAACCCAGTTGGTGATCATCCCCCACACTAGGGCAAGGCACAAAAAAAAAAAACACAAACCACTCAAGTAGCATGGTTTAGAATGCTGATAAAAGGTGGAGGCTGTGCAAATCCAAAGAAAGTAAGTGCAAAAAAATGGGGCATGAAAAAACAGTGTGTCTGGTAAAAGTAAGGCCAATGCCCAAAAAGAAAAAGTTAAACGTTGGTTGAAGTTGTATCCCTAATAAGGTGGTACTAAAAACTCAAATGCTAAGATGTTACACTCAATGGAGTTTCGATGAGGAGAAAATCTTCGATGGTGAAGAAGAAAATTGGTGGAAATGTCAAGATGATCACAAACTTTGACTCTCTAAATACTTTTTGAGCCTAACAATCATTTTGTTTCAACCCATAAACCAAGCCTGCGTTACGTCCCTTGCAAAGTCTCTTAAGATTAGGGCACTTGAGTTAACATAAAAGTTTATATGTTTGAAAGCATCGCTTGAAGAAGTGCGAGTAAGATGATTTTTGCCTCATTTCGTATGCTTCTTGACTTGTAAACCCAAAGATAATTGTGGAATGTCATTTTTCAATAGCCTCAACTCAAAGAATCCCCTTTGTTAAACCGTTGACTAAGCTTACATTACGGTCCCTATTAAAGACCTACCAGATTGGTAAGGTCGTACCACTTGCGAGATTGTTCAAACCCTTATTTGGCATGACAATGATGAGATAGAGTGATTGTCAAGATCTTGCATCAAATGTTTGGATGAAATAGCCATTTGAATGAGGATGAGTGAAAAGCCCTTCAGACTGAAAGATCCCTCACTTTGGTCATTTTTTTTTTTTATCATTGTTAATCTTTAAATATATGATGAGTAACCAATTGTCGTCATCTTGACCTTCTTATGTTGAGTTATTTTCCCTTTTTATCCAATTCATGTAATTCTTCTTCTCAAAATGTCTTATATAGTTCCATTAAAGTGGCTATATTTATCAAATATTTATTTTAAATATTTTTAATGAATATTTTAGTTGGTGTATTTTTGTCCATTTTATTTATAGAAATTGTCACATGAGATGAAAATACACTTTTACCCCTAATAAGTCATGTGCAAACCACAACCAACCTCACTTGAAGTTGCCCAGGTTGCAAGCGATGCCTAAGATTGCACAACCTCAAGCAAGGCTATTTGGCAACCAATGAGGCTCATCAATGGCCTAAGTTCTATCGGCAAAAAGTTGAGATATTTTTTAAAAAAAGAAATAGTAAGTCTTTTTTTTTTTTTCATAATAGTGAAAGTGTTTTACAAAGTATAGTTTTTTTTCCCAAATAGCATTGAAATCAAAGTTGCTTCCCATTATGTTCTTAAATTATACTTGACTAAACACTATTTGTATTTTAGAAAAATCTTTTTCACCTAAAGTCCTTTGCATTTTTTCAAAGACTTTCCTCAAATGCGTTGTTACCAAACACACCTCGTAAGTTTGAAGTGAAACAGAAGCAAGTTCAATATGGATGTGAAGAAGAGAGTTGATCAGAAGTCTATATTGTGTTCTTGCATCAATTTGCTGGTTTTTATATGCCCTACGTACTTGCCTAGACATCGTCGTTAGTGCTCGTCGCATGTGAAAAATATTAGTGCTTGATAATGTCGTTTCGTGAGATACAATTTTCTTCTATTTTTTTTTTTTTGGTCGAATACAATTTTCTTCTATTTGAGACGATGATAATGAGTGGATGAAAATTATGAGAAACAATTCACACGTGCCAGTTCAGGCACGTGTGAATTGATTCCTTGCTTTATTTTTTACCCACCAATAAGCGACAAAGTCTGCTGGTTGCATTGATAACTCTTTGCGATTTATAGGGTTGATTTATGTGGTTATCATCTATCATTTTTCACACACCAATTTCAATTTTCATTTTTATTGTAAAAATCCGATTGATATTTCCCTTTTGTAGACATATACAAGAGTCATGAATCATGATATCGGTGCATCAACCGATGTATAGTATTGAGTTGTGTTTGGAAAGTTGATTTCAGGAGTTTGCTAATTTGGACTACGAAAGTTCTACAAATTAAAGATTATGTCATTGACAGGCATAATTTACTAATTTAGGCTAATGGGTAGGATTTTTCTATTAACTAATGGTCCCAGAGGCTGCAACTGCCCCCCCCCCCTCCATTTTTCTAATCAGGTCGACGATAGTTTGACGTTACCGCTCTCAAACCAACTATTATTAAGTTTTACAAGTGAGGTGGCTCATAAATTAGTAACATATCAATGAGATAATGACTTTACGATCTTCAAATTTAACAGTACATTACCAGCTTCAATTCAATTTTACAATTGGACCCATTCTATCGTTTGCAACTTAGCAATGAAATCATGATTTGACCCTTCTGTAATCAAATAGAACATTAATTTCAACTTAGTAAGTTCCTTGAGTTGTTGGTAACTTGATACTCAATGGCTTACGTTGGCAAATCACCAACTTACTAGTTACATTTGTTTACAATTTGTGCAAATAAATAGGTTGATGATTTACTATTAATAGATTTTAGGACATTATTTATCAGGTAGGTAAAAAGAAAAAACCTTCCTAAATGTAATCATTCATTGGTACATTACTAATTCTATTAATAATTGAATAACTTCAATATATGAGAATTTAATTCTAATTTTATAACTTACTATTGAACTGAACTTCAGTACGTTCCTTACTTAAGCGATAACTTACCACCCTAAATGCAAGCCTACATTCGTACAGTATGTTAGTACTTCCCCAATACATTGTTAATTTTTGTTATGAACGAAAATGTTTGGATGGAGTTGGGGACTTACCTTATGTGTTGCTAGAATGTTTTGTTTAAGGCCCTAATAAAATACCAATTACTCACTGGGTGAGTCAATCACCGCAGTCCCACTTGGTGCAAGCAGGAAAGAGCAAGACCATCAAAACACCTAAGTCAAGGTCCTTCTTTCAGTGACTAACGAAGGTCCTTTAAGATTAGGGAGAGATTGAGGAATCAAACTTGTGACAGTAGCTTGCAAACCAAGTCTTGGACTATTCGATGTTACTAAATTGAACAGAAAGATTCTATTTGCAATGGTGAATTTCTAAATAAATTGATAACATGCCATTGAAGTTGGCATTCATAGATTCCTCAAAAAGTGTGAGTAACTTACTAAAGTAATAAAAGGCCTATGTTAGTAAGTTGCTTATTTCAATGGCAAGGTACTAAATTCAAGAATTTTGTTTTCAATGACAAAATTCTTCCTTGATTGGTAACTAACTCGTAAGTGGACCTACGCTTGTAAGTTATCAATTTCAATACTAAGTTTTGTTTTAAGTGACAAATTTCTACATAAGCAAATAACTTATACATTCCACTTGAAGTTGGCTTACTCCGAGCGATCACTTACTACATCAAAAGTGGCTCTATGTGGATCAGTTATTAATATTGCAGATAAGCCACTATTTTAACTATTTAACTTTTGTTTCTGGTAATAAACTTTTTTTTTTTTAAAAGTTGATAACTGCATTTTAAGCTCCCAAGTAGTTAATATTATTGGTAAAGTACAGTCAGCATCGCCAATCACACGATTTCACCAACAAACATTTCAAATATACAAACCGTATATGAAAAGTACCAACCACGGAACAAGAAATATTCTATTTGTCCTCCTCATTCATGAAGGAGGCCAATTTCTTCATCATCTTCGCAGCATTATCACAGCTGGGATTGATCAAATGAAACACATGATCCTCCCCTGGTGCTTCCGTCACTTCCACAAATCCACTCCATCCTCTCTCACTCAACACCTCCTTGTAGTGCCAGCCCCTTTGTCTGAAGATATCCTTTTCAGCAAGACAAATTAGGATCCTATTGAAAGCCAAACGCAACAGCCTAGGGTCCATCGCTGGGTTTATCAGAGGGTGATCGCACGCGGTGGTCGTTGGGTTCGCCGCACACCAGAGTTTCTCCACCCCGGACCTCTTCTCAGGTTCGGTGGTCTCCAAAGGCAATGGTTTGTCGCCCCAGAAGTAAGGATGCACCATGATAACTCCCAGAAATTCAATTCCTTTCAGAGTTTGTTCTGCCAATCGGATGCCCATGTTGTGAACTATGTTACCGCCAGCGCTATCTCCAGCCATAAACACCTATGAAGAATTTAGAGAATATTTTATTAGTGTGTACAATCATTACCGAGCATGATCAAGGATGCTGTAATAAGCATTTCACAACAGAAAAATTATGTTACGTAATTATCAAACATTGTTTTTGTGACCGCCAACTGATTTCAATTATTTGAGAAAACTCAAGCGACCGATCGATCGCTGGATAGAATAGCAAAACATTATTTTATCTAGTTAATGACAAAGTTGAAATCACCACCGCGCTGTATAGAATAGCACCCATGATAAAATAGATAACCCGTATTTCAGTAAAAATATATTCTAAGAACAATTCTTGCAATCAATTTTTAGTGTGGCTTTAATTTTTATTTTTTTCCTTTTGGCATATTCTTCTAACTTCAAAGTATGAAATTATCCTTTCAGTATTGACAACCCCATATTTCTAAAATTCGTGTGGTACATTATCTTAAGTTTCCTTAACTTTTGGATTTTATTCTACAATTTAAGCTGACCCTTTTGTACATTTTGGAGGCAAATTCAAACAGGATTTCTGTTCTTTCCTTTTGCTTCAACCTCTCTTAATAGACAAAGACTCTAGACCTATTTGTAAAAGTGAACAAGAGTCGGTTTAGCACAATTTCCTCACAAGCTCTTTCCATGAAAATCGATACTGCAATTTTTAAAAGGTGCTTGACAAACTTCAAACAACTGTAGTAACCTCGAAGCTGTAGCAACATGGTAGAGATGGGCATGGGGCGGGCAGTAGGCAGGAAGGGGCTAAAATGCCCCTTGTACTATTTAATATATATATATATATATTATATATATTTCTTTTATTCTATTTGTTGAAAAAATATGAAACACTATTAATACAATCCTAAGAACCATCTCTTCTCATTACAAATTGACTTTGTTGAAGATGCAAGCTTAGAAAGCCCTCTAGGTATGCAATATGTGGCAATTATTTTCCATGTGTCTCATCTTCAGAATTGTCCCACAGTGACCAATTTTCAAAGGGTGGAGCTTGATTATCTCTTTAGAACCGATTCATGATAGTGTTCTGTTATATAAAATCTACCCGTGAGGCCATTATTTCTTATAATAATTATCAAAATAAATAAATAAATAAATGTCATATAATCATCTAGCAAGTGTTCACGTCCCCCGCCTTGCTTCGTTGTCATCCCTAGCAATGGCATACAAGAAATTGCCTATCCCAACCTTAAGATTTATAACTTTAAAACACATAGTACTAAAAGACACCAGATACAACACTTCATAGCAGTCATAAAGCAACATCGTGATATTACAGCCACAGTTATACCAAACAAAAGTCGAATATTATTTTATGACTTTGGCCGTTGTTTCTAATAGTATGTATATGCCAGTAAGTGATCTAAAATAGAAATTGATAAACAATCAAGATCACCTTCTTGAGATTGGCATGAGAATTCAACCACTCCTCGGGGCCGTTTCCGGTAGAATGAGAGGCCACCCATTTTAGGGTTGTCCACGAATCATCGTAAGCTGCTGGAAGCGGATGCTCTGGTGCCCTTCTATAATCAACGGAGACGGCGATGATGTTAGCCTCCGCAACTAGGGCATTGAGATAGTTGTGGTAAGTCGGCGACCACGCTGTTTCAACTATGAAGCCTCCTCCATGAAAGTATACGAGCACGGGGAGCTTTTGGAAAGAATCGGTCGCAGCTTTCGGGATGTAAAGTCTTGCGGAGACAGCGGAGTCTGATGAAATGGCAACATCTTTTGACTGGACGCTGGTTTTCTCGTCGAGCGATGGAGGGACGGTTTCCGTGCCTACAAATCTCTCCACTCGGCCATCCTTGTAAATCCTTACGTATGGCGATATATCATAGAGCAGTTCTGTTTCCATGGAGTTTTGAAGCAAAATAGAAGCAAGTTCACTATAAAGGATGAGAAGAAAGAGAGTTGATCCGAAGTTTATATTGAGTTTTTGCGTTAATATGCTGGTTTTTATATGCCCATGCGCACTCGCCTTGTCTGTTCGATAGTCCTCGTCAAACTTGGAAAGGAAGAATTTTCATGCGATTGATGCTTGATAAATGCGTTTCTGAGATGCAGTTTTATTTTATATGGAACGACGACATTGACTGGATTATAAAATTTGGATCACGCGCATGTGCATCTAATCTTTGCTTTTTAGGTTGGCCAATCAAATAAGCGACAAAGTCTACCGGTAGCACTAATAACTCTTTGTCGAGATATGGGATTAATTTATATGGTTATCATCTCGAGAAACCGATTAATGTTTGTCTTTTCTAGACACATACAAAAGATATGGAATCATGAATTATGATGTCTGTATCAACCGATGTCTAGTATAGCATTATCTAACAAGATATAGCACAATATAATATGAAGTCATTAATCATGATGATGTAAGAATTATTGTGGCCCATATTATGTGATTTATTATATGGTTTAATAATGATTGAAATGCTATAAATAATTATTGGTTACGAGAATGTACGACTTTAATAAACGAAAGGGTATATTGCTTTGATGGAAGGCACATTTTCAATGAACGTAAAAATAGAGTCCGGTCCTCTCTCCACCCACATACAAACAACAGTAAAGAAAAGAACGTATTCTCTCCTCCATCAATTGAATACATTAAGGTTTAGTGGGTTAAGGGAGAGAAATCGGATTTCTTCTTTTGGATCAAGTTCAAGCGCAGCGCTATGGATAAAGGTATGTCTTCATCTATTTGTGAGAATCATGAAGATCAAAGATCCTTGTTTTACTTTGAATTTCCGCATCAAAGTATTATATGAACTGTCTAACAGTTGGTATCAGAGCATTTGGTTTATGATCTCATAATTTTCCGTTTAAAGAAATACTATGATTTATGCATGATGATTTGTTGAATGATCCTGTTCGTAGCATTTGTTGTTGTTGAAATGTTTTGGAAGGTTCTGTTAAAGAAAATCCGAATGATGGAACGTTCTTCATGGACTAAAATGGTGAAGAAAAGTTACTGTGCGCGAGTGGAAAAGGACGAAAATGAAAAAAATTCGGAATTTTGAGGGCAAGGAAGAAACTCGCCCATTTCGGGGAAAATCCGGCGATCCACCACTTCATTTCGGACCCAAACCGTCGCACTTCCATGAGGAACATTAGCCATGAGTTTTTTCGGTATATCAGTGTTCGCCGGAGGCTAATAGAGTGGTGGAAGCGGCGGTGGTGGAGGGTTTGCGTTTTGGGGAAATTTTGGTTTGATTTGGGGCCAATTTTTTGTCATTTTCTCTGAAATTTGGACCCATGTGGTCGTGCCGGCATGCTCTTTAAAAACCCTTATTTATTTGTGTCTGGGATGGGCTGCCGGAGAAGAAACGAGCGGCGAAACGGCGGTGGAACGGCGAAAAATCGCGTCTGTGCGTGAGGAAGAAGGCGCGTGGGCTCCACGCTGCCTGCAACCCGCAGCGCGCGTGGAACCCACGCGCCACGTGCTGTCACACACGCAAGCGCTGCACGCGTGGGATCCATGCACGCGGGGCTTCCCGTGCGGTTGCAGGCGCGTGCAATGCACGCGCCTTTGCACCGAACGTGCGCGTGCGGGGCACGCGCCTGCCGAGGACGCAGGCACGTGCCTGAAGCCCCCGCGCGGCCCTTTTTATGTTTTCACCCCTATGCCATTTTTAAAAAATAAATAAATAAAATTCCTATTTTGTCCTTCTCGCAATTTATTTTATTTTTCTGCCCCTGCTTAATTTATAATTATGATTTTGCCATTGCCGATTATTTACCATTTTGCCCCTGGATTATAATTTTATGGTTCTGCCCTTATGGAATTTTGATTTTACGATTTTACCCTTATGCTTTGATTACGTTTTTTTTTGTCCTTGTGTGGAATTTGGTAAATATTTGTATTTTACAATATTAAAAATTCATATTATGAAAGGTTTGTTAGTCACCAAAGTGGCCGAACCTTGAAATCTTTTGAATTTTTGATATTGTAAATTATTTTATTCAATTACTCATGATTAATTGATGCTATATATATGAAATTGATATGTTTTATATCATTATTGGAGTTATGGGTATATTGAAATTCATTTATTATAAGAACTTAGGGATTAACCCAAAGGTTAATTATTTTCTTATAATTCATGAACATGATAGTTGATAATTAATATGACTTGTTAAATTTGTTTGTATATCCAAAGATAACAAATAAATTTTAAAAAGATATATTTATAATTATCAAATAAAATTTATTAGCATCATTATGATTTATATATATTTTTGTATATCATAGGATCGCCCAAAGGAGAACTATGATGTGCATATGTAGTTTAGTTTGAATCTGACTAGGTGATATTCTCAAAGCATTAATGTATGAGTATTTTCTTGTACATTTGCAGTATCTGTACCTGTTTCACTCCATTCGCACGCCTCATCAGTTCCTTTATTCAATGGGATAAATTTTCCTGATTGGAGTGAACAAGTCTAGTTTCACTTAGGCATCCTGGATCTTGATTTATCGCTTCAAGCTGAGAAACCAGCTGCTATTACTAATGAAAGTAGCAATGATGAAAAGTCTTTCCATAAAGCTTGGGAAAGATCGAACAGATTGAGCTTAATGTTCATGCAAATGACAGTTGCAAATAACTTAAAGACTTCTTCCCAAGACTAACAATGCTAAAGAATTTATGAAATTTGTAGAAGAGCGTTCTCAAACTGCTGATAAGTTATTTGCTGGTACACTGATGAGCACACTGACCACCATGATATATGATGGTTTGCGTACTATGCATGAGCATATACTTGAGATGACCAATTTAGCAGCAAAGTTAAGGATTTTGGGAATAAATGTGGATGAGTACTTTTTAGTACAATTTATACTTAATTCCTTACCTCATGAGCAATATGGGTCATTTCAAATGAATTACAACACTATAAAGGATAAGTGAAATGTAAATGAATTGGCCAGTATGTTAGTTCAAGAGGAAACAAGGATAAATAATCAAAAGGCTTATTCTGTTCATCTCTCAAGTCATCAAGAAGTTCGAAAGAATTTTAAGAGAAAATGTGGAAGGAGCAAGAAAAAAGGACTACACGTCCTGAATGACTCTTCAAAGGCTTTTCAAATCCACAAGAAGGAACACAATCTTATTAAATGTCATTTTTGCAACAAAATTGGACACTTGAAGAAAGATTGTCTGAAATGTAAGGCTTTGTTCGAAAAGAAAGGTAAGTCTTGTGCTTTGGTATGTTTTGAATCAAACTTTACTGAAGTTCCTTATAATACTTGGTGGATTGATTCTGGTGCCACCACTCATGTGTCAAATACGATGCAGGGATTTCTTACGATCCAAACTATAAAACCAAATGAAAGTTATGTGATTACGGGGAACAGAAACAAAGCTCAAGTTGAAGGCATTGGCACTTATCATTTGATCTTAAATACTGGGCATTATTTGGATTTGTTTCGAACCCTTTATGTACCTACATTTTCTCGCAATTTAGTTTCTTTGCCAAGACTTGATGTGGCAAGATTTTATTGTATTTTTGAATCTGTAAGTTTGGAATTGAATCTTTTCAGTCTATTTAAGAGTGATACTCACCAAAAAAAAAAAAAAAAATTTTCATTGGAAATGGAACTTTATGAGATGGTCTTACAAATTTAGACTTGATAATACTTTTGTTGAGACATTAATGACCTTGCATCATAATGTTGGCACTAAACGAAGTTTGGTGAATGAAAATTCTGCTTACTTGTGGCATAAACGTTTGGGTCATATATCCAAAGAAAGAATGCAAAGATTAGTGAAGAATGAAATTCTTCCAAATTTGGATTTTACTGACCTTGGAGTGTGTATTGATTGTATTAAAGGTAAACAAACAAAACACACTAAGAAAGGTGCCACAAGAAGCACAGAGCTTCTTGAAATTATACATACTGACATATGTGATCCTTTCGATATTCCATCTTTTGGTAAGGAAAGCTATTTCATAACCTTTATTGATGATTTTTCACGTTATGGTTACATTTATCTATTGCATGATAAGTCTCAATCAGTGAATGCACTTGAAGTGTATATTAAAGAGGTTGAGAGGCAATTAGATAGAAATGTGAAAATAGTAAGATCAGATAGAGGCAGTGAATATTATGGAAAGTATGATGAATTAGGTCAATGTTCAGGTCCATTTGCTAAATTCCTTGAAAGACATGGCATTTGTGCTCAATACACAATGCCGGGTACACCACAACAAAATGGTGTAGCATAAAGGCGTAATCGTACTTTAATGGAAATGGTTAGGAGTATGATGAGTCATTCATCTTTACCCTTATTTTTGTGGATGTATGCTTTAAAAACTTCTATGTACTTATTAAATAGGATTCCTAATAAGGAAGTTCCAAAGACTCCCTTTGAATTGTGGACAGGAAGGAAACCTAGTTTACGACACCTGCATGTTTGGGGTTGTCAAGCAGAAGTAAGAATTTACAATTCACATGAAAGGAAATTGGATTCAAGAATGACCAATGGTTATTTCATTGGTTATGCAGAGAAATCTAAAGGGTATAAAATTTTATTGTCCTAATCATAGTACAAGAATTGTTGAATCTGAAAACGTTAGGTTCATTGAGAATGGTGACATCAGTGGGAGTGAAAGAATGCGTGATATTTGTATTCAAAAAGTAAGGGTAGAAGTTCCTATGCCTAAATCTTCTAAAGTTGTTGTTCATGATATTGTAGTACAATCTAACAATAATCGAGAACAACAAATTAATGAACAAACACTCGATAATGGAGATGTCAATAATGAACCTCCAATGGCCGAATCACAAGAAATAGCATTAAGGAGATCTCAAAGAGAAAAGAGGTCGGCTATTTCTGATGACTATATGGTTTATCTACAAGAGTCAGAAATTGACTTAGGAATTGGAAATGATCCAGATTCATTTTCCCAAACCATGGAATGTGAAGATTCTAATGAATGGTTTAATGCCATGGAAGAAGAGTTAAAATCTATGCATCAAAATCAAGTTTGGGATATAGTTGAATTGCCTAAAGGATGTAAGAAGGTCGGGTGTAAATGGGTCTTTAAGACCAAGCGCGACTCAAAAGGCAATATTGAACGACATAAAGCTAGACTTGTTGCAAAGGGTTTTATTCAGAAAGAATGCATTGACTATAAAGAGACATTTTCACCAGTCTCTAAGAAGGACTCACTTAGAATTATAATGGCTTTGGTGGCTCATTATGACTTGGAGTTACATTAAATGGATGTAAAAACTACATTTCTTAATGGGAATTTAGAAGAAGAGATTTATATGGACCAACCCGAAGGATTTTCAGTTAAAAGAAAGGAACACATGGTATGTAAATTAAAGAAATCAATATATGGACTTAAACAAGCTTCCCGACAATGGTATCTTAAGTTTAACGATACCATAACTTCATTTGGATTTAAGGAAAACACCGTTGGTCGGTGTATATATATGAAGATTAGTGGGAGCAAGTTTATTTTTCTAGTTCTCGTATGTTGATGATATTTTGCTTATCGCTAATGATCTTGGTTTATTACATGAAACCAAGAAATTTCTCTCTAAGAATTTTGAAATGAAGGATATGGGAGAGGCAACATATGTGATAGGAATAGAAATATTCCGTGATAGATTACAAGGATTATTAGGATTGTCTCAGAAAGCCTACATTGAGAAAATTTTAGAGAGATTTAATATAAGTAAATGTTAAGCAGGAATAGTTCCAATTCAGAAAGGTGATAAATTTAGACTTATGCAATGTCCGAAAAGTGAATTGGAACGAGAACAAATGAATAATATTCCTTATGCATCTGTTGTGGGGAGTTTAATGTATGCACAAACTTGCACCTGCACTGGACATCGCTTTGTCGGAATGCTGGGCAGATATCAAAGTAATCCTGGAATGGATCATTGGAAAGCTGCAAAGAAAGTTCTTAGATACTTGCAAGGAACGAAGAATCATATGCTCATTTATAAAAGATCCAATCATCTCGAGGTGATTGGATATTCAGATTCAGACTTAGCCGGATGTGTCGATACAAGAAAATCAACATTTGGTTACTTGTTTCTTCTAGCTGAAGGGGCAATTTCATGGAAGAGTGCAAAGCAATCAGTTATTGTTGCATCAACTATGGAAGCTGAATTTATGGCATGCTTTGAGGCCACAATTCATGGATTATGGCTGCGGAATTTTATTTCAGGGCTTGTGATTGTCGACAGTATTGCCAAGCCGCTGAAAATTTATTGTGATAACTCTGCAGCAGTTTTCTTCTCTAAGAACGACAAGTATTCTAAGGGTGCTAAGCATATGGAGATCAAATACTTGTCTGTCAAAGAAGAAGTTCATAAACAAAGAGTGTCAATTGAGCACATTAGCACCAATCTTATGATAGCAGATCTCTTAACAAAAGGACTGCTGCCCAAAACATTTAATGAGCATGTTGAAAAGATGGGCGTTATTGGACGTCATTAATGTTTGTATTCTGATTGTATTAAGTTTATGTATTTGACACTTTGAGCTCACTTACGTGTTTCTGATATTTCCTATTTTCTATTTAGTATACATTATGGAAATAGATGAATGTTAAATAGGATAGTTTCTAAAAAATATTATGGTTGGACTATTATTGTACTTCTCATTTATGGATCATGTTAAGTAAAGTGATATAGCTGTAGTGCATAGAAGGGACTATGTCGATTAATGACATACAACCGCTATGACTCATATTAGTTTTCTTTACTTAATTGTGATTATTATGTGATTGCCAATTTAATGAAATTTTATAGCATAATCTTATTGTGCACATTATAGTCTTTATTAAACAATGAAAGGAGAATCATATGGGCCGAGTGGGAGAATGTAAGAATTATTGTGGCCCATATTATGTGATTTATTATATGGTTTAACAATTATTGAAATGCTATAAATAATTATTGGTTACGAGAAGGTACGACTTTAATAAACGAAATGGTATATTGCTTTCATGGAAGGCACCTTTTCAATGAACGTATAAATAGAGTCCGGTCCTCTCTCCACCCACATACGAACAACAGTAACGAAAAGAACGTATTCTCTCCTCCATCAATTGAATACATTAAGGTTTAGTGGGTTAAGGGAGAGAAATCGGATTTCTTCTTTTAGATCAAGTTCAAGCGCAGCGCTATGGATAAAGGTATGTCTTCATTTATTTGTGAGAATCATGAAGATCAAAGATCCTTGTTTTATTTTGAATTTCCGCATCAAAGTATTATATGAACTGTCTAACATATGAGGTATAGCATAATATAATACAGAAATTATAGTGAAAAAAACTGTTAATTGGAAGCTTAATTAAAGTTGTGACGTGAGGAATGACCTGTGGCTTCGAAAGTTAGATTTGACTTAATATATTGGGAAGTTTGTCAATATGGCTTTTGGAGAATTTGCAAATTAAAGACTTACGTGGCTATTGTTAGAGGCGTCAAAATGAGTTCAAAACTTATTATTTAACTCATCTTTTATGAATCGGGTTATAAATGAATTGGCTAAAATATTATAAACAAATTTAATGGGTTTAAAAAAAAATGCCAAAATATATATGGGTCTAAAAATGGGTATGAATAAACTCATTTTCATTTTACAACATATTTGTTCGTTTCTCTTAAAACCCTACCGGTGTAATCCCAAAAGACCAAAATCTCCCTCCTCCTTCGCTTCCTCCTCTTCCTTCTCTCTCTTCATGCCCAAATACCACCATTAACATCCTCCCAACAAAAATGAACGCTCCCTCTCTCACTTTACCATGCTTGCACTACTCAATTCTCCCTGTTACTCCACAATCGAAGCCACCTCATTTCCTCCATCGTCCCCATTATTAGGTCACTCCCCCAAGAGCCCTTCTTGGATGCTCGAACCTGACACGGACGGCCTTAACCTCGACCGTTTCGACCTCGATTATTCTATTGCCCTCAAGAGGATCCCCAATGGTGACATCTTCGAGGCCACTCGCCCTTGCAAAGTCAATTGCATCAAGTACCTCCTCGAGATCCGCGTCAAGTCAACGCTCAGGTTTGGTGGGATTGAGCTTTACCAACAGCGGTTGCCAAGTCATGTCAAAGACGATGGAGTTTTGTAGCATGGACTTTTCCTAAGAGATATCGCAATCTGGGTATTAAATTCGTAGGACAATTTGATCAACTGTTATGAATCGAGAAAAGAGAAAGATGGAACCTTGAAGAGTGAATGTGCAAATCGAAGATCCCCTGCTCCAGCGAGGCTTCAGGGTTGGAGGAGGAGGCTCGTGGTGGCCGTCAGAGGCGCAGTGGCCCATTTTCAGTGGCCTTTAGTGAGTGAACGAACAAATTCTCCCATAATCCTCCATAAACCCTCTGCCTATCTCATCGTGGTTGCACGTAGATGCTCTTGTTGTCATATCTTGAATCGAACAAGATTAGGTGAATGACATGGCTGTCATTTCATCTGAATGACTCAATCTTAAATATAACCAATAACCTTTTATCAAAATAGAAGGATACCCGGGTCATCCTCTAATCATGTTGGATTTAGGGAATGACACTTGTTACTCATCCATCGCAAACAATTAGAATGAAGGTCTCGCCCATGAGTTGCTGGAGCATCTCCTCAGCCTCTCCTCAGCCTCTCCACAGCGCAGCCACGGATGCCGACCTGATTTCAGTTGACGGGAATGGCTTATCCTTGATCGTGGTTACTTCGTTGATGTTCCATCCTCTGGCCACAAATCCGTCCCTGGTGGCGGGGGAGGAGTGGTTGCTGGGGGATTTCACGAGGGCGGTGTTTCCATTGGGTTGAGCTTAGAGCAACTTGAATTTCTTTTATTTTCCGGTTTTTATTTTTGGAGATATACTGGACTTATTCTATGTGTTTTGAGCGAGTTATGTGGGTAAATTTGGGTTGGATTTGGGTATGGTAGGGTATGGGCTATCTAAATTATCTACTGAAAAAATTAGTCACTGTGAGTTAAATGAGTGAATTTTGGCTGAACCCAATTATAACCCACAAGACCTACCAATTTGCCACTTCTAGCTGTTGGTGTGACTTGCTCTATAGAAAAGTAGCACCATACTCCATATGTCAGTCAAGTGAAATGATGAAAATTATAATCACACTTTTAAGTCATCCAAACACTCAGTGTTTCCTAACTATAATTACATCCGATAACTCAAAATGTTTAGCCCTCATAGTTTTTTATGAAATCTTACCAAATAAAATTACCAATATAGTAACGCAAAATCTGTTGGCTTCAAAACTAAACACTCGCAATTTCTCCGCTAGGATCATATCCACGAAGCATGCGACCCTTTGAGCGTAACACCAACAAAAAGCAGCACCCAAAGCACTCGCATGGCACACTTTAAACAGCCTAGGAAATATCGTCCTACATGTCAAGAGACGATATGTGTCTCCCTGGTGGTCTTCTCTTTGCGTGACAAGTGACGATACTTGAAGGCGGATCTGTGCTTGACCTTCTTGTTGCTAGGAGCAGCCATTTTCCTCGAGTTATACGCACTATCTCATATCCTTTTCTCCGACCAGTTCGCCTGTTAGCTCATAAAGAACAAGCAATCAGTTGTGTTCAATTTTGTCAACCGAATCCAACCGTTGTCTAAAAGGCGCAAGTGGTCCAATTTCATCAGCCAATACAGCCTAATGAGGTGCTCCTTCAAAGAAAATGACTCCTACTGGTGGAAATTCCTTAAGCTATTGCACGTTGACGGATGGGGGCGAAGTTTCTCTACCATGGCCACGAGGAGGCCATGTGTTGAGCACACATAATTTGCTGGATCAGTTGACATGGAGCATTGAGCTGGACTTTGACATGAGCATCCTAGTCTGGCACATAGTAATGGAGCTCTGCTACTACCCCGGTAGCAGACCAGACATCATTCAGGAGCAAGATAGGAATAGCCAGACCCATGTTAAGCGCTATTCCTTGACAAGTTTGCACTTGTCTCGGTACACGCTACATCTCCTAGTAATGTATCCTTCGATGTTGCCAGTTGGAATCGGAAGTATCGGGTTCCGAGACATTTATAAAGAGACCGAGAGGTACTTTGCCATGCGTGAATCCGCTTCAGAGAGACCAGCTCATGGCCACAATGAGAGTGAGCGCATGCGCAACGACTCAAAAAGGGAGGACCCCGAGACAAGGAGAGAGTATAATCTTGAGATCAAAGAGGCTTGCGATGTATTGCGCAGCCAAGTGAAGACCAAATTCAATATGAGCATGATGAAGGAAGACAAAGTCAAGTATGTGCTGTTCAATGGGTGCCAGCTCACGTTGGAGCTGGAGAGCATCTCATCCGAGCTTATAAAATGGGGTGTAATCAGGCAAGTGTGGGCAGACATGCTAATCTACGCAGATGCAAGTGCAAAGCAAAGGACCATGCTCAGTTGATGCGGTGGGGGGGCGAGCTCATAACCCATGTCTAGTTTGTCATGGCTCATTATGGGCTAACCGACAACTTCTAGATACCACACGGCCCAGCAATAGTAGAGATAATGGTGAATTCCTGGTGAATAATGGTGATTGAAGATCTGCAAATTAGTTAGATTTGTTATTTATGGATTAATGATGTTCCAACACCCCCTTTGAGATGAGAATTGCCGTTTTCAGTGTCTCGTTGGCAATGTTTCTATTTCGAGAAATTTTTTTTTTTCAGAAATAGTTTTTCTCTGTTTCTACTTCAGGAACAATTTCTGAGTAAAATAAAGAGTTTGTTAATTTTACAAAATTTCTATTCTTGGATTAGAAAAAAGAATAGAAATGCGTTTGGTAAAAAACTATAAATTTTTGTATTTTTTTTTTCTTCTTACTCACGGACCGCTGACTGCAACCCACTGTCACACGACCATTGCACGACTGCCACCAAGCCGTCGCACGACCATCGCACGGCTACCGCAAAACCACCGCACGACCATCGCACGACCGCCGCACAACCACTGACCAATGGTTGGCAGGCAGCCGATGGTGGCCACTATAAGGAAGAAGAACAAAAGAAAAATAGAAAAGAAAAAAAAACTTATTTCTAGAAATTGTTCCCGGGAACAAGAAGCTGTTTTTTTTTCTTATTTCTGTTCCAAATCTATTTTCCAGCCACTGCCACTTCTCTATTATGGGGAATAGAAAAATAAGTTGTCGTTACCAAACAGATTTCTGTTCTTTTTCTATTCCAGAGAACAAAAGAACAGAAATTGGGAGAAATAGAAACGTGAGCGAGTCCTTAAAAGGCTCAAGGGAACTAGTGCGTGACAAGCACAATGTAGAGACTTTTAAAGTCATTGAAATTGAACTAGGCCTCATCTACAATGTGTTTAACGTGAAGGTGAAGGCGATCTATATGAGCTAGGGCTTTATTTGTAGACTCTTCATTTCATTCTCGATATGTGTCTCCCTGATGGTCTTCTCTTTGCATGACAAGAGACAATACTTGAAGGCGGATCTGTGCTTGACCTTCCTGTTGCTAGGAGCGGCCACTTTCCTCGAGTTATACGCACTGTCTCATATCCTTTTCTTCGACCAGTTTGCATGTTGGCTCATAAAGAACAAGCAATCGGTTGTGTTCAATTTTGTCAACCGAATCCAACTGCTATCTAAAAGGCATAGGTGGTCCAATTCCATCGGTCAATACAGCCTAATGAGGAGCTCCTTCAAAGAAAATGACTCCTGCTAGTGGAAATTCCTCAAGCTATTGCACGTTGACGAGATGAGGGAGAAGTTTCTCTACCATGGCCGCGAGGACGTGACAGGCAATATGAGGGAATTGATTCTTGAGACAATCACAGGTAAGGAAGCAAAGGGTGAGCAGAAACTGCCCTCCTCGTGGATCGACAAGGGAGGCCACGTGTTGAGCTCATATAATTTGCTGGATCAGTTGAAATGAAGCATCGAGTTGGACTTTGACATGAGCATCCTAGTCTAGCACATAGTGATGGAGCTCTGCTACTACCTCGATAGCAGACCAGACAGTATTCAAGAGCAATATAGGAATAGCTAGACCCATGTTAAGCGTTATCCCTTGACAAGTTTGCACCTGTCTCGGTACATGCTACATCTCCTAGTAATGTATCCTTCGATGTTGCCAGTTGGAATCGGAAGTATCAGGTTTCGAGACATTTATAAAAACACCAAAAGGGACGTTGCCATGCGTGAATCTGCTTCAAAGAGACCAGCTCATGGCCACAATGAGAGTGAGCACATGCGCAACAACTCAGAAAGGGAGGACCCCGGGACAAGGAGAGAGTATAATCCTGAGATCAAAGAGGCTTGCGATGTATTGTGCAGCCAAGTGAAGACCAAATTCAATCTGAGCGTGACGAAGGAAGACAAAGTCAAGTATGTGCTGTTCAATGGGTGCCGGCTAGCGTTGTAGCTGGAGAGCATCTCATTCGAGCTTATAAATGGGGTGTAATCAGGCAGGTGTGGGCAGACATGTTGATCTACGCGGCTAGCAAGTGCAAAGCGAATGCTCAGCAGATGCGGCAAGGCGGCGAGCTCATAACCCATGTCTAGTTTGTCATGGCTCATTACGAGCTGATCGACAACTTCCAAATACCACACGCCGTAGCAATAGCAAAGATAATGGTGAATTCCTGGTGAATAATGCTGATTGAAGATCTGCAAATTAGTCAGATTTGTTATTTATGGATTGATGGCGTTCCAACACCCACTTTGAGATGAGAATTGCCGTTATCAGTGTCTCGTTGGCAATGTTTCTATTCCGGGAAAATATTTCTTTTTCAGAAATAGTTTTTTTTATATTTCTACTCCGGGAACAATTTCTGAGTAAAATTAGATATTTGATAATTACACAAAATTTCTATTCTTGAATTAGAAAAGAATAGCAATGCGTTTGATAAAAAATTATAAATTTTTGTATTTATTATTTTTTCTTCTTACTCACGGACCGCCAACCACCGCCTGCTACCACACGACCGTTGCATGATTCCCACAAAGCCGCCGCACGACCATCGCACAACTGTCGCAAACCGCCGCACGACCATTGCACACCGCTGCACAACCACCGACCGATGGTTGGCAGGTGGCTGATAGTGGCCACTACAAGGAATAAGAACAAAAGAAAAATAAAAAAGAAAGAAAAAAAACTTATTTCTAGAAATTGTTCTCAGGAACAAGAAACTACTTTTTTTTTTCTTATTTCTGTTCCGAATATATTCCCTAGCCAATCTATTTTAGGGAATAGAAAAATAAGTTGGCGTTACCAAACAAATTCCTGTTCTTTTTTTGTTTCGGGAAACAAAAGAACAGAAATCGGGAGAAATAGACACATGAGCAGGTTCTTAAAAGGCTCAAGGGAGCTAGTACGTGACAAGCACAATGTAGAGGCTTATAAAGTCATTGAAGTTGAACTGGGCCTCATCTACGATGTGTTTTACACAAAGGTGAAGGCGGTCTATATGAGCTGGGGCTTTATTTGTAGACTCTTCATCGACACCCTCTCAATGCCACAACCCTTTAATTAAACTCTAAATCACATTTTTAACGTGCACTTTTTTAATTTCGAAATGGAAATTATATTCCAACATGGTTTTTGGACATCGACATGTGCCGGTCAGCAATCAAGCGAAATGTCTACGTCATCTTGCGGACCGGAATTACCCCATTTGCGTATGTGACAGGGTTGGGAATTATGCTAAGATACGACGGATTAATTTGGAATTTCGAAAAGGTGACGTGTTCAAATCAAATGGCATGGGACCTTAAATTTCGAAACGATTACCGATGCAGAGGACTTGTCGGGTAACCGTGGTATTTGGAAAAGTGACATGCAAACGAAATGTCCTGTGACGTGGAATTTTGAATACATATGACGTGTTGTGTGACATGAAATTTCAAAAATGAAAATAATAAGATTTTCGAATTCTGCAGGTGTGTTTCGAATGAAAAGTGATTTTCATGCACAGGCCTAAGTTCCACCTCTTTGCTATGAGGACCTCGTGTTTGGCCATTAAAACGAGACATTTGCCAAGCACCTTACAAAAACTATAGTATCCCGTATTTTCACTATTGAAGTTCTGCAAAATTATTGTAACAAGATGGCATTTATCACATATAATGTCATAATGTAGGAATGAATCGATGATTTGGAAGCATAACATTATCGCGAGCCTATAGAAAGAAAATATTACTTGCTTATTCGACCATGTTAAACTAATCAAACATTGATAAAATGATGAGACGCATAACTTTTTTAAGCAGTCAGGGAACCTTTTGAGCCAAGTTTTGCTCACCATACTAAAACATCTCTTGGTCCAATCAAAGGTCGGTGGTCCACATTACTTTATAGGGTGATACATCCCAAGGATTGTACCAATGAAAAACTCGAAGGAGATTTTGCATTCCTTTGACAAATCCTCCGAAAATTAAATTAGTACGAAAGTATAACATTTCTTATAAAGTGCATTTGATATGACAACAAAGATTATCTCAAGAAGATAAAAATCCTGAGGAATTCGTCTTCAGTACAAATAGAGATAGAGATAAACGAGGTTTATCCCACGCAAAGAAGTCGCTAACACTAATACGTCATAACACTATTTATCTTCCTTGATGAAAAAGACCATCTTTTTCATCAAATTCACAGCATTATCACGAGTAGGATTAAACAAATGAAACACATGATCCTCCCCTGGTGCATCCATCACTTCCACAACTCCTTTCCATCCACTCTTACTAAGCACCTCCTTGTAATACCACCCTCTGTGTCGAAAAATATCCTTCTCAGCAACACAAATTAGAACCCTATTGCAACGTAAACTCGAGAGTCTCGGGTCCATTGTCGGGTTTATTAGCGGGTCATAACAGCCAATGTTGGTTGGTTTCACTATGTTCCAGGACCGTTTGACCAGGGACCTCTTCTCAGGTTCGGTTGTCTCCAAAGGCAACGGTTCATTGCCCCAGAAGAAAGGATGCACCATAATAACTCCCGAAACTTCAATTCCCTCTGGCTTTTCCTCTCCCAATCGAATGCTCATGGTGTGAACTATGTTGGCACCTGCGCTATCTCCAGCCAGGAATACCTAAATAGAACGAAAAATGACCTAGTTAAACTAATTGACAAGAGAATAGATTGTTGTTTTGGTCAGCGTTGCTTGAATGTATATCATTGGAGAGAGCATGTTTAAGGTGTTACAATTTTTAAATAGTATATAATCCACTCATCTAATAACTTAAACATTTAAACTAATTAGTAATGTCCCCATAAAATTTTACATGGTATTAAAGTATGAGAGTGCAAGTTTGGAATTGACTATAGATTTTATTATATTGATACTACCACCAATTGATTGAGCACCAATTTATGATTTATTATATTGTCAACCTAAAGTGCACATCGACTTTATCTTTAGTGGCTCGTGAAAAGCTAGTATTTCATTATATTATTATGATAATAGTGCAATTAGAGCGGTCAACTTATGGTCTGCCCGCTCGGCTCTCCTAATCCGAGAGATAAATAAGCATAAGAAAGCTTGACCCACTCATTTTTGACCCAATTCCGAGCTTCCCAATTCGGAAATTACTATATAAAAGTTTTATATGACGGGTGAACTTGGGCAACACGCTAGATTGACCTTCAGATTCGACCTGACTCAACCCTTGCCCTTCTAATGATCGTCTATGTCCAATTATACGCAACAACTGACAACTGACAACTTCTGCTCTTTATTTACTGATGCATATCATCCGGCAAGAATGAAAACTATTCTCAGAGTACAAGTTCATATAAGATGGCTGTGGGGGAGTCATATGAAATCATTTATCATTGTCAAAATATCTAACCATTTTAGACAACAGAATTCTATTGTTCCATACCCAAAAGGATGGGACTTCTTTTGTTGGGGAAAACTAATCGATCGGTGTTGGCACCTAATTTAAACTCATCTTTTAAAAATAGAAGATAATATTTGATTATAGAGGGAAATTTTGAAAAAAAATTGAATTCAAAAAAATTCAACAGTCATGTGATTTTGAAGCCACTTTTTTGTTGAGAAGTTGAGTGAATATTGGGAAATCTTCACTTATTTGTTGAATTTTCCCCCTATAGTGCAAAGCACCACCCGCCGCGATGACTCCGCTGGATAAGGCCTTGCTGATCCTTTCCTCAAAAGTGAAGGGTTCGAAACCCAGTGGAGGCGCTTGGTGCCTTAACCACTGTCACGGGGTGGTGATTCTCTCGTGTGGCCCCAGGGTTTGTCCCGCCGTGCTGTCGACATATAGGGTTTTCCTAGGTCCCAAAAAAAATATATATAGAGAGAGTGTGAAGCCTTGAATGGGGAGGCTTCTCTTCGTCTTTCATCAAAGGAAAAAATAGAAAAGTGAAGAGAAAAAAAGAAAAGTGTGGGGGGTCTTCGAGAGAAAAAAAAAAGGAAGAGAAAAAAAGGGGCTTCTCTTGAGGTTTGGCTTTTTCCTTATGCAAAAGTGCTGCAGAAAGTTAAAAGGTCAGCAAAAAAGCAAAGAAAGGGACGTGAGAGAGTACAGAAATAGAGGAAAGCGTGCGGCTGCAGAGATAGAGAAGAAGTTTACTGTTCTTCTTCTTTGCTAAATTTTCCTCTACGTTTTGCTACCCACTCGCTAGAGGTGAGCAGCGGTTTAGGGTTGACCCTGGACCGACCCTAGACCGGCCCAATCCTGCCGGTCGTGGTCCGGTTCCCAAGGGGACTGGGTCGGTCCTTGGTCCTGAAATTTCAAGACAACACTATGTGGGTTGATCCTCAGTCCTGAGAGTTTTTGGTCGATCCAACCCTGGACCCACTTTGTATATTATATTATATTATATTATATTATATTATTTATAATTCTTTTATATATTCAAATCTAAGTAAAATGTCTATTTAAAAAAAAAAAACCTAAGTAAAATGATGTTAAAGCTGTTGACTCCTCAGGCTCACAGTCACGGACAAACAGCATCCAAGTCCAAAAGGCGTGAAGTTTAGGCCGTAAAGGTCTTCAAGGCGTCCTCCACAGTCCAGAGTATGTTCTTCAATCTTCACCGTGACGACCAAGGAGTCCTCACAGTCACGGACTCGCGACATCCAAAACGGCACGAAGTTTACACCGTAAATCTCCTCACGGCTTCCTTCCCCCAAAGTACGTTCTCTTCCATTATGTCTTCCCTGTTCTTCAATTTGCCAAAATCAAAAGTAGCAACATCCCGCTCGCCTCTGGTTGCCCACGCCGCTCACCTCTGGTTGCCCACGCCGCTCACCTCTGACCGTGCATGCCACTCGCGTCGCTCGCTGCTCGCCGCTCACCACTCGCCCTTTGCTATCATCGTTGGCCTCGCTCAACGCTCGCCACTCACCACTCGCCGCTAGCCTCACTCAACGCTCGCCGCTTGCTGCTGGCCTCGCTCAACGCTTACCGCTCGCCAGTTGATGCTCGCCCCACTCAACGCTTGACGCTTGCCGCTCGCCACTCGCGCCGATCGCCTCACTTATCGCTGAGTAAATCAAAAGGAAAAAAGAAGAAGAAGCCCTAACTAGAAACCCTAATGCTCAGCTCACCCTTGCTTTCCGAACACAACTTGGCTAGTGAGTTCTACTTTGTGCTTCATTTGAGATCTTCAATGCTCTTGATTTGTGTTGAATTTTTATTTTTCCACGTTTGCTTCGCGTATGTGATCAGTTTGGCTGGGTATTAGTCCCCGTGACCTCCCCATGATCAGTTTAGCTTTGATTGGAGAACCGAATCGTGCTCATCGTCCATCGTGATTTTAATTGAAGTAGCAATCGAACCGTATTAATGTCATGTTTTTAAAATCTAAATTGTTGCATGTTGGAACAACAAGCTCGATAAAGACACGAGCTTGTAATTTATGAGCTGAAATTAGGTAAAAAATGCCAAAGTTTTGCTGGGAAAAGAAAGGAAATTTTGGTGAATATGTATTGGTATTTATAGTTTAGTTGTACAATGCCACATTGTCAATGGATGTGTAATTTGAATTTGTAGCTTTGCTTTTTTAGGGAGTATAAAAAACAAGACTAAAAAAATTATCGATGGGTCCTCGGTTGACCTTGGAACTAGACCGAACCCATTGAGTCGGTCCGGTCCTTGGTCCCAGGCTCAATAGGGTCGGTCCTCAGTCCTAAAAATTGAGGACTGACACTATATGGGTTTGTCCTAAGGTTAGGGGGTAGCCCAGACCAACCTGGACCATGCTCACCCCTACCGCTCGCATCCACGCCACTGAGCTTCGCTTCGCCGCGCCGACGCTGCCCAGAATTGAAGTCTGTCGCGATTTCGCCCTGCGGTCTCGCTGCTCCGCCATTCCATCTCTCCCTACTCTGTCCGAAGTTCCGCCCTTCGCCGTCGTGACTCGCCTCCGTCAGCCCAGCGCCCTTACATCTCCACGCCATCTCCGTGAGCATCGCCGCCTTGCTAATCCGCCCGTGAAAACCCGACCCCACATCTCTACAACCGTCGTTGCCGCGCTCGCCGCTGCGGTGTCACTCGCATAGCTGCGACACAGCCAGTGACCCCGACACCGAGTCTCCACTGCAACCCTGAGTAGCCGACGCCTCTCCGCTACTCCGAGCTCGAGCCGCATGCTGCTGCTGCTCTACCGACGCCCGCACCGCACCTCGCCGCTCCACTCGCCGTCCGTCGATGCTTGTCACGCCATTGCCTGCCTTCGCCGGAATTCCGATGCCAGCAACACCGAAGCCTGCTGCCCACCGTCCTTTTTTCTAACCCATTAGGTAGTTTTATTTTATTTTTCCTTTATTTTATGTTGTTTTACTTACCCTTTTTAAATTTCAATATTATTGCATAGGAAGGTGATTTTCATTTTATAAATAATGTAGGCATTATCCATAGGGTTTTGCTTAAAATTACTATAATTATTAATTTGATCCGTAAGACGTTAGATCATTTTTTAATTATATTAATTGTTGGGTATTTTAATAGTATTTTAATTATTAAATCACTATAGAGTTAAAATAATTGTTAATTTAATCCGTGAGACAACAGATTATTTTTTTGGTTATTTTAATTCTTATCTTGGTTTTTTGAAAATAATTACTTGTTTTGGAAAGATAAAAAAAAACTGAAAAATCAAAAAGTATAAAAAAAATCTAAATCTTGCATCAAAGTTTTTTTAGGCTTAGTGAATTAGGATCGCATCATGTTATTTTCATAAATTAGAACTGCATTTTTAATATTGCATTTTTGATAATTTTTGGAATAGGTTAGGGTTGGACCTAGATAACATTTTTCTCGAAAATAAGATCTTAGATAAAGTTTGCATATTTTAATAATTTTTTTAAAAAAATAGTTTTCTAAGATAGGATATGGGTTAAATCAAATTAATCCTTAAAATAAATTAGAAAATTATTCACTTTAGATAGTTTAATTAGTTTTTTATTAATTCTGAAATATTAAGTACATGTTAATTAATTTACATAATAGGTTTATTTAATTAGAATTTTTTTATTAGTAAAATTATATCATATCTAGAACTTAGGTACTTAGGTCCATACACATTTCATACAAGGCTACGCATTTTAATTTTTAAGATTCATATAGAATTAGGATAATTTTCCTTTGATAAAACCAAAACCAAAAAAAAAAAAAAAAAAATGTTATTTATGTTATATAGATTTCATAATATGCACATTATATGTTGCGCTTTAGTTAGTGGGTCATAGATTAATGTTTTAATATTCCTGCCGTATAGTTTTTTAATAAAAAAAGCCAAAGATTAGTATTGCATCATTATGTTGTTTTTCTTAATAAGAATTATTAAGTCATTCAAAAAAAAAACACAAAAGTCATTTATTTGGTTAGTTAATAGGTTAGTTCATAACTGTTAGTGTAGGTTGCATATGTGTAATAAAAAAAATCATTAAAAAATCATAAAAAGAACATGCATATAGAATTACCACGTCATACATCCCATATCATGTAGCACATACATATTTAGGATTAGGTAAATTAGATTGTACATATATGGTGATGGTTTAAGTTATGCCATATGAATTGCATCTCACATGTCATTAAAGTAAAATTCGTGCATATTAAGTTTAAATTAAGATTGCATAAAATAAAAATTAGGTGTCATGTCATTTAAAAAATCATGTTTAGGGCATGCATTTTTATAACTTTTTTTTAGAGAATAGACCTTAATAAGGTTGTAGTTTATAATTTCTTACAATCTATCACTTCGGTTTATTGAATGTTATTTCATTGATTGTGCATCCGCATGACCACCCTTTGCATGTTAGTAGCTTAGGTTAAAACTAATCAATACTGCCTGCAAAATATTTTTGAAATTAAAATGAAAAAGTACAGAAAGGGCGTTAGATTAATCTAGCGTAACCATGTCCCCGGACCTACTGAATCTCTGGTTCACAAAAGTAAAGTATTCTCAGATATTTTACTTGGGTTTCTAATCAACCCTAATTAGTTAGTGGCGGTTCCAAATTGAGTATAATTGCATGTTTAAATGGGTTACTTTCTTAGTATCAAGTTGCGATTGGTAGGACTTGGGAGAGTCTGTGCCAAGTCTTTGGACTTAGTAATCCAATAGCCTTCTTTGAGTAATTCACCCTCGGGAAGGTCACGACAATCAGGAAGAAAGAAATCAGATTTCGAGGCGTGAATGCACTATTTTTAAGGAATTATTTACCCCATAATGTTATTAATAATTACTGGCAAAAATCCTTTAGAATAGAATAATGTTTCAAATGGAAATACTGGATAGCAATTCCGCTATTTCTCGAAGAACTCTTGAAAGGAAATAATTAAAAATAATAGTTGTAAAAAAAAAATATCAAGATGAAGACGACAATTTATAACAATGTTTTAGAATAGATACAATCTTCACTCTGAAACATTGCTTTAAGAACAGAAGAAAAATTGAAAATTAGAACTAAAATATAATAATAATAATAATAATAATAATAATAATAATAATAATAATAATAATAATAATAATAATAATAATAATAATAATAATAATAATAATAATAATAATAATAATAATAGTGCCAATTATGATTTCTAGTGGCAAGTGTGCAAAATGCTATAGTGCACCTAATAATTGGACACCTCCACATAGGTATTGTAAAGACATGCTCACTTAGCCCATTGTCTTTAAGTTGCCCATGCCAAACAGTGCATGATTCTGATTTTTTGTTCTCAAAATCGTTTGGAATGAAAATCGTGTTTGGTAAAATTTTTGTTCCCGGGAACAAATTGGGAAAATAATTAAGGAAAAAAAATGTGATTATCCATCCGAGAATCAAAAAAAAGAATCAAAACAGTGAAAGTCTTATTCTTCCTTTTCGTCATCCTGCAATTTCCATCCACCACTGCCCGCCGCCGTCTGTCGCTGCTCGTCGTCGCCATCTGCCGTCGGTCGCCTTCCGCTAGTTCGGCAAGCTTGCTAGGCCAAGGCGAGGTCCGGCGAGCTCACCGGAGGCAAGCCCAGCGACCGACAAGCCTTGTTGGCAAGGCTTGGCCGACGAGGGCCGGCCTTGCTAAGGGGCGGCGACGCTCCGGTGAGCATCATCAATCCTATCTAGCCATTCGCCGATTCGACGACCGGCCACATAAAGAAGAAGAAGAATATGAGAAAAGGGAAAAAAAAAAAGTAAAAAAGTAAAAAAAATTATTTAAAAATAAAAAGAATTTGATTTGGAATATAATCAATTAGTACAGTATCAAACGCAATTCTATTCTAAAATAAAAAATTTTGGATAGTTACCAAAAGCATTTTTTTTTTTAGAATCAGTTCTTGGGAACAAAATAAAAAATAATCATTTCTGGTCAGAATCAGTTCCCGTGAATAGAATCGTTACCAAACGTGCCCTAATTGTTATTTGGAAGACTTCCACACTTATATATTGACCCACACACTCCTATCTTTTTTATGTGGGATAAGGCACTTTTTGTTTATTTTACAGACAACCTATCAACATTTTTCCCATGCTACTTAACTTCAATAAATGTTGGTGAGTGCAAAAAAAAAAAAAATGTTGGTAAAAAAAATGATAGGTGTCCCTTTTTTTCCAAGTATTTTGTTAGTATGGACCGTAAATAATAAGTTGGTCAAAGATAAGAGAAGTTTTTTCTGCAGATTTAAGTGTTGTTGGTAATTTAAAAAAAAAAATCCAAATTAATGTGGGTAATAAGTCGAATAAGAGTTGGTAACGCAATACTTGTTGGTAATAACTCTAGTTGGAGAAAACTTGTTGAGGTTGGTAATTGTGAAAATGAGTTAGCAAAGTTTAAAAAAAAAAATGGTAAGCAAGACAAATAAAAGGAGGTTGGGACACCTGAAGTGTCATAACTTGGCACGGAGGAACACTTAAGTGTCATAACTTTGAAATGGTACACTTAAGTGTCAATATTGGAGTAAAATGGAACACTTAAGTGCTAATCTGGCCAAAAACCGGCCAAAATGCAGACGTGGCATTTTCCGGCGACATGCTTAATTGACGTGGCAATTTTTTTTTAAAAAAAATAGCACACATGGAGGAGGAAAACGACGTCGCCCCATCCATTATGCATTTGGCCAAACTAAACGACGTCATTTTTCCTTAGTGCTAAACGACGTCATTTTGCTTTTTGGATTTTAACCTTTCGTCAATTCACACCAGATCTAACGTCCTCTCCATCGCCGTTCACAGCTCGCCGTTCACAAGTCATTGCTCGTCGTCGTCGCTCGCCATCATCAATTTGCTCAGGTTTTTCTCTTATTCCTCTCCCCTTTGGTGAAATTAGGGCTCCGACTCATTTATTTGGGCTCGGACTTGAAATTTGGGGGTCGGCTAGAAAAGCTCAGGCTTGGTGTGAGATTTATGGCTCAGATGTGGTGCTACAATCCTATTGGGGGGTTTGAATTGATAGTTTAGGAGCGGCCTTGAAATGTAGGCTCGGTGTAGGGCTTGGCGGGGGGGAAATTAGGGCTCGATGTAGGGCTCGACGTCGCCTCATCCATTGTGATGTGTGATTCATTCAGGGTATTGAATTGTGATGTGCGAAAGTAAATTGTAGTGGTCAGATGTGAAATGTGCGATGGTGATTGGTGATTATTAGGGTTGAGAGTATTAGACTTTGGACATGTTTGAATTGAATCTCTTGTTGTTGTGGGGATGGGGACTTCTGGGTATTTTTTTAATAAATTGCATTGTTGAGGACCCAAGCTGAGAAATCTCTCCATATTTTAAAGGAATGTGACAGCATAATCAAAGTAGTTGTCGGGTCCCATCGGTATTTGTCCTTGTCCTAAGGCTTCTTTTCAAGCTGCAGCTGTCGTCTGACCTATGCATCTTCCCTCTTTCTTTCTTCTTTTCTTTAATAAAGAGTGTAGGGACCTCCACTTGCAATTGTCTATCCTTTGTGAATGTGGTCCCAAAAGTTAATTGTATATTTGTCCTCTTTTGTTGCAAAAATGGCTCATGATAAAGACTATGTTGCTGTCATCATTTACTACAGTGGGGATTTTGTGATTGGAGAGGATGAGTGGGAGTATGAGGGGGGGAATGAGGGTACTATCTTTGTAGATATAAAGAATGCATCTTATATTGGATTTGTTAGGGATATAGTGACATTTTTGCCTTGTAGACTACAAAAGTTACTGTACTGTGTTCCTAGGAAATGCTTGAGAGATGGTTTGAGAGTTTTGGAAGATAATAATGGTTTTAGGGATGTCTTATATCATTATCTTCATGGCGAAAAGGCGAAAGTATTTGTTGAAAACAATAGTGATAGTGAGGACGAAGATGATGATAGCGATAACACTTAAGTAGGAGAAGGAGGAGATGGTATTCAAGCTAGTACTGAGGTTAGGGATGAAGTAGGGCATGATGGACAGGACGGGGAGGAGAGGGACGCAGATGTTGTTCATCAGAGCGATTGTAACATAGGTGATGTCACCATCACTGAATTAGATTGGGAAGTAGCTGAATCCAGTGATGTTGATGATGACGATGACGATGAAGGCTTAGCTGCTGAAGCTGAAAATTTATTAATCTTAAGTGACGCCGACGATGAGGAGCTTACACAGTCAAGGAAAAAACAAATGGACTTTTTGTCAAATAGATCTGTAACTTTGCATGTAGCTAATGAAGTTCCAAACAAAGACGAAGGCCTTGCAGATGTTGGTGTTGTTGGCCAGGTCCTGGAGACAGATTATGAAGAAAGCATCGACACCGCAACTTCCTAGGATGAAGTTGAAGAAGATCAACGAGCTGCACGTAGAAGAAAAAGTAAATTTCATTCCTATGATCCATCTGTTGCCTCTCCTACTTTGTTAGTAGGTATGAAATTCCATGATGCGATACAATTTAGGGAAGCTATGCTGAAGAACTCCATTGCTGCACAAAGAATTATTGATTTTATTAGAAATACCAAGAAATTTGTAAGAGCTAGGTGTTCGCATCAAAACTGTCCATGGAAGATTTACGGTGCGTTTGTTAAGAAGAGTGGGTCTTTCCAGATTAGAGCCTACCAAGAGGAACACACTTGTTCCATTAATTTTCAAAAACAAAAGGGTAACAAGTGCATGGTTGTCCAAGCACTTCGTCGATCTAATTAAGCTGATACCCAAGATGGAAATTACTAACTTTAGGATGCTAGTGAAGGAGCATGTAGGCATCAATGTATCTAGGAATCAGTGCAAAAGAGCAAAGCAAAAGGTGATAAAGATACTTATTGGTCAGTATGCTAAGGAATATGGGCGGGTGTGAGAGTATGCTTGGGAGTGTAGGCTGCAAAACCCTACAAGTATAGTGTATGTAGAGGTGGTTGAGAGACCGCTTCCTGATCATGGGACTAAGTTCGATAAGTTCTATGTGTGCTTTGATGCATGCAGACGAGGATTTTTAGCTGGTTGTAGATGGATTATATGATTGAACGGCTGTTTCTTGAAGGGCTTGTGCAAGGGAGAATTGTTGGCGTCGATTGGAAGAGATGCGAATAACCAAATGTTCCCACTAGCTTGGGCTATTGTAAAGATTGAGAACAAGGACAATTGGTTCTGGTTTTTGAAAAACCTGATGGCTGACTTGGAGATAACAAACGGGGAAGGGTGGGCATTCATGAGCGACCAATAAAAGGTAATGCTTGCTTTTTGAAAAATTTAGTCAATAGTTTGCGTTGTAATATGAACATGTAATTTGCTCTAGTATTTCTTACTTTGAATTTTTGCAGGGATTGGTTCCGGCAGTAGCCGAGTTGTTGCCCCATGCTGAACACCGAATGTGCGCGCGGCACATATACGGAAATTGGGCAAAGACCTACAAAGGGGATAAGCTACAATTGCAATTTTGGCAATTAGCAAAGAGTACAAACATGGCTGACTTTAGAATAGCCAAAGAAGGACTGCTTTAGTTGACAAAGGAATGTTGTGCTACCCTATTTCAACTAGAACCGAAGCATTGGTGTAGGGCATTATTCAGTGAGGAGTTCAAGTGCGATAACGTCAACAACAACATTTGCGAAGTATTTAATTCAAAGATAATAGATGCTAGATGCAAACCAGTCATCTCAATGCTTGAAGATATACGAGTTGCGGTTATGACCCGGCTGCAGAAACAAAGAGATGAGGCTACAAAGTGGACAAGACAATATGGTCCTAGGATTGCCAAGAAATTGGATGAGAACTTGGCTACAAGTAGGCATTGTCATCCCATTTGGAATGGAGATGACGAATATGAGATAATGAAGGGTGCTAATAAGTATGTTGTCAATCTAGGAAGTAGGAAGTGTTCATGTAGAGTATGGCAAGTAAGTGGAATTCCATGTGCACATGCCATATGTGCCATCCAGTTGAAGGGCGACAATACAGATGATTACATTGATGATTGATACCATAAATCAAAATACCTTGCTTCTTATCAGTTCATGATGCAGCCAATTAGAAGTAGCAAGTTTTGGGAGCCCACGGATCATGAAGCACTTCAACCTTTGCCACTGAAGAAGAAAATTGGAAGGACAAAATGAAAACAAAGAATGGCGGAGGGAGAGGTCTTGAGTCAACAAAGAATGAGCATGCAAGGTGCAAAGATAACGTGCTCTTATTGTCGCCTAGCAGGCCACAATATTAAAGGTTGTCAATTGAGGAAGTAACAACCGTTGAGGCAAGGTGAAGGGCCTAGTGAAGAGACGGTTGGAGAAATGCACACAGCAGGGCCAAGTGAGTCGACTATTCTTCAGTCAACAAGTAGAACCCCGGTAAGTCATGAAATTTATTTTATGTTTATCATAAAAATGTACATAATATCCTATTTGGCCTTGTAGGTAATGTGTTTGTTAGGTCATAAGAATAACCTCAATAAGTAATGAAACTGAAGAGCATGTTCGAAGAAGGCAAGGTAGAAGACAGCCAAGTGAAGGATTGGCCCAAGCAGCATCATGGCCAGCTGAAGGATTAGCCCAAGCAGCATCACGGCCAGTTCAGTCGACTGTTCTTCAGCATCGAAAAAAAATACCTTGTGGTAAATTCAACCATTTGTATTCAGTTTTTCATTTTCTTTATATTATTATATGTCTCGATATTATATTTATGGTGTCTTTTGCCTCTTTCTTAGGTTCAAAGAAAGCAAGTTGGAACTCAACTGCCAACTAAAGGGCCATCACAAGAGCCACCTCAAGGATCATCATAGGGGCCACCAGAAGAATCACTGTAAGGGGCACCACAAGTACCACCACCAGTACCACCAGAAGGCCCAACAGAAGGAGGTGTCACTGAAGTTGAAAGGCTACATAGAAGGATAACTAGAACAAGGCCAGGTGAAAGGGCAGCTACACAAAGGCCATGTAGAAGACGCCCAGCTGAAGAATTGATCAAAGAAGCCCCGGCTGTAGCTGAAGGGCCCAAGAAAGCAAGAAAAAGAGCCAACAAATCACAAGTTCCTGAAAGTGACTCCCCTATTTAAACAAGAGGGGCACTTCGAAAGAGGTTAAGATAATATGGCTGTGGCCTTTATACAAATGAGCGTACTGGAACAATTATTCTCAATGTAAGTTTCATTGGCTGCATTTAATTTAATTTATTCTGTAGACTTTTGCTAACAATTTATTGTTTTTTTGTAGCCTAGGAGAAGTTCAGAGGTTTTTATCTCAGGCCCAACTTAAGAATCAACGGCTGCACCAACAAAAAAGAAAACATCAACTGTGCCAATAAGAAAGAAGATAAAGAACACAGTTGCAGCTCCAGCTCCAGCTCCTTTTGAATCAATTCGGCTTGGAACATTTGCAGCTCCATCTGAGTCAGTGGATACTGAGAAGGTTGAAGAAGAAGTTGCACGTCCAGTTAGAAAGAGTGCTAGAATTATAAATCAAGTGAAAGGCCTATCGAAAGGAGCATGAACAGGGGGTGTCGTGCATATTGATTGATGAGATGAGATGTGATAGGATTTGTGGAGCTTAGGAGTTAAAATAGTTATGTAAACGTTGATGTTGTCAGACTTGCTATGGATGGTTATCTTTTTTTTTTCTTTAGTTTGTCGTTCATTGATGTTGTCAGACTTAATTTCATTGAAATGATCTTGCGCTGCTTGTCAATTTATGTTGTTGTTGTTGTTTGTCATGGATTCTGCTTTTACTTGCTGCTGTTGTTGTTGGTGTTCTGCAGTGATAGCTGGAGTGCTGGTGTATTTGGTGGTGGTGGATGGTGATGTTTGGTGGTAGTGAGTTTGTTGTTGGGGTGCTGGTGTGGCTGGTGGTGATGCTCGGTGATTATGGGTTTGTGGGGGGGGTTATAGGCTTAAGCGGTTGCACCTACACCTGGTACAAGTGTGTAGTTTGCACATCTTATACCATGTGTACTGGTGCAAGCTAGTGCAAGGCTTAGGCTCAGCTTGCACTACTACCTTGTGTAGCAACACCACCAGCATGCTGGTGGCTGGAGCGCCTAGTGTGTAGTGTGGCTAGTGGTGATGGTTGGTGGTGCAGTCGGTGGTGGTGGCTGGCGCAATTTTTAGAGAAAACCAACAAAACAATTGGCACTTAACTGGTCATATTCTAAAAAAATTGGCACTTAACTGTTCACTTTTAACTACAAGTGACACTTAACCGATCACTTTAATAATAACTTGACACTTAAGTTATCATTTTTTCATCGTGAATAGCACTTAAGTGATTACTAAATACAACTTATGGCACTCGGGTAATCACTCATGTTTGTCTTGTGTATATGTTGGTCTGCATCAAAACGGAGAATATGATTCTGCATCAAAACAGAGAAGATGATGGTAATTTAACTTATGGCAACTCCATATGACAGTACAAACAACAACAAAGCCACAATGATCTTGTGGAACAACACAAACTTCTTCGCATCTTTCATAAAGAAAAAAACCCACGTTTAATCCAGAATAACACCATTTTTAACTATGGCAATCGGAGAAACTTTTTCTCATTTTCAAGTACTTTACATTTCATCATAAAGTATAATAGACAACAAAACAACACCATAATAAACGCTTGATAACACTTTCGTTCAATTTTCATCATTGAAGCTTCATTCTTGAAAGGTTTAGTTGAAGATGCTTAAGCGTGCATTGAGACTTCATTCTTGAAAAGTTTAACTGAAGACGCTTGAGCTTGCATTGAGTCAACATCGTCCAAGTCGTCCACGAACACAGATGGAGATTGCTGTCTTTTATGAAGTACATCTAATATCACCTCTGTGGCTCGGACAGAGAACTTCGCATCGACCCATTTGAAGTATTTGCACTTCGACACTTCTTTATATCGGGCGCATCCATAAAATCTTCTCCCATGATTGATTTGAGTCCACGATGTTCTTCTTGGACTCGGTAACCCACAAAAACAGAAACGCTGGCCTTCTCCTTTGCTTCGGTGAGAGGAAATTGAGGCGCTGCTCCGAGTCCTGCTCTCCATTTCCAAGATTTGACGAAGGAATTTTGGGCAAATGAAAATTAGGGTTCGAGACATGGATTCGAGCACTTCAATAGGGATTTTGGCCGATTTAGGGTTTTAGATTTGGGGCATTTGGGGAGACGATGTCATTTTTGGAAGATTTAGGGCTTTTATTATGCAGACGACATCGTTTCTATTGAGTTAGAGCCGACTCAGCTCTCCGGCGAGCCACGTAGGCAATAAAAAATAATAAATATTGCCACATAGGATTTCCGGTAAGGGTCGCCGGAGGTGGCACTTAAGTGTAGCGTTTTGAAGTTATGGCACTTAAGTGTCCTCTCGTGCCAAGTTATGGCACTTGGATTGTTCTTCTGGCCAAATAAAAGTGGTAACTCAATAGAATATTTCATATCTTTAGGAAAAAAATTAAATAAATATTGGTAAGTCACTTGAATAAAGACGGATACATTTATACAAGAGTTAGTAGATATTAAGGCATTGTTAAGAAAAAACAAGTAAAAGTTGGTAAAAAAAATAGGAAATTTTGGTAATTTAGAAACTGTGAAAGGAGTTGATAATTTTATAAAAGTGTTGATAGGTCATCAGAAACTATATTAGGCGGCAGGTGATGTTTTTTACCACTACCATTCGCAACATATCGATTCTTCTAGAAATTTACCTCTACAATAAAATAAAATAAATCATTTTTTTTTAAAACTTAGCAGCACAATCAACGTGAAATATATATATATATATATATATATATATATATATATATATATATATATATATATATATATACACTTAGCAGCACAATCTGATATAGCTAGTATAAGCATCTAGAGGGAGGGTGAATAGGTATAAATATTTTTCTCATCAATCACACAATATTGGACAGATAATAGAATTGAGACATGCAGCGATCAAAGTAAGACTGAGATAAAGGAATAGAAGATTAAACACAAGGTTTATAGTGGTTCGGCTTATTCTAAGCCTACGTCCACTCTTCCGCACTGACAGCCAATTGGCTGGATTCCACTATGAACAAAAGAGGAGTTACACCACAGCTCTTCCTTGAATCCACAGCGTAGATGATCTACTACACTTCCTCAAGGTCTCTTACGAATATAGACTCTCTTTTGAATACAATGATTTGCTTAAAGAATTTGTCTAAACAACAAGAAGCTTTCAGACTTTGGAATTTTTCTATCGCTCACTTCTTCAACAACTAATACGTCTTCTTTATATACTCCTTCATGCCATCATACCCGTTGACACTTACCAAAGGAATTCCTCCAATCTACCCGTTGGACGAAATCAATCAAGAAGATTAATTAAGCTATTAAAGGAACTTGTCGATAGCCCATCAATCCTGCTCGCCAATACAATCAGGATCTCGGTTTCCATAAGTAAAACCTTCCAAGAATATCCAGACAATCGTCGGATCTTCAATCATCGAGTCAATCTCGATCAATCAAAGATTCCGTTATGTCTTCTCCAGCTACGAGGTCTTCTCCAGTTGATAAGGTCATCCCCTTAACGAATCATCCAGATCTGGATAACCATTCTTCAACGGATTAGAGACTATCAATGAGGATAGACTTTGAGTCTTGAGTCTGGCTGTCCGGAGGTCTTCAGACTTTAAATAGAAGAGTCTGCAAAGCCTTCAGACTAGACTGAAAGAAACGTTTTGTCAACTTCAAAAAACTTCAAGAAGATTTCTCCAACACAATCAACGTGAAATATATTCTATTTAGTTAACTCTTCATTAAGTTAACCACTGGAGGTTCGCCCCAGTGGCCACCCTTCCAACATGGAAGGGGGAGGTGAGGGGTTCAAATCCCCACCTTCTCAGGGGGGATGGGGGTAGGGATGCGTAAGTTTCGAGAGTGGGTTGCGACTCCCACGCCCTGCAAGAGGCAGGGCACAAGTCTGCGAGTGAGTGTAGAGTAGGAATAGAGTAGGACTGACCAAAAAAAAAAAAAAAACTCTTCATTAAGTTCAGACCAAAAATAAGTCTTCTTTAAGTCATGAATACATTGTCGCCTATTTCAAGAAATCACAATTTGGTCAATTCATTAAAAAATTGTCTAGACCTTTTGGGACAAAACATACAAAAAGCACAAACAAGAGATAGAAATCTCAGACTAACAAGGGCGCGCTTAGCAATGATTCTATTCCCGGGACTAGATTCTGATCAGAAATGATTCTTTTTTATTCTGTTCCTGGGAACTGATTCTAAGTATTTTAAGTCGTTTGGTAACTGTCCAAAATCTCTTATTCTGGAATAGAATTGCGTTTGGTACCGTGCTCATTAATTATGTTCCAAATCAATTTCTTTTAATTTTTAAATAAATTTTTTACTTTTTTCCTTCTTCTTTTTTCCTTTTTCCCCTATTCTTCTTCTTCTTCTTGTGGCCGGTCGCCGGACCGGTGATCGGCCAGACAAGGGTCGGCGACCTCACCGGAGCGTTGCTAGCTCGCCGCCCTCATTGGCTGAGCCTCACCAGCAACTGGGCCAGCCTCGCCAGTGGCTAGGCTTACCTTCGGCGAGCTCATCGGACCTCACCCTAGCTTGGTGAGCTTGCCGGACTGGAGAACAGCGGCCAGCGACGACGGACGGTAGTGGGCAGTGGTGGACGGCGGTCGCAAGATGGCCGAAGGGAAGAAGAAGAGTTGTTGGTTTTGATTCTCAAACTTGTTCCCGGAACAAAAACTAACTTTTTTTTGTTCTTAATTCTACTCCTAATCTGTTCTCGGGAATAAAAATTTTACCAAACGCGATTCTAGACCCAAACTGATTCTGGGAATAAAGAATCAGAATTTGGTCTCGTTTGGATGGTTACCAAATAGAGCCCAAGTGTCTAGGTGTTTTTGTTTTTTTATCAAAACAAGTGTCTAGGTGTCTAGTGTGCTTTTTTACCATTTTTTTTCCCTCGAACCCTTAGAGCATAAAGTTGCACTTTTTCAATGTTGAACACCTCAAAGAAGAGCTTATACATTCATTTGAGGGACAAAATGAGAATAGACTCGTATCTATATGTCATTGAGTAGTCTAGAAATTTCAAACGAAAAAAAAAAAAAGTAGGCTACAAACGGAAGAAATAAAATTGATATTCAAGATTACCTTCTTTAGATTGGCATTGGAATTCAACCATTCCTCGGGGTTGTTTCTCATTTGAGGGCAGTCCATGAATCATCATAAGCCACCGGTAGAGGATGCTCAGGTGCCCTTCTATAATTGACGGAGATGGCGATGACGTTACCCTCCGCGACAAGGGTATTGAGATGGTTGTGGTAAGTTGGTGACGAAGCTGAGTGGTCTATGAAGCGGCCTCCGTGAAAGTACACGAGAACGGGGAGCCTCAGGGGGCAACCCATTGCCGCTTGTGGGACGTAAAGCCTTGCCGACACGGCACAGCCTGACGAAATGGCCAGGTCTTTTGATTGGACGCCAGTTTTCTCCCGCAGTCTCTCTACTCGGCCATCCTTGTAAACCCTTTAGGACAGGAAGCAACTCATAAGCTACTTCTTTTTTCATTAGCTTAATTTAATCTAATCAACCCTTAAATATCATTAACTTACTAAGTAAGGATTAGTGAGTTAAACTCACTTGTTTAACGAACCGCTCGGTTCAAATTGATAGGGATGTGACGGTGGCCGATAAACCCCAAAGTGGTAATGCCAATGGGGGCCTGGATCGGCCCGAAATCAGCCACGCAAGCCTCGGCCACAAACTGGAAAAATTGGTTCTGATCCGGCTTGTTTATGGCGCTGCTGGGCGGCTCAGTTTGAGCTGGGCTAAGCGGACTTCGGTGTGGCTGAGTTGGTGGCGTCACTGCACAACAAGAAGGCGAGATGGCGGAGCAGCTTCGAAGAGATGCGAGCTATAGCAGCTGCAAGAGACAGGAGGGGCGGAGGTGGAGTTCGGCGGGGGTAGAGAACAGGCAGGGGATTGAAGAAGTGAAAGAAAAGCAGAAGGGGGACAGGGGGTCGACGTTACTGGCGGGTGAAAGAGAGAGAGAGAGAGAGAGAGAAGGAGAGAGGATAAGAAGGACTAAAAGTCAAAGAAAGAAAAAGTAAAGGGAGACCAAGTTGCAGGGGGCTTGTCGGTTTGGGGGTGGGGAATGTGCGAGTGAGAAAGAGAAAAAAAAAAAAAGGAGGAGAGACGTGCGGCCGAAGGGGGAAGAAAGAAAATAAAAAGAAAATTCCTATAACCAAAATTCTTGGTCTCATTTACTCTTATTTAATCCAATTTGATCCATAAAAATCATCATGCTAAAATACTTGATCTCCACTCACTTTCTTGCACCAAATTTCTCCCAAATAACAAGTCTTGGATAATAAAAAACAACCATTTTCTTCAATTCCGAATTCTACTTTCTTTTTCCCAAAATCTGATTTCTATACAAATTTCTCCGGTTGAGGTCCAATTTTGTCGAAGAAAAATGCCGCACAACTTCCTTTCGCCAATTAGTTCACACAGGAGGCCAAAAATCCCTTCAATTTGGCCAATCCGAATTTCTATTCGTTTTCCGAACCGTCAGAATCGATTTTCCGTAAAAATCCCGAATTCGTCGAAAATTCCTCGAAAGATGAGTCGACGTCCCTAAAATGACTCGTGACATAACGGAACTTTCAATTTCTGAAATCGAATTCAAATTCGCGGTTAATTTCAATCTGGTGCAATTTTAACGTGACCCATGGTCGATTTTCTTCGAGCCACAATGAACCCCTTCGACACATTGACGACTCTCGATGGTCGTGAAAATCTCGAGATTTCAAATACATACACAAGGTACAAAAATGACAGAAAAATCAATCTAGTGCCAATTGACGAGAATTTTGCACTTTAGTATAATCACCCACATTTAACCACATATCTCAGTCGAACCGACCTATCTCTAATTTCTAATTGATCTTTACTATGCCGTAATGATCTCAGGAGATGAGCACGGTTGAGTAGCAAATTCCTAGTCGAATCTTCAAGTCTATTGCATTAAAATTTCTTAATAACTTCCCCCGATAGTCTAGTTATCTCAAGAGTGATCAGCTTTGAGAATAACACTATAGGCGCGTTAATGAAAGGCCTAATTTATTCAATTGAAAATGGGATTGAAAATCCAGAATGTCATAGAGGATATGTTAGCACATAACGTCAAATAGATAACCCTTTTTCACAATCTAGTGCAAATGCTAACTTTGTTGGGAATTTTAACAGGTCACAGAGTAATCCTTACTCTAGTACATATAATCCGAGATGGTAATCATCCAAATTTTTCATGGAATAATCAATTTGTGACAAGACTATTACCAGGATTCAAACAATCAAAAGAGTCAAAGTCATATCTAGAAGATATGGTCGCCAAACTTGCAAACTTTCCTCATAACTTCATCAAGAGCATGGATGTGATATTTCAAAATCAAGAGTCTTCAATCAGAAATCTAGAAATGCAAGTGGGTCAATTAGCAAACATGATGTCAGAAAGACAGCAGGGTTATTAGCCTAACAACATAGAGAAAAATTAAATTGAAAACATAAAGGCTATAACCCTAAGAAGTGATAAACAAGTGGGACAAGAAGATGCTAAACAAGAGATTTTCAAAGATAGACAATAAGAGATCAATAAACAACCAAAGGAGGCAGGCAAAAGTAAACTTTTTTCCAAATAATCCCAAACCATATGTGCCACCAATTTCATTCCCTCAACGACTCCAACAGCACAAAATAGATAAGCAATTTTCTAAATTTCTCAATAAATTTTAAAAATTGCACATTAAGACTCCTTTTGCAGATGCCTTAGTGCAAATGTCTAGTTATGCAAAAATTTTGAAGGAGATTTGGCAAACAAAAGGAAATTTGAGGATTATGAAACTGTGAAGTTGAATGAGGAGTGTTCAACCATCCTACAAAAAACAAGATCTAGGGAGTTTTACTATTCCTTGCACTTTTGGGGATTCCTTTTTTGAAAAAGTATTGTGTCATTTAGGTGCAAACACAAATCTAATGCCTTATTCAATTTTCAAGAAATTAGGATTAAGTGAGGTAAAAACAACCACAATGTCACTTCAACTGGTTGATCGATCAATTAGATATCTAGGAGGTATTGTGGAATATGTTTTGGTAAAAGTTGACAAATTTATATTTCCTGTAGATTTCATGGTTCTTGACATGGAGGAAGATTTTGAGGTACTATTTATCTTAAGTCGATCTTTTCTAGCAACAAGAAGAGCCCTTGTTGATGTACAACAAAGCAAGTTGATTTTTAGAATTCAAGATGATCTTGTTTCCTTTAATGTTTTTAAAGTGATGAAATATCCGTCTAACAATAATTCTTATTTTAGAGTTAAGACGGTTGACAAGTTGGTGAGCAAGATTTTTCTAGAAAATATTTTTAAAGATCCACTTGAAGCATGTTTAGTTCGACAGGACAAAGAAAATCAGAATAAGGAGATAAAGGAGTACGCAAATTTCATGGAGGCAATTCCATCATATTCAAAGCAAAAGGCAATTAAATATGAGGAGTTGAAATAATGCACAACAAAGCTTAAACCATCAATTGAAGAGCTTTTAATTCTTGAACTCAAATCATTACCTTCTCATTTGAAATATGCTTATTTAGATGGAGTTTGTTCTTTACCAATAATTATATTTTATTCTTTGACAAATTTGATGAGGAGAAACTATTCAGAGTATTGAGATAACACAAAGGTGCACTTGGATAGAAAGTAGTTGATATCAAGAAAATTAATCATTCACTTTGCATGCACAAAATCTTGATGAAGGAATAATATAAACCCACTATCCAACCTCAGAGGCCTTTAAACACGTAGAAGCAAGAAGTAGTGAAAGCTGACGTAATTAAGCTACTTGATGTTGGAGAAATCTTCTTGAAGTGTTTTGAAGCTGACAAAACGTTTCCATCAGTCTAGTCTAAAGGTTTGCAGACTCTGCTATTTAAAGTCTGAAGACCTCCGGACAGCCAGACTCAAGACTCAAGACTCAAGACTATTCTCATTGACAGTTTCTAATCCAATGACGAAGGCGATCCAGAGCCAAAGTGTTTGGTTGAGGATTTAGTCTTATCCACTAGAGTAGAGCTATTGGCTGGATATGAGATAACGGATTCATCTATTTGAATTGATCGTGATTGATTTGATGATCAAGGATCCGATGATTGGCGAAATATTCGTGGAAGGTTCTAATTATGGAAACCGAGATCCTGATTGTATGGGTGAACAAGATTGATGGGCTATCGACATGTTCCTTTAATAGCTCGAAATCTTCTTAATTGATTCCGTCCAACGGGTAGATTGGAGGAATTCCTTTGGAAAGTGCCAACGGGTATGATGGCATGAAGGATTATAAAAGGAAGACGTTTCAGTTGTTTGAAGAAGTGCGCGATAGAAGAATTCCAAAGTCTGAAGCTTCCTGTTGTTTAGTCAATTCATTTGAGCGAAAAACTTGTACTCATAAGAGAGTTTATATTTGTGAGAAACCTTGAGGAAGTGTGATAAAACATCCACACTGTGGAATCAAGGAAGAACTGTGCTGTAACATCTCTTTTGTTCATAGTGGAATCCAGCCGATAGGCTGTCAGTGCGGAAGAGTGGACGTAGGCTTAGGATAAGCCGAGCCACTATAAACCTTGTGTTCAATTTTCTCTTCCTTACTCTTTACTTTACTTTGATCTTAATTCATTTTGGTTAAGCAAAAGAGTATTTCTTTTCTATTATCTGCTTAGTATTACAGTGGTATCTCGAAAAATTGTTTTTGCACCTATTCACCCCCCTCTAGGTGCTTATACTAGCTACATCAATTGGTATCAGAGCTTGTGTACTCACTTTGTTTGAAGTGTTTTACTTCAGAGTTGAAGATCCATAGCTAGTATGCTAGCACCAGGGCTGGTGGAAGGGCAAAGCAATACCAGACCACCCTACTTTGATGGAAAGGATTACAACTTCTGGAAAAACAAGATGAAAGCGTTCCTACGATCAAAGGATCCTCTAGAATGGGACGTTGTAGAAAAAGGAATTACTCCTAAAGCTGCATCTGTCTCAGAGAGAGGAAAAGAAACTATTGAGTCAAGAGAAATGACTCAGGAAGAGATAATCAAGAGACAAGCACTCGATGCAAAAGCAATTTATTCTTTATATTGTGCTTTGTCACCTACTGAATATAACAGAATATCTTCTTGTGATACAGCAAAAGAAGTCTGGGATAGATTACATATCACTTATGAAGGAACAGATTGATTGAAGGAGACTAGAATCAACATGCTCTTCGGTCAATATGAAGCCTTTAAAATGATATCAGGAGAATCTATAACTGACATGTTTAGTCGTTTTACAGATATCATGAATAGTCTTGAAAATCAATGTCAACCAATTTTTGATCCCATGAAGGTAAACAAGCTGCTGCGAGGACTCTCTAAGGATTGGAACCATATAAAGACTTCCATAAGAGAGACGCAAAGAATCATGCCACTATCTGTCGACGAGCTAGTTGGAACTCTTCAGTCTTATGAAGTGGAGCGAATCAATGAAGATGAAGATCCTAAAGGTAAGAAATCCATTGCATTAAAATCTAATGATGATTCTGATGCTACAGATTCTGAAGACGATATGGACGATGAGGAGCTTGCTCTCATGATAAGAAGATTCAGAAAGCTGAACAGAAAAGGGAGAAGATTCAATCCAAGGAAACAAAGTTTTCAAAAGCATCAGACCAAGTCTGTTGATGATGAATCAAACAAGGATGTAGTCTGCTTTGAATGTAAGAAAAAGGGACACATCAGACCCAACTGTCCTCTTCTGAGAAAGAAGAAAGGAAAAGCTGAAAAGTCTCGAAAGGCTCTCAAAGCCAAAACCTGGAGTGATATAGAGTGTGAAGAAAGTGACGATGAATATGCCAACTTATGTCTGATGGCGCAATCAGACTCAGACTCAAACTCTGGATCAGACTCAGAGAGTGAATTTGAAGTAAGCAATTTTAAAATTCCTGTCAAGGTTTCTAAGTAAATTGATGAGTTGTGTTTTAGTTTTAAGACTTCTCTTAAAAGGATTTCCGAACTCAAAAAGGAAAATTCTGCCTTAAAACAACAAGAAAATGCTTTGAAAGAAAAGGTGAAATGTTTAGATTTGAATGTTTCATCTCTTAAAGAAAATGAAGTCAATCTTTTGAAAGAAAATGCATTCTTAAAAAATGACTTATCAAATGTTTCAAAAAGATTTTCATTAGGATCTGAGAAACTTGAAAAAATTCTTTCAGCTCAAAGACCTTACTTCAATAAGTCTGGTCTAGGTATAACAGCAGAAACTATTCCCTTGATTGATTTTCCTAAAGTAAAAGAAAGAATTAAGCAAAGACCCTCGAGAGAGGCTTACAAAAATCATTTCAAGAAGGTTTTTGTAAAGTCTGTAGGTCGAAATGCCCTCAGGTATTCAAAGTGCAATAGTCCGGATCACTTTGAAAAAGAGTGTCTTATGATCTGGAAACCTGTTAAGAAAGCATGGGCTAATACTGTTTATCTTACTAACACCAATGGACCCAAGAAAATATGGGTACCAAAGAAAGCTTGAGTCTCTTTTGTTGAATACAGGTCACTATTAAGAAAAATGTAAAATGGTATTTGGATAGTGGATGCTCAAGACACATGACAGGAGATTCAAATTACTTCATAAAGCTTGTTCAAATGAATGGTGGAAAAGTTTCATTTGGAGGAAATAGCAAAGGAAGAATAGTGGGACTTGGAACTGTGAAGATTGGAAACCTCACAATAAACAATGTTTCTTTAGTTGAAGGACTCAACTACAATATGCTCAGTGTCAGCCAGCTATGTGATACCGGTTTCAAAATCTACTTTCAAGAGGGAATATGTTCAGGAACCAGTAAAGACTCTACTCAGTCATTTATGGGTCGAAGGCATGGAAATATCTACCTCCTGGATGTGAAACCAGATGAATCGCAATGTCTAATCTCAATCCAAGACGAAGCGAGCTTATGGCACAAAAAGCTTGGGCATATTAACATGAAAAAGGATATGCTATCTCTAGTAAGTCTGAAACTTTCTCTTATATTGAAAAGTTTGTTAAAAGAGTTCAAAATGAAAAAGGATATGCTATCTCTAGTATAAGAACAGACCATGGAGGCGAATTTGAAAATCAATATTTTACAAAAATTTGTAATGAATCTGGCTTTAAGCATGTGTTCTCCTCTCCATATACTCCTTAGCAAAATGGAGTTGTGGAAAGAAAGAATAGATATCTTCAAGAAATGGCTAGAACTCTTTTAATTGAAAGTAAGATTTCTTCACGATTTTGGGCTGAAGTCATTTCAACAAATGCTATATCATCAATAGTCTTTTTAAGACCTATTCTAGAGAAAACCCCCTATGAACTATTCAAAGAAAAGAAGCCCATTGTTTCATATTTTCATGTATTCAGATGTAAATGTTTTATACTGAAAAATGCTAATGATCGAGTTGGAAAATTTTAAGAAAAGTCAGATGAAGGCATCTTCCTTGGATATTCAACCACAAGCAAAGCGTACAGAGTCTACAACAAGAAGACTCAAACAGTGGAAGAATCAATGAATGTCAAATTCCAAGATTCTACACAAAATGAATCTATTCAGACTCATCTTGAAGAGATTGAACCTGCTCCAGACTTTACAAAGTCTAAAACTCAAGAAGCAGCTCAAACTTTGAAGGACCAGCAACAAGTGATTGTTGAAGATTCAAGTGAAGGAAGTGACCATCAATCTGATAAATTAACCAACAACTGGAAATATAAGTCCAGTCATCCCAAAGATCTTATCATGGCAACATCAATGAAGGAATTCACACAAGATCCAAAAGGCGCGAAGAGTCTAGTGCTGTTACTCTTACTTCTAAAGTAGAACCCAAAAGCATAGAAGAAGCTTTATCTGATAAAAGCTGGATTGAAGCTATGCAAGAAGAACTCAGACAATTCAGCATTAACGATGTCTGGGAATTGACTCCTAAACCAAAAGGTAAAACTGTTATTGGAGCTAAATGGGTTTTCAGAAACAAGATGGACGAGAAAGGCAAGGTCGTAAGAAACAAAGCAAGACTCGTGGCCAAGGGATACACGCAAAAAGAAGGGATAGACTATGACGAGACTTACGCACTAGTAGCAATGTTAGAAGTAATTCGTTTATTACTTGCATTTGCTTGTCATAAAAATTTCAGGTTATTCCAAATGGACGTCAAAAGTGCCTTCCTAAATGGATTTATCCATGAGGAAGTTTATGTGGAACAACCACCAGGGTTTGAAGACCCAAAGAAGCCAGACTTAGTCTTCAGACTAAAAAATGCCTTGTATGGTTTAAAGCAAGCACCTCGAGCTTGGTATGACATACTAAGTAAGTTCTTAATATAGAATGGCTTTGTCAAAGGTAAAGTAGATACTACTCTATTTATCAAAAAGGAAAACAAAAGCTTTTTACTTGTTCAAATATATGTGGATGATATTATTTTTGGTCCTCTAATGAAAGTCTGTGCAAGAAATTCTCTAGGTCTATGCAAGATGAGTTTAAAATGAGTATGATGGGAGAATTAACCTCCTTTCTTCGACTCCAAGTAAAACAATTGAAGGAAGGAACTTTTATTCATCAAGAAAAATATGCTAATGATCTTGTCAAAAGGTTTGGACTGGAAAAGTGCAAAAAGATCGACATACCGATGTCAAGTTCTTTGAAGATAGACAAAGATGAAGAAGGGAAGAAAGTTGATCAAAAGCTGTACAGGAGTATCATCGGTTCACTTTTCTATCTTACTGCTTCTAGACCTGACATTTTGTTTAGTGTTTGCATTTGTGCTAGATTTCAAGCAAACCCTAGAGAATCTCATCTCAGTGCTGCAAAGCGTATTATCAAGTACATTGCTTCAACTCCAAGTATCGGTCAGTGGTATCCCAAAAAGGGAGACTTCACTTTTCTTGGATATTCAGACGCAGATCTAGCCGGTTGCAGAGTTGATAGAAAGAGCACCTCGGGAACTTGCTAGTTGCTTGGAAGTAGGACAGTGTCTTGGTTTTCAAGGAAACAAAATACTGTGGCTCTCTCTACAATAGAAGCAGAGTATGTAGCTCTTGGAAGTTGTTGTTCACAAGTTCTGTGGATAAAACAACAGCTACAAGACTTTGGAATTGAAGACTCATGCACTGAGATTAGATGTGACAACACCAGCGCAATCAATCTCACTAAAAATCCAATCATTCACTCAAGAGTAAAGCATATAGAGATTCGACATCACTTCATTAGAGATCATGTTCAAAGTGGAGAAATCTCGATTCAATTTGTTGATTCAAAGAGCCAACTAGCGGATATATTCATAAAGCCTTTGGAGAAAAATCAATTCGATATTATCCGTTCCAGACTCAACATTTTGAAGTTTGAAGAAGTTAAAGTCTAGAGACTCTCAAACCCTCAGACTCAGACATTCATGGCTATAGACTGTAAGTTGTTTTAATATTCAATCTCAAAAAGGTACGATCATTCTTTCAGTTATAATTGATTTATATTATCTTTAATTTCCGTGAAAAATGGAATCTTGCCTTTTCAAAAAGATAACTTCTATTTAAAATGGCAGTTATTGTTTTTAAAAAGGGGACGACTGTTCACTTTCCTTTATGTCGATTGGTTTTTTCCTTTTTAAATTGGGTTATATATATACAGTCAGTTGTTTTCTTCGCTTAACTCTAAAACCCTAAAAAGCATTCTTCTCCCAATCCTGTCCCGACTTCGTGTTCATCTTCGAGAAAGTTGTCATCTTTTCTTGGGAAAGCAAGTCAAGGAATCTTTCAACGACAAGGAACGATGTCTTCTTTGAGAAAGTCTTCAAGAATCGCGAGTAGGGGACCACAGAGAATGAGGGAGGGACCTACCCATTTCGATCTCACCGAGGAAGAAGAGTTACCGAGACAGCGACAGAGCCCGATTCACTCTCAGCCACGTCACTCTCCACCATCTACCCCACAGGGTGTGGGATAACAACCGGAGGAAGAAATAATCGAGGAAGTAGACCCTGTAAGAATTCAAAAACCCTCTTTTATTTACAAGCTCTATCGTGCTTTGAAGAGCATTAGTACTCCGCTGAACTATGTAGATGATTTCCTTAAAGACAAGGGTTATGGAAATGAGTATGTCTTTTTGCGACGAATGGAGGATTTGAGAATTGCTCCCAAAGGAAAGGTTGAGGAAGCACTTGCAAACATTCCAAGTGACCCTCGTGTAGGGGGATTGAATCCGACTGACGGGAACAATGATGATAAACTGTTTAGTGAATTTCAACCTATGATGGGTGTTGCAGCGAAGGTTAAGGGAAAAAGAACGGAGTTGGTCAAATCGAAGGAACATGAGGATATGTTCTTCAAACTGTTGAAACGTGGGGTGATAAACCCCAGGAGCGTTGATTTCGACTTTCTGGATGCCATCAATGTGAACTTGAGAGAGAAGTTCAATCTGCTTCAACTCGAGCAATTTTGCTCCGACACCACAGATGGCTATGCACAATTAACAGCATATTTCTATTCAAATCTCAGCTTTTTAGATGCGAATAGAATATCCTTCAGTGTTCGAGACCAAGACTATGTGGTAGATGTGGACATATTGGCAGATATAATTGGGGTTGAAAGAGGACAATATCAACCGGTCAAGGTTTCAATTGCTCGTACCACACTAGAGCTCGTCAAAGACAGGAATACAGAAGGGAGAATTACCTTCACAAGAATGCGTGCCATCAACATCTTGCTTCACAAAATTGTGATCAGCTGTCTCAGGCCAAAATCAACATCCAAGACTGGCGTGTCTAACTCTGAGGCGAAATTGATGTACGCGATCAATTCAGGGAAAAAGTTCTCTCTCCCTCACACCATTCTCTTCCACATGTACGGAGCGATGGTGAAGGACAAGGGCCGATTGCCTTACTCGGGTCTTGTGACCAAGATCTTCGAGACACTTGAACATTGAACCTCCACAAACTCTTTGTGTTCGACCATGCGACAAAATGGTGGTGGGTTTGAAAATGCTGACAAAAATGCGTCTGAAAGAGCTTGATAAGGCAATGGAGAAGTTCAAAGTAAAAACTCCAGTCAAATCTCATCCAGTATCTTCTGCATCAAAAAGGAAAGGGAAGGAGCCCATGGGTGCTCCATCCAAAAAGAAAAGAACTCTTATCTTAGAGGATGAAGATGAAGAGGATGAACTCACTATCTCTGCCTTGGCATTGAAAATGCTCAGTCGTTCTGAACTCGAATCAACGGAACGACAGGAGAAAGGAAAATAAGCAGAGGAAAAAGAACAGAGTGAAGAAGAGGGAAAAGAAGAGAACAGAGAAGCAGAGGAGAAAGAAGAGAAAGAAAAAGAAGAAGAGGAGAAGGAAGTTGAAGAAGAAGAAGCAATGAAAGAAAAGTCTGCAGATGAAGCCGAAGAGAAAGGCAATCAAGACGCTGACGAGCATCACCATCACTCTTCTCCACATGAAGACACAGAGACAGGGGGAGATAATGAGGGAGTCAGCCGCTCTCCAGCCGACCTAGAAGACATTCATGCCTTTCATTTTCCTGAAGAAGAACATGATGTTTCATCTCCAAATCTGGGAGATTATTTAGATATGCCATCATCTGCAGATCGTGTTAAAGCTAGTACACAGACAGACAGCTCAGCAGATTTTCGCAAAATTATGGAAATTCTCTTGGAAATGCGCGGTCAAATCTATGCTCTGGGATGCGAGGTTCAAAACTTGCAGAATGTAGGTCAAATTTCCTCAGTTTCATTGAAAGATCAAATCCAAGCCCTCTCTGTTCAGATTCAGGCCAATGCAAAGGGTGAGGAGGTTGCACAACTGAAGGAAGACTTGAAGAGGCTGGAAGGCATCGTACAGTCGATGGGAGATTTCCAGCTTGTGCGCATTCCCAAGCAGACTTGACTTTTTTCTCACCTTTTTAATGATGACAAAAAGGGGGAGAATTGCAATATTTTTTAGTTTGATTTGAATTTTGACTTTAAATTTTAGTTTGTTTGGATATTTGTTTTGAGTATGACTTGGGTGTGGATTTCAAAATTGATTGTTGCATTTATATCAAGTGTTATTGTATGGCCTTACTCATGAAAGACTAACCTATTTTCTGTGGATGCAGAGTCTAGTTGAGTTGTTAATCTTTATGAGATATCCATCTTGCTTGATAATGTTTTGCAGGTCAAAGTTGTTCAAATCTACAGGAAAGTTTTGTCACCATCAAAAAGGGGGAGATTGTTGGAGAAATCTTATTGAAGTGTTTTGAAGCTGACAAAACGTTTCCATCATTCTAGTCTAAAGGTTTGCAGACTCTACTATTTAAAGTCTGAAGACCTCCGGACAGCCAGACTCAAGACTCAAGACTCAAGACTATTCTCATTGACAGTTTCTAATCCAGCGACGAAGGCGATCCAGAGCCAAAGTGTTTGGTTGAGGATTTGGTCTTATCCACTAGAGTAGAGCTATTGGCTGGATATGGGATAACGGATTCATCTATTTGAATTGATTGTGATTGATTCGATGATCAAGGATCCGATGATTGGCGAAATATTCGTGGAAGGTTCTACTTATGGAAACCGAGATCCTGATTGTATGGGCGAACATGATTGATGGGCTATCGACACGTTCCTTTAATAGCTCAAATAATCTTCTTGATCGATTCCATCCAACGGGTAGATTGGAGGAATTCCTTTGGAAAGTGCCAACGGGTATGATGGCATGAAGGATTATAAAAGGAAGACGTTCCAGTTGTTCGAAGAAGTGCGCGATAGAAGAATTCCAAAGTTTGAAGCTTCCTGTTGTTTAGTCAATTCATTTGAGCGAAAAACTTGTACTCAAAAGAGAGTTTATATTTGTGAGAAACCTTGAGGAAGTGTGATAAAACATCCACACTGTGGAATCAACGAAGAACTGTGCTGTAACATCTCTTTTGTTCATAGTGGAATCCAGCCGATAGGCTGTCAGTGCGGAAGAGTGGATGTAGGCTTAGGATAAGCCGAACTACTATAAACCTTGTGTTCAATTCTCTCTTCCCTACTCTTTACTTTACTTTGATCGTAATTCATTTTGGTTAAGCAAAAGAATATTTCCTTTCTATTATCTGCTTAGTATTACAGTGGTATCTTGAAAATTTGTTTTTGCACCTATTCACCCCCCTCTAGGTGCTTATACTAGCTACATCACTTGATGCAGGTATCATTTATCCAATCTCTAATAGTTCTTGAATAAGTTCTGTGCAAGTTGTGCCAAAGAAATGAGGTATGATTATTCAGAAAAAATGACAATAATGAATTGATTCCAACTAGAATAGTTACTAAGTGATTTGTGTGTATGAATTATACAAAATTGAATGATGCCATTAGAATAGATCACTTTCCTTTACCAGTTAGTGATCGGATGTTGGAAAGAATTGTAAGACCCGAGTTTTATTACTTTCTTGATGAATATTTGGGGTATAATTTGATTCCTATTACATCGGAAGATCAAGAGAAAACTACTTTCGCTTGTCCCTATAATATTTTTGCTTTTAGAAGAATGCCCTTTGGTCTTTATAATGCATCAACTACTTTTCAAAAATGTATGATAATTATTTTTTCTAATATGATTGAAAAATATATTAGGATTTTCATGGATGATTTTTCCCTTTTTGACTTATCATTTAATTCTTGTTTAAATAATTTGGCTTTGGTCTTACAAAGATGTGAGGAGACTAACCTTGTTTTGAATTGGGAGAAGTGTCACTTTATGATACAAGAAGGAATAGTGCTTGTGCATAAAATTACTCGAAATAGAATAGAAGTCAATCAAGCCAAAGTGGAGGTCATTGCAAAATTGCATCCACCAACATCTATGAAACTTGTGAAAGAATTTTTGGGGTATGCAGGATTCTACAAGCAGTTTATAAAAGATTTTTAAAAAATTGCTAAACCTCTTTCTAATCCTTTGGAAAAAAAATGGTCATTTTAATTTTTTTGATGAAAACATGCAGGCTTTTAACTCTTAAAAGGAGAAGTTAGTGTCAGCACTGGATTAGGATTTACCTTTTGAGTTAATGTGTGATGCTAGTGATTTTACAGTGGGAGATGTTTTGGGACAAGGGAAAAATGGAGTTTTTCAAATTGTATATTATGCTAGTGGAATCTTGTCAAGTGAACAATTGAATCATTCAACAATAGAAAATGAACTTTTGGCAGTAGCTTTTGCTTTTGATAAATTTCGTTCTTATTTAATCGGCTTAAAAGTTATAGTTTATTCTAACCATTCTGCTCTTAAGTATTTGCTTGAAAAGAAAGAATCAATATCCCGATTGATTATGGGGATTCTATTACTGCAAGAATTTGATTTTGAAATCAAAGATAAGGAGAGGACTGAAAATCTAATTGCAGATCACTTATCAAAAATTTTGAATTCAAAGGAAGAGATAAGACCAATTTTGAAAGAGTTCTCTTATGAGAAAATTTTCTCCATCAAATTCACAAAAATTCCCTGGTAAGATAGCTTTGTGAATTATTTGATAAGTAATGTTCTTCCTCTTGAATTATCATATCAATAGAAAAAATATTCTTTTTTGATGTTAAAAATTATTTTTGCGAAGAATCTTTCTTGTTTAAAGTATGTGCAGACCTAATCATGTGTTTTAGATGAAGAGAAGGCGAACATTCTACATCATTGCATGACGGAGAGGCACTCATTTTGGTGTCATTAAAAACTGCAGCTAAGATTTTACAATCTATATTTTATTGCCCACACTTTTTAAAGATAGATACTCCTATGTATCTTCATATGATAGATGTTAGAGAACTGGAAATATTTCAAAGAAAAAATACATGCCTTTAAACAATATTATTATTTGTGAATTATTTGATATTTGAGGTATTGATTTCATGGGACCCTTTAAACATTTTTATAGGAATTTATACATTTTAATGGTTGTGAAGTACGTGTCTAAGTGGGTAGAAGCTATAGCATTGCCAACAAATAATGCTAAGGTTGTGGTCAAATTCTTGAAGAAAAACATTGTTATCTAATTCGGCATTCCTAAGACAATTATAAGTGATAGGGAGACACATTTTTACAATAAATAGTTTGAAGCACTTTTGAGTAAGTACGGAGTCACGCATGAGGTTGCAACCCTCTATCATTCTCAAATTAGTAGTTAAGTAGAGGTTTCAAATAGGGAAATCAAGAATTTTCGAAAAAAAAAAAAAAAAAAACAATGAAGTCTCTAGGAAAGTTTGGTCAATGAAACTTGATAATGCACTTTGGGCTTATAGGATAGCGTTCAAAACTCCAATTTGGATGTCTTCTTTTAGGTTAGTGTTTGGGAATGCTTGTCATTTACCGGTAGAATTAGAGCATAAAGCATATTAGACATTAAAATTTCTGAATTTTGACATGCAGTGTGTAGATGAAGAAAGATTATTGCAACTGAATGAATTGGAGGAATTTTGCAATGATGCCTATAAAAATTGTAAGTTGTATAAAGAACATACAAAAAGATGGTATGACAAGTATATATTCATAAGAGAGTCCAAAATTGGTTAAAAAGCTTTACTTTATAATACTCGTCTTAAACTTTTTCCAGGAAAGTTACAATTTTGATGGTTTGATCTTTTTACAGTCACACACGTGTTCCCATACGAATAGTTGAAGTTACGCATGATACCGAGGGCACATTCAAGGTTAATGGTCAACGTTTTAAACCCCACTTCGAAGGTGGTTACAATAAGTAGACAACCACTATTGAACTTCATTCTCCAAAATAGTGACATTTGAGATAGTTTGACTGAAAACTATAAAGCAAACGCTTCTTGGGAAACAATCCAAGCATTTTCATTATTTTTTTATTATTAAGTTTACTTTTTGCAAAAAAAAAAAGGAAGAAAAAGATTAAATTTTCTCTGCTTTATCTAGGTTAATTTTTTTCTTGAGGGACCACATTTTAGGAATTTAGTCATCAAGGCCATCCATGAACACATCCTACAACTAAAGAAGTTTTCTTGTTCCTATTTTTCTTTTTTGCATTGAGGACAATGCGTCATTCAAGTCTTTAGGGGGGGAAGGGAAGAAAAAAATTTTGCTGTTCTTGAAATTTCTTTTATGATTGCATTCCTTGTTGTGAATTTTTTCTATTCTTAGGAAAATTCAAATTTTGTTTGAAAACTTGCAACTGATGTGTGGTTAATTTTAATTATGATTATGTCGATCCACTTACTGAGTATTAAAAGTCCTTACATTTTGAATTGTGTGTAAATCTAGAGAATGTTCATGTAAAGTATGTGATTTTCTTAGGTTTTACCAAAATTTTAGAATTTGTTTGATTTTTTGTTAAGGCGAAATCCTAAGTGACATCTAATTGAGAAAATGATTTAGGTAATTTTTGGATCGATTGAACCTTTCAAGCCAACCCTATTTATTTGCCCCTAGTTACCCTGTTGAGTCTTAATTATTATTCAATTTTTTTATTGATACCCATTTCTATATTTAGCCTAGTTTTTATCAAATTATATCATTGGCCTATGCCCCATGAACACGTTGATTTTTTTTTTTTTTGAGGAAAAAATTTATTTGAGCCTAATAGCAATTTGGGAAGAAGTATGGGGCATGAAAAAGAAAAAATTAATTGTTATGGTTGTTTGGGGTGTATCATAAATAAATAAATAAAATGCTATTATGATTCCCTGTCCAACTTTCAATTGAGTGAGTCTTTTAGATATTCAATAAGTTGGAAATTTTCATGTTATATTAGGAGGGACTTCAGAAGAAACTCCATCATACAACAATTCAAAGAGAGAGAGAGAGAGAGAGAGAGAGAGAGAGAGAGAGAGAGAAATGAAAAAAAAAAAAAAAAAAAAAAGAAAAGAAAGGAATGATGATATGTGGTGGCAAAAAGATTATCTTGAATGAGTGAAATTAGGGACAATGACATTGCCTTTGATTGGATCCTAGAAATCAACGTGTTGAGGGGTGATTTAAGCTTAAAATTACCATTATCTTACCCAAAGCTCAGCCTTACATTACAAACCGAATTTTTTAGAGGTTGCATACCAATGTGAATTTATCCGGATCGTATATAATTCGAAAAGATGATGACTCATATACACACTTGGATCACATGGTTAGAATAAGTCTTAACTTATGAATCAATTTCAATGTTTGAATGAAATTGGTGTTTTTCTTTGAATTTTGAATTTGAACAATTAATGGAAAAATGTCATGGAGGAGGTTGTTGGCTTAAATATGCGTTATATCTTGCTTTTGCTTGAGAATTAGTAAAATGTTAAGTTTGGGAGTTTGATAACTCTATAAAAATGGAGTTATTTTACCTATTTTAGGCAACAAGTAATGCAATATCTATGAGAAAATATTTGGATTTCTTTTTAATTATTCGAATTTTTCTTATTTATGCAGCATAATAGATATGGAGAAGATAAGAAAAAAAAAAAAAAAATCAGGAATTCAAATCAGAATGCATTGGAAGAAGGATATCAAATCAAGGAATTCTTGATTTTGTTCCCCTAATTTTATTTGCAAGTTTTGGTAGATAGATATCAAATAAAAAATCATTTGATTTACTCCCTAGTTTTATGCGAAAAATAAGCAATTACCTAAAAATAAGGGTCTTGGATGTATTCTATAAATATGAGAATGTTGAGAGCTTAGAGGACAGCGAGGTTTTTATTTTATATCATTTTTCATTATTCTAGAGTTTTTTCAAGTATTTTGAAAAGAAGACAAAAGTAATGATGTAATTCTTGTTCTTTGATTCAAGATGCTGAGTTTAATTTATATTTTTGTTTCTTCTTTTGCTATGTTATAATTTCTTTTGTTAGGGCTACCATGTAGCTCAATCATGATGATGTGAATTTTATGATTTATGCGTATAAGTGATTCCATTTATATGAGTTATATATTATTGTGCTTAATACTTTTGAATGACTAGCCACCATTTGAATAATCTTATGTGCATGTTTGAAACTAAGAAGTGATAATATGTAATTGCTTCTTATAATATATAACCATAAATTAAACGTGGAGAGAGACATACCATATTATTTGTGCAGCTTTCGATGATAAGATAATTCAAAAGACTCATTGTAAATCGAGAATATTAATAAATTTTAATGCGCTTATGTTTATTTAAATTCATATAGAGATATAGTGGATTATTAAACTGAGTGGGTTGGCTATACTTAGAGATAGGATAGTAAATAGATTAGAAAATTTCGTTATCACATGTTTGATATTGTTTTTGTACGTGTAACAATTTGAAATTTATATCCAATGGTTATGATGAAATCGAATGCTTTAACATATTTATTTGATTGATTTACTGCATTTAGTCTCGAAAATTTGCTTTAATATTTTTAGTTTTAATTTATTCTCAATTCTCTTTTGATTTGTTACATAAATTTTAGAATTAATTTATTTTTAGTATATAATTATTTTATTAATCATCAATCTCTGTGGAAGATATTCTTTCACATCACTATATACTTGTTTGATACGTTCAATTGTATTTAGAATTTTATGAACAGAAACCATGATTTAACTCCTTTGAAATCAAATAGTACATTAATTGGAAAAGTTATCCAAAAAATCACATATTTTTTTTTCTAATTCAGTCCTAAACTTTTTATTGTGCCAATTGAGTTTGAAACATTTTCATTGAGTCTATGCGGCCAATTTCAGCTAAAAATTTCTGACATACATACTGCTTGTTCTATGTAGCATGGCTTATGCTGAAATGGATATTTTTTTAATAACATTTAAAATATTTTTAGATTTTTTATTTACTTTATTTTCATTTATTTTCATTTATTTTTTATTTTCTTTTTTCCACTCTAGCTGACGATGTCGCTGGTCATAGTAGGCAAGGGTTGCTGCATCCTCATTGGCCACAGGTGAGGGTGTCGGACCCTCACCCAAATCTAGGCTAAGTCTAACACCCTCACTTATTGGCTAGCAATGGCTGTAATGCCCTTGCCGACTAGAGTTAAAAAAAGAAAAAAAAAGAAAAAAAATAATAATAAATCATAAATTTGAAAATTTTACTAAAATTTTTTTGTTAGCATTGATATCTATATTAGTGATTTCTAGCTAAATTGGCTAGATAAACTCAACTAACAAAATGTGAAAATTTTAGGTCTCAATTAATAATATTAAAAGGCTTAGGATTAAATTGATAAAAGTGTAATAGACTTATAACTTTTTACGTAGTTTTCCCATATTAATATAGGAACTTACTACGGTCAAAACAATACTAGTTTAAAACCTTAGCAATGTTCTAGCATTCTATTACTTTTCCATCCAAGAAGATAGAGTCATCCGTGAACAGTAAGTGAGATAGAGTTGGGCAATGTTTGTTTAGCTTTATCCCTTTGATTTTACCATCTCTTGTTGCTTTTTTCATTAACAATGAGAGGATATTAGCAATTATGATGAACAGATAAGCGGAGAGAGGATCTCCTTATCTAATGCCATGCAATGGCTAAAAGTAGGGCAACGGTTTAGGATTGAATTGACTTAAGACCCTTCTTTCATCTTTTGCCTTTTAAGGAGTGTGACAAAAAACTATCCTTGAGTTTTTTCTCTCTACTTTTTCTTTTCTGTGATTTTGAAACTCTAACGCAAAATCTATTTAGTGATTGGTGTAAATAATTTATATTGATATTTTCATCCTTTTATTTACTAGTTTTCTATAAATTCTATAACCGTCTTATTTTATTCTAATAATTATAGATAAAATGTTAAAAAAACATATTTGAATTTGGAATTATATTCATCACTCAAAGTTGCAGTTCACATCCCATGGCTTTTTTTTTTTTTTTGGCTTGAATAATATCCTTGGATTTATTTCTTTAAATGCGTCAAACTATCTCTAATCCACGTTCCGGTTGCCTATCTTTTCCAAATTGCAATATGTGGCCATTATGCCACTGTCGCTGGTCTAAAGTTTCGGTACTGTCCTACTAGCAACGCTCATAATGTTGCCATTAGTTAATCAATTCTCTTCTATTAATAAGTTAATAACTTCGATATGCAAGAATTAATTTCCAATTTTACGACTTACTATTGAACTGAACTTTGGTTAGCTTCTTACTAGGTCAATAACTTACCACCCTAAGTGTGAGCCTACATTGGTAGGGTAAGTAATTATTCTCCAATACATCACTAACTCTTGTTATGGAAAAAAAAAAGTTTGGACGAAGTTCGGACTTCCCTCATGCAATGCTGAAATGTTTTGTTTAAGCCCTAATAAAATACTAACTACCCATTGGATAAACCCATCACCACAACCCAACCTCATGTGCAGTTAAAATCTTTGGTTTAAGGCCCTAATAAAATGCCAACCGCCTATTGCATAAATCTATCACCGCAATCCCACTAGGTGCAAGCCGGCAAGTGCAAGACTGGTAAAACACCTAAGGCCCTTCTTTGCATAGTAACCAAGGTTTTCTAAGACCAAAGATAAATTGAAGAATCAAACTTGTGACCTTCAACTTATAAAGCAAGTCTTGTATCACTCATCCAACCACCTAGTTTGTTAGTATAATACTAATTTCAATAGTAAGATCCCACTGCCAATGATAAATTAGTAAACAACTTAAATAACTTACCATTGAATTTGGCGTTTGTAAATTCCTGAAAAAGTGTTTGTCACTTACTAAAGTAATAAAAGACCTATGTCGGTGAGTTGCTTATTTCAAAGTTCATTTACAGTGACGAGTTCATGACTTGACTGTAACTAATAACTTTTGATTGGACCTGCGTTGGGAAGCTACCAATTTTAATTCTAAGCTTTGTTTTGAGTGATGCATAAGTAGATAACTCACATTCCACTTGTAATTGGTAAATTCCTTACTCTAGGTAAACACTTACTCCATCAATAGTGGCCCTATGTTGGTCACTTATTAGTGCAAGTAAACTACTATTTTCACCGATAAGTTTTTGTTTGAGTGGTAAAATTTCATAAAAGGTTGATAATTGCATTTGATGTTCCTAAGTAGCTTAACATTATTGGAGAAGTACCATCAAGGTACCCAGCCAACAAGTTGCCAATCACACGATTTTGCTAACAAGATTCAAAATTTACAGAGCATATAAGAAAAATATCCCGCTCGGAACAAGAATTAGCCCCGGATACAGATGAAGCTACGCACAAATAAGCTACTAATTAACAATAATATCTCTGACCCTATTTATCCTCATTCACGAAGGTAACCAATTTCTTCATCATCTTCGCAGCATTATCACAGCTAGGATTGGACAAATGAAAAATATGATCCTCCCCCGGTGCTTCCATCACTTCCACAACTCCACTCCATCCACTCTCACTCAACACTTCCTTGTAATACCAACCCCTCTGTCTAAACATATCCTTTTCAGCAACACAAATCAGGACCCTATTGACATTGAAACTCGAGAGCCTCGGGTCGGTTGCTGGGTTCATTAGCGGGTCATCACACCCCGTGGTCGTCGGGCTCGCCGCGTGCCAAAAGTCCCTGATCAGGGACCTCTTCTTGGGCTCGGTGGTCTCCAAAGGCAATGGTTCGTCGCCCCAGAAATAAGGATGCACCATAATACCGCCTCGAAATTCGATTCCATTTAGCTTTTCCTCTCCCAATCGGATGCCCATGTTGTTAATTATGTTGGCCCCCGCGCTATCTCCAGCCATAAACACCTATGAAGTATTTAGAGAATGTTGTATTAGTGTGTACAGTCATTGCTGAGCATGTTCAAGGATACTCCAATAAACAGGTCGCAACAGAAAATTATATTACGTAAATACCAAACATTGTTTCTGAAACCGTCAACTGTTTGAAATTATTCGAGAAGACTCGAGCGACCGATCGATCACTGGAAAGAATAGCAAAACATTATTTTATCTTGTCAATAACAAAGGAAATCCTCACGGCCCAGCCAAAACCATTTTGAAATTCGAACAATCCAGTGCCTATGATGAAACAAATAACCCTCATTAAAAAATATATTCTAGGAACAATTCTTGCAATCAATTTTTAGTGTGGCTTTAATTTTTATTTTTGGCTTATTCTCCTAACTTTATAGTACGAAATTATCTTTTCTGTACTGAGAACCTCAGATCTTTTAAATTCGTATAGAACTTTATCTTAAGTCGCCTTAACTTTTAGATTGTATCCTACATTTAAGCTGACCTTTTTTTCTATATTTTGGAGGCAAATTGAAACAGGTTTTCTATTTTGGCTTCAACCTCTCTTAATAGTCAGAAGGCTAAGACATTGGACCTATTTCTAAAAGTGAACAAGAGTCAATTTCCCCAAAATCTATTTTGTGAAAATCGTTACTGCAAATTTTAAAAGGTGCTCGACAAACTTCAAACAAGTGTAGCACCCTCGTAGCTGTAGCTACATATAGTAGAGATGGGCATGGTGCGCCACTCCGAGTGCTGCAAATTCCTTTGCGCCCCCCCCAAAAAAAAAAAAAAAGCCCCGCAGGGCATGGCGCAGGCAATAGGCACGAAGGGGCTAATATGCCACTTGTGCACTTTAATGAATATATATTTATTTTAATCTGTTTGTTGAAAAAATATGAAATATTTTAAATACAATCCTAAGAACCATCTCTTCTCCTTACAAATCGCTTTTGTAGAAGATGCAAGCTTAGACTCTAGGAAAGCAATATGGGCCAATAATTTTCCGTGTGTTTCATCTTCACAATTGTCCCATATTGACCAATTTTGAAAAGGAGCTTGATTAGTTCTTTAGAACCAACCCACGCCGCTATTCTTTTTTATAAAATCCACCCATGAGGCCATCTTTCTTATAATACTAATAAGAATAAAAACAATGTCAAATAATCATCTAGAATTTGGAATTATTTCTTTTTGAGAAAAAATATTGATTATATGGTGGGTCCCCACTAGCCCACAAGGCAAAACCGCCCCGTAGGGGCACACGGCGGTGACGAAACGGGTTTGGGGACCAGGATCTCCGTCCCCGCCTCGCTTCCTTCTCATCCTTAGCATATAATAGCATTCAAGAAACAGCCTATCCCACTCTTAAGATGTGTTACTTAACATATGTCACCACAAGATACTAGAGACTACACTTCATAGCACAATCATCAAGCAACACCGCAATATTACAGCCACAACTACACCAAACAAAAGACGAGTCTAATATTGTGAGTTTGGACGTTGTAACTATATACCGGCAGGTGATCTAAATAGAAAATGAAGAACGTTCAGGATCACCTTCTTGAGATTGGCATGAGAATTCAGCCAGTCCTCCGGGCCATTTCTGGTAGAATGAGAGGCCACCCATTTGAGGGTAGTCCACGAATCATCATAAGCTGCTGGAAGCGGATGCTCCGGTGCCCTTCTATAATCGACGGAGATGGCGATGATGTTGGCCTCCGCAACTAGGGCATTGAGATAGTTGTGGTAAGTCGGCGACTGTGCCGATTCAATTACGAAGCCTCCTCCGTGAAAGTATACAAGCACAGGGAGCTTTTGTAGAGAATCGGTCGCAGCTTTTGGGATGTAAAGTCTCACGGAGACGGCAGAGTCCGGTGAAATGGCAACATCTTTCGATTGGACACCAGTTTTCTCGTCAAGTGACGGAGGGACAGTTTCCGTGCCCAGAAGTCTCTCCACTCGGCCATCCTTGTAGATCCTTGCGTAGGGAGACATATCATAGAGCAGTTCTGTGTCCATTGAGTTTTGAAGTAATATAGAAGCGAGTTCACTATAGAGGATGAGAAGAAAGAGAGTCGATCAGAAGTTTATATTGAGTTTTTGCATTCATATGCTGGTTTTTATATGCCCTACGCACTTGCCTTGTCTTGTTGATATACACCATCATACGTGGAAAGCAAGAATTTTCATGCGATTGGTGCATGATAAATGCGTTTCATGAGATACAATTTTGTTTTATATGGAACGACGACATTGACTGGGTTATAAAATTTGGATAGCAGGCCAGATCACGGAGGTGAGCATTCATTCTTTACTTTTTAGGTTTACCAATTAAATAAGCGATAAAATGTTCTGGTAGCACTAATAACTCAGTCGAGATATGGGGTTTAATTATATGGTTATCATCTGTCAATTTCCACACGCCAACTTCAATGATATTTCCATTCTTGTCATAAGAAGCCGATTGATGTTTGTCTTTTCTAGACATATACAAAAGATAAAATGGAGTCGTGAATCATGATGTCTATGTATCAACCAATCTAATAAGATATAGCATAATATAACACGGAGTCATTAGTCATGATGTACAATCGACAGATGGTATATGACATTTTATAATAAGGTGTAGCATAAAATAATATGAAATCATGAATCATGATGTTTGTGTATCAATCAATATATAGTGTTGTTGACACCCAAGGTGCACATGACAAAATTTTTGGAACAAAAATCAAATTTTGGCCAAAAATTGATTATCAATTTCTCTATTCATTGAATGAGTTTATGAGCAAAGAAACACATTTGATAATGACTCAAAATTTTTGTTTTTTGAACGGGAATTTGTTTGATAAGAGAATAAAATTTCTATTTCTAGGAATAAAAATTATTTAGATAACAACATAGTAAATCCTCAAATATAAAATAATATTCGAAAATAAAAATAGTACATTACAAAAGTCGAAAATACAATTTCATAGAATCTCTGACATATTATGATCCCTTACCACTGTATTGACAATACTTTTTTAAGCATGTTCATCTCGATTCCTTCCTCGGTCAATGTATCGTCTGCAACCTCATCTTGCATAGGTCCAAATAGGTATTGCAAATCTTCATATAAGGAAAAAATTTTATCCATCTTGTCTTGATCACAAATGTAATTATGGATAGGACAACATGCAATACAATATGTGCTTGCTTTCAAATTGTAAATGAACACATGTGTCTCAAAATGAAGAAGCAATTCTTTAATGCCCCAAATGGTATTTCAATGATATTCCTTAAAGAATAATGCCAGTAGTTAAACAATTCTCTTCCTATTATTGGCTATCTCGCTCTACCCCTATAATTATTTAAATGATACCGTTCACCTTTTAAAATAGTTAAAAACCCTGGAATTCTGCATAACCAGAATCCACCACATATAATTTGTCTATAATAAGGTATTCATTTATTGGTCATGATTTGTAATTGTAGTACAATCATAAAGAAAATTACTCTTTAAAGGACAAACAAATACTTGGTGGCAGTCGAGGAAATTCCAAGTAAGGAGTTTCAAGTGCTGTTGAAGGCACCCGTCAATCATTGGTAGAGCTTTCCCAATCAACATACATAAAAGTAAATTTCATATCAGATGAACAAACACACATCATATTCTAAGTGGTGATTCATTTCCTACCTCTCAATTGGATTTGCTTCGACATAGGTATAGAAGCATGAATATGAGTACCATCAATAACACCTATACAACCTTGTCATTTTATCAAAGATCAATATTTTACAAGATCAACAACAAAATAAAATTGATGGTGTGAATGAATATATGAGAATTCTGTGACATCCAGATTTTCGGGTTCTAATTTCGACTGGATAAATAGGGCCGTTTTTGTTCAGTTGAAGCCAGGGATTGCAAAAATTGAGATGGAATATGGGCTCAAAGATTCGAAAAAAATGCCGGGGTAATCGATGGATGACCAATTGAATTATTGGAGGTCAATTGAGATGAAATTCAAGTGGATCAAGTCACCAATTGGAGCCAATTCATACAAAATTCGTAATTCCCCCTAAGCCTAGCAAGATTGGACCAATTGAAATGTCATTTGGGGTGTTGGTGTGGCCCATCGTGAGCCAAGGATGATACTTGGCCAAGATGGAGTCTAAAGGGATAGACTTGTGAAAAATATCAAGCCAAGGGTCCCTCATGTCTCATCCCTATCCTCTCCCTCACTCTCTCTCTCAATTCCACCGTCTATCTCTCTCTGTCCAATTCACTCATCCCCTTGACCTCTCTTTTGCGGATGAACGCACTCACGCCAACCCCCCACAAAATCAGAACAGAAGCTTCATTTTTCTGCTCCACCGAAACTGCTTCGGCGCGGAAGCTACTGCTGCACGTCGCCAGTTCAATGGGCAGAAGTCAGCAAACGATGAAGCCCTCCATCTCCACGCACGTCTCACGTCCGCACGCCACTCCACCGAAAGTTCCCCTCAGCTACGTGCCATCCCACCGACTGCTTCTCCTCCCCTTCATTCACGGCCACTTGTCCGTTAGGCAGCTTCCACCGGTCAACCATCAGCAACCGAAGACCCCGTGCGACCCTGCTGCTGCTCCACGCTCAGCCAACGTTCCATGGAGCAGCAACTCCACGCGTCCACAGCAGCATCCCACTGAAGCAGCTGCCGCACGTCCGCGGTCGGTTCCTTTGTCCACCGAGCTTCCATCTTCAACGCCCGAAGTCCTCGTCCGAAGCCAGCTGCTGCCAGCGAAGTCCCGAATCCTGCAGCAATTCGGCCCACAGTCTGGCCCAACATCAGCAGCTTGCCAACGGAGCCAACCTCGCCAGTAGTTGCTCGGGATTTGTCCATCCGAGTCAACGAAACCAGCCAGCGCCTCCATTTTTCTTGTCGAAGCAGCCAACCCAGCGAAGTTCGCATCTTGAAGCTGCGACAACACAGGCCCGGTTGAGTTGTGTTTCGGCCCAGCTTCTCCAAACAAGACCAGCAGCTCCTTTGGGCTTTCTTGTTCAGCCCACAAGCATTGGACTCCAGCCCAGCAAGTTGTTATTTGCTCAGTTCAGCCCATCTTGAAGCCCAATTCAGTTTAGTTTCAAGTCCAGCATCATTTGTATTTCAGCGAGGCCCAGCAAGTTTAGCCCATCTTGGGCCCGTGAAGCAAGTCGGCCCAAGTTTGGCCGCTGCCGCGTCGCCGTCGCGGGTTTCAATCTTTGCTTTGCCAAGTGAGTTTTGCTCACTAATGCCTTCTTAGTTTGCTAATTATACTTAAAGGTTGATTAGTGTTAATTAAGTATAATTAGGTTGTTATATTAGAATTGATTAGTGATTATTAGTTAATTGCTTTGCATATTAGTTGTGTGGTTAGTGTAATTATATAGAGAATTGCCTGTAGTATTTATTGGATGCTTCTTGGGATTTTTCCCGTCCCTTATCGGGTGTTAATTAAGCAAATCGGGCCTAGGTGGAATTTTTAGGAATTAAATATTAATTTTCGAAATTAATTATTTAATTATTTATTTCCTGGAAATTCAACTGGGATGGCCAGTGACCGGGATTTTACGCTGATGATCATGGCGCAGTCCGTTTATTTAATTGAGCTTTATATTGTGCTAAATTGAATTTATTGTATTTATTTATTTAATTTTCGAAATTAATTATTTAATTATTTATTTTCCGGAAATTCAACCGGGATGGCCGGTGACCGGAATTTTGTGCTGATTGTCGTGGAGCAGTCCGTTTATTTATTTGAGCTTTAATTCGTGTCGAATTGATTTAGTGGTGCAATTTTAAGTATGTTATTAAATAATGCAATTTTGGCCTTGTGATCGAGAATTGGTCGGGTATCGGTTGTTAGTATCGAAAGTGAATTGGTAAATCACCTTGAGGATGCACGTGGCCCAGTGAATTGGAATGTTACTCGGGAAAGACACGTGGCTCGGTAATTGGATATGTCATCTTGGCGAAAAGGTAGCCTTAGAGAATGCACGTGGCTCGGAGACTCGGTATGTCTTCCTGGATAATGCACGTGGCTCGGTGACATAGTATGGCATTGTAAAAAAAAGGTCGGGTGGGACCATAAAGCCACTAAATCTTGGAAAGGTCGGGTGGGACCGTAAAGCCACTAGATCATGAGAGGGTCGGGTGGGATGAATGACCTAGAAATGATTCGACTAGGTCAATTGATTGATGATTCGATCTGAGAGTGTCTTGATGTGATTCGTTGCTTTGGTTTGATGTTGTGAATTGAATGATTGAAGGGAGATGATCGTGAGTGGTCTTCCTGATGTGAAATCGACTAAGTCGATTAGATCGATGCTTCGATCTGTGATGTGCTTACTTGCGTGCCTATTCGATCTGTACTAATATGTAGGTGGAATCTGAGGCTAAGGTACATCTTCTGACTCATGTTGTGCGTAGGTAGCCCTAAGGTGTATTAGTTTACTAATCGGGTCTTAGGAGGTAGAACTTGCTGAGACGTTGTCTCAGTGGTTATTGAATAACCATTTCAGGACTTGGATGAGGAGCCTAAGGAGCATGAATCTGATGAGGAGGTCCCTGATGAGGAACCCGAAGAGGAGTACGTGGAGGAGGACCCCGAGGATAACCCCGAGTACGACCCGGATGAGGATTAAGATCCCGTCCTGTCTTGTCAGTCCTTGTTTGCATGTAAAAAGTTGTAGTTGTGAATTTTCAGTATGAAAAATGTATGGCCTGCTTTTCTATCCCATTGTTTTATTGTCTGGGGAATTATAACTGCTTCCGCATGTGCATATATAAAATAAAGGGTCGGCGATACATAGTCCTGGGATATCACATTTAAAAATCGACCTAAAGTAAGGGATGTGTGCATGCCTGAGGGTTGGGGCGTGACAAATTCTACCTTGAAGTAATGTTTATAGCTAAGATCCATAAGAATCTCTTGTGGGACAACATCAAAGGAGGGTGGTATGATAACCTTTCTTGCCAATTTGAGAACTTTTTGCAATACTTTAGTCAAGTACTTGCTGATAGTTTGTCCTAAACATTGGAATCTCTCACATAAATCTCTATTTGAGTATTTGTAACAAATCATAGATAAGAAAATCCTAACTTGTTCATCTACTTTAATATATCGGCTATCTTCCAACCAATCTTTTACCTTCATTAGATCACAAAGGTTGAGAAAGACATGTCTCTCCATTTTAAAAACTTTATATACTCTATCTAAATGCCCAAAAAGAACCTCCCTTACCCATTGGGTACCTGACAATAAGCTATCCTAATAGGTTCTCTCGTGCACATGGGCATATCTACTGTAACAGTGGATAACCATGCTATTAGTATATCAAGATCAAAATCATCAAAATCATGCTCAACTAATTCAATTGATGCTAGTTGACCGTTATACATTCTATTTTCACCTCCATCCATATTATCTATGCTATCACACAAAATAATAACATAAACCCATTAGATAAGGACTCCAATAATAATCAATAACAGTAATAATGTCATCATAATTGCAAAGTCTCAAATACATAAGTCATAGAATGAAATTAAGTCATATATAAATCCATAGAATATTTTTTAACAATAATTTAAAAAGATTCAAGAAGTCCACGTCTCCTTTTAGGTAGAGAGATGAGACGGCCTTTCTCCAAGTGGCATTAAGACATGTCTAGTTTAGAACTTTGTTGTAAATATTCTACTCTAAGTTAGGCATGCTATTTAGGATAGTAACCACAGCTCCTATGAAGTAGGGCTCTACAGGAGGTGGGGCCTATAAAGGCATGGAGCCATTTGTTGATCGACTCGTCTTGAATTTGATCATTTATTGAATGGCTTTGTAGGTGACACTAATATCATAGGTGTTACTCTTTCTTCTCCTCTCGGAATTTGGAGTCATATTCAACTTGTGCTTCTTAGGGACTGGGATGGTGGTTGCATCAAATATAAGGACTTCCTCATCAACATGGTGTTCATTAAATTCCTCCTAATCACCTACCATAGCACCACCACTATTGTCACCACTAACACCATTGTCTTCTCCCTCCAACACCACTAAGTCTTTTGCATTTCCTAATGCATACTCCCTAGTAGTATATGTATCATCAAACACAATACAAAGATCGCGATATTGAGGAAACCCATCATTTTTTAATTTTGCCCATTTGCTATTATCTTGTAATTTTCATAGTAATGACATACATCAACAATATAATTGAAGCTTACATCCATAATAAGAACAAATGGACTCAAGTAAAGTGATACCTTGATGTGAGACTCCCATACACTCGGATCCTCCAGAGTGACCTTTTTCTTTTTCTTTTTTTACATTATCCCATCCAAATCTAGATTGTGAGAAAAGCTTCTTAAAACTACTATGCTATCTCTTTAGTTTGTTTACCCTATTCTTCAACTAAATTACATTAAATTGGAGTCCTGTTTGTTCATTGAACTTAGCATGTATGTTATTCCACCCTACTTTGTTGTATATACAGGTGAGGTGATTTCTCTTTTTCATCTCTTCTACCAATAAACTTATAAGCAAATTGGTCAAATGCTCGGTCCACTTTGCCATAAATGCCTCTTTGTGAGATGCCATTTAACCTTAACTAGTTAAGTATCCAATGAGCCATATCGGTTGATGTACTAATTTTAGAACATAAACTTTGATGTCAAGATCATATCAATGTAATGTTCTATGTTTGTTAATCAAAATGCACAAAGAAAATTGAAAGGGAACATCATTGTATCAAATTATAAAAGCAAGCATATATCGCAAGTATACATGTACAACCCATACACATCCTAAGATCACTTCTACTACTACGTAAATACATTTTATTGCATAAACTATGGAAAATGGCAGCAACCATACTTGGTTTGTGGTAACCACAATCTAAGAGCATGGCAATAGTTGGTTTGTGGTAACCGTACTTATTAAATTTTAAAATGGCAGCAACACTATGAGAATCAATAACAAAATGGTAGCAACACTACGATAATCAATAACAAAATTCCAGCAACCATAAGAAATAATGAATGATTCTCTCGAATTTGAAACAAAGATGAAAAAGAATACCCAAAATATGTATCCAGTGACCAAGTTAAAAGAGAGATTATGAGCTTGACATAGTAAATAGAAAGCAGAACAATTGCATCAGTTTACCTAGCAAAACACTTCAAGCAACAATAAAGACAAGCTTAATTAGGAGATGAAACTAACATGAACACGAACACAACCCCACAAAAACAAGAAAAGAAACTCATGACTCTTTTGCTATAACAAAACTAAGTCCAAATCTGCCCAAAATAAAGTCACAACTGTTCTACTCTATTTCCCTAAACCTTTCAACATCTTCTTCTTCAAGCACACCTAGAAAACCCAAAGGATTGCTTATTAATTCAAGAACATCAACACTCCAACCATGAATATTATGCTTCAATACATTGGAGCTCTACCACATATTCAACTGTCATTATCTGCTCAAGACTTACGCTCACAACCATATCACGAACATAGGATATTTGGACTTAGATGAAAAGAAATCTCACGAGAATGTGGTAATCAGGATTGAGAAGCCATGAGCAGGACGCTACTGGCTGCAAATCATCAGATGGTGCCGGTCAATCACAATTACCTAGAGGCGTCAAGAAAAAGAGGCAAAAAGGCCCAAAATCACACCCTATTCAAGCGACATGGAAACTCTTACCCCCACTCAATGTAAAAGCACAAGCGAGACAAAGAGGCAAAGGCCATTGATTGTGTGGACAGCCAGTCAATCACGGTTACCTCGAGGTGTCAGGAAGATATGCTCGTGCAATCGATGAGGGCCTAGGGTTAATGATGGAGTCGGAGTCGATGGCGACGATTGAACAGAGTGGACGCCTCCAAGTGGACGGAGTGGATGGAGTTAGAGTCGGAGTCAACGGTGGTAGGGAAGATGGAGTCGGAGTTGACGATGAGGTGAGTGACGAAGTGATAGGCGAGAAGACGAAGTTGGAGTCAAGGGTGACAGGGAGGACAGAGTCACAGTCGACGTTGAGGTGAGCGATGATGTGACAGGTGAGAAGATGGAGTTGGAGTTGATGGCGGCAGGGAGGAAAAAGTCACAGTTGACGTTGAGGTGAGTGACGATGTGACAGGCGAGAAGATGGAGTTGGAGTCGATGGTGGCAGGGAGGACGAAGTCACAGTCGACGTTGAGGTGAGCGACAATGTGACCAGCAAGAGGACAAAGTTGGAGTTGACGGCTAGATGAGCAGCGATGTGCCTAGGGTTTTTGGTTAAAGTGTCGCTTTGTTGAGAAGGATGAACGCCCAAATGTGTTCTGTTGAGGGAGAATGCCCAAAGTCTCTTCTAATGAAGAGAGGAAGAAATTAGTTTGTTTTCTATTTCAAAAATAGAAAAGTTAAAAATTTTAACTTATGATTTATGCTCAAAATCTATTTCTTGAATAAAAATTTATTCCACAAATATAAAAATGAAATTGCGTTATCAAACGAATTTCTGTTCCAAACATATTCCAAGAAATAGAAAAATAGAAAAACATAAATTTTGTCATGGGCACCCTTGATTTTTAGTTGATGTGTCACAAGAGGCAAAACCTCGAGATTAGAGTGTTCAATTGCAACAAAACTTGTTTCTTGCAAAAAGTTTCATTTTTCATTTCTTTTTCATTGGTCTTTCATTTGTAGATAGTTTTCTAGCCATTTTCATCAAAAACCCAAAAAAGTCAAAAAGTTGACTTTAGTCAACTCATTGATCAAAAGTCAACCCATGGTCAAAATTTGGCTTTTTGCATAAAAGTTTCCAATTGGTCCTAATTTCACTTTGGCCACAATAATTTTCAAAAAATTCAAAGTTTTGATCATAAAATCAACATTTTGGGGATAAATCACTAAATGATCAAAAAAATTGAAAAATGTAAAAACTCAAAAGCCATCTCATTTTAGCTTTGGTATTGAAGATTTTAAAAAAATCAATTCAGGACCTCATTTTCCAAATTTTTCAAATTTAGGTTCAGAATCAATCAAAAATTAAATTACTTTCTTTCTAATTGTATTTTGACTTAACTTCTTTTACCACATTTGATCTAGAGGCCATTTAAAGATCACTCGAGTAACCATTTTAGTGATTTGGCATATCTACGAAAAAATTGCCGTTTTCAACCCTAATGAGGGGTCTTGATCGGTTCTTTATGGTTTAAAAGATATTATCCTAAAGCAACTCATTTTCTCCAACTAAATCCAAGTTTGGGATCAATTTTTGAAATTTACTTGGGAAATTTTCGATTTGATGGATTTAGCTTACCTGAACTTTAAAAAGTTAGGCTAATGAGCTTCAATTGGTTAATTTAAGTTGTCTAGACTAAGGTTTAATTTGATAGATTGAGGTTTAATTCTATCATTAACCCTTGATTGAATTTTGACATAAAGTCCGTACCATCATTCTAGTGTCAATTTGGATGCGTCAAGCCATCACGAACATAAGTAATTAAATCAATTGATATCTTGTTGTATGAATTAGAGTCAATTTCAATTAATTTGGTTTTTGAGGATGGGAATGGCACAAATTACGTTAACCAACTAGAAATTCTAAATTCATGCACTCATTGAGTTTAAGCATGATTTTCAATATTCTTGAGGTGATTAAGCCAATTAAAATCAATTTAGATGTTTTTGAGAGATTTGCTTGGTTTAATTTCAATGAATTCAGATAATTTCTTCCCAAATTAGCCTATTTCTCTCCCAAATGAGCAAAAATTCTTTATGATTAGGTCTCTCTAGGACTAAATTGCATGAAATTTAGTCAAAAACTGACCTAACCAATCAAATTCAATTAGAACTGATTAAAACTTGTTCGAACTAGTCTAATCAGCCTAGCTGACTTTTGGCAGGAAATGGCCGGTTTAGCCATTTTCTGGCGATGCTCCAATGGCTAGCAACCACCCCAATTGCCCAATACTATAGTCAACTCTCCCATACCCCTCTTGCACAAAAATGATGGAATTGTGCTTTGTAAATTTGCTAAATTGCCCCAAAGTGCCGTGTCACTAATCCTAATTATTGAAGTTAAGCTAATTAGGAGACATGCTTAGGGATTAAGCATTAAATTTCAGCCATTCATTGATGATTAATCCTAACTACTCATCTCGACATGTCATTGATCCATGTTATCATATTTAAACCAATAGGATTAAGCCTTGATCAAGAAGGAACAACGTGAGCCCTTGGACTAATCCAAGGGCCCAAATTTGATCTTAAGATAAGGTATAAAACCATTTTTCCCTTCAAAATTGAGGGAGGGTGGTCACTTCTTCAGATCTCTCTCTCTCTCTCTCTCTCTCGCATGCCGAGGAGAATTGCCATAATCAATTGATCAGCGACCTCCACCGACGAATCTCCACTATGACTAGCTTCTCCACGACATCCCCTCTTCCGTTGTAAGACTTGCAAAACTTTTTCATCACTGGCTAGCTTTGATTAGAGGCCGTTTCCTCTCAAGTGAATCGGCCGATTTTCACACCATTGAGGAGATTAGCAAGTTGATCAACTCACAACAATGGTTTGATGTTCAGTCCTGGTGGTCCAATCATCCCTTGGTGCTTGTCATTGAGTTGTTGACTCATGTTGGCCAGTGATCTTCCAAAACTTCAACGATCAACCTCTAATCCTCTAAACTTTACTTGCCTATCATTTTCGTCCAATTAAGCTTAATCAATTACCTATTCACTTTGTATTTCTTGCAATCATAATCTAGATCTCACAAGGAGGTTAGATCAATCATTCCTAAAGTTCATAGCGGGCCTACCTAGCTCATTCGAGCCCGAAGAATAATCATAACAAGGTAAACCTCCTCAAATCATGAATATGATGAAGAGAGATTGCAATAGGCAACCAGGGATAAGATTCATACTTAGGTTGCGATCTATGTTTATATGAATGATTGAGGATGATATTTGGTGATATGTTAAGGTTTGATGATGACACTATAGCTCAATGATGCTTTGTTGATGGTTTTGTGAAAATCGAAATTCTCATTTGACTGACTTGATTGATGACTTGAAATGAGTTGTTAAATGAGGTTATTCAGCTTCAATGCCTTCATGAAATTCGAAATAAATCCAACAAGCTTTCCAATGACATATCATGTGCATGATTTGATTGTCATTTGCTTCATCAAATTATCATCATAATATCCATGTTTTATCATGGAATTCGGATGACAGATTAGACTGATTTGCTTAAAATCTTCAATTGGCTTATAGATGACTTTGATTGTCTTTGATGCTTTATAATGATTTATAGAGGATTTAAGAGGTTTCTGTGGACATCTTGCTTGTTAGATTTGATTGTTATTTGCTAGGTCAAATGATTTTTAAAAAATCGGAGTCGGATCTGGAAAGTTGACATGCTTTTTTTTATTGTTCTGTTTTTGTGACTATTGCTATATGTCGATTTTCTATGATTTTTGTGTGTGTAGATTCTTAAGTTGGTGCCTCAATGAAAGCTATTCATTAGGTTCATATCTACTACATATAAAATTTCCATGATGATTAAAACACATTTACTTAGGTCGATTGCCTTTAGAACATCCATGCTCATCGTTGTGATTTTGTTCTCTTGCTTGGTCTATCCACATTCCCTGATTTTTGTAAAATAATACACTTTGATTCCGGATGTGATTTCTTCATGACAATTGTGTGTGACATACAGATGTACAACATGTAAAAATTTAAAAGGTTTTGAAATTCATTTGGTTAGGATGATTGCCTTTGAACTGTACATGCTCTATTCTGTAAAGTTTATGTTGCTGATTTGAGTGTCTTGATTCTTTGATCTTGATCAAATCATGCATTTGGATTCAAAAGTAGATTTCTTCGTGAAAATGTAGGTGTTTACATGTTTGTATGCTATAAAATTTTCGTGGAAAACTCACATCTCTAGATATGCATGAACATACTCTTATTGTGTAATGCTTGCTTGTCACTTTGCTATTACTACACCATCGTGACTTGCTCCTTGATTTTTAAAAAAATCATATGGCATTAGTTTCATTAAGTTTGAAATTCCTTATGGTATTCAATAGAGAGCTTGATCAGAGTACCATTGATGCACCCAAATTCTCATTGAACACTTCGAGGTATTTCACAATTTTAACGAAGTTAATGACATATTCTGAAAATTCTCAAAACCTGAAAATTTTAGATGTTCATCTGAGTTTTCTTTTGATACCAAGTTTGTTGGAATAAGTCATGTTTGATAGTTCAAAGGACTCAATTAGTGTGCAGACATTATCCGCACCCGGGTCCTAAAATTCATTTCCCAAGGACATCGTACGTGTCTCAAAATTTCAACAAATTTAATATCATTGTTTGTTATCACTTGTAACTTAAAAAATTTTCTTTTAAGGACTAAATTGCAATTTTTCAAAACTTGTGTCCTTGATTGCAATTTTTCTAAAATTGTGTTCTTGGTTGCAAATTTTTAAAAAGTTTGATCTTTCGGTTTTCTTTCTTGTATGCATACTTAAATGATTGCATTTGCCTTGATTGTGCAATTGACCCGTTTCAATTCACTTTCATTGATTGATTGATTGATTGAGAACCAAGGTCTTATGACCTAAGTGCATAAGCTTATATTTCTTTTGCATGTGTTTTCTATATGTATGGCTTATGACTAATGCATGTACATGAGGTAAACCAAAAGGACACACCTAGACCCAAATTTTAGGAGTCGTTCGGTTTTGTCAACCGCTTTCGAAGATAAGGGATGACCAAATACCAACGGCTAAAAACAATCAATTAGTGGTTATAGGATGGCTGGAAATGTATGAATTTCAAAAGCCGATTCTAAGGCATGCCTTGTGCTTTGAATTTCCTTGAAATGTTTGCACTTATCTGATTGTGCTTGATTGCATCATTGATTGTTGTTTTCGCATTAGTTAGTATTATACTAGTTCCAACGGCGACCCATGGAGGAGGTGATTATAGGGACTTGAAGACGGTACGATTTCTAATGTTCAATTTGGCTTTGATAATTTGTACTAATTCATTTCTTGATATATCTCTTGGGCTTCCCTTTTGTGTTATACAGATACCTGACGAGTTGTGAGTCTACTATAGTTGTACTTTGAATTGTTTTTCTTTACTTCTTTATTTTTTTGTCTTGAATGTTTATTTTTTGTAACGCAATTTCAATGTACTTGATTGATTGTTTCTTTCATTTCACTAGTTAGAATAGAGATACATGAATGAACCATCAATGTGTTATCACTTAGTATCAAAAATTGAACTTGTACAAAAAAAAAAAAAAATGTAAAAAGACTGCTTGACCACCTTAAATAACAACCACACTCATAAGTATCAAAAGGGCGCTAATAGAAATATTTAGAGTAACCCAAGTTCCCAAACCCACAAAATCTCTAGTTCTGTGAAATCAAGGGAGGTCTCCTAACCCTTGATTGGGTTTCTAGCTGGCCCCAAACAAAGAGGCCAGTTGTGACTCATAGATAATGTTTTGTTGGTTGTGACACTAGATACTGATTTGGGAGAATTCACATTCTCGATTGATGGGTCCCTTGGATGAAAATTAAAGAATATGCTTTTGAGTTTTCTTTATGTGATGCACCTTGAGGACTATCTATTAAACAAGTATCTCTAAACTTGTTCCTTAGTATCAAAAGCCCGCAAGGTTAGGTCGCAACAAGTGTTAAGTTTTTGACTTTCAAATTAGTGATAAGAGTATTTTGGACCATGCAAAATTTGTTTTAGGATTTTTTGAAGCAGGACTATAAAATGGATGTCAATGGATGTGTTACACAATACATCCAAAAACCTTATCCTTCTTTGTTTCTCATATCATCCTACTAGATCTTTAGATCTTGTGACTCCAAAGTGATTTGTTTTTTTTTTAGAGCTTTTGAATTGTACTCTTGTACTCGCTATTGAAAATAGTAAAACCCCCCTCTCTCCCCATTGTCTTCGCGTCCAAGACTCTAACTAAACCTTCCCAAAATGACAATAACTTCATCTTGATTCTCCATTGACCAAAATTGTTTTGGCCCTTCAAAGGGTGCCACTTCGAATTTGATAGATGCCATATCAAATAAAAAGACCGAAATTCCTTTACTCTAATACTAATTTGTTGTGAAAAAAAAATGTCAAAAGATACATTAATTGAAGCACAAATAGTAAATGATGAAAACAAAATCAAAATCACATGAGAAGCATGATATACGTGGAAATCCAAAATGGGAAAAACCATGGGGAGATAGACGGTTTCACTATCTTCAACACCAAGTACGAGAGTATAATCCAAAAGCTAAAAAAAAACTACTTGGTGAGCCACAAGATTTAAAGGTCTAATAGGAAGATAGGAAAAACAAAGAGAGGCTAAGGTTTTTAGATAAGCTATGTAACATGTCCCTTTTCTATGGATGTTAGTGTTGCGAGTGTGTATATGACACATCTAGGTAAAGCTCACTGCCAAATTGTGAAATTGATTCTTCAGTACATCCACGGTACCTCAAAATGTGTGTCTGGTCTTTCACAAAAGTTGTGATATAGGACATTTGGTTGTTAGCTTCGTTGATTTTGACTATGCAAGCAATCTCGACAAAATGAGATCTTTGATAGTTTATACTTTTATGCTTGGTAGTTCCACGATTAATTGGAAAGCAATTTTGCATGATATAGTTGCTTTGTCTACTACCGAAGCAGAGTACACGGTAGTAGCGGAAGCAGTAAAAAAAATTAAAAAAATGAGAGGTTGTACATAAATGAGATTTTACATACCTCAAAGAAGCTTTCAAAAATTTAATATAATTCGGTAACCATTTCTCCTAATCTATATATTTGAAGGGAAATTACACAAAATGCCCCCATAAACTTTAGATGTAGTTCAAGCTTGTCCTCAATCTTTTTAACTACTATTCAATACGCTCCCAAACTTTTATTTTATTCCATTCGTCAATTCTCTACTACTTTTTTGGTTAACATGTGCAATACTTTGAAGGTGTAATAGCGTATTTTTTTTCTCATTTCCTGGAGGATATCTCTCTTCTACCCGTAGTTGATGTAAAAAGAAGAAGGTAGTACAGGAAATAGGATAAAACTAAACTAACTGAAATATTAATAATAAAAAATAAGTATCGACAATAATGTTAAACATAAAGATTTGATAAATATAGATGAAAATACTAATAAAACTACTAAGGTATTTTCAGAAAAAAAAAATACAATTGAGTAAAATGGAAATAAGACTCAATAAGAAAAAGGTCAACTTTAAGAAACAAGTATTCATAATGTATTTTTAAATGGTTGAATAATTAAAAAAAATGATTGATTGATACAAATAAAAAATCACCTTCAATTTCGGTTAATCATTTTCTTAAATGAGTTTGAAAACATCATTCTCCTTATAATTTTTTAAATATTTTTATCATTAGTCATTTTTTTATCGTAGTCAACCTTTAAATATATAATGAGTAACCAATTGTCGTCATCTTGACCTTCTTATGTTGAGTTATTTTCCCTTTTTATCCAATTCATGTAATTCTTCTTCTCAAAATGTCTTATCTAGTTCCATTGAAGTGGCTATATTTATCATATATTAATTTTAAATATTTTTTATGAATATTTTAGTTGATGTATTTCTGTCCATCTTATTTATAGAAATCTTCACATGAGATGAAAATACACTTTTACCCCTAAAAAGTCATGTGCAAACCATAACCAACCTCACTTGAAGTTGCCTAGGTTGCAAGTGATGCCTAAGATTGCACAACTTTAGGCAAGGCTAGTCAGCAGCCAATGAGGCTCATCAATGGCCTAAGTTCTATCGGCAAAGGGTTGAGATATTTTTTTTTTAAAAAAGAAATAGTAAGAGTCTTTTTTTTTCATAATAGTGAAATTGTTTTACAAAGTATAGTTTTTTTCCAAATAGCGTTGAAATTAAAGTTGCTTCCCATTATGTTTTTAAATTATACTTTACTAAACACTATTTGTATTTTAGAAAAATCATTTTCACCTAAAGTCCTTTGCATTTTTTTAGAGGCTTTCCTCAAATGCGTTACCAAATACACCTCGTAATTTTGAAGTGAAACAAAAGCAAGTTCAATATGGAGAACGGGAAGAAGAGAGTTGATCAGAAGTCTATATTGTGTTCTTGCATCAATTTGCTGGTTTTTATATGCCCTACGTACTTGCTTAGACATCGTCGTTAGTGCTCGTCGCATGTGGAAAATATTAATGATTGATAATGTCGTTTCGTGAGGTACAATTTTCTTCTATTTGAGACGATGATAATGAGTGATGAAAATTATGAGAAACAATTCACACGTGCCAGTTCAAGCACGCGTGAATTGATTCCTGACCTGGCACGTGTGAATTGATTCCTTGCTTTATTTGGAAAGTTGATTTCAGGAGTTTGCTAATTTGGACTACGAAAGTTCTACAAATTAAAGATTATGTTATTGACAGGCATAATTTACCAATTTAGGCTAATGGGTAGGATTTTTCTATTTAACTAATGGTCCCAGAGGCTGCAACTCCCCCGCCCCCCCACCAAATTTTTCTAATCAGGCCGACGGTAGTTTGACGTTACCGCTCTCAAACCAACTATTATTAAGTTTTACAAGGGGGGTGGCTCATAAATTAGTAACATATCAATGAGATAATGACTTTACGATCTTCAAATTTAACAGTACATTACCAGCTTCAATTCAATTTTACAATTGGGCCCATTCTATCGTTTGCAACTTAGCAATGAAATCATGATTTGACCTTTCTGTAATCAAATAGAACATTAATTTCAACTTAGTAAGTTCCTTGAGTTGTTGGTAACTTGATACTCAATGGGCTTACGTTGGCAAATCACCAACTTACTAGTTACATTTGTTTACAATTTGCGCAAATAAATAGGTTGATGATTTACTATTAATAGATTTTAGGACATTATTTATCAGGTAGGTAAAAAGAAAAAACCTTCCTAAATGTAATCATTCATTGGTACATTACTAATTCTATTAATAAGTGAAATAACTTCAATATATGAGAATTTAATTCTAATTTTATAACTTACTATTGAACTGAACTTTGGTACGTTCCTTACTTAAGCGATAACTTACCACCCTAAATGCAAGCCTACATTCGTACAGTATGTTAATACTTCCCCAATACTTTGCTAATTTTTGTTATGAACGAAAATGTTTGGATGGAGTTGGGACTTACCTCATGTGTTGCTAGAATGTTTTGTTTAAGGCCCTAATTAAAAAACCAACTACTCACTGGGTGAGTCTATCACCGCACTCCCACTAGGTGCAAGCAGGGAAGAGCAAGACCATCAAAACACCTAAGTCAAGGTCTTTCCTTCAGTGACTAACCAAGGTCTTTTAAGATTTGGGAGAGATTGAGGAATCAAACTTGTGACAGTAGCTTGCAAACCAAGTCTTGGACTATTCGATGTTACTAAATTGAACAGAAAGATTCTATTTGCAATGGTGAATTTCTAAATAAATTGATAACATGCCATTGAAGTTGGCATTCATAGATTCCTCAAAAAGTGTGAGTAACTTACTAAAGTAATAAAAGGCCTATGTTAGTAAGTTGCTTATTTCAATGGCAAGGTACTAAATTCTTGAATTTTGTTTTCAGTGACAAAATTCTTCCTTGATAGGTAACTAAATCGTAAGTGGACTTACGCTTGTAAGTTATCAATTTCAATACTAAGTTTTGTTTTGAGTAACATATTTCTACATAAGCAAATAACTTATACATTCCACTTGAAGTTGGTAAATTCCTTACTCCAAGTGATCACTTACTACATCAAAAGTGGCTCTATGTGGATCTGTTATTAATCCTGCAGATAAGCTACTATTTTAACTATTTAACTTTTGTTTTGGGTAATAAAGTTTTTTAAAAAAGTTGATAACTGCATTTCAAGCTCCCAAGTAGTTAATATTATTGGTAAAGTACCGTCAGCATCGCCAATCACACGATTTCACCAACAAACATTTCAAATATACAAACCGTATATGAAAAGTACCACCCCCGGAACAAGAAATACTCTATTTGTCCTCGTTCATGAAGGAGGCCAATTTCTTCATCATCTTCACAGCATTATCACAGCTGGGATTGATCAAATGAAACACATGATCCTCCCCCGGTGCTTCCGTCACTTCCGCAAATCCACTCCATCCTCTCTCACTCAACACCTCCTTGTAGTGCCAGCCCCTTTGTCTGAAGATATCCTTTTCAGCAACACAAATTAGGATCCTATTGAAAGCCAAACCCGACAGCCTAGGGTCCATCGTTGGGTTTATCAGAGGGTGGTCACACGCGGTGGTCGTTGGGTTCGCCGCACACCAGAGTTTCTCCAACCTAGACCTCTTCTCAGGTTCGGTGGTCTCCAAAGGCAATGGTTTGTCGCCCCAGAAGTAAGGATGCACCATAATAACTCCCAGAAATTCAATTCCTTTCAGAGTTTGCTCTGCCAATCGGATGCCCATGTTGTGAACTATGTTACCACCAGCGCTATCTCCAGCCATAAACACCTATGAAGAATTTAGAGAATATTGTAGTAGTGTGTACAGTCATTACCAAGCATGATCAAGGATGCTGTAATAAGCATTTCACAACAGAAAAATTATGTTATGTAATTATTAAACATTGTTTTTGTGACCGCCAACTGATTTCAATTATTTGAGAAAACTCAAGCGACCGATCGATCGCTGGATAGAATAGCAAAACATTATTTTATCTAGTTAATGACGAAGTTGAAATCTCCACCGCACTGGATAGGATAGCACCCATGATGAAATAGATAACCCTTATTTCAGTAAAAATATATTCTAAGAACAATTATTGCAATCAATTTTTAGTGTGGCTTTAATTTTTCCTTTTGGCATATTCTTCTAGCTTCAAAGTATGAAATTATCCTTTCAGTATTGAGAACCCCATATTTTTAAAATTCGTATGGTACATTATCTTAAGTCTCCTTAACTTTTGGATTGTATTCTACAATTTAAGCTGACCCTTTTGTACATTTTTTTAGGCAAATTCAAACAGTATTTCTGTTCTTTCTTTTTTGCTTCAGCCTCTCTTAATAGACAAAGACACTGGACCTATTTGTAAAAGTGAACAAGAGTCTGTTTAGCACAATTTCCTCAAAAGCTATTTCCATGAAAATCGATACTGCAATTTTTAAAAGGTGCTTGACAAACTTCAAACAACTTTAGTACCCTCGAAGCCGTAGCAACATAGTAGAGATGGGCATGGGGCAAAATTTTCCCCGAAAATAGTGCCCCGCAGGGCATGGGGCGGGCAATAGGCAGGAAGGAGCTAATATGCCCCTTTGTACAATTTAATATATATATATATATGTGTGTGTGTGTGTGTGTGTGTGTTTCTTTTATTCTATTTGTTGAAAAAATATGAAACACTATTAATACAATCCTAAGAACCATCTCTTCTCATTACAAATTGATTTTGTTGAAGATGCAAGCATAGAAAGCCCTCTAGGTATACAATATGTGGCAATTATTTTCCATGTGTCTCATCTTCACAATTGTCCCACAGTGACCAATTTTCAAAGGGTGGAGCTTGATTATCTCTTTAGAACATCAAAATAAAAATAAAATGTCATATAATCATCTAGCAAGTGGTATTAATTCTTTCTGAGAAAAAAATATTGATCCTATGACAGCACCCCACGAAGGCAGGGAGCACCCGGCGGTGAAGGCATAGGTTCCCATCCCCCGCCTTGCTTCGTCGTCATCCCTAGCAATGGCATACAAGAAATTGCCTATCCCAACCTTAAGGCTGAGTTTAGCAATCGGGATAAAATTCATATATCATATCCTACGTTTGGTGTTCGCTCTGGATAAGATAAAGTCGAATATAATGAGGATATAGGCATGATAAAATTATCCCATAGGGAGGTGGGATAAAGGTGGATAGGATTTCTAATGTCCATAATAGGAAATTTATTTTTCTCGAATAACAAACTTATTAAATTAACAAAATTGAAATTATATTTCAATATAAATAATATTTGAATTCTAATTTAAGAAATTTATTTTTAATTAATCTGATTTCGATTTATATATTCAACTTTAATTATATCTTATAATAAACATTCAATCTATAAATTGAATATTTATATTTATTATATATTTTAGGTATTTTTGTATTTAGGTATGTTAGTACAGTTTACTATTTGATAAAAATTTATTAAAGAATTTTATTAAAGAATGATGAAAGGGGAAAAAAGAAATAATAAAGAAAATAATATAAAAAAAGAGGAAAAGTAAAATAAAAATAAATTAAGGAATAGTGTTACGAAAGATTTTCACCATCTCCGTTTATGAACATTTAGGTTCATTTATAATTATATGCCATTTATATCGAAAAAATGTATATGATATGATGTGAATATATCCAACTTTAATACTGTGATTCACCAAACAATGGACAGGATACAAAAAAAATCCAAGGATTTCATATCATATCCTATCCGGTCCTATCCCGATTAGAAATCTGGATGACCAAACGTAACCTAAGATTTAATAACTTTAAAACACATATTACCAAAAGACACCGGATACAACACTTCATAGCACAGTCATAAAGCAACATCGTGATATTACAGCCACAACTATACCAAACAAAAGTCGAATCTAATATTATGAGTTTGGCCGTTGTTTCTAATAGTATGTATATGCCAGTAAGTGATCTAAAATAGAAATTGAAGAACAATCAAGATCACCTTCTTGAGATTGGCACGAGAATTTAACCACTCCTCGGGGCCGTTTCCGGTAGAATGAGAGGCCACCCATTTTAGGGTAGTCCACGAATCATCGTAAGCTGCCGGAAGCGGATGCTCTGGTGCCCTTCTATAATCAACGGAGACAGCGATGATGTTAGCCTCCGCAACTAGGGCATTGAGATAGTTGTGGTAAGTCGGCGACCGCGCTGTTTCAATTATGAAGCCTCCTCCATGAAAGTATACGAGCACAGGGAGCTTTTGGAAAGAATCGGTCGCAGCTTTCGGGATGTAAAGTCTTGCGGAGACAGCGGAGTCTGATGAAATGGCAACATCTTTTGACTGGACGCCGGTTTTCTCGTCGAGCGATGGAGGGACGGTTTCCGTGCCTACAAATCTCTCCACTCGGCCATCCTTGTAAATCCTTGCGTACGGCGACATATCATAGAGCAGTTCTGTTCCCATGGAGTCTTGAAGCAAAATAGAAGCGAGTTCACTATAAAGGATGAGAAGAAAGAGAGTTGATCCGAAGTTTATATTGAGTTTTTGCATTAATATGCTGGTTTTTATAGCCCTGCGCACTCGCCTCGTCTCGTCGATAGTCCTCGTCAAACTTGGAAAGGAAGAATTTTCATGCGATTGATGCTTGATAAATGCGTTTCTGAGATGCAGTTTTATTTTATATGGAACGACGACATTGACTGGATTATAAAATTTGGATCACGCGCATGTGCATTGAATCTTTGCTTTTTAGGTTGGCCAATCAAATAAGCGACAAAGTCTACGGGTAGCACTAATAACTCTTTGTCGAGATATGGGATTAATTTATATGGTTATCATCTCGAGAAACCGATTAATGTTTGTCTTTTCTAGACACATACAAAAGATATGGAATCATGAATCATGATGTCAGTATCAACCGATGTCTAGTATAGCATTATATAACAAGATATAGCACAATATAATATCAAGTCATTAATCATGATGAGGTATAGCATGATATAATACAGAAAGTATAGTGAAAAAAACTGTTGATCGGAAGCTTAATTAAAGTTGTGACGTGAGGAATGAGCTGTGGCTTCGAAAGTTAGATTTGACTTAATATATTGGGAAGTTTGTCAATATGGCTTATGGAGAATTTGCAAATTAAAGAATTACGTGGCTATTGTTAGAGGCGTCAAATTGAGTTCAAAACTTATCATTTAACTCATCTTTTATGAATCGGGTTATAAATGAATTGGCTAAAATATTAGAAACAAATTTAAATCGGCTTAAAAAACAAATGCCAAAATATATATGGGTCTAAAAATGGGTATGAATAAACTCATTTTCATTTTACAACATATTTGTCCGTTTCTCTTATAACCCTCCCGGTATAATCCCAAAAGACCAAAAATTTCCCTCCTTCGCCTCCTCTTCCTTCTCTCTCTTCATGCCCAATTACCACCATTAACATCCTCCCAACAAAAACGAACGCTTCCTCTCTCACTTTACCATGCTCGCACTGCTCAATTCTCCTTGATACTCCACAATCGAAGCCACCTCATTTCCTCTATCGTCCCCATTATTAGGTCACTCCCCCAAGAGCCCTTCTTGGATGCTCGAACCTGACACGGACGGCCTTGACCTCGACCGTTTCGACCTCGATTATTCTATTGCCCTCAAGACGATCCCCAATGGTGACATCTTCGAGGCCACTCGCCCTTGCAAAGTCAATTGCATCAAGCACTTCCTCGAGATCCGCGTCAAGTCAACGCTCAGGATTGGTGGGATTGAGCTTCACCAACAGCGGTTGCCAAGTCATGTCAAAGACGATCGGAGTTTTGCAGGATGGACTTTTCCTAAGAGAAATCGCAATCTGGGTATTAAATTCGTAAGACAATTTGATCAACTGTTATGAATCGAGAAAAGAGAAAGATGGAACCTCGAAGAGTGAATGTGCAAATCAAAGATCCCCTATTTAGGGGTGTGCAATCAGACCGGGTATGGTTTTGGAACCGATTTGGGAACCAATTTTGTAAGTATATGTCCAAAACTCTATTTTTTCCCCTTATTTCTATTATTACTCCCACAATCACACGGTGTTTTTCCTCTTGACTCTCTCAAACACGCACAACACTCTTCTTTCATCGTTCCTCTTTCTCACTTGCTTCCCTCCCTCGTTGTCTCTCTCTTGCGTCCATCTGTCCGTCAAATGAACGGTGTTCGTCGCCTCCAAATTCTTGTGTACCACATGGATTGGCTCGCCTAATTTTTCTTTCGTAGGAGGAGTTATGATTTGTCGTCCAAAACTCTATTTTTCCCCTTATTTCTATTATTTTTTTCTTTTTTTTTCTTTTACGAAAATAATATTAATTCAACCAACAAAGAAATCAAACAAGGATAAGATTAATCTCCCTTTTTTTCTTTTCCTTTTTTTGACAATCACACGGTGTTTTTGGCCTCTTGACTCTCTCAAACACGCACGACACTCTTCTTTCATCGTTCCTCTTTCTCACTTGCTTCCCTCCCTCGTTGTCTCTCTCTTGCGTCCATCTGTCTGTCAAATGAACGGTGTTCGTCGCCTCCAAATTCTTGTGTACCACATGGATTGGCTCGCCTAATTTTTCTTTCGTAGGAGGAGTTATGATTGCATAAATGAGTAGCTTCATATAGTAGTTGTGGAAATAAGACTAATATTTATCTATGTTTGTTGCTAATTCATTGCCTTATGATTTTATTTATTTAATTAGTCCCAGAGATCCTTAATTTTTTGTTTAGTCAAAAAATTCATGTATTTTTTTATTACAAGTGCTTAATGTTTCGATACAAATTAGGAAGATTGCGTTATTTTCTCGTGTATTAATATAAAATTCGAAGTCGTATAAAATATCGGGAGATTATAAAACAGGTTCTAATGGAAACATGATTGACCCTGGAATTGGACCGGAAAAATAGGGTGGGTCGGGTACAGGGTCCAATACAAACAAGATCGGGTATAGGGTCCAAAAAAGGGGAATCAGTTATAACAAGATTAAGTACAGGGTCCAGGTCTAGACTCTACTTACCCTGGACTCAATCACCCTTACCCCTACCGCAGCGAGGCTTCAAAGGTTGGAGGAGGAGGCTTGTGGTGGTGCCATCGGAGGCATAGTGGCCCATTTTGATGTTAGTGGCCTTTAGTGAGTGAACGAACAAATTCTCCCAAAATCCTCCATAAACCCTCTGCCTATCCCATTGTGGTTGCACGTAGATGCTCTTGTTGTCATTTCTTGAATCCAACAAGATTAGGTGAATGACATGGCCGTCATTCCATCTGAATGACTTAATCTCAAATACAACCAATAACCTTTTATCAAAATAGAAGGATAGACAGGTCATCCTCTAATCTTGTTGGATTTAGGGAATGACACTTGTTACTCATCCATCGCAAACAATTAGAATGAAGGTCTCGCCCATGAATTGCTGGAGCATCTCCTCAGCCTCTCCACTGCGCAGCCACGGATGCCGACCTGATTTCAGTTGATGGGAATGGCTTATCCTTGATCGCGGTTACTTCGTTGATATTCCATCCTCTGGCCACAAATCCGTCCCTAGTGGCAGGGGAGGAGTGGTTTCTGGGGGATTTCACGAGGGCGGTGTTTCCATTGGGTTGAGCTTAGAGCAACTTGAATTTCTTTTATTTTCCGGTTTTTATTTTTGGAGATATACTGGACTTATTCTATGTGTTTTGAGCGAGTTATGTGGGTAAATTTGGGTTGGATTTGGGTATGGTAGGGTATGGGCTATCTAAATTATCTACTGAAAAAATTAGTCACTATGAGTTAAATTAGTGAATTTTGGCTGAACCCAATTATAACCCACAAGACCTACCAATTTGCCACTTCTAGCTACTGTCAATGTGACTTGCTCTATAGAAAAGTAGCACCATACTCCATATGTCAGTCAAGAGATATGACGAAAATTATAATCACCCTTTTAAGTCATCCAAACACTCAATGTTTCCTAACTATAATTACATCCGATAACTCAAGATGTTTAGCCCTCATAGTTTTCTATGAAATCTTACCAAATAAAATTACCAATATAGGAACGCAAAATCTGTTGGCTTCAAAACTAAACACTCGCAATTTCTCCGCTAGGATCATATCCACGAAGCATGCGACCCATTGAGCGTAACACCAACAAAAAGCAGCACCCAAAGCACTCGCATGGCACACTTTAAACAGCCCAGGAAATATCGTCCTACATGTCAAGAGACGATGTGTGTCTCCCTGGTGGTCTTCTCTTTGCGTGACAAGAGATGATACTTGAAGGCGGATCTGTGCTTAACCTTCTTGTTGCTAGGAGCAGCCATTTTCCTCGAGTTATACACACTGTCTCATATCCTTTTCTCCAACCAGTTTGCCTGTTGGCTCATAAAGAACAAGCAATCAGCTGTGTTCAATTTTGTCAACCGAACCCAACTGCTGTCTAAAAGGCGCAAGTGGTCCAATTCCATCGGCCAATACAACCTAATGAGGTGCTCCTTCGAAGAAAATGACTCCTGCTGGTGGAAATTCCTTAAGCTATTGCACGTTGACGAGATGGAGGTGAAGTTTCTCTACCATGGCCACAAGGACGTGACAGGCTATATGAGGGAACTAATTCTTGAGACAATCATAGGTAAGGAAGCGAAGGGTGAGTAGAAATTGCCCTCCTCGCGGATCGACAAGGGAGGCCACGTGTTGAGCACACATAATTTGCTGGATCAGTTGAAATGGAGCATTGAGCTGGACTTTGACATGAGCATCCTAGTCTAGCACATAGTGACGGAGCTCTGTTACTTCCCCTGATAGCAGACCAGACAACATTCAGGAGCAAGATAGGAATAGCTAGACCCATGTTAAGCACTATTCCTTGACAAGTTTGCACTTGTCTAGGTACATGCTACATCTCCTAGTAATGTATCCTTCGACGTTGCTAGTTGGAATCGGAAGTATCAGGTTCCAAGACATTTATAAAGAGACCAAGAGGTACTTTGCCATGTGTGAATCCACTTTAGAGAGACCAGCTCATGGCCACAATGAGAGTGAGCGCATGCGCAACAACTCAGAAAGGGAGGACCTCGGGACAAGGAGAGAGTATACTCTTGAGATCAAAGAGGCTTGCGATGTATTGCGCAGCCAAGTGAAGACCAAATTCAATCTGAGCGTGACGAAGGAAGACAAAGTCAAGTATGTGCTGTTCACTGGGTGTTGGCTCGCGTTGTAGCTGGAGAGCATCTCATCCGAGCTTATAAAATGGGGTGTAATTAGGCAGGTTTGGTTTGTCATGGCTCATTACGGGCTGACCAACAACTTCCAGATACCCCACACCCAGCAATAGCAGAGATAATGGTGAATTCCTGGTGAATAATGGTGATTGAAGATCTACAAGTTAGTCATATTTTTATTTATGGATTGATGGTGTTCCAACACCTCCTTTGAGATGAGAATTGCCGTTTTCAGTGTCTTGTTGGCAATGTTTCTAATCTGGGAAACTACTTTCTTTTTTTTCAGAAATAGTTTTTTTTCTATTTCTACTCTAGGAACAATTTCTGAATAAAATAAGGTATTTTGTAATTATACAAAATTTCTATCCTTGGATTAGAAAAAAGAATAGAAATGAGTTTGGTAAAAAATTATAATTTTTTGTATTTATTTGTTTTTTTTTCTTACTCACAGACCGTCGATCGCCGCCCGTTGTCGCATGACCGTTGCACGATTGCCGCAAAGTAGCCACACGACCCTCGCACGGCTGCTGCAAAACCGCCGCACGACCGTCGCACGACTGCCGCACAACCATCGACCAATGGTTGGTAGGCGACCGGTGGTGGCCACAACAAGGAAGAAGAAGAAAAGAAATCTAGAAAAGAAAAGAAAAACTTAATTCTAGAAATTGTTTAGGGGAAACAAGAAGCTACTTTTTTTTTCTTATTTTTGTTTCAAATCTATTTTCCAGCCACTTTTCTATTCTGGGAATAGAAAAATAAGTTAGCGTTACCAAACAGATTTTTGTTCTTTTTCTGTTCCGAGGAACAAAAGAACAAAAATCGGGAAAAATAGAAACGTGAGCAAGTCCTTAAAGGCTTAAGGGAGCTAGTGCGTGACAAGCATAGTGTAGAGGCTTTGAGGCTTTTAAAGTCATTGAGGCCATCTACGATTTGTTCTATGCGAAGGCAAAGGCGGTCTATACGAGCTGGGGCTTTATTTGTAGACTCTTCATTTCATTCTCGATATATGTCTCCCTAGTGGTCTTCTCTTTGCGTGACAAGAGACGATACTTGAAGGTGGATTTGTGCTTGACCTTCCTATTGCTAGGACTAGCCATTTTCCTCGAGTTATACGCACTGTCTCATATCCTTTTCTCCGACTAATTCGCTTGTTTGCTTATAAAGAACAAGCAATCATCTGTGTTCAGTCAGCCGAATCCAACCGCTGTCTAAAAGGCGCGAGTGGTCCAATTCCATCAGTCAATACAACCTAATGAGGTGCTCCTTCAAAGAAAATAACTCCTGCTGATGGAAATTCCTTAAACTATTGCACATTGACGAGATGCAAGTGAAGTTTCTCTACCATGGCCACAAGGACGTGACAGGTGATATGAGGGAACTAATTCTTGAGACGATCACAGGTAAGGAAGCAAAGGGTGAGTAGAAACTACCCTCCTCATGGATCGACAGGGGAGGCCACGTGTTGAGCACACATAATTTGCTGGATCAGTTGAATTGGAGCATCGAGCTGGACTTTGACATGAGCATCCTAGTCTAGCACATAGTGACGGAGCTCTGCTACTACCTTGATAGCAAACCAGACAACATTCAAGAGCAAGATAGGAATAGCCAGACCCATGTGAAGCATTATTCCTTGACAAGTTTGCACCTATCTCAGTACATGCTACATCTCCTAGTAATGTATCCTTCGATGTTGCTAGTTGGAATCGGAAGTATCAGGTTCCAAGACATTTATAAAGAGACCGAGAGGTACTTTGCCATGCGTGAATCCGCTTTAGAGAGACCAACTCATGGCCACAATGAGAGTGAGCGCATGCGCAACGACTCAGAAAGGGAGGACCCCGGGACAAGGAGAGAGTATAATCCTGAGATCAAAGAGGCTTGCGATGTATTGCGCAACCAAGTGAAGACCAAATTCAATCTGAGCATTACAAAGGAAGACAAAGTCAAGTATGTGCTGTTCAATGGGTGCCGGCTCGCATTGGAGCTAGAGAGCATCTCATTTGAGCTTATAAAATGGGGTGTAATCAGGCACGTGAGCTCATAACCCATGTTTGGTTTGTCATGGCTCATTACAGGCTGACCAACAACTTCCAGATACCCCACACCCAGCAATAGCAGAGATAATGGTGAATTCCTGGTGAATAATGGTGATTGAAGATCTACAAGTTAGTCATATTTTTATTTATGGATTGATGGTGTTCCAACACCTCCTTTGAGATGAGAATTGTCGTTTTCAATGTCTTGTTGGCAATGTTTCTATTCTGAGAAACTACTTTCTTTTTTTTCAAAAATAGTTTTTTTTCTATTTCTACTCTAGGAACAATTTCTGAATAAAATAAGGTATTTTGTAATTATACAAAATTTCTATCCTTGGATTAGAAAAAAGAATAGAAATGAGTTTGGTAAAAAATTATAATTTTTTGTATTTATTTGTTTTTTTTTTCTTACTCACAAACCGTCGATCGCCGCCCGCCGTCGCATGACCATTGCACGATTGCCGCAAAGTAGCCACACGACCCTCGCACGGCTACCGCAAAACCGCCGCACGACCGTCGCACAACTACCGCACGACCATCAACCAATGGTTGGTAGGCGACCGGTGGTGGCCACAACAAGGAAGAAGAAGAAAAGAAATATAGAAAAGAAAAGAAAAACTTAATTCTAGAAATTGTTTAGGGGAAACAAGAAGCTACTTTTTTTTTTTCTTTTTTTTGTTTCAAATCTATTTTCCAGCCACTTTTCTATTCTGGGGAATAGAAAAATAAGTTAGCGTTACCAAACAGATTTTTGTTCTTTTTCTGTTTCAAGGAACAAAAGAACAGAAATCGGGAAAAATAGAAACGTGAGCAAGTCCTTAAAGGCTGAAGGGAGCTAGTGCGTGACAAGCATAGTGTAGAGGCTTTTAAAGTCATTGAGGCCATCTACGATTTGTTCTATGTGAAGGCGAAGGCGGTCTATACGAGCTGGGGCTTTATTTGTAGACTCTTCATTTCATTCTCAATATATGTCTCCTTGGTGGTCTTCTCTTTGCGTGACAAGAGACGATACTTAAAGGTGGATTTGTGCTTGACCTTCCTGTTGCTAGGACTAGCCATTTTCCTCGAGTTATAAGCACTGTCTCATATCCTTTTCTCCGACCAATTCGCTTGTTTGCTCATAAAGAACAAGCAATCAGCTGTGTTCAATTTTGTCAACCAAATCCAACCACTGTCTAAAAGGCGCGAGTGGTCCAATTCCATCAGTCAATACAGCCTAATGAGGTGCTCCTTCAAAGAAAATGACTCCTGCTGATGGAAATTCCTTAAGCTATTGCACATTGACGAGATGCGAGTGAAGTTTCTCTACCATGGCCACGAGGACGTGACAGGTGATATGAGGGAACTAACTCTTGAGACGATCACAGGTAAGGAAGCAAAGGGTGAGTAGAAACTCCCTCCTCGTGGATCGACAGGGGAGGCCACGTGTTGAGCACACATAATTTGCTAGATCAGTTGAAATGGAGCATCGAGCTGGACTTTGACATGAGCATCCTAGTCTAGCACATAGTGACGGAGCTCTGCTACCACCTCGATAGCAAACCAGACAGCATTCAGGAGCAAGATAGGAATAGCCAGACCCATGTGAAGCATTATTCCTTGACAAGTTTGCACCTATCTCAGTACATGCTACATCTCCTAGTAATGTATCCTTCGATGTTGCTAGTTGGAATCGGAAGTATCAGGTTCCAAGACATTTATAAAGAGACCGAGAGGTACTTTGCCATGCGTGAATCCGCTTCAGAGAGACCAACTCATGGCCACAATGAGAGTGAGCACATGCGCAACGACTCAGAAAGGGAGGACCCCGGGACAAGGAGAGAGTATAATCCTGAGATCAAAGAGGCTTGCGATGTATTGCGCAACCAAGTGAAGACCAAATTCAATCTGAGCATGACAAAGGAAGACAAAGTCAAGTATGTGCTGTTCAATGGGTGCCGACTCGCATTGGAGCTGGAGAGCATCTCATCCGAGCTTATAAAATGGGGTGTAATTAGGCAGGTGTGCGCAGACATGCTGATCTACGCGGCTAGCAAGTGCAAAGTGATGGATCATGCTAAGCAGATGCAGCGGGGAGGCGAGCTCATAACCCATGTCTGGTTTGTCATGGCTCATTACGGGCTAATCGACAAATTCTAGATACCACACTTCCTAGCAATAGCAGAGATAATGGTGAATTCCTGGTGAATAATGATGATTGAAGATCTACAAATTAGTCAGATTTGTTATTTATGGATTGATAGTGTTCCAACACCCCCTTAGAGATGAGAATGCTGTTTTTAGTGTCTCGTTGGCAATGTTTCTATTCCGGGGAATTATTTTTTTTTTCAAAAATAGTTTTTTTCTATTTCTACTCGGGGAACAATTTCTTAGTAAAATTATGTCTTTGGTAATTATACAAAATTTATATTCTTGGTTTAGAAAAATAATAGAAATGCGTTTGGTAAAAAATTATAAATTTTTTATTTTTTTTTCTTCTTACTCACGAACCGCCACCTGCCACCGCACGACCGTTGCACGACTGCCGCAAAGCCACCTCACGACCATCGAATGGCTGCCACAAAACCACCGCACAACCGTCGCACGACCACCACACGAACACCAACCGATGGTTGGCAGGCGGCCGGTGGTGGCCACTACAAGGAAGAAGAACAAAAGAAAAATAGAAAAGAAAAAAAAACTTATTTCTAGAAATTGTTCTCAAGAACAAGAATTTACTCTTTTTTTGTTTTATATTTCTGTTCCAAATATATTCCCCAGCCACTTTTCTATTCTAGGGAATAGAAAAATAAGTTGGTGTTACCAAACAGATTTATGTTCTTTATTTGTTTCGGGGAACAAAAGAATAAAAATTGGGAGAAATAGACAGTTGAGCAGGTTCTTAAAAGCCTCAAGGGAGCTAGTGCGTGACAAGCACAGTGTAGAGGTTTTCAAAGTCATTGAAATTGAATTGGGCCTCATCTACAATGTGTTCTACGTGAAGGTGAAGGCGGTCTACACGAGCTAGGGCTTTATCTTTAGACTCTTAATCGACACCCTCTCAATGCCGCAACCCTTTAATTAAACTCTAAATCACATTTTTAACGTGCACTTTTTTAATTTCGAAATAGAAATTATATTCCAACACGGTTTTTGGACATCGACATGTGCCGGTCAGCAATCAAGCGAAACGTCTACGTCATCTTGCGGACCGGAATTACCCCATTTGCGTATGTGACGGGGTTGGAAATTATGCTAAGATACGACGGATTAATTTGGAATTTCGAAAAGGTGACGTGTTCAAATCAAATGGCATGGGACCTTAAAAATTTCGAAACGATTACCGATGCAGAGGACTTGTCGGGTAACCGTGGTATTTGGAAAAGTGACATGCAAACGAAATGTTCTGTGACGTGGAATTTTGAATACATATGACGTGTTGTGTGACATGAAATTTCAAAAATGAAAATAATAAGATTTTCGAATTCTGCAGGTGCGTTTCGAATGAAAAGTGATTTTCATGCACGGGCCTAAGTTCCACCTCTTTGCTATGAGGACCTCGTGTTTGGCCATTAAAACGAGACATTTGCCAAGCACCTTACAAAAACTATAGTATCCCGTATTTTCACTATTGAAGTTCTGCAAAATTATTGTACCAAGATGGCATTTATCACATATAATGTCATAATGTAAGGATGAATCGATGATTTGGAAGCATAACATTATTGCGAGTCTATAGAAAGAAAATATTACTTGCTTATTTGATCATGTTAAACTAATCGAACATTGATAAAATGATGAGACGCATAACTTTTTTAAGCAGTCAGGGAACCTTTTGAGCCAAGTTTTGCTCACCATACTAAAACATCTCTTGGTCCAATCAAAGGTCGGTTGTCCACATCAAGATCAGGGAATTTACATGAAATTACTTTATAAGGTGATACATCCCAAGGATTGTACCAATGAAAAACTCGAAGGAGATTTTGCACTCCTTTGACAAATCCTCCGAAAATTAAATTAGTGCGAAAGTATAACATTTCTTATAAAGTGCATTTGATATGACAACAAAGATTATCTCAAGAAGATAAAAATCCTAAGGAATTCGTCTTCAGTACAAATGGAGATAGAGATAAACGAGGTTTAGCCCACGCAAAGAAGTCGCTAACACTAATATGTCATAACACTATTTATCTTCCTTGATGAAAAAGACCATCTTTTTCATCAAATTCACAGCATTATCACAAGTAGGATTAAACAAATGAAATACATGATCCTCCCCTGGTGCATCCATCACTTCCACAACTCCTTTCCATCCACTCTTACTAAGCACCTCCTTGTAATACCACCCTCTGTGTCGAAAAATATCCTTCTCAGCAACACAAATTAGAACCCTATTGCAACCTAAACTCGAGAGTCTCGGGTCCATTGTCGGGTTTATTAGCGGGTCATCACAGCCAATGTTGGTTGGTTTCACTATGTTCCAGGACCGTTTGACCAAGGACCTCTTCTCAGGTTCGGTTGTCTCCAAAGGCAACGGTTCATTGCCCCAGAAGAAAGGATGCACCATAATAACTCCTGAAACTTCAATTCCCTCTGGCTTTTCCTCTCCCAATCGAATGCTCATGTTGTGAACTATGTTGGCACCTGCGCTATCTCCAGCCAGGAATACCTAAGTAGAACGAAAAATGACCCAGTTAAACTAATTGACAAGAGAATAGATTGTTGTTTTGGTCAGCGTTGCTTGAATGTATATCATTGCCAATGACAATAGTTTTATATGACGGGTGAACTTGGGCAACACGCTAGACTTGACCTTCAGATTCGACCTGACTCAACCCTTGCCTTTCTAATGATCATCTATGTCCAATTATACGCAACAACTGACAACTTCTGCTCTTTATTTACTGATGCATATCATCCGGCAAGAATGAAAACTACCCTCAGAGAACAAGTTCATATAAGATGGCTGTGGGGGAGTCATATGAAATCATTTATCATTGTCAAAATATCTAACCATTCTAGACAGCAGAATTCTATTGTTCCATACCCAAAAGTATGGGACTTCTTTTGTTGGGGAAAACTAATCAATCGAGAAGAAAGAAATTGGATTTCGAGGCGTGAATGCACTATTTTTAAGGAATTATTTATCCCATAATGTTATTAATAATTACTGGCAAAAATCCTTTAGAATAGAATAATGTTTCAAACGAAAATATTGGATAGCAATTCTGCTATTTCTCGAAGAACTCTTGAAAGGAAATAATTAAAAATAATAGTTGTAAAAAATATCAAGATGAAGATGACAAATTTATAACAGTGTTTTAGAATAGATACAATCTTCACTCTGAAACGTTGCTTTAAGAACAGAAGACAAATTGTAAATTAGAAATAATAATAATAATAATAATAATAATAATAATAATAATAATAATAATAATAATAATAATAATAATAATAATAATAATAATAATAATAATAATTTTTTCCAAATTTAATCAATTCTGAAAAGATACAACCTTGTAAGATGCCTAACAACCATTAGCAAAAATAATCGCTTGAATAAAAAAAATCATGATAATAATAATCGCTTATTAGTGCCAATTATGATATCTAGTGGCAAGTGTGCAAAATGCTATAGTGCGCCTAATAATCAGACACCTCCACATAGCTATTGTAGGGACACGCTCACTTAGCCCATTGTCTTTAATTGTTATTTTGGAAGACTTCCACACTTATATATTGACCCACACACTCCTATCTTTTTTATGTGGAATAAGGCACTTTTTTTGGTTTATTTTACAGACAACCTATCAACATTTTTCCCATGCTACTTAACTTCAATAAATGTTGGTGAGTGCAAAAAAAAAAAAAATGTTGGTAAAAAATATGATAGGTGTCCCTTTTTTTTCTAAGTATTTTGTTAGTATGGACCGTAAATAAAAAGTTGGTCAAAGATAAGAGAAGTTTTTTTCTGCAGATTTAAGTGTTGTTGGTAATTTTAAAAAATCCAAATTAATGTGGGTGATAAGTCGAATAAGAGTTGGTAACGCAATACTTGTTGGTAATAACTCTAGTTGGAGAAAAGTTAGTAATAACACTTGTTGAGGTTGGTAATTTTGAAAATGAGTTAGTAAAGTTAAAAAAAAATTGGTAAGCAAGACAAATAAAAGTGGTAACTCAATAGAATATTTAATATCTTTAGGAAAAAAATTAAATAAATATTGGTAAGTCACTCGAATAAAGACGGATAAATTTATAAAAGAGTTAGTAGATATTAAGGCATTGTTAAGAAAAAACAAGTAAAAGTTGGTAAAAAATAGGAAATTTTGGTAATTTAGAAACTGTGAAAGGAGTTGATAATTTTGTAAAAGTGTTGATAGGTCATCAGAAACTATATTAGGTGGAAGGTAATGTTTTTTACCACTACCATTCGCAACATATCGATTCTTATAGAAATTTACCTCTACAATAAAAAAATAAAAATAAAAAATCATTTTGTTTTAACTTAGCAGAACAATCAACGTGAAATATATCCTATTTAGTTAACTCTTCATTAAGTTCAGACCAAAAAAAAGTCTTCCTTAAGTCGTGAATATATTGTCGCCTATTTCAAGAAATCGCAATTTGATCAATTCGTTAAAAAATCGTCTAGACCTTTTGGGACAAAACATACAAAAAACACAAACAAGAAACAGAAATCTCAGACTAACAAGTGCCTAGGTGTTTAGTGTGCTTTTTTGCCATTTTTTTCCCCTCGAACTCTTAGAGCTTAAAGTTGAACTTTTTCAATGTTGAACACCTCAAATAAGAGCTTACACATTCATTTGAGGGACATAATGAGAATAGACTCGTATCTGTGTGTCATTGAGTAGTCTAGAAATTTCAAACGAAAAAAGAAAAAGAAAAAGTAGGCTACAAACGGAAGAAAAAAAATTTGAATATTCAAGATTACCTTCTTTAGATTGGCATTGGAATTCAACCATTCCTCGGGGCCGTTTCTAGCGGAATGAGAGGCCACCCATTTGAGGGCAGTCCATGAATCATCATAAGCCACCGGTAGAGGATGCTCCGGTGCCCTTCTATAATTGACGGAGATGGCGATGACGTTAGCCTCCGCGACAAGGGTATTGAGATGGTTGTGGTAAGCTGGTGACGAAGCTGAGTGGTCTATGAAGCGGCCTCCGTGGAAGTACACGAGAACGGGGAGCCTCAGGGGAGAACCCATTGCCGCTCGTGGGACGTAAAGCCTTGCCGACACGGCACAGCCTGACGAAATGGCCAGGTCTTTCGATTGGACGCCAGTTTTCTCGTCGAGCGACGGAGGGACGGTGGCTGTTTCCCTGAGTCTCTCTACTCGGCCATCCTTGTAAACCCTTAGGAGCGGAAGCAACTCATAAGCTACATCTGTTTCCATTGAGTTTAGTGTGAAATGGAAGCGGAAAAATAATGTTGGGGAGGAGGAAGAGAAGAAAAGTTCGTAGTGTTTTTGCATTATTTTGATGTTTATATATGCTCTGCCATTGTCGAGAGTCTTAATATGTGGAACGAAAGAATTTTCATTTGAAATGGTGACATTGACTTGATATAGGCACGTTTGCATTGATTCTTTAGTCTTTCTGTTGACCAGCCAATAAGGGACATTTACTTGTTTCATTTAGTCTTTGCAAGATATGGAGTCAATCTATATGGTTATCAATTGGCAAACGACCCAGTTACTTGAATGAGAGTTTCATTTATCATGAGAAGTCAAATTGTTAGTTCCCTTCTCTCGAAAGGACAAATCCAAATGATATTGCTCATGATATCTGTTTACCCGGACTACCGGATGAGTTCCGTATGCTATCACAAAACTTAGGTGGCATTCACAACATGACCACTGAATTGCGGTTTCAATCACCCAATGCACTTAAGCAAATTGATGCATTTTGGCCAAGTTCCAATCAAGTTTCTGACAAAATGTTAGCATGGCGACTATATGGTCCTAATATAACGTCCACTAAGTGTCATGTTAGCCCTAAGAAAAATTTGAAAAAATAAATATACAAAATTCTAAGGAAAAGCTTTTTTTTTTTTTTTTTGATATTTTTCTCATTCTTTGGACATAAAAAGCATTTTTTTTTTGGATTTTTGATCTTTTTTGAAAATATAAATCATTTTTGACTTTTTCTGACTTTTTTTGGCTCTTTTAGGAAAATATGAGATTTTTTTTTTGAATTTTTGGAAAATAAATTATTTTTTATTATTTTTTAAAATATTATTTTATATTATTATAATATAAAAACGAACCGGGTCGGATCCCGAGTTGGGTCCGACCCAGGGTCGTCCGCCCAAGACGCGGACGGGCGCGCCCGGGATTTTTAAACACAAAAGCCCAAACCGACTCGGCCCGCTTCGTTAAAAGAATTCCAGCCCAAAGGCTACCCGGCCCACGCGAACAAACCCAACCCGGACGCCGACCCGGGTCCGACTAACGACCCGGTTTGATCGACTAAACCCTAGGGTGCCGGGTCACGCGTCCGACCCGGCCAACCCGCTTCGACTCCCCTTTCTGCCGCGGCTTGTCCGCAGGGAAGGAGACGGCGGCGGATGATGGACGCTCGCTGGTGTGACCGTGCGTGGCTAACTAGCTGCGGCTGGCAGGCGTGACGGCGAGCAGTTAGCTCGTCCGATCCGAGTCGAGACGTAGGGACGGCTACTAGGGTTTCGTTGGCTACGACAAGGCAAGCGGCGGCTGTTACCTGCAGTGTTGGCACGGCACGGCATGGCGGTGTGGGTAGCGGCGACGGACGGCGGCGGCGGCGGCGACGGACGGCGGCGGCGCTAGGTTTGGCGAGGCGACAGCGGCCCAGCGCGGTGGATCTCGCGATGGGGGCTCCGAGTCGCGCCGGTGTTTTTAAACTCCGGAGCAGCTGCGGATCTGGGGGTGACGGCGGCACGGCTCGGGTGGCAGCCGCAGCAGCAGCAGGAATGGCGTCGGAACTAGGGGTGTGCAACCGGACCGGGTTTACCCGGTTCCCGATCCGACCCACCCGGAAAACAGGGTCGGGAACCGGTTCCGGTTAAAACCGGGCCGGGAACCAGTTCCCAAAATGCAGACCCTGTTTAAACCGGTCCAGAACCGGTTCCGAGGGATTACCCACCCGGGAACCGGTTCGACCGGACCGGTTTGGGAACCGGTTGGAGAACCGGTTTTTACGCCTAAAGCAAACCCTAATTTTATTTCTTTCTTTACCTGCAGAGGGCCAGAGGCGCAGACGCAGAGAACCAGACTCTCCCGGTTCACCTCGCGCTCGCACCACCGCTGCCAAGCTCCTCCTCCTCCCCCGCCCCGCCGCCCCCGCCGTCACCGTCACCGTCACCGTCGTCGTCACCCCCGACAACCTCCACCTGCTCGACTCCTTCCTTGCCTCCTCCTCCTCGCTTCGGCCCTCTCGTCTTGCCTTCCCAGAGCCCCCGCCGCGGGTGCGCGTCGCCAAAGTCCGCGCCCTCCGCGACCTCCACCTCCCGCTCCTCTCCGACTTCTTCCTCGGGTGGACCCACCGCTTCGCCCGCGACCGCGCGTCCCGCGAGTCGTCTTCTCGCCGTTCGGCGCGTTCGGGCTCTCCATCGCCTTCGCCCTGTGGCGGGACCTCCTCCGACCCGACGAGGAGTCGACGATCTTGTTCGCGAAGCTGCCGGACTGCCCTCGCTTCCCGAAATCATGAAGCTGCTGACCCCCGCCAAGCTCGCACCCGAGCGCCGACGCTGCCTCCGTTCAATCTCGCCGTTCCACCTCCTGCTTTCCTCTCCGGAACCGCGACCGGCAAAGGCCTTTTTCTCGTTCCAGCGCCTTCAACTTCTGCTAGTGCCTTGTACTCCCCTTGACTCACGGGTCGCGTCTTCGTCATCGTCTTTAAATCAGGTAACGTTTGATTCTTTGTTGCTATGCGTTGGTTTGATTGTAGTTGGAACCGAAGTTCAACCTTCTGCGTTCAACCTTCTGTGTTGGGCTTGAATGAACAGGGTCATTTGATTTCGAATCATTGGCATTTGAGTCAGTCCACGAGTCTAGAATTGGATCAGTAAAATCTACTCCTCAAATCGTCGGCCATAAATCTGTTTGATAAAATGCCCCTAAGGCATGATTGAGAAATGATACATGATATTATCATATCTTATAACTTGTTAACATATTTTCTCAATTGATTGCCAAACTACGCATACTGTTAAGAAAAGTTAGAGACGGCGCATATGCAGTCGCTCACGCGCAGCACACGTTCGCACAAACTGGGGAGTCAGAGTCGGAGGATTCCTTCCTAATTTCCTGGTGCAAGTTAGGAATTTTAATTCTGGGATGCGAAACCGAACATTTTTTTACAGACAAACAACTCAGGACAAGTGTCAGTGACAACGTAACCCCATGGCCAGCCAGTCCGGATCACGACACAATCTCTCTGTCTTGGAAGCAAAACAGAACAGCTGTTGCTTGTTATTAGTACTATGCACACAGAGGAAGAGGAAGAGCCCTCTGCCAAAGGCCCAAGTTTGGGCATTTTGTAATTTTAGGGTGATGAGGCGCTTTTTTTTGTCCCCTTTTATGATATGATATGAGTATTAAAGATCTTATGTATACTGACCTGTTGGTGAAGCTGAATGACACCAAATTTGTTTGTTTGATCTATGTAGTTTACAAGTTTAATCATGCAAAATTCCTCTTAATAGTTAACCATCGTTAGTTAAGACTCTTCAGCTTCTGATCTTATTATGAACTGTCAAACCCACATGAAAGTTCTATGTTGAATTTAGAGCAGCAACAAGGAAGCAAAGGGAATTATAGAGATTTGATTTACTATGAAAACTAATATGTTTTTCTAAGGTTAATTTTTATGCAAAACAGGTTCTAATATAAACAGGGTCAACCCTGTTCCCGGACCGGAAAAACAGGGTGGGCCGGGAACAGGGTCCAATGAAAACAGGGTAGGGAACAGGGTCCAGAAAAGGAGAACCGGTTATAACGGGGTAGGGAACAGGGGTCCGTGTCTGACCCTACCCACCTGGACCCGCTCACCCTAGTCGGAACGGTGGTGGAGCAGCGGTTGCATCTTCTTTTGTTTTTTTGTTTTGTTTTTTTTTTTTTTTGTGGTTATTATTATTATTATTATTATTATTATTATTATTATTATTATTATTATTATTATTATTATTATTATCCGAAAAAAATGAAAAATAAAAGAAATTAAGGTCTAATTAAAAACCTAATCAAAATTTAAATGTCAACGATGGCAAAGACCAAAGATCCTGTTAAAGATATTTATATATCTTTTAGCTAAGACTAACGCGGGAAATAATAATTGAGAAAATTGTGTGTATTTCAATGTGCAAAACAATGAGTACATGGATAGCTTAGGTTTGATTAGATGACTATATAAACCAATCGAATGTAATCAAATCAGATATATATAATCAAAATAAATATAGAAAATCATAGAAATTATTCTAATACATCCCATGGAGGGTCACCGGCCTTCTTCCGTTTTCGTTTAAAGTCAGGCGACCCTTTTGCGGTTTCTTGCAGAGGGCTGCGCAACCCTCTGCCATTATTTACGAAGGGCTGGCGACCCTCTAGCAAAGCTGGCAAATGGCCCTCTTGCTCTTCTCTCTTTTTCCATTCTAGTATTTCAAGTTCTTTTGGGCACGATATGGTTCCTAGTTCGGAACCTCACGGGTCAAAACAACTCGAAAAACTACTTCGATATTGGATGGACGCAGCTAAAAAGTTGCGGTAAGTTATCGTGTCTAAATATTTGTCAAAAAAACCTTACAAAAATCTTAGCGGCTCAATTTTTTAACGGTCAGACAATGCTACAATTTCTTACTCACCCAAATCAAATTACCTTTCGACCAAAAAAAAAAAATTAAATCAAATCACCTCATGATCTAATTAGGGCCAACTGTCCACGTCGAGATTGGCTAGTTCATGGCAAATTAAAATTCCATAATTTAGTAAATTTGTAATGGATCGCGTACACGGAGCTTGAAGTAAGATGCGCACTGAGCCCATAGGATTACACATGCTTCAATGGTTTTGTCGAAACTTCCACATTATTTTTAGATTATCTACTCATAAAAAGATTAGTCAAGACAAGAGAACAGATGCCGAGACATTATTTTTAGATAGTCTACTCATAAAAAGATTGGTCAGAAGGACCTCATATGAGACTTTGTTCTATTACGAAAGATTTTTGCCAGTAACTATTTGTAGCATTTTGAGGAAAATAATTATCTAAAAGTAGTGTATTTACACCTAAAAATTGGATTCTACTCTTCCTGATTAATTAATTTTTCCCAAAAAGAAAACTCTATACTTTTGAGTATGGAAAAATAGAATTCTGCTATCAAACAAGGTTAGATATTTTGATAATGTAAAATGATTTCATATGATGACTTCCCTAAAGCCATCTTATATGAATTCTTTTCATTCTTGCCGGATGAAATGTATCAATAAACAAAGAGCAGAAGTCGTCAGTTGTTGCGTATAATGGGACATCGAGATGATCACTAGGTGCGCAAAGGGTTGAGGCGGGTCGAACCTGAAGGTCAAGCCTAGCGTGTTGCACAAGATTGGAAAAATTATGGAGAATAAAAATTCCATATTTGAGTAACTTGTACTGGAATGCACAAGCTTTAATGGTTTTGTCAGATCTCCCACCTTATTTTTACATTATCTTCTCTGAAAAAGATTGCTCAGGACGGAGGAGATACCGAGACGATAGTCCCGCGAATTCTTTAATCGGCAAAGGGCTAATGCCACGTAATAATGCATTAAATAATTGAATAAAGAGAGTCATTCCCATATATCAATACGATAAATAATGCAAAACACCTAAGTAACGGGGGCAAGTGGGCCGTTGTGATTGAGAGAAAAAGCTGCTACCCGGCAAAAACTTACATAATTTAATTAATTTCAATTTTTCATGCTTTAATTGTTTATTTTTGCGGTGTTTTATTTTATACAAATATTGTGTCTAAAGTCTCAGTTTTTGCCGGACAATACGTGATGGTTTCACAAACATATTTTATATATATCGAAAGGATCAACTTCAACTCATGACCCGCATGCCACAGTTGCTGTCAATAACAACTGTTGTGCGCTGTTGTGCTAGCATTGTTTATTAAAAAATTGAACAAAGAAACTCCCAAACCAGAAGGAGATCCCGGTATTATTTTCATTACACAGCACAACTGAGCAGTCCTGCAAATCCCATGAGTTCTTCTGAAATAGCCTACGATTTCTCTCCACACCTTCGAGTCTACAAAGATGGCCGAGTGGAAAGACTCGAGGGCACAGCCACCGTCCCTCCATCGTACGACCAGAACACCGGTGTCCTGTCCAAGGACGTCATCATCTCGGCCTCGACACCATGCCTCTCTGCTAGGCTTTACATCCCAACAGAAAACACCATCAACAATCACTGCGGTGCAAAAAGAAGAAAACTCCCACTTCTTGTTTACTTCCATGGAGGCGCCTTTTGTTTGGAAACTCCATTCTCTCCCATGTACCATAACTACCTGAACTCCTTGGTGTCGGAGGCCGATGTGGTTGCCGTGTCCGTTCACTATAGGAGAGCGCCGGAGCATCCACTACCGGCGGCCTATGACGATTCATGGACCGCACTTGAATGGGTGTCATCGCATTCGGGTGGCGATGGTCCTGATGAGTGGCTGAGCACATACGCGGACTTGAGGAAGGTGTACGTGGCCGGAGACAGTGCCGGAGGTAACATAGCGCACCAAATGGGGCTGCGATTTGGTGAGTTAGTACCAACTAGTGGCACATAGATCTCTATTTGCAAGGTACTTCCCTTGGTGTTTTAATCAATTATACCTGCTGACCGCCTCATTTATAAACATCAATGGTTGAGATTGATCGAGAAACCATGGATCATAAAGATTGCCATTTGATGCCTCTATCAATCTCACTAAACACACCCTTAATGATCCTTCCTTGGCTTGGATATGTGATTGAAGTAGCTTGTTTAGAAACATTTTGATACCTCAATGTTCATTGAGGCTTTTTATATAGATAGAAAATTAGAGTGCACATCATCAATGTAAGAGATAAAGATATCGTAAGTACTATAACTTTTTTATAGCGCTTATTTAAGTGTTATAACTTTTTTCAATCATAACTTAACATTTTTTTTTTATCATTCAAGTGCTATAAAAACCGATCATTTGAGTGTTGTAACTTTTTAAAAATGTTTATAACAAATGTTATGTAATGTCACATTTCTGACATTTAGATGAACATTTTTAAAATATTTAGCATTGATTGATCATAAATAATTTGAAAAGTTATAACAATTAAGTGATCGTAAAATAAGTTATGATACTTAACTGAGAGCTAGATAAAAGTTATGATACTCCCCCCATAAGTGTAAAGAAAATTTAAGGCATGTAGGCTTATTCACTCTTTGATTCAAGAGTTGAATACCTCCTTTGACTCGAGGGAAATAACAATGTCTTGGTTGGCGTGGCTAATCAAAATAACCACCGTACGCCGCAAACTGCTTTATCTAAATTTCTTCGTGAAGTGAATTTAGAAAAGAATTTTTACCACTTTGGTTCCAGATTTTGGGTACCCAAAAAAAAACAAAAAAACAAAAACAAAAACAAAAACAAAAACAAAAAAAGCAAAACAAAACAAAAACAAAAACAAAATACAATCATTGCCGTGTGCCGGGGCTCTCCCCACCCCCACAAAATACAAGCATTGCCATGTGCCCCTCCCCAAAAAAAAAAAAAATACAAGCATTTCCATGTGCTGGGGCTCTCCCCACCCCCAAACTACAAGCATTGCCATGTGCTGGGGCTATCCCCCAAAAAAATAATAATAATAATAATAACAAGAAAAAACAAATACAAGCATTGTCGTGTGCCTGGTTGCAGCCTGCATGAAGTCAGGAGTAGTTCTTTGCATATTTAAAACGAAATAATGACATAAATTATTTATGTGTGATGTGATTCTTCAATTTTTTTTTTCAACGTGATCCTTAAATTTTAGCTTAATATACAATGTCGTCCATAAATATTTAATTTGTTTATTATGGTCCCCAAACTTTTCGTACATATTCATTTTAGTCATTAAATTATATAAAAATACTCAATGTGAGATAACATTGGGCATTTTCATATAATCAAGTGAGTAGATTGAACATGTACCAAAAGTACAAGAACAAATTAAAAGTTTAGGGACATCATTATACATTGGACTAGAGTTTAAGAATCACAATAAATAAATTCATGAACCACATTACATATTGAGTCAAAAATCAAAAATAAAGAGTTCAAGAACCATGATGAACAAATTAAAAATTCATGAATCTCATTACATATGGAGTTAAAATTCATTCCCGTTTAAAAATGTTAAAATAATTGAATATGTCAAAGAGGAAATCAATAATAGTTTTTTTTCTTTTTAGGTGATTGGATAGTTCTCGAATGTAAAAGGTTGTGGCTTCTTGTTCTCAGTAGTTTAATGATTTCGGCCTTTTAAAAAGTCATTGGTAAGAAAGATATTCAAACTTCTACGTAAACTGAAAGTGGAGATAAAGAAAGGATATGCACTTTTAAAGGGATGGATATGGATACAGACGTAAATAATTTACCTTCAATGACACGATACTAATTAATACTCAAAGTTTCTGACCAAAAAAAAATTAATACTCAAAGTTGAGGGAAAAAAATATATGATAGAGATATTGTGAGAAAATATGGTCCCAGAGTCGCAAGTCAGAAAAGTGGATCAAAGTCAAATTCTTACTTCTGTTTTTTTTTTTTTTTTTAAAGATTAGTTATTTATTTCAAAATATGCATTCAAATCATAAAACTACTCCTTTAGAATGTTCCGAGTACATATAATTCATTGGAAAAATAGGGGGCCAAAAGTGATACAAAAGCTGCTGGCAATAGATCAATATAGATAGATCAATATAGATGATAGTTGATGAATCCAAATGCTGTGAAATAAGTTAGATTTGCATGTGATTTTAGGTGGGGGAGATATGTTAGACCAATTGCTCGTGGCTCACTAACCCCTACTATTATTTCTTAGTATACTATGTATTTTTTATCAAAACCTAGTATACTATGTTCAATAAATGCTTATATGTATATCCCACGAAAATGAGCTAGACCTATATATAAATTTGTCCACTTCTTACCTAAACTGGCACAATTTTTATTGGGCAAATACCACAAAAAAAAAAAAAAAAAAAACTCAAATTATACCAATTGTGACACATATACTCTCAATCACCAAAAACTTTGAACTTATCCACTATAATACAAATGCCAAACTTATATGTGATATAGATACCTTTTATTATAGTTCCATCCAAGTATATTTGTCACATTGATATAAATTTTGGATTTTTTATAATACAAAAAAAAAAATTGGGATATTTGTCACAGTAGGTAAATTTAGGGTTTTTATAATACAAAAAAAGTTTGGTGTATTTATATTAAAGTGGGCATAGTTTGAGGTTTTTTGTGATATTAATATATTTTCTTTAACAGGTTGTGCACTGAAATCTAAGACTTCAGACTGGGTTGAAGGAATTGACCTTAGAGGCATCATCCTAGTTCAACCATTTTTCACGGGCAATGAACCAATTGGTAACGAGAGAACTGACCAGGCGACCCGGTCCTTGCTTGTCGGGCTGTGGCACCTAGCGTGCCCGTCGGCCAGGGACGGGTGCGACGACCCGCGGATCAACCCGGAAAAGGATCTGAGGCTCTCGAGCATGGGTTGCGCTCGGGTCCTCATCTTCATCGCGGAGAGAGAGGTGCAGAGGGAGCGAGAGTGGCTTTACCGGGACTCGCTGGTGAAGAGCGGATGGGAAGGGACCGTGGAGGTCATGGAGGCGAAAGGAAAGGGTCACCAGTTTCATCTGTTCCATCCAACGAGCGACGATGCAGTGAGTCTGATGAGGCGATTCGTTTCTTTCCTGAACGAGAACGAGATCAGTCAGGGGTGATGGTGATGGCGATTGCTCTTCTTTTTCCTCTTCGATTAGTATGGTGACAGCTTATGGGGTTGAATAAAGTCATAAGTAAGGCGTATATCTAGATTTTCATTGGGCATTTATAATTATTTCTATAATAATTATGGTAAATGCTTTTGATTTCGGGGACTTATTATTATTTGTGATATAAAAGAACAGAATGAATAAAGGGAAAGTATCTCGAATATATTCTCCAATATTTATCTCTTTTAACTCTTTTTTTCTCTCACTCATTCTAAATTTGTACGAAATTAATAAGGGACAAAACATTTGAAATGTATAAATATCATTTTGAAACATTTCGATTTTTAGCTCTCATTGATTATATAGTTGAAAAAAAATGCATAATTATAAATAAATTTTATATATACATAGTTTATTAAGAAATTAGAAAAAAAGTTAAAAAATATAAATATCTTTTTTAGATTATTTATAATCATAATTTTGAAGTATAACTTGTCTAACTTATTTCAACATATAAATAAGTAACCAATTTGTCTATTCAATTTAGATTAACATTAGAATAATTTGAAAAATAGCACATCTCGTTGACTTCATTTTCTCAATATTTCATCAAAGTATAAATATTCAACTTATTGGAAACATGCATCATGACATCTAATAAAATTTTTATGTCCTTCACTTGAAATCCACTTACTTTAAATATATTTTATATCCTTTAAAGAAAATCTATTCGGTAGAAAACTAAAATGAACTTAACTTTTTGTTCCAAAGTCCACGTAATTCCCATTGATTCCAAAAAGAAAAAGGAAAAAAAAAATGAGACGACAGAGAAGTTCGTGAGATTAAGTCTAGTGGTAGGAAAAAAAAAATGTTTGGTTAGATGACAAATATTACTCTTCCCCTTCACGAGGGGTCGACTTGCTATCCTACTTTTCAGATATCAAGCTAGCCCATTGTTTCGTAGAGGCTAATTACAACATAACTTGGGTAGCTAAGGCTCAAACGAAAAATGTTTTTCAAAACTGGCTTTCCTTTCTCTCCTCAAGCCCTTTCGACTCTTTTATGTAACAAAGCCTCGGTGTGACACCTAATTTGAATTTAATTTTTAGAAATAGAATATAATAGTTAATTAGAGGGAAATTTTGAAAAAATTTTGAATTAAAAAAAAAATTCAACAGTAATGTCATTTTGAAGCCACTTACTTGTTGAAGAAGTTGACTGAATATTGAGAAATCTTCAACAACTTCGAGTCTTTCCTCTATAAAAAGAGGGCGAGGTTTCGGAATCAGAGTGGGGTGGAATTTCTCTGAGGTTCGAAGAAGAGAAAATAGAAAAGGAGAGAAAAGGAGAGCTTCGTTTCTTTCAGAGAGGGCTGAAGAAATTAGCAAGAAGTGTTCGTGTGTTTTATGGTGAGAGAATTTGGCAAACTATGGTGAGGTTTAATGGGGGACTTTTGGGATGAGTTTACGAAGCATTCACAAAAGGGATAAGAATTTTTGTGAGAGAAAAGTCAAAAAAGGTGAGAGTGGGGGAGGGTTCCAGAGAACACAATGTCCTTTTGTTTCTTTCGTTGACTCTGTCTCTTGATAAAATAATAATAATAATAATAATAATAATAATAATAATAATAATAATAATAATAATCTTATCGCTATCTATCAATTGCCTAATCAATTGCACTACTTCTGACTTTGAATATAAATTTTAATGACGCTCATATTTGTGCTAGACCAAGCAAAAAAACATAGGGGTCAATATGAAAATCACCTCTCTCAAATTATATTAACATGTATTTTGATATTTCCATTATTAAGCAGACTTAACAAGAAGAAATGTTTTTTTTTTTAACAAAAAAAAGCGCATAAAAACAGGCTTCAATTATTCATGTGGAAAGTCAGTCACCAATACTTAAAAGGCTATTTTCCTCTTAATCCTTGGTGATGAAATCAACCATCTTCCTGATCAGTTGCTCAGCCCTCTCGTTCTTGCTAAATGCATGAAAGCAATGTCCCTCATCCTTGGCCTCCTCAAGCTCCACTTTCCCCTCCCACTCGCTTCCGCACAGCGTCTCGTAGTACTTCACTCCCGTATTCCTCAGCGAATCCTTCTCCGCCACGCACACCAGCACCTTCTCGCACGCCATCTTTGGCAGGTCCGGGTCGACCGCTGGGTTCAGCCTTGCGTCGTCGTCAAGCCTGGAGCTCGTCGGGCACATGAACTTGTACATCTCGTCCATCTCTGTGCCACCAAAGAATGGGTGGACTATCAACACGCCCTTGATCCTGACCCCCGTCAATCCGGCCGCACCTGCTCGGACCGCCACGTATTGGCTTATGTTGGCTCCGGCGCTCTCCCCCTGTATGAAGACCCGCCCGAGATCCGCATACCGGTTCAGCCATGGTTCTGGGCCGGATCCGTCGGAGTGACCTGCGATCCACTTTAGGGCTTCGAACGAGTCCTCGTAAGCAATGGGCAGTGGGTATTCTGGGGCCAACCTTCAATTGCCGGAAGTAATTATAAATTGTGTTTAAACACGGTTATAACTATACATAACATATTCCTATGATTAGGATATCACCCGGTAAAATTCAACGATGGTTAGTAAGCTTTAATTAAATATGCGATACAAGTTATTGGATTTTGATCTGAATTACCCAATATACCACATTCCCTTATATATATTAGATACATTTTGTCAGGATCGCAACCAATACTTCAACAAAATGCTAATGTAGTGGACACATGACAATGACATGGCATCTAAAATTGGCCATGTTTCCCCATTGTCAGCACTAACAATGGAAAATGAGCCCTAAAAATTAGCTAGATTCTAATCAAAGTGCATCCATCGAAAAAATATGAAAACGTAGTAAATTTAGTGATTAAAATCAAAGTTTATTGAATTGATTGCAGAATTTACTATATCTTAATGACCACCCATGAAATTTACCCCACCATTTCCTGGGCCAATCCCGATTGATAATTACATCTTTCCCCAACACAAACTTTTACTTCTGCAAGCAGTCGTTACAAGGTAGAAAAATAAAAAATTTATAGGATTTGAGATGCGTTTTCACATAGACATTTGCATGTGTTGAATTTATAACAATGCGTAAGAAAGTTACCTAAAACCAGCTTAGACTGATAAAAAATGTCTACTTCAAAACTTCTAATGAATTTTAATCTTTATGTACGAGAATAAAGAATTAATATCACAAAAAAACTCAAATTTCTACCTAATGATTTATTTAGTTCAAACTAATTTTCATCTAAAAAAGATACCAAATTGGTATCCTCATAAAACATTTACTTCAAATAAATTTTTGTCTCGTAAAAATTTCAAATTGGTATTCCATGACAAATATATTCAAAATAATTTATGTCTCATAAAAAACCCCAAACCGATACTCTCAATATACGTGGATTTTTCACATCTGGTCTATCATTCCTCGCATTACATGTGTCCTACAGTCGTATGTCATGTGTGTCCACACATATGCGTTTTAAATAGAATATTCAACGGATTGCTAATGGAAGATAAATTCGTAATGGGGTACCGGTTCGGTTTTTTCTTTAGACGAAAATTAGCTTAAGACTAATGTGACATGGGTACCAAGAATAGGAAAATACTAATTTAGATTATTTTGTGAGATGAAAATTAATTGGAAATACATCTATTATGGGGTATAAGTTTCACATTTTCAGGGTATCAACCGATCTTAAACGTAAAGCTTTTTTTATTTTATTTTGCCACCCACTACTAAACTATGTTTTTTGTGCCCGCCCGCCTTACATGAACCCTTCTTCCGAAACTTTTAACTTGCTAAAAGTAATGAATTCCGACCTCTACAGATCTAAAGCAACTTCTTCAACATGCCGCGCCATCACGTCAAGATCCGAGCGACGAAACGAAAACTCTTTCCACACTAATCTATACATATAAACTAGTGTTAAATTAGTTATATTTAATTTTGATCAAGGGACTTGTCGCTAGTAAGTTTGTGCTATTTTATATTCTTATGTATGTTTAGAATTCATCACTTTATTGGAAGATCGGTTGGCTCCTGCATTTTTTAAGTACGTTTGGCTTTATTTAAAAAAAAATGAAAAAAGTTAGAAAATGCTACATGCTCGCTATGAAATAGGTGCTTTTATTTTGCAGAAAATTAATGATTTGATAAATATTTTTCTAAAAATAATAATTTGTATTGTTTCAAATAATTAGTCAATAAAAAATGTTTTCATTATTGACAACACCTTATATCTAAATATTTTTATAAATGAAAAAAATATTTTCATTAATTCATATTTTGTTTGCAAAACAAGTTATCATATTTTTAAAAATATTTTTCAAATCATTCATTTTCTATAAAATAAAAGCATCAGAAAAGTAAAGTCACGAAAAAAAAAAAAAAAAAGACAAAATGAAGGTAAAAAGAAGAAAATTTTAAACTTCTAATAAGCACAAAGTCGAGATTGTCGGTGAAAGTGAAAACTGCTAAGAAAATAGAGTAGAGGTAAATTTTGTTATTCAATCCACCGTTGGTGTAGAAAAATTCTGTACACGTCCACTGTTAGATGAGTGATGTGAATTTTTTCACATATCAACCATTGTACGGTAAATATATAACTTATTTTTTACGCTGACGGTAAACCCAATTAAAATTATAAATTTTATTGTTTTGCTCCCAATATAAACAAAAAATTAAAAAAGTAAATAATAATTTGAGTGGGAGAGACTATCAATAAGACTAATATAGGCCGGCTGCCGGCTGTATAGGTTCTCTGAATATCAAAAAAAAGAAAAAAAAGACTAATATAGAAAGCATCACAGTTCACCAAGGACGCTGCCGGCGGTACCTGTAATCGACGGAAATAGCGACGACATGGGCCCGAGTCACCAACGTGGAGAGAATATCGTTCACGATCGTATCGAATGGCGACCCCACGCAGAACCCGCCGCCGTGGTAGTGGACGAGGAGAGGCAGTTTCCTGTCCGGGCCATCGATCTTCGGGACGAAGATGCGGGCTGACACGCCGGTCTTGGGCGAGACCACGACATCCTTGGACTCGACCCCTGTCGATGGATCGACCCCTGCCGGGACGGGGTGGACGCGATCGAACAGCTTGTATCGCTCCACGCGTCCGTCCCTGTAGACTCTAAAGAGGGGACGGAAATCGTGAGCTACCTCCGAAGCGCCTGAGTTCATTTTTTTCGAGTTTGTGTGGGTTGCGAGAACGGTGTAAAACTCAGAGAGAGAGAGAGAGAGAGAGAGAGAGAGGGAGATGATCAAGAGGAAGTTTTCATGTGGAGGAGCTCCAAAACGGTGCCGTTTCGATGTTTTTAAAAGGTGGAGCAATTGTTGTAGCTAGTGATTCAAGTGGATGGATAGGACCGGATTTGAGTGGAATATAAAATGAACTGACGTATTTCCTTAGAAACACGAAACAAGTCTTTTCTCATCGACATTGCCATTTGAATTCAACACTCAATTTTTGTCGATCCTTCAAATTCGGTCACCCAATATTTCTGCATTTTTCGCGAAGTCCTGTGATTTGCGGATATCAATTACTCATCTTGAAAGTATGGATCGTAAGTATTGCAACAAAAATCTAGTCAATCAAATGTCGGATGAGAAAGTAATCACCGGGGTCAAATTCTGATGAAAAAGGTCTCAAAACACAAAACCATGCCTAAGAGTTAAGAAATCAAATAAAACTTTCTAGATTGAAATAGGTTTAGCCTAAACAGATACATTTAATCGACATCCACCCATTTTTATTTTATTCAATTTGCAATCATAGCTCCCGGTGTAACAAAACGTAATTGACAAAAATCAAGTCCAAATAAGAAAAGAAAAAAAAAAAAAAAAGGTAGCAGATTGCGGATTGATGACCAACCTTCCATGAGAATCATGCCGACAGGACACCATCGTTAGTTGCACGCACACAATGCACGAAACATATCAGCAGACCCCACAAGGAACAGATCAAAGCGAGTAGTTTACGGGCATCAGGTAAAACATCTTTAGCAGAAACCTAAACATGGCCAAGAAACAGAAAAGACAATTTTTCAGACACGCTCATGACAATGAAGTTAGAGCAAAATGGACCCCAACGACACAAACTTTCACCGGGCGAAGAAACACAATCGAACCAAAACAAGCAAGACTCCAGCATATGGCCTCGCGGAACAGCAGAGAATACCAACCACCAAAGAAGAGAACCCGAAAGGAGGAAAAAAGAGAACTTTTAAATTCACCTTCAGAGATGATGCTTTGGATTCCAGTGCATTTGAGAAGAGATATTTATAATATTTCCTTCGACAAGGACGATGCTGTGTCGCTGATGCTCTCCTCTTCCCTTATTCGGGAAGCGGAGATTTCACCGGCGGAGGGCTTGAACTTGGAGACGAGGAGCCCTCAGATGTAAGAGAATTAAATGTTTTGGATACCCTAAACCAAGTTTTGGACATTTTGAAATGGAGGATATGCTTAACCGCCTATCATGACCTAATCTCGGCTACAACACTTAGCATTTGATTAATGGATTACTAAGCCTAAAGTTAACTCGAGCTCTCCCAAGCTCATACCATATGATTTGATTTTTAACTAGAAGTCGCCACTACTTCTATTCTATTTTTGGTGAGTTGATTAGAAACCAAGCAAAGTAATTGGAGATTTACTTTACTCCTACGAACCGAGTTCAATGACTTGATTACACTAGATTTCTCAACGCCCTTTCAATACATTTTATTTTTATCCCGAAAAAGATGTTTTGCAGGTAGCCTGAATTGATTTTAATTTACTTTCCTAACATGTGAGGTGACTATGTGGGTGCGTGAACCACCAATTTAACACCTAAGAAAGTAACAAATAAATTACGAGACTTACCTCGTAACAACGAAAACATCTATAGTATTAGCTCGGAATTCATATCAACAGTCTAAATATGATTTCTAATTAACATGCAATCGCTCAATATTTTTTAAGATTTTCTCTTGTTTAAATGAAAACTAAGCCTTATGTCATGTAATTTAACTAAATGGCCTAATTCTAATGACAGACAATTTCTAATTAAATGGACCTTGCAACAATTACTAAATGATATACATTTTATACGCCAAACTCTATATGATGTGCACATGATATTTTTGCATTTTTTTAATTAAAATTAGTACTTAAAAATTACTAAAAATAAAAATCTATCTAATGTGAGATATCATCTATTTTAAGTTAGGAAATAGACTAATCTAAATCCTATCTTAACTTAGAAACTTATCTCAATGTGCAATTTAATTCAAATGTATTATCTAACCTAGATAACCTCTAAATATGCATTATAATATAACTAGAAATGTATCTAACTATCCTATCATGCAATTCCATTTAGGAAATCAATTCTAATCTACGTGATATGCAAATGCAATCTTTTTTCTTGTAAAAGATAAGTAAAGCAATCAAAATATTCCAACCATTCAATTCATGAAAGTATGATCCAATCTATTCAGATATGGAGACAATATCTAATCATTTGAAATTTTGCGAATAAAATTAATAAATTGATCTTAAGCCTTAAAGATCAAAATAATCAAAATATTAATTTTATAGATTCCCACGAAATCAATAATTACATCTAAACCCTTATAGATAAAATCAAAGATTATATGCAACTGTGAATCAGGATATAAATTCTAATTGGAGATACGTCTATCACTCAAATTTAGATATGATAATTACCTAATTTCGCAAGTAAAATTGTCAATTTTGAACTCAACGGAATCGACTCGATCGATGATGGGATAACAACTAACTCTTCTGGTGGTGAACAGTGGTTGTGTGGCACGGCAGCGGGTCATTGCAAGGCACGGACACCGTGATGAGGGGCTCAAGAGCTGCTCACAGTCACAGACGAATCGTCAAGGGACTTGAGTTCTCAGACGATAGAACACGGCTTGCTCGTGGTGATGTCTACGCTGAACATCGTCGGTGGGGTCTCGGTTTCGAAGCAAGAAGATACGGCTGCAATAGTAGCTCGTCACGACCGTAAGAGGACAACACTGCAAAAGCGTTGATCCCTAGTGTGGTGTTTCCTTCAATCTGGCGAGGTGTGAAGCCGCAGGTGGCTTCTACTCTTCCCTGAATTCATGATTCTCTTTGACCCAGAGAAGCCAACTCACTGAAATTCCACACTTCAAGCGGTGGAAAGAAGACTTCAAATTCTAAGACAGGCCTTCTCCCGACAATGCTTCAATTTATTACCGTGAGTGTGTGTGGGAGATTTGCCTGATTGTCTACTTTTTATGGCTGCCACGCTCACGATTTTCCTTTTTTTCTTTTGCTCTTTTTGGATTGTCATTGTATTATATGTCCGTGAGATTGCTCGATGCTTGATGTTGGATCAGGAAGTGCTGGATAATCACCGGTGCCGCGGGGAGTATAACCGCTAGAAAAACCTGCAAGAAAGTGAAGCAACGATCCCGCGACCCTCGGCTTGTATCCCAAACCCATCTTGTATCCCAATGTTAACACCCAAATTTTTCCATTTTACTTAAAACTTAATCACATATAATATTAGAAATTAGTCTCTAAAAAACAAAAAGAGGAAGCAAAGAGTAAAATAAATATCTTTCATTAAAATGCATCGTGTATGTTTTCTTTAAAATCCATTACACGTAGCATTAGGAGCATCTACATAACTACCACTACTTATTAAATCTAATTTTTTTAAAGTTAATTAATTAAAATTTAAAAAAAATCGAAGAAGAAAAAGTGAACCGGGCTAGGCCCAGTCCTTTCCAATTCTCCTCTCCTCTGTATCTTTTGCCGCCTGGGCCCAAGCGCAGCCTCTCTTTTCTTTTCACCAAGCCCAGCCTCTCTTTTCTTTTCACTAAGCCCAGCACTGCATGCTGGTCCTCTTCCTCCTCATGCTGCTCACGCTCTGCAAAACAGGAGGAGGGTACAAGTCAGAGAGAGGACAGGGCGAGCGTCGCGTGAGACGTTCGGTTGGGGGGCAGGCCGGCAGCGACAGCTGGCACGGCAGGAGGCCATGCGCGCCGGTGCTTTAAAAGTGTGAAAGGGGTTGGTTTTTATGGGGGTTCGCGGAGAGAGAGAGAGCGCTAGAGACAGAGAAGGACAGAGCTTGAGGGAGGCCGAGGGGGAGAAACGGAGAGTGACCGGGAAGATGGAGACCTGGAATCCACCTTAGCCGAGCATCACTTAGCCGCCTCCTAGCCAGAACCAACAAGCCGCGGCTTCCCTTGCCTCTATTTCAAGTTTTTCCGGTGAGTTTTCCGGTTTTTGGTTCAATCCGTGTAGATTTCCTAAGGATCCCGGCTCGGGGGTGTGCAAGGCGACTGGACGTAGTTCGATCTATCGATCTTGCCCATCGTTCGCCACCCCCGAGTCAGGTAGGAACCCCCCACCGACCTTTTTTTGGTGCCCTGATCTTGTCCTGTTCTCTCACATTTTTTGCATGGATTATTGAGTCGGGGCGTGCGTTTCAAGTTCGCTTATGCTGTCCTTTGTTGATGTTGAGCATTCCCTGCCATTCTTGTTAAGCTTTGATCTAGTTTCAGAGTCTTATTCTTGTCCGTGGCTGTCTTGAGCCGTGTTTGATAAAATGCACTTGAGATGCTTCTGGTAAAACAGCCACTGCCTTCGCTGTATCCGACGCTCGTGTATCATTGTTTTGATCAGTATTTACACAGATCGTCTCCCATGAAGCCTTATCTCGTTGATCGTGGGTAGTGGTTGGCAAGTTTTAGTGGTGGCGTTTCTCCAAGAGAGATCCTGGCAATGGTATGGTTCTCGGCAAAGAAGAGAACGTAGAAAAGAGGAGTTTTGATGAGGAAGGAAACAACGCCCAGGAAAGGAAAAATTAAATAAAGAATAGAAACATTAAATAAAATAAAAGAAACATACAAAGAGTAATAAAAAGAGAGATAACATTAATCCGTAACCATCTTGATCGTTGTGGGCTGGATGGACTTTGGGACCATCTGTTTCATTTTCGAAGAGTAACATTCGTCTTCATTTCGTCCATTTTCACGTTCGTTTTGCCGTGATCCGAACTTGTGGCCGCATGTTGCACCTCACATCCATCTTGCGTTTTACATTTTATATATATTCGAGATTGTTGGATAGTGGCGCACGCTGTTCTCGGCTTGGGATAAAAAACATATACGTCAAAATCGTGATTTCGACGTTGTGAGGTTGGGATTGAATTCATGGGAACTTCTGAGTTTAAGGGAAGCTTCAAGCGTGCGGAGGACTCAGGAAGAAGAAGACCAGAAGAATGAAAGAAAAGATTAAAAGAAAAGGCAAAAAAAAAAAATGTACAGAAAAAGTAAAAAGAAAAAAAAGAAATAGGGAAAAAGAAAGCAAAAGTTGGTTTAGGGAAAAGACAAAATATGGAAGAAGACAAAAGGTTGGAGAATAAAAAAAAATTAACTAGAAAAATTACGAAAATCATTAAAAAAAAGTTTTTTTTTTTCAATTGGGTTGGATCCGGGTTTGGATCGGGTCGACGGCCGGATTGGGTTTACCCGGTTAGGACCTCTTTTACCGAATATAATATTAAATACAAACTATATAAAAAAAAATCATAACAAAAAATCAAAAATTAAAAAATTGAAAAAAAATTGAAAAAATTCGAAAATTCGAAAATAAAAATAAAAAAATGTCAGAAAATTCAGAATGTCATTTGAAAAATTTTAAAAACAAAATTTCCAAGCTGTTTTCTTAAAAAATGGAAGTTTTTAACTCTAAAGTGTGCTAAAAATTGAGTAAGCCCTTAGGGCTCTACATTAGGATTTCAATTGTCTTCAAAGACAATTACTCTTGTTGGCATGCTTTGACCCATTTAGTTCAATTAAGATTAGTATTTACATCTTCCTTAATGTTAAATTTTTGCTATCCCATGATGTGCATTTAATGCTTTCTTTGATTGTCGATTATTATGTTGATGACTGTACACTTGCATGATCAATTGTGTTAGTGGATATGTCTAAATCAATCCAAGTTACCTGACAAAAATATATATATTTAAATGAACAAGATTAGGTACTAAAATGGCACTAATTAGTTAATTAGTGTAATCAAGTCGTCGAGCCTAGATTCTTTGGTTGCGTAGAAAGTGAGGTATATTCCCATGGCTCACTTTGTTTCTAGCTGACCCCAATAAGCTAGTGGCAACTCTTTATTACAAAATTCTTATGAACACCCCAACGTTGCGCGAGGTATGGGTTTGGGAGAACCCGTGCCTAATCATGAGCCGTGAACATGTCTTTAAGCAATATCCCTAAACCTATTCCCTTCCCCGAGGGGTAGGTCGGGACAATGCTGTTTTCATTGATTGCAATTTCTCACTAGACACCGTGTAAAAGGTATAAATACAAATTATGATCTCTCAGACCATTTTTGTGTGCTCTATGTTCCTAAGTTTGGTCGAAAAAAATTTCTCTCAATTTATGTTGCCTATGATGTCTTGGTTAGGCCCGAACTTTTTGCACAAATGGGTGGGCCTAGGCTTGTGCTATTCTGGAGCTTTTTTTGAAATAGAGCTTGCCGTTCTTATTTTTCTTATTCAATTTTAGACTTATACATGATTATTTTGCTTTTTGTACTTATTATTGATCTGCTATTTTTTAAATTTATATAAATGAGTTAGAAATATCTACATTAGGCCGTGTGGGTGGGGTTAGGATGCCCATGTTTTCTATGGATGGGCTTGGACGTTTGAGCTTGGGCCTAGTAGGACCAAATAAAGTTGGGGCTGAATCGGTCCCAATCATGCTCGCGCAAGCCCATTCAATCTTTGCTCATCCAATATAAAAAAAAAGTTTAGATATTCATTTTTTTTTCTTTTTGTTAATCCAATTTGTGTGTGTGTGTTTTTTTTAAGACATGCTACTTGTGAAGCTCATGAAAATGTTGAACCAATTTGATGTTGTCTCCATATGTGGTTTGATAGGTATTTCAAAGGTCGTTGGAGCTAATAATTAGTCCTTCAGCCCTCAAACATCCGGTTACTGAGCTACATGAACTATGCTAGAAGCAGAGTTTGAAGTTGAGATTTGGGGATTTGTGGAATGAAAGCTCGAGTTTCATTGTGTTTGTGAATGATCAGCTTATGAGAAAAGCCACGTACAAGCCCAAGAAGGATATTGCGCTAAATAGAGCAGCCAAAGATGCTTTAGAGAACATTAGAAGTTTATTTGGCAAGGAAGATAGTACCTATGAAGATTATCATGATTTAGCGAGGAGAAATGAAATGACATTTATTGGAGCCAATAATTAGTCCTTGCGCCCTAAAACAACATCCGATTAATGAGCTACAAGAATTATGCTAGAAGGAGAGTTTGAAGTTGAGATTTGGGGATCTGTGGAATGAAAGCTCGAGTTTCATTGTGTTTGTGAACGATTAGCTTGTGGAAAAAGCCACGTACAAGCCCAAGAAGGACATTGCACTAAATAGAGCAGCCAAAGATGCTTTAGAGAACATTAGAAGTTTATTTGGCAAGGAAGAAAGTACCTATGAAGATGATCGTGATTTAGCGAGGAAAAATGAAATGACATTTATTGGAGCTAATAATTAGTCCTTCAGCCCTCAAACAACATCCGATTACTAAGCTACATGAACAATGCTAGAAGGAGAGTTTGAAGTTGAGGTTTGGAGATCTGTGGAATGAAAGCTCGATTTTCATTGTGTTTGTGAACGATCGGTTTGTGGGAAAAGCCACGTACAAGCCCAAGAAAGACATTGCGCTAAATAGAGCAGCCAAAGATGCTTTAGAGAACATTAGAAGTTTATTTGCCAAGGAAGAGAGTATCTATGAAGATGATCGTGGTTTAGCAAGGAGAAATGAAATGACATTTATTGGAGCCAATAATTAGTCCTTCGGCCTTCAAACAACATCTGGTTACTGAGCTACATGAACTGTGCTAGAAGGAGAGTTTGAAGTTGAGATTTGGGGATCTGTGGAATGAAAGCTCGAGTTTCATTGTGTTTGTGAACAATCGGCTTGTGGGAAAAGCCACGTACAAGCCCAAGAAGGACATTGCACTAAATAGAGCAGCCAAAGATGCTTCAGAGAACATTAGAAGTTTATTTGGCAAGGAAGAGAGTACCTATGAAAATGATTGTGATTTGAAAGAACTAGAAAGAGACAACGAATTACAATGATTCTTTTCTTTGATTTTTTATTTTTATTTATTTTTTTGTGTGTAATGCAACTTTACTCTTCTTTTATTTATTCTTGATAGGAATTCTCTTGTTAAGACCCTATGAATTGATTCAAACCTCAAATTCATACTAGAATCGCGATGATTCAATAAAACTTCAAACTAAGTCCAAAGATTCCCTGAATAAGAACCATTAGATCGCTGAGCAAGATCGCAATTCACGGCGGCCATTGGATCAAGATTGCCGCTGCAAGAGGCTCAGCCACGTGATGCTTGGCTGAACAATCCTCTCTCTTTCACGTGTGTTTTCTCTCTATGTTGTGGCCATCCTTTTTAGCTATGCGATGGTCTTATTTATACTATTTAGGAACCAACCTCCTTATATATTCTTGTCCTCAATCAATTATTTCTTTCCCTGGTTGACTCATTCCATGCGAATATTTTATTCTACTGAGCCGAATATTTGCTACCCATACTTCTCCTTTACTTGACCCAAGAGCCTTTTCTTTTTCTGCCTTTTTGTAGATATCCTATTGCCAATATATGAGAGATCTTAAGAATAACAAAGTAATCCGCCCATCTCTCACACATGAATATTTTGGAATATCCTGCTGATTGCTTTCTATATGACCTAAAATATAAAGCTTTATTGTGAATAATTCAAACCATGAAGAAAGTAATGGGCTTGACCAAATTCTAATATAATATTATCATGGGCTTAGTCCAATTAATCAATTAAGCTCAAAACCATTCACTTGAATCCATTTGCCACCGATCCAATTAAAATGCAATAATAAGAAAAATAAATACACCTAAATTATATGCTATGCTATTAATTTTTTGTTTAGGGCTTAAAAATTAATCCCTAATTTTCTATGCAATAAACAATTAATCAGGTCGCCAAAATTTAGGTGTCAACACCGCCACATAATCTGACTCTTTTGGATTTGATTGAAAATGTACACACATACAAACACTAAATAAAACATCTAGCTTAAAAGCAATACGATATAAGAGAGAGTCTATCATGATTTTAAATAGTTTAGGATCTACTTCCTTTCCTTTCATCTCTTCGACAAGCTTTTAAAATCTTTTTTAACACTTAAATGATTGGTAGTCGAGTCTAATACCAATGGAAATGACTAACCAAACAAACTAAGAGGGAGGTAAATTGGTTATTTTAATTTAAATAAATTTTAACGTGAAAGTTAAGAGAAAATGCTTTTGTGGAAGGATTATAAGTGTGCATATGTAGTTGCTTCTGTCAAATGGATGATAAAAGAATTAAGGGATAGATGATATTGCAAGATAAATTTATAGTGGTTCGGCCTTCCACTAGGCCTATGTCCATTTTCTCAAAAATCATAGCCACTAACAAGGCTAGAATTACTCTTAGAGATTTCACAGTATGTAGATGATGTTGGAGAAAACTTGTGACGGCCCAAGTGTGGGGGCGTGTCTCCTGTCCCACATCGCTTAGGGAGGAGTCATGGGATTAGTTTATAAGGCTTAGATCCCTCTAATCTATGTGACACATTTTAAAGCCATGAGGACTCAGTGTCCAAAGCGAACAATATTACACAGTGGGGCCTGGGTCGTTACAAATGGTATCAGAGTCGACTCTTGACTGCGTGTGGGGTCACAACGAGGACGCTGTGCTCCCAAGGGGGGGGGGGAAGAGTGTGACGGCCCAAGCGCGGGGGCGCGTCTCCTTTCCCACATTGCTTAGGGGGAAGTTCTGGGGTAGTTTATAAGGCTTAGGTCCCTCTAATCTATGTGACGAGCCGTGATGACTTAGGGTCTAAAGCGGACAATATTACACAGTGGGGCCCGAGTTGTTACAAAACTCTTATTAGATTTTGAAGCTGACAAAAATTTTCATTCTTAAGTAAAATAGATTTCTGTGGAATTCTCTCAAAGTCTTTTCCTATACCAAAAGTCCGCCCCACTCTGATGAAGACCCAAACTGAATGCAAGTGAAGAACAAAGATTTAATTAGACTTAGGATTATTTTTCTTTCTTTAAGGATTTAGTATGAACAAGATATATATGGTTTTCTGGTTTGAAATATCACTTACTTTTTGGTTATCTTTATCAAAATCAATTACGAAACGGAAAAATTATTTTTGGAATGCAAGTTTATTTGGAAAGAATCTATTTATGGAAACCGGGATTCTGATTGTATGAGGGACCAAGATCATCAGACTTTCATCTCAATCTTCAAACGACTTGAGATCTCATTGATTGATTCTGTCTAATAAGTTGATTAGAAGAATTCCTCTAGAAAGTGTTAACGGTCGAAAATGCATGAAGGAGTATTTAAGGAGGTTTTTCAAGTCATTCGAGGAGTGCGTGAAAGAAGAATTCCAAAGTCTGAAGCTTCCCAAATTACTTATTCTTCCTCATACAGTGCTCAAACTCATATTCAAAAAAGAGAAAAACTTTAAAGAGTGAATTTGTGATAGCAATAGAAATTCTTCACTGAGAATTCAATGCTATAAGGCTGTAACACTCTTTTTCGATTCATAATGAAAACTAGCCAGAAGGCTATCAGCGTGGGAGAGTTGATGTAAACTTAATCTAAGCCAAACTACTATAAATCTTGTGTTTATTTTCTCTTCCTCAAATTCCTTTACTTTATTTGCTATGATATTTTTCTATATTTTGAAATAGTTGTTAAAGTCTGAATTCTTCTTCAAATCTGTTGTTCATCAGACTCAGTTTAAAAGTAAAGTATTTTTACTGTATTTTAGAAAATCTATTTTCACACCTATTCACCCCCTCTAGGTGTTTATACTAGCACTTTCAATTAGTATCAAAGCATGTGTGCTTATTTTATTAAAGTGTTTTTACTTTTGAGTTAAAGATCTTCTATAACTAGTATTTTGGCTCAATGATTGGTTGAAGGACAAAGCAACACCATACCTTCTTATTTCAATAGAAATGAGTATAATGTATGGAAGAACAAGATGAATGCATTTCTTAGATCCAGAGATCCTCTGGAGTGGGATGTTGTTGAAAAAGAATTAATCCAAAGGCAATATCAACTTCAGACAAAGGGAAAGAAATGATTGAGAAAGATGCTGATGAATCCACATAAGCTGAAATTATTAAGAGATTGGCTCTTATTGCAATAGCAATTTATTCTTTATACTGCACTTTGTCTCCCGCTGAATATAACCGAATTTCTTCTTGTAAAACAGCAAAATAAGTTTGGGACAGACTGCATGTTACTTATGAGGGGACTAATCATGTGAAGGAAACAAAAATAAACATTTTGCTTGGACAATATGAATCATTTAGAATGAAGTCTGAAGAATCTATTTATGATATGTTCAATCGCTTTACATAAATTGTGAATAGCCTAGCTTATCAAGGTCAACCAATTTTTGGACTAATGAAAGCCAACAAACTACTGCGTGAACTTTCAAAAGACTGGAATTATGTGAAGACTTCAATTAGAGAAACTCAGAGGATCATGCCTCTATCAATTGACAAACTGATAGGCACACTTCAATCATACGAAGTGGAGTAGATCAATGACGAGGAAGATCCAAAAGGTAAGAAATCAATTGCATTAAAGTCTAACGTTGATTCTGATGTTACAAATTCAGATGATGATATGGATGATGAGGAGCTGACCCTTATGATAAAGAAATTCAGAAAATTGAATAGAAAGGGAAGAAGATTGAATTGGAAAAAGCAAAGTACGTAGAATTCACAAAAGAGATCAACGGAGGACATTGAAACTAACAAGGATGTTATATGCTTCGAGTGTAAGAAAAAATGGGTATATCAAACTAAACTGTCCTTTGTTGGAAAATAAAAAAGGAAAAGTTGAGAAGTACAAGAAAACTCTCAAAGCAGAAACCTGGAGTGATACCAAATGTAAAGAAAGCGAAGACGAATTTGCAAACATATGTTTGATGGCTCACTTAGAGTCAAACTCAAATTCAAAGACAGACATTGATTCAAATTTTGATAAAGAAATTGAGTTTAGTCACTCAAAAATTCCTATCAAAGTCTTTATGTATATAGATGAATTTTGCCTCAATCTTAAATCCTCTCTTAAAAGGATTTCCGAGCTGAAAAAAGAGACTTCTAAACTCAAGCAACAAGAAGTGTCTTGGAAAGTAAAATTTGAAAGTCTGAAAAGAAACTTCGATGATTTGAAAGAAAATTCCAATTCTCTTTCAAAAGAAAATGTTATTTTAAAAAAGGGAGATTTCAGATATTTCAAAAAGATTTTCCATAGGATCAGAAAATTTGAAGAAGATTCTTACAGCTCAAATACCATATTTTAATAAATTTGGTTTGGGTATGAATAATGAGCTCATTCTTTTAATTGATTTTCCTAAAGTAAAAGAGAGACTTAGACAAAAACCTGCAAAGGTATTTTACAGAAATCTTTTTCAAAAAATATTTGTAAAACTTGTTGGCGGAAGTGCTTTGAGATGTTCTAAGTGTAATAGCTTAAAGCATTTTGAGAATAAATGCCTTAAAGTTTGGAAACCAGTTAAAAATGATTGGGCAAAGACTGTTTTCAACATTAACTCTCCTAGACCCAAGAAAATCTGGATACCAAAGAAAGTTTGATTTTTCTTCTGATTATAGGTCACTATTTAAAGAAAAATCAAATGGTATTTGGATAGTGGTTGTTCTAAGCATATGACAGGAGACTCAAGCTGCTTCATAAAGCTTGTTAGACTAAAATGAGGAAATGTTTCTTTTGGAGGAAATAGCAAAGGGAAGATTATTGGACGTGGAATAGTGAAGATTGGAAGTCTACCATCAATAATGTTTCCCTGGTGAAAGGCTTAAACTACAATCTTATGAGTATAAGTCAGCTTTGTGATACAGGGTTCAAAATAAACTTTCAAGAATGCATTTGCTCTAGAATAAGTCAAGATTTCTCTCAATCATTTACTGGGTGAAGGCATGGCAACATATACCTTCTGGATGTAAATCTAGAAAATTCACAATGTCTTATTTCTATTCAAGATGAAGCAAATCTCTAGCATCAAAAGTTTGGTCATGTAAATATGAAGCAGATTGCAAAAATTTCTTCTAAGAAGCTAGTTTGAGGGCTTCCTAATTTGGCTTATCAGAAGTATGAGTTATGCACTCCATGTGTCTTAGGAAAACATATCATAAGTTCTTTTAAACTAGTAAATCAAGTTTCTACCAGTTGCATTCCCAGCTTCTCCATATGGATCTTTTCGAGTCTTGGCAGAAAGAAATATGGTCTAGTAATCGTGGATGATTATTCATGTTTCACTTGGATATTTCTTTTAGCAAACAAGTCTGAGACTTTTTCATATTTTTCAAAATTTGTCAAGAAAGTTCAGAACGAGATAGGTTATGCTATTTCAAGCATAAGAACATATCATGGAGGTGAATTTGAAAATCAGGATTTTGCAAACTTCTGTGATGAATCTGGTTTTCAACATGTTTTTTCTTCTCCATACACTCCAGAACAAAATGGGGTTGTGGAAAGGAAAAACAGATCTTTACAGGAGATGGCCAAAACTCTACTAATAGAAAATAAAATTTTGTCTCGTTTTTTAGCATATGCAATTTCTACTGCCTATTATATTATTAATGGAGTATTTTTAAAGCCAATTCTAGAAAAGACTCCCTATGAAGTATATAAAGGAAAGAAGCCAAATGTTTCCTACTTTCATGTCTTGGCTGTAAGTGCTTTATTTTGAAGAGTGCAAATGATCGATCTGGAAAGTTCGGGAAAAAATCAAATGAAGGAATTTTTCTTGGCTATTCTATATCAAGCAAAGCTTACAGGGTCTTTAACAAGAAGGCTCAATCTGTAGATGAATTTATGAAAGTCGGATTTTAGGATTATGTGCAGAATCAACCAGATCAAATTCGACTTGAAGAGTCTGAACTAGTTCTAGACTCAACAAAGTCTACTTTCCTTGGAGAATCTCAATATTCTAAAGTGTAGCAACAAGCAAACTTGAAGAATCAAAAGAAGCAGAGGATCAACAGATTCTCAAATCAAATAGTAACTGGAAGCATAAGTCAAGTCATCCCAAAGAACTCATCATTGGCAAAATTGATGAAGGAATCCGCATCAGATCCAAAGGAAAAGAAGACTCAAGTAGAAGAAGCATTGTGTGATGAAAGTTGGATAAAAGCTATACAAGAATAACTTAGGCAATTTAGCATCAATGATGTGTGGGAACTGATTCCAAAACTCAAAGGCAAATATGTGATTGGAACAAAATGGGCTTTCAAAAACAAAATGGATGAGAAAGGTAAAGTAATAAAAAAACAAAGTAAGGCTTGTGGAAAAAGAATACACACAGGAAGAAGGGATAGACTATGACGAGACCTATGTACCAATAGCAATGTTAGAAGCAATTAGATTATTACTTGCTTTTGTTTGTTATCAAAATTTTAGGTTATTCCAAATGGATGTCAAAAGTGCTTTCCTTAATGGATTCATCAAGAAAAAGTCTATGTGGAACAACCACTAGGATTTGAAGATTCAAGAAAACCAAACTTTGTCTACAAACTGAAGAAGGCTTTGTACGGTCTGAAGTAGGCATCTCGAGCTTGGTATGAAAGGTTGAGTAAGTTTTTAATAGACAGTAGCTTTGAAAAAGAAAAAGTTGATACAACTTTATTTATAAAAAAAGAAGAAAAAGACTTTCTGCTCGTATAGATTTATGTAGATGATATAATATTTGGTTCTCCTAACGAAAATCTCTACAATAAGTTTTAAAGATCTATGCAGGAAGAATTTGAAATGAGCATGATGAGTAAATTGACTTTCTTTTTGGGACTGCAAGTCAGACAATCAAAGAAATGAATATTCATTCACCAAGAGAAGTATGCCAAAGATCTTATCAAGAAATTTGGATTGGAAAATTTCAAAAAAAATAAACTCTCATATCAAGCTCATTAAAGCTTGACAAGGATGAAGGGGGAAAAAAGTAGACCAAAAGCTATACAGAAGCATGATTGGTTCTCTACTTTATCTTACTACATCTAGACCTGATATTTTATTCAGTGTGTACATCTATGTTAGATTTCAATATGATCCAAAAGAATCACATCTAAGTGATGTTAAACCCATTATCAAATATATTGCAATTTTCTAAGGTTGGGTCTATGGTATCCAAAATCATGAGACTTTACTCTACTTAGTTATTTTGACGTTGATCTAGCCGGTTGTAGAGTTGATAGAAAGAGCACATCTGGCACCTGTCAACTATTGGGACAAATGCTAATATCTTGGTTCAAAAGGAAATAAAGTACAATGGCTTTATCTACAGGAGAAACATAATATGTTGCTCTTGAAAGTTGTTATTCTCAAATTCTATGGATAAGACAACAACTAAGAGACTTTGGAATAGAAGAATCCTGCACATAGAAATTGGATGCGATAACACAAGTGCTATCAACCTTACCAAAACTCAATTCTTCATTCAAGAGCAAAACACATTGAGATTCATCATCACTTCATAAAAGATCATGCTCAGAATGAGGAGATTAATGTTCAATTTATTGAGCTAAAGAATCAACTGGCATATATCTTCACAAAACCTTTGGAGAAGAACTTATTTGAGTCAATTCGCAGCAAGCTGAATATCATATCTCCTCTCAATTAAAGTCTAAAGGTGATTAGACTCAAAACTTCAACTTGAGAAAGCTACCCAATCCAGGTATTTTATTTTTAGTATGTAAATTCTGATCATGTATGATTATATTTGAATCATCGCTTGCCTATTTTATTTTTAAAAATTACTATTTTATTGCTAAAATTCAGATTTCAAATATTTGGCAGTTACCTTTTTGAATTTATTCTGAAAAGGTATTTTTTTTGTGATGATTCGGTTACCTCTTTTCGATTTCTTTAAATACCTCAGAATATTTCTTTCAAGCACAACACCTTCAAACCCTAATACCAAATCTCTCTCTCTCTCTCTCTCTCTCTCTCTCTCTTTTTTTTTTTTTTACTCTCAAAATCTCTATGCAAGTTTCTTTCTTTCTTTCACTCGAATATGTCAACGAAATCCTCCAAGTCTCCATCAATGTCATACCAGAGGAAATCCTCTCATATAGCAAGTTAGGGTCCTCAAAACATGTGTGAAGGACCAACTCACTTTGATCTCACTTGTGAAGATTCTCCGCATAATTCTCCTCATCAATCTGTAGATGAGGAAGTTGAACAAGAAGTGATTCCTATTAAAGTAATGAGACCTAAAGTACTCTTCAAGCATTACACTTTTTTGAAACAAGGTGGAAGTCCAATGACATTTATCATTGACTTTCTGAAAGATAATGGGTATGGAAACGAAACCTTGTTTTTGAGAACGATGTAAGGACTAGGAGTGGCGCCAAAAGGAACGGCAGAAAAGGCATTTGTAAATTTTCCTAGCCTGAAAACAAAGATGATGATGAGAGAATTTTTACAAATTTTCAACCCCGGATGGGAGTGGCTGTTGAAATTCCTAGAGAAAGAACAAAGCTTTTTTTAAAAGAGCATAAAAGGGTTTATGCTCAAATTTTGAATAAAGGAGTGATAAACCCACGCACATCAACTTTGACTTTCTAGACTCCATATTGAGGGAAAGGTTAGCCAATCTTCAACTTGAAAAATTTTGTGCTGAGATGGTAGAAGCTTATCCTAAATTGACAACGTATTTTTACTCCAATATGTTTTTACTAGATCAAACTCACATTCAGTTCATTATTTGTGATAAAGTGTTTGTTGTGGATGTAAATATTCTGGCTGATATTCTAGGAGTAGAACATAGTGGTTTTCTACCTATAAATGTCTCCATCAATCAAGCTACTCGATTTCTAGGGAAGAATAGATTACCAAGTGGGAGTATCACTTACTCTCGCATGCCAGCTTCACACATTCTGCTGCATAAAATTGTGATCAATTGTATTAGAACCAAGGCTGTCTCCAAGATTGATGTGTCAAGATTTGAAGCAAAGATTATGTGGGCAATTTGCAATTGCATTCCTTTTTCTCTCCCACATACTATCTTTTTGCATATGTATAGAATTGTGATGAACGACAAATGACAACTGCCCTGCTCTACCTTGATTAAAAGATTGTTCAAACACTTTCAAATCTAGTTGCCCTCTCAACTTTGATCAAGAACTCTCAACTCCTATGGAGATAGGAATGAAGATGATTTCCAAAATGAGGCTAAAAGATATGTCTAAGGCCTTGGATATTTTGAAGAAGGAATCATCTACCAGAATGAAGGAACTACTGCAAGGAAGCGAAAAGGAAAAGATACTATCCAAAAGACTTCAAAGAAAAAGAAGTCTATCCTCCTGATGGATGAAGAAGAGGAGGATGATCTGACAATTTCTCGCCTTGTGAAATCTTCAAGGTTATCCTGATTCTGAAGAGACAAAAGATGAAAAAGAAGAAGAAGAAGAAGAAGAAGAAGAAGAAGGTGAACAAGTAGAGGAAGAAGTTGAACAAGAAGATGAAGATGAAGGTGATGCTGAAAAATCAGTAGAGAATGAGAATGAAGATGAAGATTCTGAAGGAGATACTGATGCAATACCAATATCGGATGACATTGAAGAGGATAGGGAAAATGCTACATTGAAAGGAGAAGACATTGAACAAGAAAAGAGATCTAGCACTGGAAAGGGAAAGGTACAAGAAGAAGAAGTCTCATCTCAACTTGAAGGTACCAAAATAGGGGGAGATCATGAAAAAACTCCTGCACCCACTACTAGTGATGGCATTGGTCGATCTCCTACAGATGCTGAAGATGTCTTTGCTTCTCATTTTCCTAAAGTTGAGGTTGAAGAAGAAACTCTGAATTGGGACAAGCAACAAACTGCAAGCATTCAAGTTGATGTTCCTTCACTTTTGGATACTTCAAGGGTTCACTTTGTTGAAGCTAATGCCCAAACTGACCCTAGCACAAACTATCCAAGGATAATGGAACTCCTTTTGGAGATAAAGGCACAGCAATATGCCATGGAGGTTGAAATCCAAAAGTTACATACTGCCTTAAGGTCTACCTCAAATTTTCTAACTAGCAAGGTACAGTCTTTTGATACTCAAGTTCAGACACTGAATCAACAGGCTTCACAAACTGTAGCCAAAGTACAAAATGTCTATCATCAGTGCCAAGAGAAGCTTGAGGCGGCAGTGTAGTCGCTGGAAGATTTCCAACTTGTTCACGTTCCCAAATAACCCTAAATGACTCCATCTTTTTATATCATTTTTATTCACATTTTTTTTATTCTAACTTTCTCTTTCTTTTTGATGTTGACAAAAAGGGGGAGAAATGAGAGCAGATTTAAAAAGTTCATGTTTGTTTTGTTTGTTTGAACTTGGTTATGTTAACTTAAACCTTTATGTTCTACTGTTAACTTTTGTGGTTGTGGATAACTTTTGTTGAACTCTACATTGTTATGTTATTACAGAACTGTTAAGACTAATATATATATTTTTTTTTTGGATATAGAATCAATGTCATTTAGTTCTATAATAATATGTTCTTATTATAAGTTATCATGTGCTACTAAAGTGTTGTTTTGCAGGATATAAGTTTTTAAATCTATATGAAAGTTTTGTCACCATAAAAAATAGGGAGATTATTGAAGAAAACTCCTATTAAACTTTGAATTTGACAAAACTTTTCATTCTGAAGTAAAACGGACTTTTGTGGAATTCTCTCAAAGTCTTTCCTATACCATAAGTCTACCTCCACTCTGACGAAGACCCAGATTGAACACGAGTGAAGAACGAAGATTTAATCAAACTCGGGATTATTTTTCTTCCTTCAAGGCTTCAATACGAATAAGATATATATGGCTTTTTGGTTGGAAATACCAATTACCTTTTTGGTTATCTTTATTGGAATCAATCATAGAACGGAAAAATCATTTTTGGAAAGCAAGTTTATTTGAAAAAAATCTACTTATGGAAACCAAGATTCTGATTGTATGGGCAATCAGGATCATCGGACTTTCATCTCAATCTTCAAATGGCTCAAGATCTCCTTGATTGATTATGTCCAACGAGTTGATTAAAAGAATTCCTCTGGAAAGTGCCAACGTTCAAAAAGGTGTGGAGGAGTATTTAATGAGGTTTTTCAAGTCATTCGAGAAGTGCGTGAAAGAAGAATTCCAAAGTTCGAAACTTCCCAAATTACTTACTCTTCCTCATACAGTGCTCAAACTTGTATTCGAAAAAGAGAGAAACTCTAAAGAGTGAATTTGTGAGAGCAGTAGAAATTCTTCACTTAGAATTCAATGCTATAAGGCTGTAACACTCTTTTTCGATTCATAATGAAAACTAGCTAGAATTCTATCGGCGTGGGAGAGTGGACATATACTTAATATAAGCTGAACCACTATAAATCTTGTGTTCATTTTCTCTTCCTTGAACTCCTTTACTTTATTTGCTGTGATACTTTTCTGTGTTTCGAAATAGTTGTTAAAGTCTTAATTATTTTTCAAAGTCTGTTGTTCATTAGACTCAGTTTAAAAGTAAAGTATTTTTACTGCATTTTGCAAAATCTGTTTTCACACCTATTCACCCTCTTCTAAATGTTTATACTAGCACTTTTAGATGGTGCTACTTTTACACCAAACTTAGTAGATAATATAAACACGAGCCCCTTTTTTTAACACTATAATCCCCTCTATTTCCAAATTTTAAGAATTCAGCCCTCTCAGGGAACTACAATTAAAAAATAAACAATTCTGCACAAGTGACATATAGAGAGTATAATTGATAAAGAGATAATAGAAGTTTCGAATTGTCACCAAAGTCCTCCGCCACCTTTAAGCTGCGCTTGGTTTAACCTTGGAAATGGGCCTTAGGGAAAAGCAAATGTCTTTGGCCCAAAAGGACTTTGGGGAAAATATAAATTGCGTTTGGTAAAAGGTTTTTTGCAAAGCTATTTTGGGGTGAGAGTGCTTAGCAAATCTTTTTTTTTTCTTTTTTTTTTTTTTGTAAAGGGCTTTTGGATTTAATTTTTCTTTCTTATTAAAAATATTAAACTCTTTGCCAACTCTAGTGAAAGTAAGGGTAGTTTGGAACAATGAGAGGTAAAACCAAAAGACTAAAGAATTGATGAGAATAGCTTTGAAAAAAAGACTAGTTTCATGACGTGCGGACCCCTGGAATGCCATAACTTTGCACAAAAAGACACTTAAGTGCCATAACTTACAAAATGTACAATTAAGTGACAAAATCGGAGCAAAATAGGATTATTTGAGTGCCAATCCGGCCAAAGTCCGGCCAAAAGGCTGACGTGGTATTTTTCCGGCGAAGCGAGCCCAAAACAACGCCGTTTTGCATGTTGATGTGGCCAAATAATGCAAAAAATGAACGTCGTTTTGGACGACGTGGTAAAAAAATATATATAAATTAATTAAATTTAATTTTTAAAATTAATTAAATTAAATTTAAAATTAAATTTAGTTAAAATATTTTAAATTAATAATTTTAAAATTAAATTTAGTTAAAATATTAAGAAAATAATAATTTTAAAATAAAAAAAATTATAAAAAAGGGGGCGATGGCTGAGGGCTGAGCCACCGCCCCCTTTTTAATTTTAAAATTATTATTTTTTAATATTTTAACTAAATTTAATTTTAAAATTATTATTTTTTAATATTTTAACTAAATTTAATTTTTAATTTAATTTAATTATTTTTTATATTATTTTTTTTACCACATCAGCCCAAAACAATGTCGTTTTTGCATTATTTGGCCACGTCAGCATGTAAAACAGCGTTGTTTTGGGCTCACTTCACCGGAAAAATGCCACGTCAACCTTTTGGTTGGACTTTGGCCAAAGTGGCACTTAAGTGATCCGTCTTTATTCGAATGTGGTACTTAAGTGTACCTTTCGTAAGTTATGGCACTTAAATGTCCCTTTGTGTCAAGTTATTGCACTTGAAGCGTTCTTTTGCCCTAGTTTCATCATTTGACCAAATGCTAAAAGCCCAAAACTAATTCCAGCTTTAAATTTTCAGCTTTCTCAAGGCCAACATTTGATCAAAAGCCTCTTCGATAGGCTTGCCAAACACCATAGCATTTCCCCAAGAGGCTTTGGAGGGTAAAAGCCTATTGAGAAAATTGAACAAACACACCCTTAATATGTCTAAATAGGCTTCCAATCTTCAAATTATTGGTTGAAGCCTTTTTTCAGGGTTAAAGGAGCCGTTGCACCAACTTCTTTGGCAAAAAGACATGCTTTCTACAAGATCAGTGTGCAATCTGTGATAAAAGCAAAAGTTCTCTAGAAATAATGCCTTCTACATTTATGGCCCGGTTGACTCTCTAATCTACTCTTACAAAAATTGAAAAACTACTCCGTTGTTCTCCTAGCTTATTTTATATGGATTTTATAATGTGAAAGTAGTCATTCACCAATTTGAAAACAGGAATGTAGAAGCATGTATTGCGTCCTCTACTCCTTTTGTAACAAGAGCTACTTCTATGTATGGTTTCTCCAATTTTTTCATACTTATATTGAGTTGATTATTCACCTTCTACCTATTGGTCGCTCCAACTATAGTAACGTCTTTTGATTCCACAAAAGCTACTCACCTTCTACAAGTTCATCCAAGCCTCAATCACCCATCATCCTATGGCTTGTTCACCTTTCAATATAGGTCTAAATGGCCTTAGATAGTCAATACTTCATCCACCTTCCGTGAATACAGCGCTCCACCAGGCTTCTGACTTTTCTGTCCCTAACTCCATCTGCATATTGACATATGTATCTATAAACTGGTTCCACTCAAACAATGCACGCATAAGTAGCTTTTGATTATTGTATCATCTTCAAAATATCACGAAGAAGTTTCTCAACAACCCACATATCCCAAAGCAAAACGTAGTCTTGTAACTAGCTGGATTGATCAACAAATTGACGTAATTACTGGTACATATTTTTTCAAATTCAGAAAATCGTAGAAGATATAAAAAATGTGGCTCTACCTCCACACCTAAAATGGCTCCATACACCTTTGTTCCTTGTCTAGATTTTATTCAATGGAAAAGATTTTCCTACAAAACTTAAATTTGGGAAAATGATTTCTTCTTTGAAAGAATTAGAAAAAGTTTCTCAAGATGTGTCTAGGTGTTGACACTTGGACCCAAAATTGTAGGCTTGGGCAAATTTTAGTTTCTGGATCCCAGAGTTCGGGACTATGTCTCCGGCAACGGGGCTTGGGTCCATTGAGGCTAGGCCAAGGAGTCGAGCAACCATTCCTAGATATATTGAGACCAAGCCCGAACCCCCGGTGCCCATGCCCAATGCCTAAGTCCATAAACATTGTACTTAGGTCACCAACACTTGAGCTCTAATATCCAACAATCACGCTTAGGTCCATAGACACGGTGTATAGGTCCTCGGTGCTCGAGGCTTGGGTACTTGATTAATGAAACATTCATTATTATAAAATTATTTTTTAAATGATTGTTTTTATATTTAAAAATCGAATTTATGACTATTTTTATTTTTAAAATTCGAATTTTTAATTATGTTTATCTAAAAATATGAAATTTTAATTGTTTTAATTTATATTCTTTCTTTCTTTTTTCTTTCTTTATTTTTATTTTTGCTTCTTCCTTGGCCGATCGCCAGCCTCACCCGAGATCGCCAAAGTCTCACTAAGCTCTAACAACCTTAGGTGAGGCTTGAGCCTCGCCGACCCGCTCACCCAAGGCTTGATTCTTCATTCAAGCTTATTGTAGTCTATGTGAAACCCTCCGCTTCCTCCGCCGTCGACTTCATTCAAGCTCGAGTGGACAATTGACTCACAAGGCCTCAAGCTCACCATGACTACTGACCTCTGGCAAGCCTCATGCTCACCAATTTGGGGAGCTTGAGCCTCACTGACCTAGGGTGAGCTCGCCCTTTGTAAGCCGGTTGGGGACGAACTACTAGAAAAAGGAAACGGGGATGGTGGTGAGAAATGAAAGAAGCAACGGAGAGGAAGAAGGAATAGAAAAATAGAAAATTAAAAAAAAAAAATCGAATTTTTTTTAGTAATTTTCTCTAGGTAAATCAAATCAGATTCTCCAAACCGTATGGCAAAAAATATTTTCTAATTTATTTTTTGGTTTCAGTCAAATACCAAAAAATGAAATCATTTTTTTGATAAACATTTTTCAGAAATGGTACATTTTCGCAAAACAAATAGAACCTAAAGCTATAATATCTATCATGTATGAATAGTACTGGCTGATGTGGATCAAGTCCCACATCTGAATAAACCATCTCATTTCGAAATCTTCATATGCATTCTTATAGAATCCCAGCAAAAATAAGAAAATCCCCTCAGTTTTAATTCCAATAACAATTTCAGGTGGGTACAAGAAAGAATTTGATTAGCTGCTCAGCTCATTTACTGGAGATTTTCTCACTAAGAATGGCCACAAAAAAGCTTCTCTCCACATTTCCAGCTTTGTACCTTTCGTTGACCCAATCTCTCGGAAAGAAACATTGGATTTCCTAGGTGTTTAGGCAGAAATAACAAGAAGAATTATTTTTTTATAAATGCATAAAAAACGAGCGATTATTTATGTGGAAAATCAACCATAATTAAAAGGGTATTTTCCTCACATAACTAATCTAACCGAAGCTAATCCGTGGTGATGAAATCAACCATCTTCTTGATCAGCTCCTCAGCCCTCTCGTTCTTGCTAAATAGATGGAAGCAATGTCCCTCATCCTTGGCCTCCACAAGCTCCGCTTTCCCCTTCCACCCGCTCCCGCACAGCGCCTCATAGTACTTCACCCCTCTATTCCTCAGCCAATCTTTCTCCGCCACGCACACCAGCACCTTCTCGCACGCCGTCTTGGGCAGGTCCGGGTCGACGGCCGGGTTCAGCTTCGGGTCATCGTCGAGCCCGGAGCTCGTCGGGCACATGAACTTGTACATCTCGTCAACCTCTTTGCCTCCGAAGAACGGGTGCACTATCAGCATGCCCTTGATCCGGACGCCCGCCAATCCGGCCGCGCCGGCTCGGGCCGCCACGTACTGGCCTATGTTGGCGCCGGCGCTCTCCCCAACTATGAAGACCCGCTCGAGATCCGCATACTGGTTCAGCCACGGTTCCGGGCCCGATCCCTCCGAGTGGCCCGCGATCCACTTTAGGGCTTCGAACGAGTCCTCGTATGCAATGGGCAACGGGTTCTCCGGGGCCAACCTTCAATTACCGGAAGTAATTATAAGTTGAGTTGGCCAACGGTTATATATTTAAATTGCCCAATAAACCACATTTTCTTTTCTTTTTTTTAACAATTGATATACTTTGATCGTAATTCCGCCAATATTTTAACAGGGTGTTGACATTGCGGACACATGATAATGATATGCCCTCCGTGTCGGCACTTACATAGAAAAATGCACGTCGTCGAGAATTGGAATATTCCGATCAGACGTGCATCAATTAAAGAAACATGAACACTAAGTGCATTGGGTGATTGATCTCGAAGTTCATCGACTTGATTGCAAAATCTACTAAAATCTTTATCACCAATGAAAATTAACTCAATATTTCCTGTGCCAAATCCTAATCGATAATTTACCATTAATAAAAATATTTTCTTCTAATAAGTAATCTTTGCAAGGTAGAAAAAATAAGATTTCTATGACACACTTTAAGTAATGTGATGCAACATCTCATAAGCATATGGATGTGTTTAATAGGGAAAAAAATACCAATGAAAGTTACCTTAATCATCTCATAGCATATTTATTTTGCAGAAAATGAATAAGTTGAAAAATATTTCTTTATAAAAATAATCGAATTGTATCGTTTATAAAAATATATAAATAAAAAATATTTTCAATGTTCATGAAAATATTTAGCAATAAATTGTTATCGGCAATAAAAAATATTTTTCATTAATTAATTATTTTGAATAATATAAATAATTAACTCTAAAAAAACACTTTTCAAATCGTTCATTTTTATCGAAATAATTGAGCCCACCGAAAAATCTTTCCCATCAAGTAATTTTTATAATTTTCAAATGCAATATAATAATGTGGTCGTAGAGAAAATCATGAGCACGGCTTTTTTCTTTTTTTTCTTTTTTCTTCATGATATTATTTAGTAGACTAGACATCAAACCTTAAACCCCGCGACATCGACATCTATCATTCTTGGGTAATTCGTAATTTGCCAAAAACATTATGATTGCTGACCTGAACTTCTTGACATGCCACGCCATCACGTCAAGATTCTTAGTGACGAAATGAGAGCACTTTCAATAGTTATATCATTTAAAAATCACTCTAATTTTTCGATGATGTTTTAAAATTAGTTATCGTTTATTTCGATCTACCAGAACTTGTATCTATCTACCCTCAAAAATTAATCTGCCCCCTTCCCGTCAACGTCTTCTTCACTTAATTTAATAAATAAGATTTGCTAGTCAGTCCAGCTATGCTACTCCTTAAGTATGTCTGGCTTTCTTCAAATTTTTAAAAAATGCGAAAAGAAAAAAGAGAAAATACTAAACGACATGCTCTACATGAACTCAAAACTAGAATTTCGGATCAATCATAAAAACTGGTCTTAGTCAAAAAGAAATTCAAAACTTATAATAACCACGAATTAACGTGAGAGTCGGCAAAGGTAGCATGCCAATAAAATAGAATAGCAGTAGTTGTTGGGATTATTATTCGATCCATTGTCGGCCTAGAATAATCTCGATACATTCGATGACGGGTGTGTAACTTATTTTATAAACTAGCAATTAAAGATCCTAATTGTTGTCGTCTAGCTAAAAGTTAGGTGAAAATTAAAATCGGATAATAATTCAAAGTGGGGGAGAGGGGATAGTGATCACACCCTTATATTAGTACTCGAGAAAGCATCGCGATTGACAAAAGGCATCGTTAGAAGTACCTGTAGTCGATGGAGATTGCGACGACATTGGCCCGAGTCACCATCGTGGAGAGGAAACCGTTCGATGCCGTGTCGAAGGGCGACCCGCGCAGAACCCGCCGCCGTGGTAGTGGATGAGGAGGGGCAGTTTCGATCCGGGCCGCCACCGGCCTTGCGGACGAAAATCCGGGCCGACACGCCAGTCTCGGGCGAGAGGACGATGTCCTTGGTCTCGATCCCCGTCTCCGGGTCGAGCCCGGCGGGGATGGGCTTGATCTGCTCGAACAGCTTGTACTTCTCCACGCGTCCGTCCTTGTAGACCCTGAAGAAGGGTCGGAAATCTCGGGCCACCTCCGAAGCGCCGGAGTCCATCTTCTCCTTCTTGCTAGAACTGTGTGAAAGTATCAGAGAGAGAAAGAGAGAGAGAGAGAGAGAGAGGGTGATGATGAAAAAGAAGATGAAATTTATGCGGTGACAGAAGAGATAGAAAGAGGAGATGAAGCTAGAAGTCCAAGCCACATTGAATGAGACATGACTTGTCCGGTGGAATGGTTGGTGGAACCGTCTAGGCTGGCCTTGTCCTGGTGGGGCTGGCATAGTGATTGGGGGACATCGTTGTCATTGCCCTTTTGCTTTACTCTCCCTTCAGTTGTCGGTCGATCTTTTTCAGCAGAAGGAACAATCAATGGCTCCAGCTGGTCGCTAGTTTGGATTTGACCGCATTACAGAACGAATCTAGGTGATTCCATGAAATGTTCTTGGATTACCCGACCCAAATACCTCCGACTGATTCTTATTGGGTGGACTTGATCCAAATCCGCATAGATAATTCACATGTTATGTAATCTCGAATTTGTTCCCATTTACTGGAACTTCGAAAGTTACAATCATTGTTTTTTTTTTTAATATTTAAGAAACTTAAATTGGCTGTACCAAAAGCTTTTCGAATATATTTCTATCAAATAATATTTCTTTTAAAGTTGCATTTTAATGTATTTTTTAGTTACAGTTTACGAAACGGTCTCTATTTTCTATGAAAACTCTTCAAGTTCACATTTTCTCAAAGATTTTCTTGAAATTATAACCAAATGCAGCTGTAAAGGTCTAGAAATCACATAAAGCTTTCTAAACCTCTAAGTCATGGTAAAATGATGATTGTTGAAAGAATGAATACACCAAAAGTCCTCTAAGTTATGTCACCAGATGAAATTTAAGATTATTTTATGTGATGTTCACATTCAGCGGTACCATTTCGGGGGAAACGCACCAGACTATTCCCAAAGGTTGGGCCCAAGGGATTTTCCACGCCCTCCCATAGCTAAAATGGTATACTAAAATGTTTGGACTGGATTAGGTTGACGGTTGTGATCGAGTTCAAAAATCCTGGCCCAGGTTATAGCCGTGGCTGTAACCGAGTGCATGGGTCATGGCCATGGTTGTGATCGAGTGCATCAATCGTGATCGAGGTCGTGGCTGAGTTGTGAGGTTGTGACTGAGATGGCCTAGGCTTTTTTTTTTTTAAGGTTATTATCCAAGCTCACCCATTAGGCCTTTGAGCCTCTCCAGCTTAGGTGGTTCAATGGGTCGTCCGCCTGTTGATTAAGCCTTTTCGCTTGTCCTGGTAGCCGCGGAACTTTAAAAGGCCTAGTGTAATTTGCCCATTCGTTGGCTTCTCGGCCTTGGACTAGGAGGTTCTCAAATCAGATGACAACAGTGCAATTCAGATTTTTTTTTTTTTTTAATGGCATGCAATTCAGTTTTAGTAGAGAAGGCGAGGCACGATTGTCCTGGAAAATTGGAGAGACCAAAAAAAAAAAGGGAAAAGGGTGAAAAGTGAATGCCTTTTCCTCACGCTTTTATTTGTTACTAGACATCGACTTCTGTTGCACGAGGATAAATCAAAAGTATGCCTAATGAGTGAGTTAGAAATGATTTGATCCATACACATTTATTATCACATTTTGGACTATTACGACTGCGACATTATTTGATTATGCTTTTGTCCTATGATTGTGCAAGATTTGCGTATATGCTAAAACACGAGGGAAATTTAAAACCACTATAATTTTTCCTTTGAATATAATGAAAGGAAATTGTCGTTTATAATATGCAAGTAGTATGATTCTTCTTGTATTACCATAGAATTTTTTTTTTCACGCCTATATTCTTTCAAAAAATCATCCAAAAAGTATAATTTAATGTGTAACATTCTGCAAAATTTTCACTTTTATTAATAAGAAAAATGAAATTAACACCCGAATGATCCTTAGGTTAATTTAAGAGATAAGAATAGTATAAGTGCATTATTTTCGTACGAAAGCTCACTTAAATACCATAATTTTTTTTTTTTTTGCATACTTAAGCACCACATTGGAGTAAAATGGATAATTTTAGTGCCATTTCCGACAAATCATCCTGCATGTTTGAATTAATTTTCCATTATGATGTGGATTTCTTTTAATGTTTTTAATATTTTTTTGAATTTTACTATTTTTTTGAATTTTTTTCTTTCATTTTTTTTTCAATACCAGCAAGAATAACCAACTATCGTCGGTTGCAAAGACCTTGCCCTCGGCCAATGTGGTCGCAAAGGCCCCGGGTGGGATTCTCTGCCGCAGGTGAGGTAGCCCTTTCACAGTCTAGAGAGGGCCTTCACGCCATCACCTGCAGCTGCCAAGGCCTCACCTAAGGCCATTGCAGCCTTGCTCATGGCGAAAAAGGCCGCGATGGCCTCACCTATGGCCTTTGCAGCCGCACCAACCATGGGCAAGGTGGCTCTTGCCTAGTCTAGGTGAGGCGTTTGCAACTGACAAGGGTTACTAAAGACCTTAATTGGCACTAAAAAAAAGGGGAAAAGAAAAATTACAAAAATTTAAAAATTATCCATGTTTGCACTAGCAATGTCATTTAGGATGACTGGCGTCCATGTTGGATTTTCGGACGACTCAAATCGCCAATTGCAAGTGATCGATCTTTTAAATTTATGACACTTAAGTGAGAGAAAAAAGAAAAATTATGGTACTCAAGTGAGTATCGTATAAAAGTTATGATACTCGTAGTATTCTTATCCCTCAATTTAATATATATGATTTTGAATGAAGTCTTATTTTTGATGTATCCAAAAATCAACCTTTATATTTTAGAAGATTAAACTCAAAATATTAAATGGATTTTCTTCAATGAAAACCACAGTATATTAATTCCCATTCCTTCTTACATCTCATCTCATAATACAAAGCAACTCAAAAAATAGAATACAAATTGTGTAGAAAAGTTTTTGAAATGTTTGAATATTTGCTTAATAAAATATCAATAACTTTTAAATTATGAATTGAAATAATCATTTCGAAGACAATGTTAGATTATAAGGAGAATTTTTATAATAATTTTTTAAGAGTTCCACTATTCATGGATAAAATGTCAATAACTATTAAATTGGAAAACAAAGAAAAAATAAATCAATAATGAGAGTATCAACTAAATGGGACTAATGGTTTTAAAAGTTTTGGAATCCTCTCTTTAAAAGTTGGACAAATTCTTATACCAGAATATCATCAATAAAGACAATCACAAACTGGTCTAAATAAGGCTGAAATATTCTATTCATCAAATCCATAAATGCAGCCGAGGCGTTAGTCAATCCAAATGGCATAACAAGGAACTCATAGTGTCCATAACGATTCCTGAACCCAGTCTTAGAAATGTCCTCCTTCTTAATTCTTAACTGATGGTATCCCGATCTCAAGTCAATCTTAGAAAAGACCGAACTTCCTTGGAGTTGGTCAAACAAGTCATCAATTCTAGGCAAATGATACTTATTCTTAATGGTCACCTAATTCAACTGCCTATAATCAATACACAAGCGCATCGATCCATCTTTCTCTTTCACAAATAAGACCGGTGCACCCCAAGGTGAAGCACTTGGTCTAATGAATCCTTTATCAAGTAACTCCTGCAGTTGTACTTTCAACTCCTTCAATTCAACTAAGGCCATTCTATATGGGGCTTTTGATATTGGTCTCGTTCCAGGCATTAATTCGATTTCAAACTCAATCTCCCGCTTTGGCGGCAATCCAGGCAATTCCTTAGGAAATACATCTTGAAATTCGTTAACTACACGAACTTCCTCAAGATTAGGCTCCTCCCTTGCAAAATATCTAACTATGGCTAGGTACCCTTGACATCCTTTGTCAAGTAACTTACAAGCTTCTACTGCCGAAATAAGCGCTACAGGCAAATGGGTTTGACCTCCTAAAAATTCACAACTAGACTAATCAGGTAAAACGAATTGAACCACTTTTCTATAACAATCCATTCTAGCCCGATACTTACGAAGCCAGTCCATTCCTATAATAACATCAAAATCATACATAGCCATTACAACCAAGTCTATTTCCATGTCCTTTCCTCCCATTGATATCTTACAATTTCCACACACCAAGACAATACCATGTCCTTTAAAGGCGTGGAAACACAAAGAGGCGTCTCAAGAGACATAACTTCTATTTTATTCAAACATCTATATCTTTCATACACAAACGAATGCGTTGCACCCGTGTCAAACAATGCATATGCCTTTTTACCATTAATAAGAATCGTACCTGAGATAACATTCTTGGAAGCTTCCGCTTCCTCCTGGGCGATCGCATACACCCTTCCTTGCGCAGGTGGTCTCTGAGGATTTCCTTGCAGATTCAACCTAACAGCACTCTGATATCCCTATCGCACCGAGCCAACACTCACTTGCGACCTCTCTTGTAGGCAATTCCTCCTAAGATGACCCATTTGTCCACAGCCAAAACATTTCTGTTGTCCCGTACAAAATCCTGGGCCATGGCGTCCATTACAATTCTGACAAATACTAGGCTGATAGGGTGCTTTCCCTATATTCATACCACTCCTTGCCCCTCCAAAATTTCCAAAATTACTCTTCTTCTTCACATTCCAAGTCTGACCTTGACCAGAATAAGGTCTCTTCCATTTTCTCACATCATTAATATTCAACGGTTTCTTAAACTCCGACCGTTCCCTCAACAGCTCCTGCTCCACTAATTGCGCCCTTTCATAAATCTCATTATAATCTCTTATGCTCAAAGGCACCAGTTGCTTCCTAATGTTAGTCCTTAGCCCTTTCAGGAATCTCTTAGCCTTCTCTTCCTGATCCTCAATCAATCTAGGAGCATATCTAGACAATTCAGAAAATCTAGCCTCATATTGATCTACAGTCAACCCCTTTTGTTCTAGCTGAACAAATTCAGTAATCTTCCTATCCTTAGCACAATCAGAGAAATGATTCCTATTGAAGACCCTAACAAACTCCTCCCGCTTAACATCGATACTGGTGGAAAGATTATGTCCTTCGAAGCCCTCCACCAAAACTTCGCATTTCCCTCCAATTGGTACTCTTCTGCTAAAACTATTTTCTTAGCATCGGTGCAGTCCAACAAACTGGAAAATTCGTTCCATCCCATCAATCCAATGCTCGCCTCCTCGGGACTTCCCATTCCATTAAACTTAAGTGGCTTCACTTCAAAAATTGCTCCATTAGTCCTTGAGTGTACGGCGTTACGCTCCGGGCCGTGTTCTTTGCGCCGCCTCTCCATCAAATTTCCAATATTGGCTAATGCCTCAGGGATATCTTCCATTCGGGTTCAGCCCTTGCAGCAGAGGCTTCAGCCCTCGATGGATGAGCACTTCCAGCTCGCACCATGACTTTCCTGCAATTTCCAAGCATTGCCTCAGGAATAATTTGAGACTCACTGCCTCCACTCAAGCAATTACCACTACCACATAAGTAACATATACATGTTATTGGCACCTAAAGGCAATCCAAAACAAACTACTAGGGATCTACGAGTGAATTCTCATCACCCGTTATTCAATTATTTTGTTCCACATGCTATGGTGTGCATTGTCATCATGTGCCTCAATTCCAAATGAGGCTCCTTATCACTCCACCTATAACCACTCGCTCTGATACCAAAAAAGGAGACTTGTAGCACCCCAAACCCTTCGGCGATCGCCACAAGCTTTGATGTTACACTTTATTACCATTTCCTATCCATGCTTAGAACAAGCGTCATTAATCACAGGCATTTTTTTTTTAAAAGCGGTCCCAGCGCGACTCATAGCAGAAACAAATTAAACATCACCATCTATCCCCTTACCAATCCATGATACCAATACACACCAGCTAAACATCAGGATTTTATAAACAAGCTTTGACACTTTGCTTACATACATACATGACAAGATGGGATTCCCTTCGGGTCGGTACAAAACAAGAAAAGCTAGGACTCTGCCATGTCCTGCCTAAAATCTAAAAAAGAAATCCTCAACCTTCAACATCATAGAGCACAAACCCCCATCGAAAGTGTCGACTATCTACATCAAAAGATCCAGCTCCTACTCATCGCGCGCAGGTCTCACACCCAACCCAGTGCATCAGGCGGTGGCGGCGGCAACATCCCTCGCATAGCTCCATCTCGACGAACGTGCACAGAAATGAACTCCTGAATGACAGGGCCCCCAGCCAAGCCTATGTCGTACATTACTAGACGGCGCACTCGAATAAAAGTCAGTCTGGGAACAGAGGGACAGTCTATCTCAGCACACTCGACCTCTACATCGGACGGTAGACCATAAAACACCTCCCGCGAGACGGTAGGAAGCGGCATACTGCTAATCTGAAATGTTATTCCCCAAAAGGGGTGAGTACAACCACTCAGCAGATAGGAAATCCAATAACAACTCAATGCACCATGCATATCATCATACGATGCAGGCATTACTTACCTTGATGTCATGTGTATTCATGCATCATCATATCATATATCATTATCATCATCATGCATTTCATCATGCATATCATACATCATCATCATCATCATCATGCATATCATCATGCATATGATATCATAAGTGATCATCATATCACATCACATCATCATCATCATCATCATCATCATCATCATCATCATCATCATGCATATCATCATGCATATAATGTCATAGGTGATCATCATATCACATCACATCATCATCATCATCATCCTCATGCATATCATTATGCATATAATATCATAGGTGATCATCATATCAAATCACATCATCATCATCATCATCATCATCATCATCATGCATATCACCATCATGCATTTAATTTCCATTTTTATCTTTAGATTTGATCACCACATCACCCATTCTCAATTATCAATTTCATCATCATCCCTTCGGGCAAAGACCTCCGATAGGGTTCCCAGCATTCAGTCTCCCAGGCTACCGGGCTTCCAGCCCCCCACATTCTAGGCATTTCGCATCTCAACTAGCATCACGAGACATTCCCTTCGGGCAGAAACCTCTGACACGGCTTCCGGCCTTTACCCTTCTAGCCAGGCATCCCGCACCCCAATCCTGGCGTCGCGAGGAACCTCCGGGCATGTATCCAAGATACAACCGGACATCCGGCCCCCCCACATTCCGGGCATCCTGAATCTCCCAGGGAATTTCGGCAATGCATCTCTATACATTCCGGCCTCATCCTCCACCATCACCTCTTACTCACTTATCATTATCCACATTCATCATTCTTTTGATCTCATTATTACATGGCATATAATTCACACATGCATCACAATTCATGATCATACATGCACCAATGTCATGTAACAATGCATAATAAATTCAATGGAATTCATGGCCAATAAAATAATCCCTTTTATTTTATTATTATTTTATTATTTTATTATTTAATTTTATTATTATTTTTATTTATTTTCATAAATAAATATTAAATTCAATATCTATGATTTTCCCAAAATCATAATATTCAAACAATCATTAAACAACCCAATAGTATGACAATTTCATACAAAATTCATGGCCAAATTGAAATTCACACAATTTCACAATTTCCACAAAATAGCACATGATATTCGGATAATAACCAGAATGCACAGTTTCCAAATAAATTCGATTAAAATACTCATATGGCCTCCAAAAATTACGAAATTTTACAGAGTGATAGCCAAGACATTTTCGTACAACTTTCATGAAGAACTCCAAGCCAGATTCTTTTTAGATTATTTTACACGACCTCACGAAGCTTCTGGAACCACTACCGCATCGTCCAGAATACACATCTCCGAAATATTAAGATTTCACCCATCTATTCTCTTTCGTTTCCTCTGAAATTTGGATATGTTATGTATCAAGGTGTCCTTTACAAGTTTTATGAAGAGATCTAGGTCAAATAACCAAATTATGGTCACCATTTAAGTCCACGAAGTCTCGGGTGTCTCGAAACACATCACCAAAATCATCGTCTTCAAGATCTAGCCGATTTACTAGGCTATACTTGTTCATTTCTCTTCAAATTCGAGTATGTTGTAGTTTAAGATGTTACCTACAACTTTCATGAAGACATCGAAGTCATATTTGTTGGAGAAATCTTCTTGAAGTGTTTTGAAGTTGACAAAACGTTTCTTTCAGTCTAGTCTGAAGGTTTTGCAGACTCTTCTATTTAAAGTCTGAAGACCTCCGGACAGCCAGACACAAGACTCAAAGTCTATCCTCATTGACAGTCTCTAATCCGTTGAAGAATGGTTATCCAGATTTGGATGATTCGTTAAGGGGATGACCTTATCAACTGGAGAAGACCTCGTGGCTGGAGAAGACATAACGGAATCCTTGATTGATCGAGATTGACTCGATGATTGAAGATCCGATGATTGTCTGGATATTCTTGGAAGGTTTTACTTATGGAAACCGAGATCTTAATTGTATGGGCGAGCATGATTGATGGTCTATCGACACGTTCCTTTAATAGCTTAATTAATCTTCTTGATTGATTCCGACCAACGGGTAGATTGGAGGAATTCCTTTGGTAAGTGCCAACGGGTATGATGGCATGAAGGAGTATATAAAGAAGACGTATTAGTTGTTGAGTGGGTGCGCGATAGAAAAATTCCAAAGTCTGAAAGCTTCCTGTTGTTTAGACAAATTCTTTGAGCGAATCATTGTATTCAAAAGAGAGTCTATATTTGTAAGAGACCTTGAGGAGGTGTAGTAGAACATCTACACTGTGGAATCAAGCAAGAGCTGTGGTGTAACTCCTCTTTTTTCATAGTAAATCCAGCCAATTGGCTGTCAGTGCGGAAGAGTGGACGTAGGCTTAGAATAAGCCGAACCACTATAAACCTTGTGTTTAATCTTCTCTTCCCTTATCTCAGTCTTACTTTGATTGCTGATTGTCTCAATTCTATTAACTGTCCAATATTGTGCAATTAACGAGAAAAATATTTATATACCTATTCACCCCCCTCTAGGTGCTTATACTAGCTATATCAATATTTTCATCACAAACCAACATGTAACCAAGAATCCAACAAGAGGTCAATGAAAACTTCACAGATCTGGGGTCTCCGTAGAATAGGACTTTGACCCCTCATATCTCCATCATTTTCCATGAAATTTCAGTATGTTATAGTACAAGATGTTAGCTACAACTTCCATGAAGACATCGAAGCCAAAATCGGACTCCAAACACACATGCAAGCTCAAACAAGTTTCTGACTCCCACAACCCGAGCAAGAACTGTCACACGGCTTGAAAACAAACCAACCTTACCTCGGTTTTTCTCACAAATAACACCCAAAATCGAACATGCAAACCATATACACACATGCAAGAGAAGTTAGAGGACTCCACTTGCCTCTAGGATGAACAAACGACGGCGTACGGCGGCGTACACGGCGAACGGACGGTGGGACACTACGGCTCCTCCTCGGCTCCGCCTCCTCTCCCTCTCTGTCTCTCCCTCTCTCTCGCTATTTCCCTCTCTCTCTCCCTCTTTCTCTCGGCCAAATGAAGCAAAACCAGCCACCTTCTCTCTCTCCTCCCCTTTTATTTCCCCTAAAGCTCATCATTTGTAATGATTGATTTGCCTCAACCAATGGCCAATGCATGGCCTTCTCCTTGCCACTTGTCTTGATCCATGCAAGATGGGCTTTGGAGTTGGGCTTGGGCTTGGGCCATTCGGCCACTCCTCCTTGGGCTGGTCGACAGCCTCCTTGTGGGCTCTAATGGGCCTACCAACTTGGCCCATTAAGGCTCCATTCTTGGGCTTAAGGCCCAATCAAATTTTAACCTCTTTTTTCCTCTTTTTTTTTTTGAAATTCTCCTATAAATATTTTTAAATTCCAATTTTCATCTTGGCCAAAGTCTTGGGATATTTTTGTTCATTGAAATTTAAATCATATGGCCAAGCATAGATTATTAATCTATTAAATTTAAATTTCCACAATCACAAGCACAAATCATTAAATTAAAGACTAATGGCTAAAACATAAGCCATGGAAATTCTACCACCTAATTAAAGACTTTAACACACCTTATGGCTTGGCTTTGAATTTCTGGGATGCCACAATGTTGACACCTAAATTTTAACGGCCCATTTAGTCATTAAAAAATTAGGGTTTAATTTTATCAAAAAAATTCATTAAAAAATTAATTATATAGCATATAGTTTAGGTGCATTTTATTTTAATTGGCATTTTGGACCGGTGTAGATGGTTTTAAATTAACAGGTCAGACTAAGCCCGTGAAGAGTACAAATTGGCCCAAGCCCATTGTTTGAAATTGAGATTTGAAACGAGGATTTTTGGAATTTAAGAAAATCGGGGTCATGATCTTATCTTTAAAAATCAGTAGAAAATATTTAGGAGATAAGGAGAATAAAAATATTTTGGTGATTAGGAGGTTATAGACAATCTTTTCGTTAGATGAAATATTCACAAAAGGATTGCATTTTTGTTTTGGCCTATAAAAGGGTGTGTACGTAGGGTTTAGAGAAGGGGCTTTAGGAGGGTTTTTCTCTCGATTGCGAAAGGGAAAAATCGAACACTATAAAGGAGAGAGAAGAGAGCTTTGGTTTTTAGGGAAAAAAGGAAAAAAATCAAGCAGCTTATGCAGAGGAGTGCAGAAGGTAGAAGAGACTTGAGGTGGACGTGCGGCAGGCGGAGAGAGAGGGAAGAAAAAAGGAAAAGCGAGAGGAAAAAGGAAAAAAAAAGTCCTTTTCGCAGGGGCCTTTCCGCCGGTGTCCCCGTTGCCCGCAAGCCGGCCTCCACCGTGCCCGCGCCATCCAACGCCGGCGCCGAGCCATTGACCATCATCGCTCCGCCCACATCTCCACCAAAGACAGCTCCGATCGCATTCGACGACCCGGCGTTGCTCTGCCCCCGTTCGTTGCCGCCGAGCCCCTTCATGAGCGACGCTCGCGACCCACCGCCGACGCCCAGCAACACCACCGGAGCCCGACACCGCCGCGCCTCTGCAACCCGTGACCCTGCCGATTCCAAGCCAGCCCGCCGCACCTCCGCTGTCGTTGCGCCTCGACCACCCGAGTACCAGCCCCCCGACGCTCGCGCCTCCACCTCGACTGGGACCTACAGCTCGGCCCGTTGGCCTCCGCCAGAGCTAGACCCGAGCCGAATCGCAGTCCTTTCTGCCCCGGCGTTGCTGTTCAGCCCTCCGCCTGCGATGCTTCAGCCAGCTCAGCGCCTCTACTCCGCCTGACGAAGCCACCGCTGTGCCGATCCGAGTCTCCCCCCAAGTGACTCCCCTGTTCTGCTGCCTATGTGTCCACTTCACCGGTGATCCGCCTCAACCCGAGCCTGCACCTCCACCCCGGCGTCTCCTGCGGCCCACACCACCTCGCCGGCGATCCCCCTGCTGGACCTCTGACCAGCCGCACGGACACGGGGCTTGAAAAGGAAAAAGAGAAAACAAAAGAAAAAGAAAAAGAAAAGAAAAAGGATTAGGTAGTCCTTTTATTCACTTATTTTTTGTTTATTGATTTATTTTATTTATTTTCTCCTATATCTTGTTTTTAGTAGAATTGTTCCTTAAATATGTGACCACATTCCAATATGAAGTAGTCCTTCAAGCTAGAGATTGACAGTCCGATTTTCGCGTCCGAAATCCGACTCGCAATCCCTTATAAAAATCGACAATTCAATCTCACGCCCGAGATTTGATTCGCGATTTAATTTAAAATTGGCCAACCCGATCTCATTCGCGAGATATGGTTCGTCAATTTTTAGATATCAATATTATCCTTGTTTGATTTGCTGTTTGTTGAATCAATATTATTTTCGTAAAATAAAAAATAAAAAAAAAATCCGAATAAGGATTAGGTTTGTTTTTGTTATCTTGCATGTTAGGATTGCAATCTTATTATGAATTTTTAAATAAAAAATCAAAAGAAAGAGCACATTCGTAGGATGTTAGTTTTAAATTTAAATTGTATGTTTTATCATGTGAAAATTTTAATTTCGAAATTAATAAAAAAAAACACAAAAAATCATCATGCAAATATCATGTTAAATTAATGCGTTCTTTGCACGTCATCGCATATTAGATAAATTGCATGGTAGATAATATTTTAGTTTAAATTAGGATTTACTATGACTTAATCCCTAGTTTAAATTAGATAGAATCTTAATCTAGCTAGATAATTTCAAATTTCATAAAATTTGTCTTAGGATAAATTAGTTGCAATTTCTAGGATAGATTGCATTTTTAAAATAAAAAATGTCATTTGCATGTCATATAGAATTAGGTTCATGAAATGCATGTCATTTATTGATTGTTGTTAGGTCCATTTCTAATGAAATTGCTCGTCATTAGATTATGTCATTTAATAAAATGTCGTGTGACATATAGCTCGCATATTAAATTGCATGTTGCATGCCATTTTAGTTGAAATAATTTTGTACGTCATTGCATTGCATTGCATGTCATTAGAATTAAGTCTTTTTGGTTAATTTAGATTGCATATTTAATTGTTACATTTCTTTAATTTCAAATTTCATGGAAAATATAAAAGAATTAGAATGAATTCGTCTCATGCTTTAGGATAGATTGCATGCTTATTTATGACATACAATTTTGGTCATGTTATCATATTATTTCATGTTAGAATAGTGACATGCATTGCATAAGTCATCATTTTCATTAAATAAAGTGGAAACAAAAATTGAAATTCAATGTTAATTAGAAACCATATCTAGGATTGTTGATGTGAATTTTAATTTAACACTGCAGATGCTTTCGTTGCTTTGAGGTAAGTTCTGCATCATTTAATTGCTTTCTTGGGTGTTAAATTGATGGTTTGCGCACCTGCATGAACACATCACATGTTAGGAAAATATATTTAAAATCAATCTAAATTGCTTGCCAAACATTTTTCAAAATAAAAAGAAATGTACCGAAAAGGCGTTAGAGAAATCTAACGTAATCAAGTCCCCGTACCCTTAGTCTTTGGTTCGTAGGAGTAAAGTAAATCTCTCGTTACTTTACTAGGGTTTCTAATCGACCCACCAAAAATAGATTAGTGGCGACTCCTAGTTAAAATTTAATTGCATGTTAACAATTCAAACCTAAGTCGTGAATTGGTATGGGGTTGGGAGAGCCCGAGTTAAGTCTAGGCTTAACAATCCATTAGCCAAACTCTAGGTGGTCCAAACCCCAAAAATTGGTCGCGACACACAATCTACAACTCTGCAGACCTCTGGGGTTGTTCCTCGGAAGATAAAGTTGTTGCGCTCCTTCCAAACCTGCCACAGGAGGTAGCCGATGGTTTCCAAAGAGGGTAGGCGTGATTTCTTGCTTGTAAATTTGAGCAACCATTCATCCAGCCTTGTAACTTCATGTTCATCAATTTGCCGGTCAGTGTCCTGACCCCTCCATACTTCAGCAATCCAGGGACAGAGGAGGTGGGTGTGCTCGGCCGTTGCTTCCTTGGACCGACAAAGATTACACATTAGATCAGGTAGGATCTTTCGTTTCCACAGATTTTCCTTGGTTGGTAGGGCATTTTGACAAGCCTGCCATACAAATAACTTTACTTTAGGGTTGGTTTGCATGCGCCAAATTGCATTCCATAAGGTTGTAGGGGTTTGATGTGAAGAGGAAGGGAGTTCTTTTGCTCTGTTTTCTTTGGTTGTGTCTCGTAGCAAGTTGTATCCATTCTTGACTGTAAATGAACCATGTTTGGTGCCCGTCCATAATAATTCATCACTGAAGAATGGGCCGTTGATTGGTATTGCAAGGATCTCCTGTGTTAGCTGCTCATCAAAAAGATTTCTTAGCAATGTTTCATTCCATTGATTTCTTAGCAATGTTTCATTCCAGCTCTGAGTGCTCGGTAATATTAGCTCTGAAACTTTCTGAGGATCATCCTGATTTGCTGGTCCTCCTATGTAGCCACGTTTCAACCATCTATCTGTTCTTATTTTAACAGATTCTCCAGTTCCAATTGACCATCTGATTGATTCCGAGATGGCTTCTCTTCCAATAAGTAAGCTTTTCCAACCCCATGAGGGATTACAACCGGATTCAACGTGCCAAAGATCTGTTCAAATGAAATACAATCCTTTCAATAGTTTACTCCATAGAGTATTTGGATTTTTGACCATCCGCCAGACTTGTTTTCCTAATAAAGCTTTATTCACAGTGATCAAATCTTTGAAACCCATTCCCCCTCTATCTTTTCTTATCTTCATAATTTCCCAATGTTTCCAATGCAAACCAGCCCTTGAGTCACTGTTTTTCCACCAAAAATTTGCTTTTTTTTTTTTCTCTATAGTTTTACATATTGAAACTGGAATTTTAAAAACTAACATAGCATATTGTGGTATCGCCTGAACTACTGATTTCAGGAGAGTTTATTTGCCAGCTTTTGATATGAGTTGCTCCTTCCATCCCTCTAACTTTTTGTTGATCCGGTTCAAAATCCACCCAAAAACTTGCCTCTTTGATGCCCCCAATCAGATGGGAGCCCCAAGTACCTTCCTAATCTTTCTAGCTCTGGTACCCTAAGTTCACTCTTCATATTGTCTTTCAATAAAGCTGGACAGTCTTTACTAAAGAAGATCCCTGATTTGTTTAAATTCATAGCTTGTCCTGAGGCATAACAGTATTGGTTAATGACAGCCGCAACGTGCTGGCTTTCTTGAATAGATCCGTCTAAGAAAAAAACTGAGTCATCTGCAAAAAACAAATGAGTTAAAGTAGGACAGAATCTATTCAGTTTGATTCCCTTTATGTTTCCTTCTTGTAGCGCATTCTTCATCAACATGGATAGACTGTTTGCTACTAGGATAAATAGATAGGGTGAGAGAGGATCTCCTTGTCATATGCCTCTAGTTGGAGCAAAAGTCGGAAGTGTTTCCCCATTAAGCTTTATATTAAATGTGACTGTGGTAACACACTGCATGATCCAATGAACCCATTGAGCACAAAACCCCAACTTTAGCAGACAACCTTCTAGATAATCCCATTCAATCCTATCATAAGCTTTTCTCATGTCAAGTTTAAGTATTGCCTGAAAATGCTTCTTCCTTTTACGCTTCCTCAATTGATGCAATACTTCTTGTACAACGTAGATGTTGTCTTGAATTTGTCTTCCACTAATGAAAGCGCTTTGCTCTTCTGAAATCAATAAAGGAAGCCATCGTTTCAGTCTGTTTACCAATATTTTTGCAATGATCTTGTAGACAAAGTTACACAAATTGATTGGGCGAAATTGGTCAAGGGTCTCCGGATGGGGAACTTTTGGAACTAACGTGATATGCGTTCTGTTCAGGGCTGGATCTAGAACCCCATGTTGAAAAAAATATTGAACTTCCTTTAAGATATCGGGGTTGATTATCTCCCAATTATGGTGATAGAAAAGTCCATTTAAACCGTCTGGTCCCGGGGCTTTCTAAGCTCCTAGTTGGAAAACAACATCATGAATTTCTTCCATAGTCACTTCCGCCACTAAACATTCATTCATATCATTTCCAACTAATGTAGGCTATTGATCGAGTACTGGACTGAAGTTGCGTGGGCCTTCCGAAGTGTATAGCTCCTTGAAAAAAGACAAAACGAGGTGCTGAATTTGTTGTTTTCCCCTGATCCACTGATTTTCTGCATTTTTCAGCATATGGATTATGTTCTTTTGTCGCCTTTGGATCGTGGTTGCATGGAAGTATTTTGTATTTTTGTCTCCCTAGCGAAGCCAATTGATCCGGGATTTCAAACCTTAAAACATTTCTTCTCTTCGCCATAAAGTTTCCATCTCGTATTTGATACGCTTGATTCTGCTTTTGTCTTGACAACTCCGATGGCTATTTGTAATGGATTGGAGCTCATTCTTTAAGGCTATAATGCAAGCATTATTATTTGGGAATTTCTGTTTGCTCCATGTATTTAAGGCTTTGCTGGTAATACGTAATTTATCTCCCAAACCTCCCTGGATACAAGATTGAGACTGCCATGCGTGTTTGACTATCTCCTTACATTCACTATCTTCAACCCAAAATGCTTCGAAGTTGAATTCTTTTTGTTTCTTTACAAGTTTGGCACTGCTAACCACAAGGAGTGGGCTATGATCAGAGCCCACAGCTGGAAGGGCAAAAGCTTCAGCCTCCGGGAGCATTACTCTCCAATCCATTGAGCAGAACACTCTATCTAATTTCTCCTGAACCAGATCATCCCCTTCTCTGTTATTGGACCAGGTGAATGCACACCCTTTACAGTCAATTTCCATTAAAGAACAGTCATGGATGCAGTTTTGAATTGCCTGCATTCTAGAGTTGTCTGCCATTCTTCTGCCCCTTTTCTCCCAGTGATAAAGAATTTCGTTAAAATCTCCCATACACACCCATGGGAGTGTATTAGATGATGCAAGCTGTCTCAACTTCTCCCATAGTTGTTGTCTCTCCCCATATATGTTTGGAGCATGTATACAGCTAAGCCACATCTTTATGTCGCTTTCATAATCAAAACATGTCAGATTTATCATTTCTTGAGAGCTGAATTCCACTTCCACCTCCATTTCCATATTCCAAAACACCGCCATTCCCCCCGCAATGCCTTTCGGATCCTCTACATGACTGTTTTGAAAATTCAGTTTTCTTTTAATATGATCCACTACTAATTTTTTGTTTTTTGTTTCCATGAGCAGGATTAAGTTTGGCCTTTCCTGAGCCACCATGGCTCTCAAATTCTGAACTGTCAGTGGTGTGCCCAACCCCTGACAATTCCAACATATAGCTCTCATTTGTGAACCGGTGGCTTATTTGGGCTAGCCACCAAAGCCCTACCCCTGGTATCTTCAGAAAGACTTATAGGAGTATCCTGCAAAGTTGTTTCATCCAAGCATGTCAAATCAACAATTGAAGAGTGATAAGGAGTATATCTCTTTAACTTTTTTGCTGGAGAGTTTTTCACAATCCGACTTTCCTTCTTTAAAACCATTTTTTTCCAGGAAGAGGAGAATTCAGCTTGCTACAACTGCAGTGCTGGTTCAGCAACATTCATAATGCCTTTTCCTTTCTCCTTTTGCTATTCCAGTTGGATGTCAGGTAACATTACATCCATTTCACCCTGCTTTAAGAGTGTGATAGTTCTAAGTTGTTTGCTTCAGTTTGCTCTCCTGTAAATATAACAATTTGAGTATCATGAGAAGATATGACACTGTCCTCCTGTGGTTCCACCTCTTGGTCAGCCACCTTTTCATCATAAAATAACTCCCAAAATGGGCTGTTTCCTCTTACCTCAGCTTTTAGCCAATTGCCAAACATGTTGTTCTTTATATCTTCAATTTTGGCTACATCATACAGGATTTCTTCACAGTTGGTTGTAAAGTGCCCAACCCGTCCACATGAATAACAGAATCTAGGTAGCCTCTCGTACTTAAAGTCTAACCAAACCTTCTCCTCTCCCATATTAAATAAGGTGCCTGGTTTTAAAGGTTTTTCCAGCTCCAGATCAACTCTAGCTCTTCCCACCTTATGAAAAGCCACTTCTCTTTTCTCCACTTTTACTTCCTTTACCCCCTCCTAGTTGTTGGGCAACAAGAGACACTATATCTTCACTACACCATTCAATTGGGAGACCATGCACTTGAACCCAAAATTCACAGCTTGTGAACTTGTAGCATTGTGCTGGTTTGTTTGGCTCCCACAGTTTTAATATCAGTAAATTACTCGAAAAAGACCATGGGCTATTGGCTAATATTATGTTTTTATCCCTTTCAGATTCAAATGTGAAGGATAAGATATCCGATTCTCGTTGCGCAAAATTCAGGGAATCAACCTTCCAAGCCCGCGTCATAGTAGAGATAAAGCCCTGGTAATTTATATCTCCTCCCAAATATAACTTCCCGAATACCGTGTGCTTGCATTCATCAAGTATTTCTGCTGAAATGACACTTTCTCGAGGCAATGCATCCACCTCGGTTTTCAGGTTCCCTAACCTCTTACACAGTAAGGCTAGGCGATAGTCTTTTTCCCCAGATTCATCCATAACGAGTTCCCAATAAGCAACAGTGAAGAAACGCCAAGAGAGCCAGAGATCAAATCCAGGTTTTACCCATCTGTTTTCTTCCTTCCAATTCAAAAATTACCTTCGGATAACCCTAATGATACTTTGTTTTTCAGATAATGGATACTCCATATCACTCCCAAAAGAAGACTTACATAGAAATGGGGTAGGACGCATCATCATCTTTAGCTAATTTGAGAAACGAGCATAGCCTGCCGCCACATTTGCTGAACCTCCGGAATCACCAGAGCTTCGTTGGCTCCCGCGACAGAAAGAGCAAAGCAAGATTAGGTCTGGGCGATTCCTTTCAAAGATCTAGCGAGGAGACAAACCCCAGCGAACCCAGGAGAAGACAAGATGAATCTGACCAGCAAAAGCACGCATGGTTATTTGATTTAGGGATTTTCAGCCGTAGGGATTTTTAGGGTTTAGGGTTGGCTACCATAGTAGGTAGAGAGAGCTCTCATACAAGAGAGAATAGGGAGTAGGAGAATTTCATTCTCTCTTCTCCTTTTTCTCAAAAATTGGTATTGCTCGCCACTTCGTCACCCCTCATATCCATGAACCGGATTCCGTCCAATGTCACCAATCTGTCAATTGGGCAACTGCAAGAGGCAGTTGAGCATTGTCATAAGCATATAGTTGAAATTGGTTTAACATCATATGCTTATCTCTATATCCTTAACTAATATCAGCACTACATATTCAAAATGGCAGCCTACCTCATTAACCGAATTCCATCCAAGCGGATTCCATCCAATGTCACCAACTGCATCTCCCCTTTTGAAATGGTTTACAATCGCCCTCCGAATTATTCATTCTTAAAAAATTGTGGGTATCATTGTTTTCCATATCTACGTCCTTAAAACTCTCATAAAATGGATTTCCACTTAGTCCCTATATTTTCTTGGGATAAAGTCTCTCTCACACAAGGTACCACCGCCTTGACCATATCATAAAACATTTATACATTGCCTAACATGTTCGTTTCAGTGAAACATGTTTTTCCTTTACAATTCCTTCCATTCTCGGTCCATCGCTAAATTCATTCTCCCTTGTCATCAACCGCTCCACCACCACCACCGTTGCCCTCACCTAGGCCAATAGCACCCACACCATGCAACGTCACTCTAGTCATCCTCAAATCAATATCGCCACTTCAATAAACCAACCGCATTCACACAAGGAAAAGTACCAAAAAGTCATAAACCTATTGCATTGGTACTAATTTAGTCCTAAACTTTTCAATTGAACCAATTTAGTCATAAACCTTTTACTATTGGTACCAATTCAGTCCATTCGGCCAATTTTGACCGGCCAACGCTGACGTGGACGTCGGCCGGTGGCCGGATGTTGACGTGGAAATTTTTATGATTTTTTAATCATTTTTTTTCGATTTATTAATTTTTTTATTAATTTTTTTTTTTTGTCTTCTTCCTAGCGGTGGCCGGTGAGGCTCGCCGGCCACTGGGCGAGGGACGCGAAGCCCTCGCTTGCCGCCGGCGAGGGTCGCAGCCCTCGCCCGGCCTCTCTCAGGGCCGCCGGTGAGGAGGCTTCACTCGGATCTAGGCGAGGCCAGCCTCGACCACGGCCTTGGGCGAGGCCAAGCGGCCCTCGCCAGCCACCGGCGAGGGTCGCGGCCCTCGCTCGGCCTCGCCCAAGGCCGCGGGTGAGGCTAGCCTCGCTCAAATCTGGGTTAAGCCGCCTCGCCCGCGGCCTTGGGCGAGGCCAAGCGAGGGCCGCGACCCTCGCCGGTGGCTGGCGAGGGCCGCTCGGCCTCACCCAGGGCCGCGCGGGCGAGGCTGGCCTCGGCCAGATCCGGGCGAAGCTGCCTCGCCGGCGGCCGATCTGGGCGAGGCCAGCCTCGCCCGCGGCCCTAGAAAGGCCAGGCGAGCCAGCGAGGGTCGCGGCCCTTGCCCAGTGGCCGGCAAGCCTCTGGTGAGGCTCGCCGGCCAACGCAAGGAAGAAGACAGAAAAAAAAAAAGAAAAAAAAAAAAATTAATAAAATTTCAAAAAAATAATTAAAAAATCATAAAAATTGTCACGTCAGCATCTTGGCCACCGATCGACGTCCACGTCAACATTGGTTAGCCAAAATTGGCCAGATGGACTGAATTGGTACTAATAGTAAAAGGTTTAGGACTGAATTGGTTTAATTAAAAAGTTTAGGATTGAATTGATACCAAGGCAATAGGTTTAGGACTTTTTTGGTACTTTTCCCCATTCACACAAGCCAACAAAATTCCTAAGTGGCATGTAGTTATGACCGAATTAATTTAATGCCCTTTTAAAAAATGACACATTGTCTTTGGTCCATTACCCTTCCTCAAATCTCGTTGGTTGTAAATGGATTTATAGAGTTAAACGCAAAGCTGATGATAGTCTTGAGTGCTATAAAGCTCGCCTAGTCCCTAAGGTTTTCATCAGCAATAAGGCTTGGATTATACGAAAATGTTCAACCCACTTCTGATGATTCCCACTATTTGTTCCATTCTATTTATTGTTGTCTCTTAAGGTGGCAAGTACAACAACCGGATGTGTACAATGCCTTCTTACAAAAGGTTTTCTTTGAAGAGGTGTACATGGAGCAGCTCCCTAGGTTTGAGGACCCAACTTGTCGTTGTCTGATTTGGTGCACAATCATGAGGAAATAGAGAGTAAAAGCGAGAAGCAGAATTTGAGACGCAAGGTTTTGTCCTGTTTCATCCTATAACTATGTTTACTAATTGCATCATGCTCTATATGAAAGCCTAGTTTCAATGACTTTCGAAGTTTTTGCTTCATTTGACATTCTTGGCATTATAAACAAATTCCCAATTGTTTATCTATCAAAGAGGTACTGAAGTCATTTATTTATTTATTTATTTTTATCTATGATGATGACATTCAAGTTACAAGTAATACATAATCTACCATTAGTGCAACCTTACAAAAATTGTCTGCACAACAACCCACTACACTTCTTCCTTGTGATAGAGACTATCTCTCACTCTGAAAGGCTACTTTTCTCTCAAGGACGTTATATTGATAATCTTTTTCACCTAGCTAGGATGTTTGAGTGCAAGCTAGTCCTAACTCTTATGGTCACGACTACAAAACCATCTGAGAAAGGGGGTGCTCTGATGTATGATCCTAGTCTATGTCAATCTATAATCGATGCCCTCCAATATGTGATGTTAACAAGACCAAATCTCTCATTTGCCGTTAATAAAGCCTATCAATTAATGCATGCACCAACTAAAGACTACAGCTTACGCTATCTCAAACATACAAAGTCATTTAGTTTGTTTCTTTCTCGATTCAATGATACTTGCTTGCAAGCCTTTTCTTATGTGAATTGGGTTGGTAGCTTTGACGACAAGAAGTCAATTAGAGGGTATGCTATTTTTCTTGGTCTTAACTTGATCTCCCGGTGCTCTAGAAAACAATGAACCGTATTGTCATCTTCAATAGAATCTGAGTATAAAGCCCTTGTCAATGCTGCAGCTAAACTCGTCTATCTTGGCTCACTCTTTCAGGAAGTCCTCCCATTCTTCGGTGTAATAATATCGATGCTACTTATTTGTCTACAAATCCATTTTTCCATAATTGTACCAACACATATTGAAATTGACTTCCATTTTGTCCATGATCGTGTCATCTAATGACAACTTAGTGTGCATTTGATCTTCACAGCTAACCAACTAGCTTATGCTCTCACCAAAGCTACTCCTATAACACGTTTTGAATTTTGACGATACAAGTTGAAGATTCACGGTCTCGACTCTTCTGCTTTATGGAATG